>OX940800.1:54006752-54717533 GCA_954870605.1 Acer campestre | reverse complement strand
CAACATGTTATAAGTTGGGTAATAATTCTCTTGTCGGGCAATCCCGAAAATAAATTACGTGATAAAGTTATGAATTATAAAGTTGTGTTATAAAGTTAGGTGATAAAGTTATGAATTATAAATTTATAACGTATGTAGAGGGGTGTGGAAAAAGGGTTTTCTTAGTGGGTTTTTTTTTTTTTCTTTAAAAAATGTGTCTTTATCATGTATATTAAAGATCCAAAACTAGGGATGGGCGTGGGGGCCCAATGGGGCAGGGGAGGGTACCCCCACCCCCATTCCTCAAACCTCCCCCCACCACCTCCCCCAAAATCCATTTGGGGGGGGAGACGTTTTGGGGGCAGGTTCACCCACCCCCACCCCCAAAACCCATTTCATTTCCTTTTCAATTCTAAATTTAAAATTTTCAATCCAAAAAGTAATAAAAACATAATAAAAATACAATACAAAATCCAAAATACAATACAAAATAATTACATAATACATATATATTATTTTGGAGGTTAATTACACCTTATAAATGAACAACCATAACATTTAATTTTAATAATTTATAATTTTTTTAATTGTTAAATTTTTTATATATAAATAAAAATAAAAATAAAAATAATATATATATTATTTTAGGGGACCCAATAGAGTTTTGGGTTTAGGGGGAGGTACCCCCACCACCTCCCCTAAAATATGTTTGGGGGCAAAGTTTGCCCCCACCCCCACCCCCACCCCCACCCCCACCCCCACCCCCAAAATCCATTTGGGGGCAAAATTTGCCCCCAAAACCCCATGGGGGACCGTGGAGGATGGGGCCCCATGGGGAAACGCTCATCCCTATCCAAAACTTGAATAAAACTCATATGAATTATTTCAGTAAGTTAATACACAATTTTGTGTGTTGAAAGAGTAAATATAATTTTTTATTTTATTTTATTTTATTTTTGTTCCGACTTTAATACCTTTACACTTTTATGTGTTGAGCTACTTCCACGTCCTTTACAAGTCTTGACATTATGGCCAAATTCCCTACATCCAGTGCATCTAACTCCACCACTCCTTTTATGCTTGGCCGGTTCATCTTTACTTCTTTTTTTGTTTTTCTTTGGCCTTCCAGGCATTTTCTTCTTCATTGGTGGGAGCACTTCAATATGTCCAATCTCTAGCCATAAAGCCTTATTAGGTATATGATTGATGACATATGAATATGTCTTCAAATAATACTCCTTAATGAGGTATTTGTGCACAAAATCATGGCTGCTCAATCTTTTTTGTGGTAATCATAGCCATTGCATGTTTTCAAGGAATTCCACTCACCTGCCACAAACCGCAATCACAAGTATATTTTTCCAAGTCCACATTGTAATATATTAATTCATCCTCCACTTCAAGTTTCGTTTCACTAGCACATAACACCGTTGTTAGAGTTATTTATATTTTATTATTTAGAGTTGGGGTATATTTGTAAATATGCTTGTTTACTTTAGACCTACTTTGTAACACTATATATACATAAAGTAAGTGCAGCAGTCGACTAAGGCATTTCTCTTCTCTTTGTTTCTCTTTACTTTTGTTTCTCTTTCTGCTCATTAGAATATCATATCAGTACTTTGCATCACATTTGTTCTTTGCATCATATTTGTTTCTTTTATGACTTTGCATCAGATTGTTTGCAGTTATTTTCAGCAATATTTCAATTGATTTCACATGGTATCAGAGCCATAATCTCTTAAAGAAAGTTTAATCTCATCCATGAGTCTCACACAATTTCGATAAGTCTGATTCGCATCGTCTTCTACCGTTTGAATTTGGTATTTCGGCTTCCTCTCTCCTTTGTTATAGTATTTGGTTTTCTTTAGTTTTCTTCGTAATGATGGGTGAAAGAGATGATTCGCTTCAGTCTATTAGTGTGAGATTAGACGGAAAGAATTATTCGTATTTGAGTTATGTGATGAAAAATTTTCTAAAGGGCAAAAAGATGTGGGGTTATGTTAGTGGAATTTTGGGTGAACCTGAGGATAAGAAGGCAGAAAATTATGCAACTTTGTTAGATGTTTGGGAAGCAAACAATTCAAAAATTATCACTTGGGTTAACAACTCTGTTGAGCATTCGATAGGCACACAGTTGGCGAAGTATGAAACAGCTAAGGAGGTTTGGGATCATTTAGCAAGATTGTACACGCAGTCTAACTTCGCAAAACAGTATCAGTTGGAATCTAATATTCGAGCTCTTGAACAAAAAAGTATGAGTATTCAGGAGTTCTATTCTGCAATGACAGATCTTTGGGATCAGTTGGCTCTCACGGAATCAGCAGAACTTCGAGCATGTGCTCCATATATAGCTCATAGAGAGGAACAACGTCTGGTCCAGTTTTTAATGGTCCTTTGTGATGATTTTGAGGGACTTCGTGGGTCAATTCTACATCGCAGTCCACTTCCTTCTGTTGATTCAGTAATTAGTGAGCTTTTGGCTGAGGAGATACGTCTCAAGTCTCAAGTCTCAAGTCTCAAGTCTCAAGTAGGAAAAGGAATTCTCCCAGCCCCTAATCCATCTGTTTTAGCGGTTCCTTTTAGACCACCTTCAAACTTTGAGAACAGGCCCTACTCGAAGGTTGGAATTGATGAATGCAGTTTTTGTAAGCAGAAGGGTCATTGGAAGGCTCAATGTCCTAAGTTGATTAATAAAGCACAACAATCACAACCGCATTAGCATTACCAACAGAAGCATCATCAGCAATCTCCCTCATGGAAATTGGGTAATCAGTTGCAACAACGTCCTTACAAGCCTCCACAGTTTAACACTGCAGCAGTTGTACCACCAACGGATTCCTTTGGACTTGGAGTCTCATTATCTTCAAATCCCACAATTTTCGCCCTTACTGAGCAGTTTCAGAAGTTCCTAGCCACACAACCACATGCTATGTCCACATCTTCTTCGATAGGTCAGTTACCCCCTAGTTCTTCAGGTACGTCTTCTTCCACATGGGTCTTAGATTTCGGAGCTTCACATCATATGTCTTCTGATTCGTCATCTTTTGTTTCTTTATGTTCTACAACATCTGTGTCTGTTATGACCGCTGACGGCTCTCCAATGCCATTAGCTGGTGTTGGTTCTATTGTCACACCTAATGTATCTCTGTCTAATGTTTACCACATCCCTAATCTTACATTGAATCTTGTTTCTGTTAGTCAGTTGTGTGACTCTGGTTACTCAATCTCTTTTTCTTCTGTCTCTTGTCATGTGCAGGATCCGCAATCCCAGAAGCTAATTGGGACAGGCCGTAGGCAGGGGGGACTATATATTTTAGACGAGCTAAGATTACCAGTTTTTGCAGCTCCCAGTGTTGACATGTCTTCTTTTCGTTTGAGTCCTTCTTCTACTAGTTTTTATTTGTGGCATTCCCGTCTTGGTCATGTTTCGACCTCTCATTTAAGGTTTTTAACGTCTACGGGAGCATTAGGAAATTTGCAGAGTCATGATATATCTGATTGTAGTGGTTGTAAACTAGCAAAATTTTCTGCTTTACCTTTTAATCGAAGTACCTCTTCTTCTCTTGCACCATTTGATTTAGTTCATTCCGATGTGTGGGGACCTTCCCCAATTGCCACAAAAGGAGGGTCTCGATATTATGTTTCATTTATTGATGATTGCACTCGTTTTTGTTGGGTTTATCTTACGAAACGTCGCTCTGATTTTTTTTACTATCTATACTATCTTTCGAGCCCTTGTTAAAACTCAACATGCCGCTATTATCAAATGTTTTCGATGTGATTTGGGTGGAGAATACACTTCTAACAAATTCTGTGAATTGCTTGCTTTAGATGGAACCGTTCACCAAACTTCTTGTACAGACACTCCAGAACAAAATGGTGTTGCTGAAAGGAAACATAGACACATTGTTGAAACTGCCTGTTCTCTCTTACTGTCTACTTCCGTACCTAGTGAATTTTGGGGGGAAACAGTTCTTACTGCTGTCAACTTAATTAATAAGATTCCATCTTCTCACAACTCAGGTTTGTCACCTTTTGAAAAGTTGTATGGGCATGCTCCTGATTATTCCTTCTTAAAAGTCTTTGGTTGTACTTGTTTTGTCCTTCGTCCTCATGTAGAGCGTAGCAAGTTATCTCCACGCTCTGCCATTTGTGTTTTTCTAGGTTATGGAGAAGGTCAAAAGGGATATCTTTGCTTTGATCCTGTCACACGTAAATTATATGTGTCTCGTCATGTTATATTTCTTGAGCATATACCTTTCTTTTCTATTCCTTCTAGTACTCATGATATGACTAAGTCTGATCTTATTCGCATTGATCCTTTCTCTGATGATACATATAGTTTATCATCCTCAGTCCCTTGTACTACAGATACTGACCCACATTCTGTTTCTAGTCCTTTTGTCCCTATTACTCCTTTTCCTTTGCATTATTCTCGCAGGTCTCGAACTGTTACTTCTGCAGATACTGGTACTCCGCTCTCCGACCCTCCTGCCACCCAAGCACCTTCTGAGACTATGGATCCTCATCCTCGCTATCCTCAGCGTACACGTAAGTCCACTCAACTACCAGATTTTTCTTACTCTTGTTATTCTGATTCCTTTTCTACCTTTTTAGCCTCTATTCACTGTCTCTCTGAGCCCTCATCTTATAAAGAGGCAGTTATTGATTCTCATTGGCAGCAAGCTATGGCTGAGGAACTTTCTGCTTTGCATAAGATAGATACTTGGGATTTGGTTCCTCTTCCCTCTGGTAAAAGTACAATTGGTTCACGTTGAGTTTATAAAATCAAGACAAATTCTGATGGGTCAGTTGAGCGATACAAAGCTAGATTGGTTGCAAAGGGGTTTTCTCAGTAATATGGTTTGGATTATGAGGAGACTTTGCTCATGTTGCCAAAATGACTATAGTCCGTACCCTTATTGCAGTTGCATCTGTTTGCCAGTGGCATATATCTCAGATGGATGTTAAGAATGCATTCTTGAATGGAGATCTTCAGGAAGAAGTGTACATGGTACCCCCACCCGGTGTCACTCATAACCCTGGAGAAGTTTGTAGACTCAAGAAAGCTCTATATGGTCTTAAACAGGCGCCTCGTGCTTGGTTTGAGAAGTTCTCTACTGTTATTACCTCTATTAGGTTTTCCTCAAGTAATCATGATTCGGCTCTATTAGGTCGTATTATACTTTCTTTATATGTTGATGACATGATTATTACTGGTGATGATGTTGATGGGATAGCAACGTTGAAGTCAGAATTAGCTAGTCAGTTTGAAATGAAGGACTTGGGTTCTCTTCGCTATTTTCTAGGAATTGAAGTAGCATTTTCTCCAAAGGGTTATCTTCTCTCTCAGTCTAAGTACACTGTTGACATCCTTAAGCGTGCTCACCTTACTGATACTAGGACTATTGATACTCCTTTAGAGCTTAATGTTCGATATTCTCCTTTTGATGGTACTCCTTTGTCTGATCCTACCTTATATCGTACTATTGTTGGCAGCTTGGTATATCTCACTATCACTCGTCTAGACATCGCATATGCTGTTCACATCGTCAGTCAATTCGTTGCTTCCCCTACTATAGTTCATTAGGCTGCCATAGTTCGTATTCTACGATACCTTCGGGGCACCATCTTTCAGAGTCTTTTACTTCCATCGACCTCTTCTTTGGAGCTGCATGCGTACTCTGATGCTGATTGGGCCAGTGATCCCGTCGATCACAAATCTATCACTGGTTTCTGTATATATTTAGGTGATTCTCTTATTTCTTGGAAGAGCAAGAAACAGACTGTTGTTTCTCGATCTTCAACGGAAGCTGAGTATCGTGCTATGACATCTACTACCATAGAGATAGTTTGGTTACGTTGGTTACTGGCAGATATGGGTGTTTATCTTTCTGATCCCACTCCTATGTATTGTGACAACAAAAGTGCTATTCAACTTGCTCACAACACAGTCTTTCATGAGCGGACCAAGCATATCGAAATTGATTGTCATCTTACTCGTCACCACCTTAAGTATGGCACCATTACTCTACCTTTTGTTTCTTCTTCCATGCAGATTGCTGACTTGTTTACAAAGTCGCATCCCATTTCGCGTTTTCGTTTTTTAGTTGGCAAACTCTCGATGCTTATTGCAGCCGCATCGTGAGTTTGAGGGGGGATGTTAGAGTTATTTATATTTTATTATTTAGAGTTGGGGTATATTTGTAAATATGCTTGTTTACTTTAGACCTACTTTGTAACACTATATATACATAAAGTAAGTGCAGCAGCTGACTAAGGCATTTCTCTTCTCTTTGTTTCTATTTACTTTTGTTTCTCTTTCTGCTCATTAGAATATCATATCAGTACTTTGCATCACATTTGTTCTTTGCATCATATTTGTTTCTTTTATGACTTTGCATCAGATTGTTTGCAGTTATTTTCAGCAATATTTCAATTGATTTCACAACCGTCACAAACTTTCCTTCATCCTGCATCTTTGCAAGTTTTTTACACATTGCAGGAGGTACATTTCCATCCCATATTTTTGCAACTTCAAGTCTCTTTTTAGCCCTTTTCATCAATTTACGCATAATACTTTCTAACAGGTGTAAGGCTGGAAGAGACCTTAACGCATCAACCCATGAGTTGAAGTTTTCACTAATGTTATTAGTAGTATGCTCTGATTTCACATGAATATCGAATTTATGCACACACCAAGATTTCAGTGGGATTCCCATCACATAGTTGTAAGTATCGATATTAAGTAGCTTTAACTTTTCAATTTCTTCCAAGAATTCTATCTTGTTGCTTTTGTTTGTTGTATCCCAAACAAAAACTCCATTCAAGGGTCCCTTGTACTTCCCTTGCAGATTTGCTATTATGTGTCTGACACAAACGATTAGTTGTCATCGGCCACTGCCTAACCATTGCATCTAACACACCTTTTTGTCTGTCTGACATAAAAGTAACCCTTCTGGTTTCCTCTAGCCCAATATGCAAGTAGAGTTGCTCTAAAAACCATCTCCAACTCTTTTTAGATTCCCCTTTAGTAACACACAATGCTATTGGGAAAACACCATTGTTGGCATCCAATCCAACATCAGACATCAACACTCCAGAGAATTTCCCTTTTAAATGACATGCTTCTAACCCTATAAATGGCCTACAACCATACAGAAAACCATCTTTTTGTGCAGTGAAACTTAAGAAAAATATTTGAAACATCGTAGGTCTACCTGGAACCGGTGTGATCATTTTTAGGTATGCCATAGAACCAGGGTTCCTCTCCTTTACTATACGACCATAACTGTGAAGCTTATTGTAAGACTTACAATTTTGGTTCTCTGTCTTGTCCAACATTCTATGTTTGGCTCTATACAATGTCCACACATGAAGAGATACCCCATAGATTCTATATATCTCGGTGTGCAATAATTTCACCTCAATGTCAGGATTGGCTCCAATTAAGGCCTTAAATCTCCTTGCTACCCACACAACATTGGCTTCCTGGTTTTTATGCACTTTCTGACAGGTGTGTTGAGGCTCTAAGGTCTTGATCATAAATGTAGTTTTATCATCCACCAGACTAGCATGTATCCTTCACCCACATCCCTTATACTCACATTTTGCCGTATACCTATCCCTCTCGTTCTTAATTCTTCGTAGCTAAAACCCCTCTTGAACTGCGAAGTCATGAATGACTTGCCTAAAGTGATGCAGATTGTGGAATAGTTATCCAATAGCTAAGTTCACTCTACCTACATCATCTGGCCATTATGAAATCCCTTTTTTAGTAGTTACAAGTCTATTTTCAACCTCAGTAGAACCATCAGCCATTAAGTCAATAGAACCATTAGCCATTAAGTCATTGTCCCAAATAAATAAGGCCGCATCCGAAAGACAATCATCATTAGAGTCATTACTACTATTATTTGCAGCTCCATCATCATTATCATCACTGAAATTAAGATCAGTTGAATCCTCAAATGAGCACCATATTTTGTTTCTTCACTTTACAATCCACTGTTTTTATATGGGTAGGGGTGGGCAAAGTTCGGTTCGGTTCGATTTTGGGTAAAACCAAATTGAACCAAAAATATTTCGGTTTTTTTAAAAATAGAACCGGTTTAAACTGATTAAGATATACGAACCGAACCGGTTTTAATCGGTTCAGTTCGGTTCGGTTTATTTCAGTTTTGGGCCAAATGGGCTTAATGGGTATTTTAATTGTTTTTATGTTAAATGCTTATTTATATGGGCTTGTTGAATTGTTGATTTTATATGGTATAATAATACCACTTTAGTATATAACAAATTAACAAAATTCAAGAAAGGAAAACCTGTATTTGGTGATTAATATACATAATGATAATTGAAAATTATTCTTTCAGAAATTGCAGTAAATCAACATGTTATGAGTTCTTAAATAGTTTACGGGGGGAATTTTCTAAATAAACAATTAAATTATCTACATTTAATAAGGAAACAAAGTGAAAGAAACCCAGGAAACCACCACCGTCGTCACTACCACCACCACACACCACCGTCGTCACTACCACCACCACACACCACCATAACAAACCCTACGATCTAACTCCTCCAACTACGTTCTGAGGCACCAGCGCCACTAGAGTATCTAGATCCATCATCTACACTTTCATAACCAAACAAAAAACATGTATCATATCGAAAAATCTCCATATCTGACAAAAAATGATGAAAAACAAGAAATAATAGAATAATAAATCGATTGGGATCTTCAACTTTGATTAAAATGAAGAAGATGGGCGTACCACCGATAGGTGATTAGTAATAAAACAGAGAGAGATAAAGTCACAGATAAGACATAAAATCACAGAAAAAAAAATGTTTAAATCCCATAAAAAATTAATAAGATGGAAGAAATATAGAAGACAAACCTTTGATCGAAGTGACAAAGATGGGAGACGGTGCGGTTGAGAGATTTAGAGAAACTGTCTGAGACTCAGAGAAAAAGAAAAGAAAAGTAGAAAGGGTTAGGAAATAGGAACTTAGGGTTTTTAAATTTATTTTAAAACATATATATAATCGATTTATTTGGTTCAAACCGGTTTTGGAAAACCAAAACCGAATTGAACCAAAATCTTTTCGGTTTTTACATTTTTGAATCGGTTTAAGCTGATTTTAATCTATGAACCGAACCGAACTCCCTTTTTTTGGTTCTGTTCACATTGGTTCAGTTCGGTTCCGAACTTGGTGCCCACCCTTACATATGGGTTATACTCTTCATCATCCTCACTATATACATCTGCTCCACCAGCCTCAGTATGTGAATTAACATTGACTTCTTCATCACTTGAGATGTCTATAACTTCATTTGACAAGGTCTTGTGTGCTGGAGTTCTGCTTTGGAAAAAGAGAATGAAACATTTGGTGGTTCATATTGTGCAGTGTTGACCGGAGGGAAACTAGCTAATGGAACTAACTCCACATCCACTCTCATTATGTCAATACCCTTATCTCGAAACATAGATAATATCTGTTGTAGATGGACATCGTCTTCTACAACAAGGTACTGGTCATTCCATGCTTTAAATTGCTCTGTGAATTTTGGAAATGTGCTACAACTCAACATGTACACAACACACCAAAGTCTGTCTGATATGTACTTATCAGGGTCCCCAATTATATAATCATACCGTAAACCCAAAAATTTCACACATAACCGAAAGTGTGACATTTTTGAAACCTAAAAGTTTAAAACAGAGTGTGTTAGGAGGTACATAAATAAAGGAAATAATACCTTGATGTAATATCATTATCATACACATTATCTGCATATACATAAAAATATACAATCTCCAAGTATTTGTTGAAAGTAAACCCATAATATTTCAAGGCCACTTCACCGGATCATAAAATAGGCTACCCAATTTTTTGTTAACATAAACTTATTTAAAAAATTTCTGTTACAAAACACAATTGTTTAATGTTTTTCTAATATTAATTGTAAATAATAAACCTAAAACATCAAAAAATGTAAATAATTAAAACCTTCAGTTTTTGTCAAAAATACCCAAACTTTTCAGAATATAGGTTCAATTTGTGAACATATGATAATGAATAAACAAAATCCGAATCAATTTTATTTTTTGAATACCCATAAACATAAACGTAAAGTTATAAAAATGTTATCTTTTCTTTTTGAAAGGAATTTTTTTATATATATATTTTGTTTATTTAAGTAGTTAGCACAAAAAAAAAAAAAAAAAAAAAAAAACCAATCATCTACAATGACATGCAATTTTTTACAGAATCAGGACAAAAAGTTCATACCTTTTCCGGCTTCCACCTTGTTCTTCTCTAATTTTGACTATTCTAAGACGTCTACAATTTGTATCCTCTGAGATTGTTTATTGATGGGAGAAAATGGAAAGTTTGTTTTTCGCGTAGAGAAATCAGCACAAATACAAAGGAGAAGAATGGCACGAAAGTGTATGAGCTACATTGATTTTATTGCATTTAATGCAATAATGTACCTCCAACATATTTAATTATTATTTTTTTACAGTTTATATATTTAATTATTAATTCTTCCTAGATTGATGTGTCGTGATACTTGTTATTCTTTGTAAATCAATAATCTGGTTAGGACCTGTATAAACAGAAATCAAAATAACACAAACCAATACGTTAGAAAAATCAGTTAGGGGAAACCGAGGCCCGTGTTTCACACGGTGTCCTTAAGACGATTTCACCGTATATTACACCGTATGTGTATAGCAATCGTTTTCCAGGATACAACGGTATTACAATGGAAGTGCGAAGCACAAGCCATTCTTAGCGAACTCAAACCGAGCTCAAACTTACCAAGAATAGAGAGGAGAATATAGTAGAATTCGGTTATGGTAAATAAATATTTCTGAAAATTCTTGTTAAGTGAAAGGAACACATGAGTTTTATATAGGCAAACCGAATTACTAGGGTGTAGGGACAATTTCGGAAATTCCTTAACAATTTCTTGGTGACCAAGAATCTTCTTGAACACTACACTTGGTGCTTGGTGAATAAGCCAAATGAAAGCTTCTTGGATACGATTCCGGTTCTTGGTGAATAAGCAAAACTGAAGCTTCTTGTATACGATTCTGATTTAATAAGGAATATCATAATCCAAATAATGAAAGCTTTCCTTATTATTTATACAAAAACGTTGACTTAGGGAAGTGACAAAAAGTCAACTGGACTCTCACGGTCCAATCGGAGCGGCATTCGTGTACACAGGACACGCCCACACACGAGTTGTGCATTCGAAGGTTCGAGGTCCATGAAGACATTTTGGTTGGTGAGGTACTGATCTACTAAAGGGCCTGAGACAAAAAGAACAGCAGCTTGAAATGGAGCTGACTGGTACAGCAGCTATGTTGAAGACACATTCAATTTTTTTTTGTATTGTGTTTGTCAGCTGAATTCACCATCAAAGTTAAGGGAACAAAAAATCATCCATCCAAAAATAGATTTATTACTACTTAAAATATGAAGTTGACCAAGTGGTATGCCTTAACATTCGTACCAACCGGACTGGATCATAATTTTATGGCCCAACCGGACTTGAAGGGCAGAGTATGGGCTGGGCCTTAAATTTTTTGATGAAACCAACTCTGTCTATGAACCCGCATGAGCTTGGGCGGCCCATCTGGCTCTATCCTCAAGACCACCCTTTCGGGCATGCAGTCCTTAAAAGTCGAACACAACCCTTCCAACCATAGGGTTTGGACATGGGTTTGACCCTCAATTTGAAGGACGAGTTTTGGCCGCCTAGCCCATTTGACATCTCTACTTAAAAAAAAAAAAAAAAAAAAAAAACCTAGTTAGATGTATGTACACTATGACCAAAAGTCTCCAAGGAAAAATCCTCAAAATGTACTCATTTGTAAAAAGACTGTAATTTTTGGTAGTAAATAAATTTCAAGATAAATTTTGATGAAGTAGTAGTTTTGGAATTGAATTTTGCTATTGAGAATTGAAAAGAAAAGAGAATGTGTGCATGGTAATTATAAAAAAAGGATACAATTTGACCAACACATGTGGTTGCAATGGCAAGGAGGGAGAGGATAGTCCCAACCATATTGAGCAGCAGATCAGTCACCGAAGCAATTCCAACTCCAACCAGTAACAGCAACAGAGCAAATTTTATCTTTTCACTGCAACAATTCACAAGAAAAAAAAAACATTAACTGTATAACCTTAAAATCGGACACGTGGTCTGGGGCCATTTTATTGTATAATTGTATATCTGACCTGAATTGCTTTTTAAGAAAGATAGTTTCCAACAACACTGTGAATGGTATAATTGCAAGCTTGGTCATCTGCCAACATGAGAAGAAAAAAAAAAATGAGTATCTGTTGCTGTGACTAGCAGCGGATCTTAACTCAAATCTCAGATAAGTAATCGGTAATAATTATATATAATAATCTTGTATTATATCATGTCGTGTTGGTGTATTATATCATAATTACCTGATAGAATCCAACAGAGTTGAAACCAAGGCTGAGATTGAGAAATCCAATGGAGATACCATTGAGAATGCCAAAGAGCATGACAGTCTTCATGTCAACAGATTTGCTCTCAAACAAATTCAAGCGTTGTGCAACATGAAGTGTGCAAAATGTTACCATTAGATGCCAACTTTTAAGTGTTGTTGCTACAACCAAATAGACAAAAACAATTACTATTTTTTGAAAATATATATATATATAATTAAATACCAGATAATTAGTGTAGTTGGTAAAAAAAAAAAAAAAAAAAAAGTAAAAAAAAAAAAAAAAAATACCAAATGGGAAGCCAAGATTGCTCATCAAAGCTTTATTGCAAATAACAATGGAGACAGATGATGCCACTGAAAGAAACAGTGCACCTATCACTCCCAACTGAAACTTTGACATTTCACCCATCTTCTTCTGCTCCTATCATAAAAAATAAAAATAAAAAACAAAAGTCAAACAATTATAATATTAATTTTTTTTAAAAATATTATATAAATTTAGGTTTTTTAGGAGGAGATTCGAACCCACAATCTCATGACGTAGGTATGAGGGGTTTATAACCGAATCAACCCCATCTCGTGAATATTATTATACACATGAATGAAACAAATTAAAGCAGGTTGCTTACAATACACTTTTTATTTATTATTATTATTCTTTTGGTATATTATTAGTGGTATAGGCGTATAGCTATGTTATGAGAAGAAAGCATGAATGAACTTTTAAAAATAAGTAAAATAAAATAAATGTATATGATCTTGTAAGTTGTAACTAAAAAAAATAGGCATAAGATATGAAAAATTAAGATTTAAAGACTTTTTTTTTGGTGAGATAAATCTTGATAATTACATATATATATTGTTGCCTTGTAGTAAATTCTAATTTCTTTAACAGTCGTAGAAACAATGAATGATTTTATGGAAACTTTGACGTTGAAAAACACTAAAAAAATCACTGTAAAAGATATACATTTATATACCGACAAGGTTTCAGGTGCGTAACGTATAGCATGTAGGTGTAAGGAATTCGATTAACACATAATCAACATGCATAGGCACATAATCAACATGCATAGGCACATAATTAATCCAAATCACAACCTAAACATGTTTCTATATCATGATTAATCAAACCCTAAATACATATTACTAACCCATGTCAATTCAAGAGAAGTGGGAGATAATAGAAAGCGGAAGCATACTTGAATCCATTGTCGGAGGTTGGTGAATGAGTTGTGATCTTCCAAATTATCACGACCTTATGAAACCTAAATTTTTCTCTCTTGTTCGATGGGGATGCAGACAAGTGAAAAATATCATGTAATTTGGGGACCATAACCCTTATATATATAATAATCAGATTATTATAAGGACTGCTATTTCTAATTTGGCCCCTCATCAAATTAGATATAGCACTCTGGTATCTACACATTAATTCCATGACAATTAACCCTTAAACCTTAAAACTTTAATCTTAATTATATCACTTTAATTTAAGCTTAACCAAAGATAGCATAACACATTTGATATTTATATGTGTGGCCCCACATGTTGGAATTTTCCAACAATAGGAATATTAGCATTACAGAGTTAATCTACATATCAAATAATGGTTTCGATATTTTGAAAATGAATGGAAAAACAAACTAGTTTGTAAATCTTGGTTTATATGAAGAACATGCAACAAGAAGAACAGAAAGTGAGTTAAGAGTGTATATATATCTCGTACATACCCTATGAAAATTTGAAATGAGAACAAAATGGTGGAGTTTTAGGAGCCCAGAAATATATGAGAAACAAAAGAAGAAAAAACGAATATTCAAGAATTTAATTAACAGATTTATATATTTATTTATATATGTTTGCTCCTAAAACTCCATATAGAAACTCTGTAAATGGACAGCTCGAGAGAAAGAGAGATTTTTGTGTGTTTCGTGGCTTGAATGAGAGAGTGATGAATTCAGAGAAACACCTTTTTATTTTGTAATTTGACAACAGGTTGGTGCCTAACGCAGTTTATTATTATTATTATTATTATTATTAGGTTAATACTATACGACAAAAAAATTAAACCAAAATTTAATTAGTGACAAATGAGTTGTTGACATGAGGTATAATTAGATTCCTGATGTGAATGGTTGACTAGTGATTGATTGTAATTGATTACAAGTAATTGATTAGGAGTAACAGTTGACTAGAGATTGATTGTAATTGATTAGGAGTAATTAGGGGTATTTAAAATCTTTTCTTATTATTGTATCTCTATAAAATCTCTATTTTGAGAAGAATAAAATATCTCAAAATTTCGACGAAACCATTGTTTGACACGGTATTAGATCAAATCGATCTGAGTGTAAAAAATAAAAATAAAAACCTTTGTACGAATTGAATTTCAAAATCAATTTCAAATCATGAAGTTGTATCTTGAATCATGGAGTTGCATCTCGAATATAACCACCAAAATTTCACTATGTACTCACCAAAATTCCGCTTGTTTCGATTCTAAGGAAGTATATGATAATCAATCGTATGTAAATCTGTTGTAAGTCCGATGGTCATCACTACAGACGTATGTTCTCATTGTGGAGGACTGATATGTTCTCATTGTGATAAAATAGGTCATTTGAAACAACGATGATACGAAATTATTGGATATCCTGATTGGCGGGATTTCACCAAGAAACCCTAAAAGCAACTAGTAGGTAAGGTTGTCGTCACCAATACATCTAAAGAGCGCCCTCAACCCACGGCTACAACTAATGTCACTCACCCAGGTATTGTTGGTAAGGCATCTGTATTCTCTACAACGTCTAAGAATAGTACTTGAATTATTGATATAGGTACATCCGATTATATGACTAGGGACTCTGATCAGTTACAATCCGTTCTCCCTTCTCCTCAATCTGTTATCTCAACAACTAATGGTAGTACCTCTCCTATCGCTGGAGAGGGATCTGTCATCTTATTTAATACTCTCACATTAGATATTGTCCTTGTTGTTCCATCTCTTGAATATAATCTTTTGTCTGTTAGCCAAATTACCTCCACTCCGCTTGCACTATAACTTTTTGGCCCTCATTTTGGGTTTTTCAGGACATTCTAACTCGAAAGATTCTTGGTTGTGGTGTTAGACAGGGCAACCTATACTACTTGGAGTTGACAAAAAATGAGGCATTGAAATTCAGTCAGGCAAATCAAACTAGTAGTGAAGACAAAGCTCGAGCAACTATATGGTTATGGCACTGGAGACTAGGACATCTTTCTTTTGGATATCTTAGAAAGTTACGACCATATCTTTTTTTAGGTTTGAATGATTCAGATTTTTACTGTGACATTTGTGAACATGTTAAGAGCCATCGTATCTCTTATTTACCAAGTTTGAATAAAAGTTCAGAACTTTTTACGGTTATTCACTTTGAAGTTTGAGGTCCTACGAAAATCCATTCTATTTATAAAGCTAGTTATTTCGTTACATTTATTAATGAATGCACCAGAATGACATGGGTGTCTCTGCTTCACAAAAAGAGTGATGTATGTACAGTATTTCAGGAATTTCAAAGTATGGTGGGCACTCAGTACCGAAAGCAGATTCGTATTCTGCAATTTAACAATGGTACGAAGTTTGTAGATGCATCATTCGGCAAGTTTTTGAGCCACCATAGGATTCGTCATCATACCTCTTGCACCTATACTCCGCAGCAAAATGGATTGGTGGAAAGGAAGAATAGACAACTCTTGGAGGTGGTTCGTGCCTCTCTTTTTGGCATGAACATGCCTCAGTACTATTGGGTAGAGGCTGTGAAATCTGCTGCTTACCTCATTAATTGAACACCTTCTCGAGTGATAGAATTTCAAACCCCCCAACAAAAGCTGCAATAATCCTTACTCTCAGTTCCTCGCCTCTCAAACCTTGAACCACGAGTCTTTGGTTGTACACTTGTACCGTATATGTTCACATGCCCAAAAATTTGTGAAATAAAATTGATCCATAGGCAAAACGGTGTGTTTTTGTTGGCTATTTTGAGTTTCAAAAGAGATATAGGTGCTATGACCCTCAAAACCAAAAATTACATGTGACTTTGGATGCTTCTTTTCGTGAATTAGAGCCTTACTACTCAAGGGGAGCTTCTGGATCTTCTCTTCATGAGGATAGTGCTAGTGAAAAGAACATGTTACAAATAAGTGGCGAAGATGAGTTTATAGAGTTAGAAGAAGTGAATGAACGTTTGGAAAAAAAAGTTCAGTAAGGTTGAGATAGTATTCCTGAAAGAGAGAGTGAGCTGTTAATCCTTCTCGGAAATGAATTAGATGCTTATGATATTTCAGAGTCATCAATGTCTTTAGAGTTGCCCATGTCTACACCATTAACTGAAGAATCGAACTAGAATGTTCTTCCTCAGGTAATCTTGAATCCCATATTTGACGAGTCTAATGAAACACATGTTCCTGTAGGAAATATAACTCATAAGCATCCACAAAGGTCAAATAATGGAGTCCCAAAGAAACAATATGAACCTAATCCTAAAGCCAAGACCAAATACCCAATTAGCAATCATGTGTCCTCCCATAGATTGTCTGAATCGTATGCATTTACTGTTAATCAACTATCCATTGTATCTATTCCTAGTAGTGTGTAGGATACGTTGACAGATCCGAAATGAACTAAGGTGATGAACGAAGAGATGGAGGCTCTATAAAAGAATGCCACTCGGGAACTTGTTCCATTACCCAAAGAAAAGAAGAAAATTGGATGTAGATGGGTGTTCACGGTGAAACTCAAAGCATATGGTGGTATTGATAGATATAAAACAAGGTTGGTTGCAAAGGGATATACACAGAGGTATGAGGTGGATTATCAAGAAACTTTTGCACCGACAGCAAAAATCAATACAATTCACATTCTCATATCTATAGCAGCAAATAAGGATTGGCCTCTGCAACAATTTGATATTAAAAATGCTTTCGTTAATGGAGATTTAGAGGAAGAGGTCTACATGGAGTTGCCACCCGGAGTTAAACGTAGTTTTTCATAGGGGTGGGCATATTCAACCCGACCCGGCCGACCCGACCCGAACCGACCCGGAAATGACAGGTTGGGTCGGGTTCAATGTAAAAAATAAGTAAATTCGGGTTATATTTAACTAACCCGAAAATACATTGAGTTGGGTCGGTTTATTTTTTCAACCCGAAACCCGACCCGATTTCCTTAAGTACATATAAAAATTTATTTCCCGTTTTCCTCTCAGGTCTCACCACTGCACGTCTGCACTCACAACTCACCAGTTCTTGACTTCTTGCAAGTTGCAACCCTAACCTAACATTCACAAACCACAATTCCTTCGAATCCGCCGCTCTCCCTAGTCCCTAGTCCCTTCGAAATCCTTCCTCACCGGCACCGATTTTGGCTCATCTTGTCGCCGTCTCTGTTTTTAGGTTTGTTTTCAGCACCGATCTTGGCTCATCTTGCTTTGTCTATCTGTTTTTGTGTTGCTTGCTTGGCTTCTCCTCTGTAGTGTGTTCAGTGTTCATCTTGTCTGTGTTCATCTTGCTCATCTTGTTTTCAGCACCGATCTTGTTTTCTTGATTGTGGTATATTACGAATTTACGATATTATGATGATGTTATGATGTTAATGAGTTAATTGAGTTCTTTGGTTAGGTTCTGTCTCTGGTGGGGTTTTTATTGGCTTCTTTTGCTCTGTTTTTCTGTGATTTCTTACTACCTCTTTGATTTCTTGTTGTGTGTGTGGTGTGTGTGATTTCTTGCTATCTCTTGTCCTTTCTTGTTGGTCTCTTTGGCTGGGGCCTTTAATTAATCCTGACAGTTCAAAAAAAAAAAATAAATGAGTTAATTGAGTTAATTGAGTTAATTAGATGTGGCATTTATGATTGGTATTTGGTGATGGATTATTGGTTGTGGGTAGTTCTGTTTTGGATTTTTATTTGAAAATTGGTAATTTAATAGATGCAAAGAAGGTATTTTTGGGTATGTTTTGGAAGGATTCTGTTGTTTGGAATACAATGATTTCCGGGTTTGGGAGGGCTGGTTTCTACAGGGAGGCTTTAAGTT
This sequence comes from Acer campestre, assembly GCA_954870605.1. Lineage (NCBI taxonomy): Eukaryota > Viridiplantae > Streptophyta > Magnoliopsida > Sapindales > Sapindaceae > Acer > Acer campestre. Next base: position 54,698,976 of record OX940800.1, on the reverse strand, counting down.
TATTTAGGAATATGAATGCCGAGGGACTGAAGACGGATTCCATGACAATTCCAAGTGTTTTGAGTGCATGTGCAGGGGAAGGAGATTTGATGAAAGGGAAAGAAATGCATTGTCAAGTAGTTAAGAGTGTTGTATTCAACAGAGATGTAGCAATTGGGAATTCAAGTCACACTAACTGCAATTTTGGCCAGTTGCAACCACTCAGGTCTTATAGATCAAGGTCGAAGGATTTTCAAGTCCATAAGTTTTGATTATGGTTTTGAACCAAGTTTAGAGCACTATGCTTGTATGGTGGATCTGTTGGGTCGTTTTGGGTATCTTGAGGAAGCACTTGATTTAGTACAAAACATAAGTTTAGAGGTCAAAACATAACTTGATTTGATCTTCTTTGCATCTTCAGTCTGCTGCAGTTTTCTTGCCCCCTGCTGTGCTTTTCTTTTGTTGTTCTGCTGCAGTTTTCTGTTGTTCTTTGTGCCTCCTGCTGCTGGTTTCTGTTTTTGCTTGTTGAATAAAATTTAGCTTTAAAAAAAAAAACTTCTCTTAATTGCAAATAAGTGGTTGATTACATCTTATTATTAACATTGCAAAACTGATGAAACAATGGTAGAGGACAAATCAAGTCAAAACAAGAAAAAAAGATAAAGTTATTTTTATAATTAAATTACAAATATAGGATACAAGACGATGAATTTCATATACATGTCATTTGATAATTATTGATTATTGATTATTGATTATCATATTTGAAATGGTAATTATTTTCTTCACTTCATTTCTTTATACACTTTTCTTCAACATGTTTTATTTTTTTTGGTGGCTTAGAGGAACCCTTATTGCTTTTGTTTGTTGTATATTTTGATGTTCTGTTTAGTGGGAGACTGGGAGTTAGAGAGGAATTTGATGCGTGGAGAGGTTTTGCAGTTAGAGAGGAAAGGTTTCTTCATTTGCAATGTTCCTTCAAAACCCATAGTTCTATTTGTGATTCCGGATGGCAAGCAGAAAGCAGACATGAAATTATGTATTATTTTCCATGTTTTTTGTTTGTGTTACTTAGATTAAACATTTGAACTTATTTTATGTTAATGCATCAGATATTTGAAGATGTAATATTTAATATTTCTATTGAAGTTGTCACGTGTGATGTAATTTGTACGGAATTGATTATTTTTTTACGCATATCTAACCCGATCAACCCAACCCAACCCAACCCGAAAAATATTGGGTTGGGTTGGGTTGGGTTGGGTTGAAAATAATGTTGGGTTGGGTTGGGTTGAATTTCTCCAACCCGAAATATGATCGAGTTGGAAAAATTCCAACCCAACCCAACCCGAACCCGAAAACGCCCACCCCTAGTTTTTCATGTAGAAGTGAAGTTTGTAAACTGAAAAAGTCATTATGCAGGCTTAAATAGTCACATAGAGCTTGGTTTGGGAGGTTCTCTTCTACAATGAAGGCATTCAGTTATAATCAAAGTAATTCAGACCATACTTTGTTTATAAAACACAAAGAAGGGAAGGTAACGACCTTAATCGTGTATGTTGATGATGTCTTGACAGGAGATGACCCATGCGAAATGAAAGTATTACAAGAGTATTTGGCGAAAGATCTCGACCAACTTAAATATTTCTAAGGGATTGAGGTTGCAAGATCGAACACGGGATTTTCCTTTCACAACGGAAATACGTGCTAGATCTCTTAACTGAGCAAACCATTAGAGATGCTTATATAAATGAATCACAAGCTTAGAGTTTCTTTAGATCAAGCTCCAACAGACAAGGATCATTATCAGCGGTTGGTTGGGAAATTAATCTATTTGTCACACACAAGGCTGGATATAGCTTATGCAGTGAACGTCGTAAGCCAGTTCATGCGTGTACCAAGTGAAGAGCATATGAATGCGGTGTATCGATTCTTAAGATACTTGAAGAATGCTCCAGGAAAAGGATTGTTGTTCTCAAAAAACGATGTTTCTAACATTGAAGGATACATGGATTCTGATTGGGCAGGTGATCAAATTGACAGAAAGTCAACGTCTGATTATTTTACTTTCGTAGAAAGTAATCTTGTCACTTGGAGAAGCAAGAAGTAGAAGGTCATGGCAAGATCAAGTGAAGAAGTCGAATTCCGAGGTATGGCTCATGGTGTATGCAAATTGTTGTGGATTAGAAGTGTACTAAAAGATTTAGGGTTTGAATATGAAAAACCTATGAGTCTTCATTGTGATAATAAGGTAGCCATTGAGATTGTACATAATCATATACAATATGATCGCACCAAACATGTTGAAGTTGATCATCATTTCATCAAGGAGAACCTCGATCAAAAGATTATACAATTTCTATTTGTTTGGACTGAAAGCCAATTAGCTAATATGCTCACGAAAGCATTTTCAGGAAAGGCGTTCCATGTCATAAAATCTACACAATTTCCATTGATGATGGGGTTTGATGGTGATGATTGGTGAAGATGATGAAAGAGTATTGATGATGGGATTTGATCAGAGAGGCAGTGAGAGGAGACAGAGATAATGATGTTTGGTGGTGTTTGGGTTTTAATATTTTATTTTCTTATTATTTTTAATATTTATTTTTTAATTTCTATTTATTGTTTTTTAAGGTTGATTTTTTTAAAAAAAAATTTGGAAATTATTATTTTTTAAGTAAAAAAAATTAATGATAAAGTTGTTAAAATGTTTGTTTTTATTAATTTAATTTAGGGATTAGGGGTAGCTTAGTCTTTTAAAGGTAGCAATTAGTCAACACTCAACATTTAAGTTTGACCTAACAGTAGGGGGTGTGAGTGTTAATTAATGATAAAATTGTGTCTGGGTGCAAGATGCCAAACCTCATTGCAATTTTCTCTAAAATTTATTATTTTTGTTAATAATTATTAAATTTGAATGATATTTCAAAGATTTGTAAATATATTTTCTTTTTTATAATTTTATTTTAATTAGTTTTCGTGAAACAATTAAAAAAATCGAAATAGAAAAATAATGAAACTTGAGTTTTGGACTTGATGCTATATGAGACAATAACGAAACACAGGAAACCAACATAGCTTGTGGGCTTTTATTTAATATTTGGGTTTAGTTTTGAGTGGCAATATTTACAACCCTGAAAAATTGTATGTGCACCTCTATTTGTATATACACCCCTTTAAATTTTTTTAAAAGATAAATTCTTGTAGGTACACCTCACACATTACCAAATATGTCCTTTCTTTTAATTTTCGGCTTTAAGACCCAAATCCTGTCTATTTGTTCAATTAGAAATCAAATTAAGATTATTTTTATTTTTTTTGACAATATCTATCTATCTACTTATTTAGACCATGTATTTTATTGAAGTTCTTACCATTGGTAGGATTTGAGCCGTTGGCTTGAGAGTCATTTACCCAAGCTCCAAACTCGTCCATATACTAGCTAAGCTACGCTTCTAAGAGTAATGCATTGCCCAAATTTTTTACCTACGTGAGTTGTAACTAACATATCACTCACTACATTATCTCACGATTTACATGTTATTGACAACTCACATATCACATCATTTAAATATGAATTTCGACAATCTAACATACATTGAATTAATCGAACCCCCACTTGGTCATTTTGTGGGTTCGGGTTATTTAAAAGTTTTTTAACAACTTATTGGAATCAAATAGTCCCTTATCGGGCCATAACCGAATCCTTGAGTTTGTATTTTCAGTTTTGGGCCCAAACCAAATTTATGGTTGATTAGTTTCGGTTGGAAACTGAGTTAATTAAAAGGGTAATTACCCTAGTAGATATCAACATATGCCATCACTATCAAAATAGCCACCAGATGGGGAATTGGTTTAGAAATGGCCATTTTTGGCAAACAATGTTACACTAATGACCATTTCGCTATAACACCGTTAACTTTTTCAAAGAATGTTACACCAATGGCCATCAATTTATTCACTTGACATCAAAATGACTATTATAATCATTTTTCTCCAAAATTACTCTAGTGGCCATCCATTTTGTCTCCTTCAACTAATCATTTTTCTCCAAAATACAATTTTTTATTTAAAAAAAAAAAAACAAAAAAAAAAAAAAAACAAAGTTGGAGATTCAATATAAAGATTGCCCCTCCAATAAAAAAAGATGGTGATCCAAATTTTTTTATTTAATCTCCTTAATCCATCTCAAAGATGGATTATGGAGATCCGTTTTTTTTCACTAATTTATTAATTTTTTTATTTGATCTCAACTGTCCATAGACCAAGATGGATGATGGAGACCCATGAGTTAAATAAATTAAGAATAAAATGATGATATTACACTTCAAGGTGTTAAATTTAATGGTTAAACCAACGGTAAGAGAAGTGAGTGTCAATTTTCAATAATGTTGTTTCTACGTGTAAAATGGCAAATCTCAAGTATAATTTTCTCTTTTTCTAATAAGTAAAATGTTTAACCAATTATCATATAATATATTTGGTCATGTTTAACAAATTTATCTCTCTTTCTCAACAAACTTGGCTCAAACACAAACATAATAAAATTCATGCACAAAAAATCATTGCAAAAGAGGTTAACCTTCAAAATTTCTCTTTTGTTCGTCTGATGTGTTTGGCTTTGTGTCTAGGGCTATTTTGCATGAATTGGGCTTTCTGTCTATAAACAGAGGCTGTATTTGGTGAATAATCTTGTCACACGTTTTCATTGATGAATAAGAAAATATATACACAATAGAGATTAACCTTGAGAGAACTACAAACCCTCATACCGATAGAAACTACAATGACAGCTATACACTTTAATTGTAACTATACAACCTATAAATAATAATAGAAGTTTACATTAACTAAAACTCATATCATCCAATATGCCCCCTCAAGATAGGCCACGGCTGGAGAGGCCAATCTTGGCTTTAAGATTCTGAAAAATGGGCCGAGATAACGGCTTAGTTAGAGCATCCGCAAGTTGATCATTGGAGGAGACATGAGCTACTCGTAAACCACCGGACTGCACTTGATCCCGAATAAAGTGAAAATTAATCGCCACATGCTTCATACGGGAGTGGAAAATGGGATTCGAACAAAGTTGTGTAGCACCAACATTGTCACAATAAATGACAGGTGCAGTAGGCAGCTTGAGACCAAGATCAGAGAGAAGAAAACAAACCCAATTTAGCTCAGCTGCAGTGGCTGCCACTGACCTATACTCAGCCTCCGTTGACGAACGAGCTATAGTTTGTTGCTTCTTTGAGCTCCACGAAATGGGGTTCCTCCCAAGGTAGACAATGTAGGCACTAGTAGAGGAAAAATCATCATTATTCCCAGCCCAATCAGCATCAGAAAAGGCATGAAGAGCAACCTGAGAATTTCTATGAATAACAACACCCTCATTCAAAGAACCACATAAGTACCTTAGCAATCGCTTGACAAGATCCCAATGGTCAGATGTAGGTTGATGCATAAATTGCGATAGCTTGTTGACAGCGAAGGAGATGTCCGGATGAGTGAGGGAAAGATACTGAAGACTTCCCACAGTTGCACGGTACATAGAAGGATCACTGAGAGGAGTACCAGAATAAAGACTGATTGGTGGAGTTGTAGGCAAGGGAGTTTGAACAAAATTAGCACCGGACATGTTGGTGCGAGCTAGAAGATCCAAAATGTAACAGCGTTGCGATAGGAGAATACCATGCTCATGAGGAACTACTTCAACACCAAGGAAGTAAGAGAGAGGACCAAGATCCTTGAGAGAAAATCGTTGAGCCAGAGATTCAACAAAACGGTCCACATGTGCTGAGTTGTTACCTATAAGAATAATATCGTCAACATATATGAGAAGGTAGAGAACAAGAGAACATTACCACCAGTGTGCAGAACAAATAGAGAGGTGTCAGCATAAGAGTTTCGAAAACCGGCAGCGAGTAAGAACTGACGCAACTCATGGTACCAAGCTCGCGGAGCCTGCTTGAGACCATAAATAGCCTTCCTGAGCTTGCAGACATGAGTCGGATGATCAGAGTCAACAAAACCAGGAGGTTGGGCCATGAAGACTGTCTCTGTGAGGCGACCCTGAAGGAATGCATTGTTGATATCCAGTTGCCGAAGTGACCATCCCTTACTGACCGCAATACTTAGAACGAGCCTCACTGTAGTAGGTTTGATGATAGGACTGAAAGTTTCGAAATAATCCACACCAGGACGTTGATTGAACCCCTTAGCAACCAAACGTGATTTGTATCTGTCAATCGAACCATCCGATTTGCGCTTGATCCGAAAAATCCATTTGCACCCAACGATATTGGATGCCATGTCCGGTGGAACGAGCTCCCAAGTACCATTCTGAATAAGTGCATTACACTCCTCCGACATGGCCCGACGCCAATTTGAATCTTTAAGTGCCTATGTTACTGTGGTTGGCTCAAAGTCAGATGATGGCTGCAGGCGGGTGTGAAGATTCAATTTCTGAATAGGTTTGTGAATGGCATTCTTTGCTCTAGTGGTCATGGGATGATTGTTCATCTGCTGAAGGGACTCACCCGCCAACATAGGCTGCTGCAACTGAACTGAACCAGTGGTGGCGGCATTGGTGGACTAAGCAGCATGGCTGGACGAAGGTGGAGCTGGGACAGCAATTTCGGACGACACAGCAACAGTAGGAGCAGCAGAACCCGACGGCACAGCTGAAGTGGGAGCTGAGGCAGACGGTGGTGCAGCAGCAGTAGCAGTGGGTAGCTGTTCTGTTGAGGCAATGACAGGTGGCAGTGAGCTTGGAGGAGAGGAAGCCCCACACGGTGACAGCCCTTGAGAGGGCCCAGCTGAGGACAGAGGCGATATTGACCGACTGGTGGGAGGAAGTGACACAGGGATGACATGTGGAACCCAAGAGCTGATGGTGTCCGGTGTCGGACGATCTAGAGTGGTTTTTAGAGACTTGTAGGGAAAAACTGACTCCACAAATTGAACGTGACAAGAGACATATGTTTTGGAGGACATCGGATAAAAGCATAGGTAGGCATGTTGAGATAACGAATACCCAAGAAAGACACACGAAGTTGACCTTTTATCTAACTTGTGAGACGAATATGGCCGAAGCCAAGGATAACAAAGACACCCGAAGATTTTTAGTTTGGAATAATTAGGAGGTGTGCCAAAAATTAGTGCATATGGTGACGAAAGACGAAGGGTTGGGGTCGGCATTCTGTTGATTAGATAGACAGCAGTCGCAAATGCTTGAGGCCAAAAATGCAAAGGGAGAGAGGCATGCGTGAGCAATGTAAGACCCGTCTCAACAATGTGACGATGCCTCCTCTCCGAGTACCCATTGTGCTCAAGGGTGTGGGGAGGAGTTGTGAGATGTGAGACACCATTTAGGGCAAGAAAATCTTTGAGAGACATAAATTCACCACCATTATCAGTGTAAAGAGTGATGATTTTGTGATTAAATTTTTTTTCCACAATAGCCTTAAAACGAATGAAAATTGCATTGACCTCAGATTTTTTTCGAAGAGGATGGAGCTATATATACTTAGTGAAGTGATCTACAAAAATGACATAGTATTTAAAACCATCATGAGACATAACAGGTGACGTCCATACATCCGAAAAAATAATTTGAAGAGGCTGAGACGAAACAAGAGATGAAAAAGAAAATGGTTGCTTATGACTTTTATTGTAGTAACAAGAATGACATACAAAATCCTTAGACATAGGAGACGACACTTCTAAACTGAAATTTGAAATAATACGTTGCAATATAGGAAAAGCTGGATGACCAAGTCGGTGATGCCAGTTTGATGAGGAGGTTTTGACACTTGAAAATGCTAGGACCGGTGAGGAGACATGACCGGAAGTCGGCCATTTATACACCCCATCTTTGGTTTTGCCTCTCGGTATGACTGCCCCCATATGAAGATCCTTCACATGAAAAGAGGACGATAAGAACTCAACAGAAACCGCATTAGTAGCACAAAATTACGAAATCGAAATCAAATTTTTCTTCATATGAGGTACACACAGAACATCATGCAATTTAAAAGTATTATTAGAAGCACAAAGAGATGTTGAACCAGTATTGGTGATCGAAAGACTCGAGCCATCTCCAATCATAACATCATCGGAGCCACTATAAGGTGCGTGGAGAGATAGGTTGTTCAAATCCGCAGTTACATGATGTGATGCACCACTATCAAGGAGCCAGGCGGAATTGCGGGATGAAGCTGCAGCAGTGTAATGTGCCCTGGGCTGCCACGGCGTTGGTTGTGCCGTGTGGTGAGGACTGGCAGGCTGCTGAATCGGAACTAGCTGAAAGGAAGGACAGAGCCGGGCTGAATGGCCTTGCACTCTACAGACTTGACAACGTCCAAGATATGGGCGGGGGCCTTGTGAATGTCCACGGTGGGATGGACCACTGCTGGTCGGTTGGGACCTATGAGATTGAGAAGTGGACTGGCGCCAATTTGCGTTGCCAGGAACATGTGGTCGCCAACCACTTTGCTGCTGCTGCTGTGGTCGCCAGGTGGAGCTAGACCGTGACACAAGGTTGGCAGTGGCTGGAACAGGAGTTGACTGCCTCTTGGTGTTGTGAAGAGAAGCCTCAAATGTCAATAGCTTCTCATGGAGCTCATCAAACGAAATTGGGTTATCCCGAGCCTGAACAACCCGAACCAATTCCTTGTACTCGTCATCAAGTTCGTCAAGGATCCGCTCAGTGATATCATCATCATCCATTGAAGCACCAAGCAACGCCAGTTCATCTGCATGAGCTTTGACAGAATGAAGGAAATCAGTGATGGATTGTGTACCTTTTGTAGAGTTTTTGAGAAGAGCTTTGACTTGTTTGATGCAGCCTCGAGACGGTTTGGCATACGTATTTGCGAGAATGGTCCACGCTTACATTGAAGTTTTGGCTCTAGCCACAAAGGAGATGATTGTGGGAGAGAGAGAGCCAACGATAGCATTAAGAATAAGTTGGTCTTGCCGAACCCAAACATTGTAGGCAGGATTCACAGTGGAGACTTCGTTCACATTTATAGTGGCTGGTGGACAAGGCTTGGAGCCATCAATGAAGCCAAGGAGATCATAACCGGTGAAGAGGGTTTGAAACTGAATCTTCCAAGACATGTAGTTGTTGGTGGTAAGTTTAAGAGGAGCCTGCGCAGAGATGTTGATGGTAATGAGTTGGAATTCATTGGAGCGTAGTGCAGTTGAAGTGGCCGATGTAACATTAATGATTGTGGGAGGTGCCGCAGAAGATGAGTTGTTGTCAGGAGGCAGGTCTGACGAGCTGTTGTCAGGAGAGGTGCCTGTATTTGATGTGTTCATTGATTGAAGTGGAGAAGAGATGGGAAGAGAAAAATATGTGTTCTAGGTAAAGATCTTAAGCTTTGATACCATATAAACAGAGGCTGTATTTGGTGAATAATCTTGTCACACGTTTTCATTGATGAATAAGAAAATATATACACAATAGAGGTTAACCTTGAGAGAACTACAAACCCTCCTACCGATAGAAACTACAATGACAGCTATACACTTTAATTGTAACTATACAACCTGTAAATAATAATAGAAGTTTACATTAACTAAAACTCATATCATCCAATACTGTCTATGTATTTTTATATAGGAGGGGCAATCTTTATATTGGATTTCCAACTTTGTTTTTTAAAAAAATAAAAAAATTGTATTTTGGAGAAAAATGATTAGTTGAAGGAGACAAAATGGATGGCCACTGGAGTAATTTTGGAGAAAAATGATTATAATGGTCATTTTGATACCAAGTGAACAAATTGATGGTTATTAGTGTAATATTTTTAGAAAAAGTTAACGGTGTTATAACGGAATGACCATCAATGTAACATTATTTGTCAAAACTGGCTATTTCTAAACCAATTCCTCATCTGATGACCATTTTGATAGTGGTGGCATAAGTCGATGGCCACCAGGGTAATTACTCTTTAATTAAACGTGATTTAGTTGTTTCGGTGAAATTGTTTACCATTATATAAAACATTTATTTTTTTAATGGATCCTTTTAGCATGTGTCATGATCTAAAAACTTAATGATAATTTCATAATTATTTTTTAATATATTAATGCGCACTTTTAGAAATATATATATACATATTTTGTATTATCAGTTCGTTCTGATAATAAATATATCAGAACGAAGAATGTAAACCACTAGATTTACATACTTTGACTCAAAGTATATGCACTTGTCAAAACTTCTCCATCATCTGTGGTTCACATTATTCGTCCTGATATATTTATTGTCAGTTCGAACTGACAATAGAAAGACTGTCAAAGTGAGGCCCTAGGCGCAATTGTACTGTGATACTTTTTTTTTTTTTTTTCCAAATAAATTAATTTTATTCAAATGACAAGATTACAAAATACAAGTTAAAAATAAAAATAAAAATAAAAACCAAAGTGAAATAGATCTAAAAATATAATTACAAAAATCAAAATATTGTGCTCTTCGAAAGGAAAAATCTTGAGATGAAGTTGGGTATCACATCGAAACTTGAGATCCTCGCCTTCACTCCATCTTTTTGTTAACATGCCTGCAATGCATTCAAACACTCACTTATAATTCACTTTTCTTGCTTTTTGAGATGCAAAATCATTTATCAAATTTTTGTATTCAAGTTTTGACACCAAATCTCACTTCAAATGCAAGTTCTCACTTAAAATGCACCTTTTTGAGATTGAACTAAATCTTCCACTTTTTTCTTTTTCTTTCGTTTGTCATAACTATATTCGAAATTTTTAGTAGACATTTTTACCAAAATAAAATGATGAAAGACAATAAAAACAGAATTTTAATTAAATAAAATGAAAAAAATAGCACCTGGTTTTTAGTTGAAGCAAGTTCCGACATTATTGAAGATTTGAAGTAACACTCAGTCTTCCACAATAATTACAAGAAAACAAACCCAATCAATTACTTGATATAGTTAAAACCCTAAAAAAAAAAAAAATCAAACTAATAAAATATAAATAAACATTAAATTTTTTAAAAAAATTAAAAACTTACCTTTTTTTTTTCCTTAATGAAGCACAAGAGATTGATTGCAATTGAAGAAGAATATTGATTGAGATTGATGAAAGAGAAATCTTGATATAGTGGGAGGTTTTGCAATGTAAAAAAAAATAAAAAAATTGATGAGGAGTTCATATATATATATATATATAAATTAACTCCAAATTACCTAATTAATGACAAATAATGAAACAATTCCGTTGGGTGAAACTTTCAAAAGAAATTAATGTTTTTGAAAATTAAAATTTTTTCTTTTTCAATAACTTTTTTTTTGAGGCCCCCTAAAAAGATGAGGACTCAAATTAATGCTTTGAAAATAATTTTTTTTTTTCAATTTGTTTTTTCCAAATTTTTTTTTTTGAAGACCACCCCCCCCCCCCCCCCCCCCCCCCCCAAAAAAAAAAAAAAAGAGAGGAGGCCCTAAGCAAATTAGGCCGCCCCCTACATGGCCTCACAAGGATGCAAAACGGGTAAATCAGAACTCGCCTCCGTCTGGGTAGAATTCGAACCGCTGACGTTAGTCCCATGTCTATCCTTCCACCAGGAGAGCTAAACGTCTTGAGAGTTGACCGCAATGTAATTGCTAGAAGTAGAACCAAGGAATTGGGTAATTAATCCCAAGCCTTGGACCACCAAGGCAACCACCTTGTGGTTAAAACCTCAAGTCTACTAAGAGCTTGTTGGTTGGGCTTTTGAAAAACCTCTATTGGTAAAAGATCTACTTGCAGTAGATCTATTAGAAATAGAGTTTTTGAAAAAAAAAAAAAATTATAGTTTTTTGGTTGGTAGACTTTTAAAAAAAAAAAATCTATTTAGAGAAGCACCTCCCCATGAGCTTTTGTCAATATAAAATAGACAATCTCAAAAGCTCAACCAAACAACTCTAAAAAACTCAAATAGACGTTGGTAAACCTTTTGAGGCGGTAGAAAACTCAACCAAACAAACACTAAAACTCTTCCAACTAAACCTTTCATATTTGATATTTTCAACGGAACAATTCTACCAATTAACATTATCATAAAAATGAAAACGTCGATGTAATTTCTTCCAATATCTTATATCATTATCACGACCTGTATCGAAGGACTTAACACAAACACAAAACATATTAATTAAGATGTTAATTGAATTTTTTGAAACTTAAATGTTAATTGAATTGAAAGATAAAAAAGAAGAGCTTAATTATTTAAAGAATCAAATGATTTACACTCAACCAAGTGTACAGAAGAAAGAAGACAAAATAATACATGAACATTTATATATCACAAAAACCACTATGATCACTCAAACAAGAGAATCCTTGGTTGCTTTCTTAGCTTCAAGACCTTCCTTCTCTTGATGACCCAAAAGTGCTGTTGTATCTTTATCTTTCATCTGAAACCAAATCCGAAACTAAATTCAATATTGATTTTAAGATTTCTAATTCAATCCTATCTAATTTAAATGAATCGAAGGTAAATTCAATCACGTACGCTATATGGGTTTATTTATAACTTTATATTCGAGTATTTCTGTTAAGGGTACGTTCGATTTTTACCTGAGACACGAGATCGGCGGATTGTTTCTTTTTATTCTCCTGGATGCAGAAATAAGAATACAATCCCATACCAAAAATGGCAAACAAAATACCAATGATGTTCCTCTCAGTGAATGGATCATGCAATAGTGTGTAACCAAAAGCAAGAACCAAACATGTTTTCAAGTGTCCAAGCACTTGATATGTGACTGGAGATGTCTTTCCAATGACCAAAAATGTACTGAAGTTCACTGAAACTGCTATTAAACATGAAAGGATGATAAATGCCTGCAATTTTTTCGCATTGTAAAATTTGTTAGAATAAAAAAGTACATAGATGATCGATGAAAGGAAAACGCGTTTTTTTTCTTCGATTTTCGAAAACGTTTTTATTATGAATTAGAAAGCATTGCAGAGTGAAGGGAAGGGAAGTGTTACCAAGACTATAGGAGAATATTTGTAAGCGAAGACATTTTGGTTGGTGAGGTACTGATCTACTAAAGGACCTGAGATAAAAAGAACAGCAGCTTGAAATGGAGCTGACTGGTACAGCAGCTGTGTTGAAGACACATTCAACCTCTTTTGTATTGTGTTTGTCAGCTGAATTCACCATCAAAGTTAAGGGAACAAAAATAAAATCACGAAAGAAGTTGATCCGGTGGTATGCCCATCACACCTGCACCATGGGACAATGGGTTCGAATCGTTTCCTCTCATAAAAACCCCAAATTATTGTACTATGAGTCTTATGACCGGAACAGAATATGAATGGTAATTATAAAAAGGATACAATTTGACCAACGCAGGTGGTTGCAATGGCAAGGAGGGAGAGGATAGTCCCAACCATATTGAGCTGCAGATCAGTCACCGATGCAATTCCAACTCCAACCAGTAACAACAATAGAGCAAATTTTATCTTTTCACTGCAACAATTCACAAGAAATAAATAAATAAATAAATAAACTGTAGAACCTTAAAACCGGACACGTGGTCTCAGCCCATTTTATTGTATAATTTTATGTCTAACCTGAATTGCTTTTTGAGGAAGATAGTTTCCAACAACACTGTGAATGGTATAATTGCAAGCTTGGTCATCTGCCAACATGAGAAAAAAAAAAAACAAAAACAAAAATGAGTATCTTTTGCTGTGACTATGAGAGGATCTTAACTCAAATCTCGGATAAGTAATTGGTGATAATCATATGTATCGGTCTAAGTTCGAATGTATGTTCGTATTGTATCGTATTGTATCGGTGTATTACCTGATAGAATCCAACAGAGTTGAAACCAAGGCTGAGATTGAGAAATCCAATGGAGATACCATTGAGAATGCCAAAGAGCATGACAGTCTTCATGTCAACAGATTTGCTCTCAAACAAATTCAAGCGTTGTGCAACATGAAGTGTGCAAAATGTTACCATTAGATGCCAACTTGTAAGTGTTGTTGCTACAACCAAATACACAAAAACAATTACTATTTTTTGAAAAAAATAATAATTATATAATTAAATACCAGATACTGTAATTAGTATGTTTGGTAAAACTTATTTATAATTTTTTTTTAAAAAAAAAAAGAGTAAATAAAAAAAATACCAAAAGGGAAGCCAAGATTGCTCATCAAAGCTTTATTGCAAATAACAATGGAGACAGATGATGCCACTGAAAGAAACAGTGCACCTATCACTCCCATCTGAAACTTTGACATTTCACCCATCTTCTTCTGCTCCTACCATAAAAAATAAAAATAAAAAACAAGAGTCAAACAATTATAATAATAATTTTTTTTTTAACATAAATTTAGGTTTTTTTTAGGAGATGACTCGAACCCACAAACTCATAGCGTAGGTGTGAGAGGTTTACAACCAAACCAACCCCATTTTGTGAATATTATTGTACACATATTTAACACATTCATGAATCATGAAACAAATTAAAGCAGGTTGCTTACAATACACTTTTTTTTATTATTACTCTTTTGGTGATCATTACTATGTCCCATTATTATTATTATGAGAAGAAAGCATGAATGAATTTTTAAAAATATATAAAATAAAATAAATGTATATGATCATGTAACTAAAAAAAAAAATAGGCATAAGATATGAAAAATTAAAATTTAAAGACTTTTTTTTGGGGTGAGATATATAAATCTTGATAATTACATATATTGTTGCCTTGTAGTAAATTCTAATTTTTGAGTAGTGTTTTAATTTTTAAACAGTCATAGAAACAATATATGAATGATTTTATGGAAACTTTGACGTTGAAAAACACTAAAAAAATCACTGTAAAAGATATATATATTTATATACCAAGTGCGTAACCTGTAGCTTGTTAATCCGCAAATCACATAATGGTTTCGATATTTTTGAAAATGAATGGAAAAACAAGCTAGTTTGTAAATCTTGGTTTATATGAAGAACATGCAACAACAAGAACAGAAAATGAGTTGAGAGTGGATATATCGTACGTACCTTGAAAGGAAAAATGAAATGATCAGAACAAAATGGTGGAGTTTTAGGAGCCCAGAAATATATGAGAAACAAAAGAAGGAAAAACGAATATACAAGAATATATATATGGGCTCCTAAAACTCCATATAGAAACTCTGTAAATGGACAGCTCGAGAGAGAGAGAGAGAGAGAGAGAGATTTGTGTGTTTCGTTGCTTGAATGAGAAAATGATGAATACAGAGAAACACCTTTTTATTTTGTAATTTGACAACAGGTTGGTGCCTAACGCAGTTTATTATTATTATTAGGTTAATGTTATAAGATAAAAAAATTAACCCAAAATTTAATAAGTGACGAATGAGTTGTTGCTACTATATAGTATATAATTTAAACCAAATTATATAATAAATGGGTTGTTATTTTTATTTTATTTTATTTGACAGTAATAAATGGGTTGTTATTACTTTATTTTTTATTTATTTTAAAAATAGTTGTTATTACTATATAAATTATAAGATGATATGGTGAATAAAATGTTAATGATAAGTTGATAACTCACTCGCCATATTGTTTGGATTGGTTTTTGAGCTAATTTTATGGGTTGTTTAACATACTCACTAATAATAATAATATCATTATTACTATTTAAGAAAGAGTAATGCTACCGTGTCTAAATTTGGTGTTCAGATGATAATCCGATCATTAAAATCATGTAAATCTAATACAATTTAGATGAATGGATTATAGTGATATCGCATCAAATTTGAATACCAAATTATTATTGTTTAAGAAATTATTTTTTTCTTTTTTTGAAATCTTATCACGTGGTGGTTTTCTGCCTCAAAATATATAAACTATTGTTGACTATGGGATCAATGTTTTGATTTCATTTTCGTTTGACAATTGACAATTATACCCTTCCCAATCATTTTTATTTATTGTTTTTTTTTAATATTTTTTTTCTCACTCTGAAAACTCCTTTATTGCTTTTATTATTTTCACATTTGATTCAAACAACATGATTATAATGCCTTTGAAGTGGACAGAAGACCCACTTTGAACATATATTTTTTAATATGTATTGTTTTTTTTTTTTTTTTTTTTTTTTTTTTTTTTTTTTTGGAAGGGAATTAATATGTATTGTTTAATTACTTGGGATCATTTTCTAAGTTTTACCCAAGTTTTTATTTAAAAACACAATATATATATATATATTTGTAAAGGTGAAAAATAACATATTATCTTAGTTAATTAATTTTAACCTTCTTTAGCTAATTTGCTAGTATTATACACGTGGTAAAAATAAAAAGAACAAAATGATGGGCATGACAAAAATAAAATAAAATAATCATGAAAATGACATAGTTACCTACTAAAAATAATTTGCATTTCTTATAAAATCATTCATACATTTTCTAATAAATGAAGGTAAAAATACTCATTCATTTTTTGTTGTTGTTGAAATTTAACACCAAATAGATTAAGAGTATGTCAGAACCTGCTGAAATCAAGCACTTCAGCTTGAATATCTATTCACACATACAACACTCAAACTTCTCACAAATACTTGTAAAATACATATGGTGAGACTCGAATTCTCACCGTTAACGTGGAAAGGAGAGATACAGATTACTTGAGGTAAGAGAGTATGTTTCATCTATTTCAATTTGAACTGTATAAAAATATTTGGCCTTGACCATGTGCAATGAACAAAGGGTGGTGTTTCAGTCCAATGGGATCTTCCAAAGTACCCAAAATTTAATATTCAATTTACCACCTCACCAATAGCTCTAGCATTCAATTAAGAAGATAGTATTAAGAGAGAGAGAGAGAGAGAGAGAGAGAGAGAGAGAGAGAGAGAGAGAGACTTTGCAAACAAGCCAGGAAGGTGAAACAAACATTTCTTTACTATATATGTAAGTGAGATACCTTCAAATTCAAGCAAAAAGGCTTGCCAACCTCAAAAAACCCCCACAAGTGTTTGGTGAGAAAACCTTCAATTTCACTCCAAAAATATATGGCCTTTTTTGGGCTTTCTTTGAACATCACCATCACCAACCAAGCAAATTTCTGGAAGATCTTCCTCCCTTTAACAATCACCTTGATGTTGGCACCAAAAACAAAACAAAAAAAAAACAAAAATCACTATCAAATTTATTATGTTTAGGTATTCAATGAAGGTTATTTAGGTGGTGGTTAAATGTGCAAGTTTTTGAAAATGGAAACTCATGTTTATCTCAAACCGATTAAGATGACACTATATACATGTTTGATATCATTTTTAAAATAGTGTTTTTGAAATCTAATATTAAAAATAAAAATCACGAATTTACCAAATAGTTTATAAGATGTATACATATAACTGGGAACCCAATCGAGTAGTCTATAAGATGAACTATGAATCTATGATGACTTCGAATTGTAATTCAATTGAAATTTGTGGTTGATCAAATTTAAATCGGTCTCTCATTTTGAAAAAGGACTCAAGAGTAAACAACAGGTAATGTGAAAATTAATTTAATTATCTTTATCGAAATTGTTTTATAGAAAGTGAAGCATGCCATCCACCTCATTAAAATTAGTGAGAAATTAATTTAATTATCTCTATCGAGTAAATTAAAATCAAATGAGGTGGAGTAAATTAAAATTTCTCACTAATTTTTTTTGGAGCATTGTATGTCTCAAACCCAAAAGCTCACTCTTTAGCTTTTTCCTTCCACCTGATTCAAATTTCTCAAAATTCCTCTTCGTCGACCTTTTTTGATCTCCCAAGTTTGTGACAACCAGGAATGGAAATAAATTCGGATACGACACACCGAACAACAAATAGGACTAACCTAAAAATTCCAGATTGATTCCACAAGGACAGTTGAGAATTGATAATGAAGACCCAGGTGGGGAAGCTCTAAAGTAATTTTGGACGAGATGTATTTGTCCAATTATTTATCCCTTAAAGTTACACCATTGAAATTGTAGGTTCGAATCATGTCATTCTCCTAGAAACCCTGAATTATTTGTAATTTTTTTATATATATATATATATAAAAAAAAGGTGTTATTTTGATTTCCAGAAATGCTTTTCATCTAGTTTATTCAAAATCTATAATATTTTAAAGTGCTAAAAATACTAGCCCATTCAACAAACAAAAGGCACAAACATTGGCCAAATAGGACACGATCAAAATCAAGAAGGGACAGATGATTTTTGATGCCAGAAGCCAGGATGAAAAGAGAAGATTTCTCTGCATTATATATAAACTGAGAATGTCTGTAGGATACAAAAAATGTGGATCAGAAAATGAGCCACCAGCGTCGATATCACATGAAAGATTTTAACTCTACAACTCCCCTCAGGGCCAAGTAAAGATGACACATGTACAAGGGACTAGGTAGCAGGGGAAATCCATAGAATTTTACCCTTTCCGAATCTGAGCAACGTAAGCCTGATCTGCATTGGAAAGACGATTCTGAAATAAAGACCACTCGTGTTTGCACCGCGCTCTCACCTGTGAGTTAGAAAGGACCAAAAAAAGTTAATAACCTATTAATTTACATAAAATCCAAGGCTTTCAGAACTGGACGTGCGAAGATATTCGACACCATAAATATACATACCCCTTCCCATGGAGGTTTCCCAAGCTCCGACTGGCCCTGAAAAGTTTATGGAATTCAATGGTAATGAGACTTTTAAGTAAGAGGCAAACGAGAGAATGTGTTGCTTTAAATGAAGCAAAAAGAATTTCCAATATCGTAGTAAAGTAGAGAAGAAAACAACTGTATAGCATGCTATGAATGAGACAATTTTGCAGTTGACAGGTCTTATTCTAGGTCATGTTACCTTCAAATAACATCATCAACAAGCAGAAGAAGTTTCCGACTTGAAAGCAAATAGCTACTAGTTCTATGTAACATTGTGCTAATCATTCTTAGAGTCAATTAGGTTTCCACCATAAAGAGGTTGTCAGAATATCACCTATTATGTCTAGGGGAGGGGATTTTTAATAAGTTATTCCAGACACAAGGTATTTATCACCCATTCCAATTCAACCTTCTTGTACAGTGGTATCCACGCCGCACAGTGAACATATGAGAGACTCTTCCAAGTCTTTTAATCACTTAAACCCCATAGGAGCATTTAGATGCATTTGTGGCGGTTAAATTCATCACTGGCCCTCTCCTATATAAATACCAAATTGTTTAGCCATCGTTCTCAATTATTATCATTCCAATTTGCGTCTGAAATATTTGATAATAACTGTCTTTCTACAGTACTACATAGCTTTTGACACCCTAAGTATATACTTTGTATTTGGTATATCATGCAACCACACACATAAACAACACAGGCACTCCAGTAAATGCACACAGCACACGCATACGTGCACACATGCACGAATACATAGAGGTTTAATTTGGTATATCAAGCAACAAGCATGTCAAAACATCTGGCAAGTTGATAATGACTCACCTGACTCCCAAGTGAAGGAATGACTTGATGAATGATCCACTGTGAATCAACCACACCAATCTTTTCATGTGCAGGCTGTAGGGCAAAAAGGTAATGACAAATTTAAAATAAATAGCTTTTTATGTGATTTCAAAAATGCAGATATTTTGCTGAAGCAAAGCCTACCAGGCACATTGTGAAACTTGAAAATAAAATCAACGTTGTTTTTGAAACTTTTGGAATTAATGGTAATTCAACATGGTATCAGGATATATATTTGACCAAGAGCTCTTTTGCTCACATCAAGAAAAGTCATTCTATTAACTGAATATATATATATAGATCCACATGTCAGAGGTTTAAATACTATTGCTAGTCTCTTTTCTATTAATTACACTTGAAATTAATTAGTTTTCAACAATTTAACACTTGCACAAACTAGTCTGATTGCACTATATTTGTGAACATATAGAACACGAAATAAAAAAAAAATCATGGAAACCCCTTCTGGCACGTCTTTAGATTCTGATTACATCGTTTTAAATGTCAAAATTACCCAATGTAGAAAATATTGGAAAAAGATAAAGAAGATTCTAGAATAGTTTTGCTGTTTAAATTACTTATATGTGGTGAGATCCTAGGTTTAAGTTAAAGGAGTTGAATTTATGTGCCTATAAAAAGGGTCAAATTTCAGTTGTAATAGATTCAATGCTTGTACTCTCTTTACTTCCTCCACAGAATATTTCTCTTTTCTATCCATCTACTTTTGTTATTATCTCTTACTCTATCTAGTGGTATTATTTTCTTCCATCTTACTTCTATTCATTAGCATTAAGCACGCTGATGAATGAAATATGTTAAGCAATCTAAACATAACTGACAGTCGGAGAGTTCAAAAAGGGCAAGAAAAGACAAAAACCACTAACCTCAACACATCTTCTTAGAGCAAAATCCAATCCCCATCCATGCACCAAATCATTCTACAAGAATGCAATTGCACATTATTGTTAGAGTAGCTGAAATATAAAAAAAACCATTCACAAGAAATCATATTTAATAGAAAAAAGAACTATGCTGATTTTAAGAAATTTGATAGTTAAGGGACTTAGCGAAATGATAGAAAACAGAAAAGAGCAAGTAGGCAAAGTCATTCACAAGTCCACTTCTCACTAACTTTTTTTAATGATAATATTGTATCTGGTTGTGATGTCCATTAGCATGTGAGTCAACCCTAGCAACCTTTCCTTATATTATAGATATAAATTTATGGATGTATATACCCATGTAACTAACCATGATTAACCTAGCCACTTACAATAAAATACAACATACCTGGATCATGTGCCACACGCAACGCCAAGCTTCCCGAGAAAAAACAGGGGCCATAATTTCCACAAAGCTGAAAGATGGAAAGAAACCTTAAACACACGCAAAAAGAAAAAAAGAAAAAAAAAAAAAAAAAAAGCAAGTGTTGCTGTGGAAAACCCTTAACTATTGGGGGAAATCTAAGAAACATTATTATTTCCTATCAAAATTAACATAATCCTGCACCTATTGTATAAATGTTATGATGAATAATCTTGGTAAATGTTTTCTTCAGTCACAAATATGGCTATTCTAAAACAAATTCCTTCATATGTAAACCTACACCCAAAAAGTTTCTTACAGAAACTAAATATGTGTGTGTGTGTGAGAGAGAGAGAGAGAGCATACGCAGCACATGGAGGCAAGTGTGGGTCACTACACCAGCCTGGCTTCTCTTCAGTGAACCTGTCAGGAATTCAGAAATATATAATGTATTAGGAATGATAGACATATATATATATATATAGAGGGAGAGAGAGAAGCCTACTTGTGAACCTCTCGGTCTCCCCTCCTCTTTGTCATCTGCCATGTCAATCCATTATTGGGCTCAAGACCTGGTTGAGAGATTTCTAGTCCATGTTTTTTAACCAACTGCATATACCTGGTTGTTTGTCGGAGCAAATTAGAAAGAAACATGTAACTGTTAAATTTGACCAGAAACTATAACTGGTAATTAAGTACTTACTTCTCTCCATTGAAGTGTTCCAATCCAAGATCTTCATCCCAGATTAAAATATATTCATATGCCGCTACAACATCAGGATGCAAAAACCTCTTGGCATACCACCTGAAAAACATATACAGACATGAAAGTGAGAATAGACTGAAGTTATCACCTACCTGCCTGAAAATAAATCTCAACTTAAATTCAACAGTGGATAGCCCTAAAAAGGAAAATTATGAACTACTTTAAAAGCTCTCTAACTGAAAGAGCAAGAAAGACTAGACATAAGACCTTATATCCTACCATTTAGTTTGTCTCCTCGCACTAACATGGATTGCATTCTTTGACCACTCAAATTCCTCCCATTCACTTGTCCGTCCATCATAATGAAAAAGTAGAATTTGGAAATCCTCAGAAAACTATCACAAATGTAAGAACACAAAACTTAGTGGTCCTGATGTAAAATTCAGTACAGGAAGAAAAAAAAAGGTGATGCATTAGTAGAAACCTTTTTAACCATTGCATCAATGTTTAACCTCTGATTGTAACCAACTGTGATTGTCAGCAAGTACTTCGGCTTTTTCTTCAGATCCTGCAGATTTCAGGACATTCACTATAAGCAACAGTAAAGATTTCAAACTTAGAGATTCCTTATTTCACTCATCATTGCAAACGTGCTAACATGCATCCGAAAGACAATTTTTAGCGAAAGAGCATTTACATATGCTTCCAACTATCTACTCATCCCCAAAACCTCCCTCTATCCAAAGCCAACCTTTTAAAAGGGGTTCATAATTTAGAGTCATTGAAATCTAAGGACACTAGAATTAATATAGAAAGGAAAGAAAGCATATTCTGGATAGTATTGAAAAGGCTTCATAGATCTCAGTTTCTGTGCGTACATAAAGTCTTATGAAATGAATGATTTCCAGATTTTTACATGCTGCATTTCAGGACAAATAGATTCAAATGAATTGCGAAGTATACGGTCTCATGCCATCAATAGACATTAAATGTGCCATAACACTATAAGGATAATTCTGGGATAACCAGCAGCAGAAGCAGCTATCACCAATTATTAGAAATACAATGTTGATAAAATCAGCATTGCTGCATTCAGTGCCCATAGTTAGCAAACATGGACATGGCCATGGATATTAATCTATTATACCTCATTGGGTTCACCCCATAATCTGCGCAAATAATAATCAGATTCTGAGGCAATAATTCCAGGAGGCAATAACTCTGCTCCACGAGGATTTGTGGCAACATATATCTGGAGACAAAAAATAAAGACACAAATTAGTTAAGTTAATTGCTTAAGTTGCTAAACATAAAGCATTGATGCTACAGCAGAAACCATGATTGTTCTAAAAACCCAAATGATCAAGTCAAAAATAAAATCTGCTCAAGATAAATTACCACTGAACTTGTCTGCATTTTTGACCGAAGAATTTAAGAATAAACATTCTGACAATAACTTTATATATATGTCCTACTTGGTATACAACACAATATTGTACAATTAACCTGCATGAGTGAAAATCAGATTCTGACAACAACCCTTGGAGTTAATAACTCTGCTACAAGGATTTGTCCAAACATATATCTAGCAAAAGCGGAAAATATAAAAAAAGACAAAAGCAAATACTCTAACTGAATCGAATTTCTTTAGGTTGATGAATAAAGCTTCACTGCGACACAGGCAACACAGAGGAAATAATAAAAGAAAAAAAGATTAGTCAAAACTAATATCTACTCAGAAAAATTGTGACTACAGAAAAGTATGCTTCATTGGCCTAAGAATTTAAGATTACAATTATTACTTTTAACAATTACTTGGCATATAACACAACATTGTATAAGGAGTCAGATAAAATTGTCAATGGAGTTAAAACTCTATTAAATTATCTTTTTTGCAAATGATGAAAAATGTAAAGAACAAAATGAAAACATGCAATGAATCACAGCTCCTGGGAATGAGGAGAACCCTTTGCAACCAAAAACATCTAGGTACCTTCGGAATTGATCCATTGGATTTAGAAGATTCACGATTTCGAAGTCCATTTCCATTTGTCATTAGAGGAGATTCATTTCTATGAGATCCATGATCATTTGTCATGGCTACATCAAAAGATGATCCAAGGCTCGACGGTAAGTGAACCTGGTGAGAGTCAAATACAAATCAAAATGGATGACAGGCATGTACAGCAACATATGTTAATACTGGTGGAGAAAAATATACCTTGTTAAAAGAAATGGATTGAAAAGCTATACCAACAAAAAATCCAAAACCAATTCCTAAAAGTGCTGTGACGATATACCTGCCAGTATCATTTGTTTTTTTATTAACACCACTGCAAGAAAAGATTGAGAAAGGATTAAAACGTGTTGGCATAATGGGTCTACTAGAAACACACCAGCCACCATAAATTGAAAATTTCAGGACCATGCTGTAATATTAAAAATAAAGGTTTATACCACAATTTTGTATAAGCAAACAATATAAGAAGTATACAGATTGTTCAAACCTGCGGTGCACAGTCCCCATAAGGTATATCCTCTGTGACTGAACTCAAAAGGTCAGATGCCCAGGAAAAGAGATCACTTCCTTAAGCACCTCTTCAAGCAAAAATGTCATTCTTGTACTTCAACAAAGCATGAACCCTATATAATCAAAGTTGCAAGTAAGCCTATTTTGAATTTAAAAAAGAAAAATACATTTCATCCATTTACTCTACCTTATTTCTCTAATAATTTTAATGCATATAATGTGTGTTGTGTGTTTAAAAGAGATACATATTACTAATATTTGAAAGTATTGTCACTGATCCTAGCCTAAGAAAGAGAGTAAACCTTCCTATTTCTAGTTTTCAGCCCTCAAAGCTGATGCTCATCACTCGATGGGTTCTCATTTTAAGAAGGCCTTTTTTTTTTCTTTTTTTTTTTTTTTTTTTTTTTTTTTTTTTTTTTTTTTTTCCGAATAATCATTCTCAAGCATGCTCAAAAACAGGTGACTATATTTTAAAACTTTAGTTTCAGATTTTGTTTTGTTAAAAATAGGCTTGCACAAATGTAGAAGGAAAAAAAAAACTCACAACACAATAAAATGGAAAGAGAGAAAACTATATTGAGCAATGGTATGTTTGTTTCAAGCCGGAAACCACAATTCACAAACCTTTTGGTAAGAAATCTTCACATAAATCATTCAATGCAATAACTTGAAAACAATTGCAATTCCCAGTAATGGCCTATAATTCTATAAAAAACATAGGAAACAAAAGTTTGCCTTGTACTGGCATATGTTTTTATATGCCCTTGATGTTCTTATAAACAATTAAAAATTATAAGATTTATTGCATTCTAAGTTATCTGTAAGTGTAAACTCAGTACCAAAGATGTTGGTCCAGTAACTGTTAACAACAAATTTTTTTATATTTTTTTATTTTTTTATATTTTATATTTTATATGTTCCACAATAAAGAACTAACCATTCAACTGCATGAACCTGACAAAAACAAATCGGACAGTATACACATACTTATAAACAAACAAAAAAACAGTGAGAAAAATTAAGTAATCCAGAAACTAAACTTCTGCATTTTTTTTATTTTTTTTTAAAATTGATATGCGAAAACTGTAGAACTCCATTCAATTTCGAAGAAAAAAAACACAAAAAATGAAGACAGGTAAGTAGGTAACAACAACTAATGTGATCGCAATTGAAAATATATGAGCGACGAATAATCAAAAGCAACAAGGAATCACATTACAGAGTTCAACATGAACTGCTCAATTCTTCAGTACAGTAACAAAACAACTACGAGAACTGCTCAGAAATCGAAATTCCATAGAAAATTAGTAAAGTAAAAAAAATTAGGGTTCGATGCTTACATGATTCTCCGTTCGATCTTATCAAATGAAAAACTGAGATTTATAAAAGGTTTTATATGGGAGAGTACACGCCTGGTTTTTGTTTTTTAGACTGAGAACTGAAAATTTAAAACTGGTGGTTTTTTTTCTAGTTTTTGACCATATTGCCCCGCATGCTTTTTTGAATTTGCACTCGTACTTTGATAACGCCAAAGTGCGTACAGTTACGTGTTTTTTTCAGCCAACAAGCGTGCACCACGTAAATGGTGGACCATAACACTTTTTTTTTTTGTTTATGTCAAAAAATTGTTTTTATTTGATAAAAAAATAAAAATAAAAATAATCTCAATTTCCATTCCAACTTGTTGTAAGTTGTCATTCGGTTGATCCTTGATATAAAATTAATTAATTAATTAATTAATTATCGATCAGTGGATAAATACACATTAATAATAATTTATCTCACTTTCCATATGTATTCACTTATAGATTAACGTCTCACAAGTTGACATGACATTAGTCAAAATCAAATGATTTCATACACTTGCTTCTTCTTTTAACATTTACTTGCTAAATTAGATTGCATTTATCTATACACCAAAAGTCTTTTGTCATTTAAATGGTAATTACTAGTATGGTAATTTAATTTGAGATTCTCTTTCTCTATATATTATTTGATAAAAATTTAATAAGTAATGATATATTGCTCAAATTTAGTGTCCAAATCTGGTGCCCGAATGATGTGGTAATAATATAGAACATTCATTTAAATTGTATTAGATTTACATGATTTAAATGAATGGTCTACATTGTTGCCACATCATTTGGGCACCAGATCTGGACACTAAATTTGGGTAATGTAGCATTAGTCAAATTTAATATCTCAATTTCCATCTAACTTATTATGAGTTGTCAATTAGTGTGTGAATACATATTAATGACTCACTTCCCACATATCCACTTATCAATTAACACCTCACAAGTTGGGATATCTACGGTCTAGTATTACTTAAAATTTAATGATTTGACACACTTCTTCTTTTAACATTTATGGCCAGTTTGATATTGATGTAACTTTTATAATAATCATTGTTAGTTGTGCTAGATGAATAATCGGCTGTGAGGTTAATCATCATTTGTTTGGTTAATTGTACTTTTAAAACTACTATATAGCTTAAAAGCAGTATACATATGTTTAGTAATTTTATTTCAAAAGTGTTGAAATTCGTCACAATGACTAAAATATGCATGATTTTAGAACATCATTTCATTTTTTTCATTAATTACATATATTAAATCAATATTTAAGTAGAATATTTAAATTAGAAAAAAAATTTCCATAAGAACAATATATATATATATATATTTTTAAAAGATTTTATAAATCAAATCAATATTTAATTAGAATATTTAATTTTAAGATGAAATAAGGTGTAAACATGTTTTTAATTTGATTTCATAAGGATAATAATAATATTTTAAAATATCCATTAAATGCTGAAATAGATTATTCCATAACCACTTTTAAAAAGTAATCACTGTCTAAATTTGCTAGATTATCAATTAACAACTTTTTAAAGTTTTACCAAATATCATTTTATGTCAAAATTATAAAATAAACTAATTTTAATTTCTTAAAAGTAATACCAAACTGACCCTTACTTACTAAATTAGGTTACATTTATCTATACACCAAAATTCTTTTATCCTTTATATGGTAATTATTAATTTGATAAATTAATTTGAGATCCCCTCTTTATATTTATATTTATATTTATTAATATATATAAGTAATTATTAAGTAAGGTATACCTTACTTTAATTTCGGTAAGAATCTTGATGAAATCACAACGATTTTTATGAATTTTGATCTGAATTTTTTTGTGGATGATAAATTTACTAAAATCTACCTATGAATAAAATTTAAGAATTTTTCAAGTATCGGAACTATTTATCCCGATTTTGTTAAATATAAAGGCATCGAAAAAATGAGTTAAACATAGAAAAAATCAAAAAAATCGTTCTAATACTTGAAAAATAGTTCTAATACAGAACACAATTATATTTATTTATGTATTAATGTTATTTCCCCTTAATATTTTCAGGTAAATTTCATTCAACTCTTCAAAATTATGTTTTAAATATAGAATGTTATCTAATTTATTTAGTTTTTTTTTTTTCACAAATTTCCTTATAAAAAAACAATTATGACAGTTGACAAATTTTAGATAAGGTTATAAAAAGCTGCCCTTGAATATTTTTAGTAAATTTTAGAAACTAAAAAGATTTATAAATTTTTTGAAACCATCCAAATTCTTTTATAGTTAAATCTTATCTAGAAGGGGAATATTGTCATAGTTCTTTCAAATTTATCACAAAGTTTGTCAGATAATTTTATTTTATTTTGAAATCAGAAAAAAAATAATTTATTAAGTTAAAAATTCAAATATATCTATTTTTTAAATTATTACAAATTGAAGTATTAGGATAGTTGGACATAATTCAAACCCATAACACCCTTGATGCTAGTGAGAGAGGTTTACCACTAACCAGTAACCAATGTATAACGTAAATTAGACACACTTACATTATGAGGTGGTGGATTCGAGTAGTGTCCTTTTGAAATAATAAAAAAGTAAAACTAAATAAATACTTTTTCCCATTTAGAAAGAGAAGAGAAGAGAAGAAATTAGGAAGCATCATGACTCTACAAAGGGACCCCCATGACACATCATGACGTTGATGATCACAAATGGATGGTGATAAGCCACTAACAAAGTGATACCTTACCTAGATAGAGGCAATATTCACTAGTAGAAATTGGCATCCAAAATCCCAATAAAAGCCCAAGTCATTTTTGCTTTGGCTTCATGCGATTTGCTTTTCTCACCTAATTTAATATGTTTGAGATGCTATAACGTGTATATGACAATGAGGCTTTGGTAATCGGTCACAATTCTATCACATAATCAAACCGGTTAAATGTATTACTTCGTGTCTATAGATTATTGATAAGGAGTTTCATCATTTGCACATCTCAGTCACATCAGTGGTGGGGTTCGAAACCGTCGCACATATTTTACAAGTATATATGAGAGTTTTCATTGTCGTGGGAGTAAATATCCGGATCGTTGGCCCTTGATCCGTTCGTTATTAATTGTGTCCTACCCTTTGATCTCTTACATCAAGTTCAATGGTTTTGGTTTACATTTAGGGGTTGAGTGAGGTGCAATGGTAAAAAAGTATATGTTTAAATCATTTAAGTGATAAAGGCTACCAATTTTCAAATGACAAAAAGAAATTCATTTCTTTCATTTTGTTTCTTCTTTCTTTACCCCTTTTTGATGTTGTGTTTGGAAAAGGAATGTTACCCACACCCTAAAATAAATGAATATTTATGTAGAGAGAGTGGCAAATAAAGAGAGATTCCCATTAGCATATCATCTTTTGCCTCATGTGGTAGAGCACTTCTGCTCCCACTACCATATGTGGTGGATGTCAGTTTTGAGTCCCATCATACCTATTTTATAAACATATTTGGGGAGTTTTTTTTTTTTTTTTTTTTCTCTCTCTCTCTCTCTCTCTCCTAGTATTGGAGTAAATATATCTCGTTATGAGAATAGATATCCGGGACGATGATGTTGTGGGAATAGATATCTCCCGTTATGAGTAAAGGTTTATTAGATGCACATTATTGTTTGATCTCGGCAGATCTTGGCATACCTCTAACCCGACTCAAAAATAAAATTAGAAAACTAAAAATATTTACATAACATAATAATTAAATAGCATAATGTAAAAAATATATGATTAAACAATTAATAAGAAAAAAAACTAATTATTTAAAAACACATTAATAAATATTAAAAAAAAAAAAAAAAGCATGCGGTAGAGGTGGCCTCCCAACGATCTCCTCCGACTACTAGGAGATTTTCGTACAATGAGGAGTTTGGCGATCTCCTCACAACCAGAGGAGATAGTCGGAGGCCCTCTTTTCTTTTTAGTTATAATTTAGGGCCCGTCCTGTAAGCCGTTTTTTGTTTTTGTTTTTCGAAAATAAAAATGAAAATGAAAACAGTGTTTTTGGTTTTGTTTTTGAATTCCGAATACGCGTCTGGTAGCATTTGCTGGAATCAGTATTTTGAAAATAAAAACGGAAAAAACGCGTCCGGTAGGATAACCAAAACTTTCGAAAATTGAAATATCAATTTTTAATTTTTTTTTAATATTATAACAATTATAAATAAATGATTAAATAATTAACAAAAAAACATTTTTTAATTTAATTTAGGGTTTAAGAAATTTTAACAGTTGAAGAGGAAGAGGAAGAGGAAGAAGAAGAAGACCAGATCGGCAGAGATCGGCGGCGATCGGAGGAGGAAGAAGAAGAAGGGAGGAGGAAGAAGAAGAAGACCATATCGGCGGTGAGCTGCGGCAATCGGAGGAGGAAGAAGAAGAAGGGAGGAGGAAGAAGAAGAAGATGACGGTGGGGAGAAGAAGAAGGTGACGGCGGGGAGAAGGAGAAGAAGAAAGGAAGAAGAAGAAAGAAAGAAGAAGAAGATGGGTGGCGGGAGCCATGGATGAAGGAAGGAAGAAGATGAGTTGAGGAGGAAGAAGATGAAGGAAGAAGAAGATGAGGTCGGTGGGTGGTGGGTGAGAAAAAAGAAAAAAAAAAAAATTAAATGACATGGGACCCATTTAAATGAAAAACAAAAACAAAAACAACTTTTTTTTGTTTTTCAAAATTTCCACTTTTAACACTGCTTTTGTTTTTGTATTTCGAAAATAAAATGAAAAACGGTTTACAGGACGCGAATTCGAAATCGTTTTTGGAAAACAAAAACGAAAACAGGCTGAAAACACGCTGCAGGACAGCCCCTTAGTATTTCGATTAAAAGGTTAAGGATTAATTTGGTCACTTTTCTAAAAATTGCTTAACAGTTTTTGGGACTTATTTGGTAATTACCCATTAAGATTAAGATTAAGATTAAGAGAACCACAAATATAGTTTCTTTCCTTTCTTTCTTTGGGAGACAATTATGAGAGCCACTTTTGGCCAACATTAATTGACACAATCCCAATTGTACTTACATTTAAATCTCTCCAATAATCATATCATATCAACAAAATAAAAGCAAAGACAAAATTACATAGCTATATCTTTCAAAAGAAACAAAGAACAATATTAATAATCAATAATCACAATTCAATTTCAATTATCAGAATTCAGAACTTTGAGCATTGCTTTGGCAGACCTGTTCCATGATCAACAGTCACAATTTCTGTTTGATTATCACATTTCAACACATCCTGACCCAACTTGGCACCAGCAGCCTTGAGACCCTTTAGTGAAACTGGTTGATTAAAGAGGTTCAGTGATGGCAGTTTTGATGCTGGAGGGAGCTTCCCATTTGGCAAAAAGGTCTTGAAATCATTTTTCACCAATGGAACCTCGAAATCTGACTTGTCGTGCTTCACCACATTGTCCTTTGCGCTGATGTGCGCCCCCGGTTCCATGTGGTTTGTCGAAAAGCTAGCCTGGTTCGGGAAGTTTGGGTAGAGGCTCACATAGCCACGGAGATACATCATGTCGATGAGGAACTTTTTCCAGGAAGCTTGCCAACCATTGGTCCTGGATTTCGGAATCTGAACCGGGTTTGCCTTTGCATTTTCAGTGAACCTCATGTTCATGTACACGTAGAATTCTCTCCATTGCTTGGGGAAGAAGACAGCTCCCCAACTGCAAGGTAGCTGGTGGAGATATGGTGTGTTTGGGTGAATGTGCTTGAAAAATTCAGTTGCATTCCATTTAGGCCTTTCTTTCACTACTTCAACTATTTTCGGAGTATAAAGAGAGATCGAAGAGAGCTCAGGAAGCGAAATTTGAGGGTCGTATTTGTAGGATAAGAGAGCATACTTGACCCATAAGTAGTAGTAAGGAGAGACTTCGATGTCATCTTCGAGTAGAAGACCGTAATCATCATCTGATGCAGGGTACCAACTCTCGCTGACTGCTCGAATTAGGCCTCCTTGTATGATTCTCCTTCTCAGAGTTTTAGGTCCATGAGGCCACTCAAATGAGTTTACAAGTCTTATAGTCTCCTCATCCACTTTACTGTCCATGTTGAAGCTGATTGGGATCTCATCTCCAAGATAGTAAGCATCAGTGAGAGATTTGAGAAGCCTCGTTAAGGATTGAACGCGATTTTGAGTAATTATGCTGATCGATAGCCTCATCCGATTCCAATCTAGACACGAAAAACACTGATTAACAAACTTGTCCCAACTCAGGTTTGAGTAAAAAAATAATAATGAAATGTGGAATTCTTACTTGGCAATGCAGTTGATCTGAGATCAGCCATCCATAGAACCTTTGAAATAGAAGGCCTTGGTAGAAGAACAAATCTAGTACCATTCGAAACAGTCTCAGAAGCCATCTTCAAAGCTTTTTTGACATTAGTATCAATGTCAGCCACTGTGATCACCACACTTGGGTTATGAATTTTGATCAATCCTTTCATGCTAGAGTACACTGCTTGTACCACAGGCACTTCCGAGTCAGATACCCCCGAAAGAGCCCCAATCGCCAAATCGAATATCTTGAATCTCCTCTCTTTACAAACCAACTTAGGCCAT
The DNA here is from genome assembly GCA_954870605.1 of Acer campestre. Classification (NCBI taxonomy): domain Eukaryota; kingdom Viridiplantae; phylum Streptophyta; class Magnoliopsida; order Sapindales; family Sapindaceae; genus Acer; species Acer campestre. The sequence continues at coordinate 54,666,993 of OX940800.1, read as the reverse complement.
TTGAGAGCAGTTGCAGCATCTTCACAAGGACAGAAGTGGCCTCCAGAAACAACTAGATAAGCCTTTTTACCAACAGTGGACCTGAACTTTTCGAGAAGTGGTGCAAGAGCGCGAACTTCATCAACAGAGTGAGCATAGAAGAGTGCATCGATTTTTTGAGGATACATTGCAGCCCATTGAGTTATATAGCCAGTAGAAAGTGCTTTCCACCATTGATCATCTCTCACTTGAACAACGTCTTTGAAGATAACAGTGGTTTCCGACACGTAAGCAAGTCTGTGTTCACTGTCACCCCAAGTTTCCTTGTCATTAGGATCAACTGGAAGAACAAAAGAGCCAGCATTTCTGTACTTTTGAAGCTGGTAGCTGCAATTTTGTACAAATTATAACCAATTAGGATCTCAAAATCAGTACAATGTGCAAATACATAGTATCTCATCAAATCACAGTGTGACAAGGTAAAACTATAGTCATATTCAATAATGTCCATATTGTTAGTCACCACCGAGCCCAAATACAGACGGGGGACTCGAACCAAGGACTCCCCGGTAAAATTAGGCAACGGGAAAGACCGGAAACAATGATATAAAGCTCTCTAATACATATAATGCTTCAGAGAATCATAAACACTTGATTAATGGTCCTTTCTGACAAAGTTTTTCTTCCACCACCTAATTGAAAATGTATCATATGAAGTAAACAATTTAGAACAGACAAATTAGTTGATGCAGATAGGATTGGAATATATTCTATACTACAATCTTCCAATTTATTCAAGAAGATTAATATTAAACAGTGAAAAGTTGACCAGATTATTGAATAGAAAAAAGGTTCTGCAAAGAAGATTCCTCATTAAAATAAAGCGTCAATGCTCTTTGAGTCAGTTTAAACTCAAATGACACTTTCAATAATGCAGTACATAGATGAGCTTTAAGGCATTCAAATTATATTGGAAAATGACAAAAATATATATATTATTGAACAGTTGAACAGCCCAATATAAATTGATTTTATTTTTTTTCTAGTCAAACTATGCAAATGTGATCAGAAACAGCCTCCCTTAAAGCTTACACAATCTTTCTTGATTTTAAAATACTGAAAAGAATTGCATAGATAAAGCCAATTGCAATTAGATTATTTTGAGTGTCCATATTTGTTAATACTAAAAATAATACAATTGCATAGACTTTGTTAAAAAAACTATTCCTGCACAATGAAATTATGATCAAAATGAGCAAAATATGCATAACAATTTCGATCGAAATAAACGTACCTAAGATGAAGATCTTCTCCGGTCATGAAGGTGAAAGGTTTTTCGATGAAGAGTGTCTTGACAAGCTCTGCAGATAGAAACCATGAACTTGAAAGAAAATCAACCTGCACAATTTTATCAACTGTGACATCATAAGCGGGGTCAGGCAGATATAGCCCTGCCTCTTTGGATCGAAATTTTCGATAACTTGGGAAGGTAAAGTCCTTTTGCCTGAAAGGCAAGATCCTCCCAATGCTTCCCAGAACCGAATTCTTGTACTTATCGGTCCCTGCTACGTGGGATAAAATCTGTAGCATTTTCTTGCCCGGAATCATGTCATCATCGAGGATGTATACAAGATCGGATTCAGTTTGCAAAGCCATTTGAAACCTGCCATAGTACTTGAAATCATAGCTTGAACTGATGAAGCTGATTCTTGAATCGTTGTAACTATCGACAATTCTCTTCAACGAAAGCTCGTTTGGGCTCCCAAATGCAAGCACCCAAACATGGTGAAATGGAAGAGTCTGTTGAAGCAATGTATCAAGTTGAGCACAGAGTGTTTTTCTCTTGAAATGGTTCAAGATTACTGTCACTTTTGGTCTAATTGGACCCTTTAAATCCCACTTAGATTTCATTGCCATAAGCGCGTTTAAAGTCTCGGTACCAACAGATTTGCTCTGGAAATTCAATATCTCATCATACAAGTCTCTCTTCAGCTTGATCATCTGAGCATCATTTGACTTCTTCTGCAAGAAATCAATCTTCTCATGCTCACAAACATCTAATGGAATAGTAGCTTGAACAAGAGAATTAGCAGACTCCTGGTAATGACCAAGAACATGTGGGGTGATGATGAATTGTCTCCAGTTTTTTGCGATTTTCGTTGCCCATTGAAAGTCTGGTTTGGCTTTCAAATCCACAGCAGGACTCATGTAGTACAAAAGAAATGTTCCATAAACTGCAAAAGCAAATTGTAGACAAGTGAGAGCTGTTACAAGCCTAGCAGAACCACTTTTGTTTGCTTTTAGCTTGGCTGCTTTTCCTCCAACATAATCACTAATCATCCCTTCCAAGTAATCTCCGGTCCTCATATTCGGAGGAGTCCGACTTAGACTCATCTGATCACCTGCAAATGCATACACAATTCAGACCAGAAAAATCTCAAAAAACTGAACTAAAAACAAACACTAACAAATAAAAATACCAACCAGAATCCACACAAGTAAACAACAACACAAAACCAAGGAGGGTTTTCTACAAGTTTTCGTTTTCGAAACGAAAACAAGTGAATAATGAGACTGAATTGAAGATTGAACTTGCTGATTGTGGTTTTTTTTTTGTGTGTGTGTGTGTGTGTGGAAGTTTGAAGGAGCAACAGATCCTGTGCCATTGCATTTATATAAAATGAAAACAATAAGTACCAAAAAAAATAAAAAATTAAATAAAGTGAACGTGAAGCACCCCATGAGAAATTCATCAAAGCTCACATGGACTAAACGTTGGTATTAATAAAGTTTACTTATTTTATTAACAAATCTGTTGAGATTACGCGTTGCCTTTAATTACTCTACCTCTATAACTTGCCATAAATCATTAACTTTTTTTCTTTTTAAAGAAATTTTTTTAAAAATCCTCCCTCTAGACACCACTTAAAAGCCGGCTTTGCTGCCGCAGAAAATGGCTACTCTTGCGTTTTTGGCACTGCCCCATTTCATGCATTCTCTTGTAAACAGCTTTGTATGTTTTACAATATAACTCTGTAACGGTAGAGAGTCAGGAAAAAAAAAACGTTTACAATATAGGCAGTAACGTGATAGAGTCAGGACAAAAAAGTTTACAATATACGTGGGATTGACTCTATAACGTGATAATGTCAGGAAAAAAACATTTACAATATACATAGAATATATGTGGATTGATTGCTCTGTAACGTGATAGTGTCAAAAAAACGCTTATAATATACGTGGGATCGACTGCTCTGTAACGTGACAGTGTCAAGAAAAAAACGTTGAGAGTCCCGAGTATGATAATTGTTATAGTATAAACTGGGAATTAATAAGAGAGAATCTCTGAAACTTTAGATGTTCCAAAATCATATTTTTTGCTACCAAAAAACTCAAAGTTCACTGCCACTTAGCAAAGTATATCCCCCCCAATTAGAGATTATATTATCTTTTTCTAGTATTAAAGAAAACATTTTTGAACTTTAATGTCAAACCCAATTCCCTAGATCAAGAGTATCTGTCCACAGAAGTTGAGGACAAGAAAAGAAAAATGTTAAGGACAAAAGAGCAATAAACAATAAACAATTCATGCAGTGAAGACAACAGAGAGAAGTCATACAAGCATTAATGATCATTACCTTAATTGTTTGTGAAGAAAATGAACCAAAGAATGTAATTAGAAGTCAAAATATATGAGAGAGCCTTTTCTTCTTCAACAAATGAAGCAAATAAAAAGAAGCTTGTATTCACAACAACAATGGTGCGTGTTGTCAATGGCTGACAAGAGGCCGCGTAGAGTTGCAGAGAAGAGAAGTTAATTAAATTTTGTGTATAAAATTTTGAATAAATATTAAAAAAAGAAGAAAAAAACAAGTCAGGGTTGACTTTGCTTGTAGTTACATACGTAGATGAACATTGCAGCAATACAAGTTGTTAAAAAGTATTTGTTAATGGCTTTTTGCCAACCACAAGGTGGTTGCATTGTGGTCCAAGGCTTGGGTTTAAAAATCCAAGTCTTTGGTTCTACTTTTGGCAATTATTTTGTTGCCAGCCCTCAGGGTATTTAGCTCTCCTAGTAGAATGACGGACATGGGGCTAACGTCAGCGGTTCGAATTCTACCCGGGGTTTCCTATTTGTCCTACTCCACGATCCAACATACAGACCATGGCGAGTCACGCAGTTGGGGAGTACAGGCTGATGGTTGCCTGGACGAAGTCCGGAATCCTTGATACCAAAAAAAAAAAAAAAAAATAGCTTTTTTCCAAACTTTTTTTTTTTTTTTTTTTTTTTGAAGGAATAGCTTTTTTCCAAACTTAGGCAGGTTGTATTCAACATTAAATGAATATGAACACTTTGATTGTTCTTATTTATTTATTTATTTTCTTCTTTTTTTCTTCACAAGTCCAGGTCTGTTTTATTGGTAAGTTACCATTAGCATTGCAGAAGCTACAATTAACATGAAAGAATGAAAAGTTTGACTTTTTTTTTTTTTTTTTTTTTTGAAAGGCACCTGAAATGAAAAGTTTGACTTGAGAAGAAAACTATCTATAATTAGGTGATTACTTAAGGAGATTTGTTAATTAGAAGTTGGGTTTTGTGGAAAGCCCTTTTTGATAAATCCTCCTCAGGACCTTAAGTCCAATTGTTAGCACAACTTTTGTCCTCTTGTGACTTGAATAATCTGTATTTTGTAGTAATTAAGATGAGATTGATTTGGTGATATACTTTATACACCGACATCAATAAAAATTTCAAATTGTAACTTGTAATGGTCAAAAAAAAAAAAAAAAAAAAACTAAAACCAAATGAAACAAAAAATTAATTAACAGGATAACTTAAGAAAATTTGTACGGTGCTTGTAGTTATATATAGTTATATTAAAATGTTACAATTAAAGATTCCATACAAGGTCAAATTCAAAACGTTTATAGAAAGTGATGGGGTACCTCAAGTAACACATGAATGTAGTACTTTTGATTCCAAAATTAGACCATACAAAAGAGTATAATGTGAGATCAATAAGCATGGTGCACACTTAAACTATGTTAAAGTAATATTAATGGGGTAATAATAAATTAAACGATGGCGACCCGACAATTTTTTTTTTTTTTTTAATTTTTTTTTTTAAGCTAACAACATTTTGAGTTAGAGGGGATTAGGTGAGATTAAACTCTACAAGTTTAACCAGGAATAAATTAAATGATAGCTACGAGGTAATGTTGGCTTAGAGTTTGTTTGAAATAAGTTCTACGTAATACTTCGAAAAAAAAAAAAAAAAGCTTCAAGTGAAGTTTTTATGAGTATATCTTTTACTAGTAGATCTTTTTTAGAGTGAGACAATTAAAAAAACATCTCCAATGTAAATATGCATTTGGAGAGAATTGATTGTCACGTAGGATAGATAGATAGTTAAAAAATTAGAAAAATGCATATTTACTTTGGAGATGTTTTTAAAGAGCTATATGTAATAGAAAATTTAAAATATTACAAGGGTATTTGAGATAATTTGTTTCTTTTAAAATATTAAATATAATAAGCATACAAATATTAAAATTAATTACTAAGCATTTAATGATAAATATACTAAGCATAAAAAATATTAAAATTAATTACTAAGCATTTAATCATAAATATACTAAATTACTAAGCATAAAAATATTAAAATTAATTAATAAACATAAAATCATCAATTTACTAACCATAAAGGCATAAACATTAAAATCAATTACTAAACATAAAATCTTCAATTTACTAACTAAACAAATAATTAAAAAAAAATACAAATATTAAAATTAATTACTAGACATAAATTCATAAAATGATAAATTTACTAAAATCAAAGATTCTAAGATTTAATATTAAAATTTACAACAAAGCATACAAATATATATATATATATATATTTCGGTGAAGAAAGCATACAAATATTAACTCATAAATATACTAACCATAAAAAACCCATAAATATTAAATATACATAAAACATAAGAATAAATATCAAAATTAATAACTAAGCATAAATATATTAAGTATAAATATAAAATTTAAAAACTAAAGCATAAAATTAATTAATAACATTTAAAGGAAAAACATATCTTTAAGCTTTGGTGGAGTGATTAGAGAATAATATTAGTAATATAGTATTATAAATTTATAATGGTAGATTATTAGTGTAGAGAATAGAGAGAGAGAGAGAGAGAGAGAGAGAGAGAGAGAGAGAGAGAGAGAGAGAGAGAGAGAGAGAGAGAGAGAGATGAAATTATTAGAGAATAGAGATTAGAGAGAATAATGGAGAGTTGGAGAATGGCGAGAATGAGAGATTGAGAGAAAGTGTTTAGGGAAATAGGAATGGGTGGGGGTATTTGTAGAAAAATTTGAAATGTAGGTAAAAATATAAAATAGAAGAGATGAGGGGGCAAAATAAAGTTTTAGAGCAAAAATTCAAAAAATGAATGTTTGCTGACGTTAGCAACAGTCAAAATTTTAAACAAAAAATAACAAAAAAATGCTGCCAACCCCAACAGTTAAAAAAAAAATATTAACAAAAAAAATAAACGTTCGGCCTGGCAGGCCAAGCCTGCTGGCCTGGCAGGCCAAGCCTGCTGGCCTGTAAGCCTGGTCCGAGTCGGCCTGGTAGGCCGTAAAACCGGACCTAGCTCGGGACAGTCTGAAGGCCGTGCCGGGCCCTCCAGGCCTGGCACATTTTGACACCACTAGCTTAGAGTGTGTTTGAAATAAGTTGTAATACTTAAAATAATAATAATAATAATAATAATAATAATAATAAATCTTTTCAAGTGAAGTTTTTATGAGTAAATCTTTTACTAGTAGAGTTTTTTTAGAGGTGGAAATTGCTAAAAATGACCACATACAATATGAAAATTTTATTTTTAACCACGAACGAAATTTTAATTGGTAATAACCATATTTTTGTAAAATTACTTGAATGCCCCCAATATAAAAACAACCCCAAATCAACTCTCTCTCTTTTTCTCTTTTTTCTCTCTCTCCTCTGCTCTCTCTTCCCGATCTCTCTCTCTCTCTTTCCTCGATCTCTCTTTTGCCGACATGGTTTGAGGGTCGCAGAGCGCCAACGAAGGCGTCGTCGAGCGCCAGCATGCGTCTGGGCCACGTCCGGGGCTGGTTCGTGCGACGGGATGGCATTGGTTAGTCGCTGGTTTGTGCAACGAGATGGCACTGGTTCGTGCACTATTGCTTTGTCGGCGATGGGATGGCGATGGGTGATGGAATCGATCCCCCCTCTGCCAGCGATGTGGTTTGCAAAAAAAAAAAAAAAAAAAAAAACCTAAACCTAAACCTAATTTGAGGAAGAAGAAGGGGAAAATTTTAATTTAGTCCAGAATTCAAGTTTGTACATTTCAATTTAGGCATGATTTCAAGTTTTGACATTTCAATTTAGTCAAGATTTCAAGTTTAGACATTTCAATTTGGTCGTGATTTCAAGTTTGCTTTGAGGTTTTTTTTTTTTAAAAAAAATTCTAGAGGTACTCTGATAATTTATGGACATGCAGTGAATTTTTTTTTTAAAAAAAATGGTTAGTAACCATTATTAACAATTAAATTTTTAAAATTGGTTACTAACAAAAGTTTAATAATTCCAATGGTTAGTTTTGGTTTTCTCTATTTTTAGAGTGAGACAATTATAAACGCATCTTCGATGCAAATATGTATTTGGAGAAAATTGATTGTCACGTAGAATAGATAGTTAAAGAGTTAAAAAACTCTCTCCAATACAATTATCTAACTTAAATATGGAAATGATGTGGCAAAAAAAAAAATTAGAGAATATGAAGTTGAGTTTCTAATTCTAGAAACTCTTCTAGAAATGCTGACTAGGATTTCTAACTATTTTCATCAATAATATTAGAGCTTAATTAATTGTAAAATAAAATAGGAGAGAGAGTGAAATAATTGTTTTATTATAACTGGTCATAAAATGGATGCATATTTGATTTTAGATAATTGCATTGTAAATGTGAATATGCATTTCTCTAAAAACTTTTTTGTCAAAAGTTTGTCCATAATGAATAATAATGCTGATGTGACACTATTTAGAAACTCATAAAATACATATTTACTTTGGAGATGTTTTTAAAAAGCTATATGTAATAGAAAGTTTAAAATATTACAAGTGTATTTGAGATAATTTATTTCTTTTAAAATAATTTATTACTAAGATCAAATTTTAAGTTTCTCCCCATGCATATAAATGAACCTTTTTAACATTAAAAAAAAATAAAAAAAAATAAAAAAATGGATACCAAATAACAGGAAAAAACTTTGAAAAGTGCTTTTGGCATTAAAAGAACTCTTTCATGATTATTTTGAAATAAGGCATCTAATAACTTTTAGATGAAAATTATGAAGTGTTTTAGAGAAATTTTTTAAAAAAACTTTAATTTTAGGGGACATTCGATTTAGAAACTAAACAAAATTCTTAATTAACCTTTAAAACTTTATATAAAAAATATACATTTTATTTAAGAAATCACTTTCTGAATACCATATATTATATGCTTGGATTTAAAAGATGCTTTGACAAGTACATGGAGCTAAGTCAAAGTATTTAAATCCAATGACCCACATACAAGGAACTGATATATTTTATATCAGTTCGAACTAACAATAGAAAAATTATATATATATATATATATAATACAAAAAATAGCAATCAAGTTTATGAAATTAATTGCGTATCATCTCGTAGTAGTAGGCCTGACGCGGTTCCGGTTATGGTTCTAGCTTTGGGTGGAATCGAAACCGAAACCGGCCTGTAGAGATTAAGAACAAATGCAAAACGAAGGAGATGAAAGGTGTTTGAAGAAAAGCTTAACAGAACCTCTGCAATGGAATCTGCAGAATATTAAATTCTTTACAACTTTTCTCACACACAGACCTCGTGAGCACTCAATGTATATATAGCAATACAAAAAAGACTTCTAGAAGCTGTTATAACAGAATTCCTATAAATAAGGTTAGCCTACCAAATTGCCATGTCAGATAAGGTAGTTAGAATCTGACTTGTTTTGGTATCCAAATTCTGTTAGACATTGGGCTACCTTTAGCTGTTTGACTCAACTTGATTGAGCCTATCTAGATGGCTGAAATCAACTCTTGAGTTTGAGGCTTTGAGCGGAAGTGTGGTTGATCAGAGGAACTCCTGAGTGACAGGGGATCATTGATTTGCAATTGATTTAGCCTTGCATTATGTGCTGTCAAGGCTATACTCTTCACATCCCCCCTCAAATTGGACTGGGGATTATTACACGAGCTCAATTTGGAACGAAGAGTATCAAATCGAGCAATAGGCAAAGCTTTGGTAAGTATATCAGCCTTCTGGAGGTCTGTAGGAACATATTGAACAGATAGCAGACCAGATGCCACCTTCTCACGAACAAAGTGAATATCAATCTCGACATACTTTGTACGTGAGTGAAATACTGGATTCTTCGCAAGTGATGCAGCTCCAGTATTGTCACACCAAATTGTTGGCGTGCTCAAGATTGCAATACCCAACTCAGCAAACAATGATTGCAACCACAGAACCTCAGTAGCAGCCTGAGACAGTGCTCTATACTCAGCCTCAACACTCGACTTAGCAACTACTTTTTGCTTCCTAGAGAACCAAGTTATCAGATTACTGCCAAGGTAAACACAACATCCACTTGTAGACCTCCTGTCATCAACACAAGAAGCCTAGTCGGCATATGCAAATGCCTCAACAAAAATGTCTGGTGTAGGCTTGAAATGAAGACCAAGAAGGGAAGTGCCTTTGAGATATCTTAACACCTTTTTACAAGCCTGCCAATGCTGATCTGTGGGAGCAACAAAAAACTGACTTAATTTGTTTACAGCAAATGAAATGTCAGGTTTGGTGTATGTGACATATTAAAGAGCTCCAACAACACTTTTGTACAAAGTAGGATCAACAAAAAGAGCTCCAGATTTTAGAGACAACTTCAAACTAGAGCATAGAGGAGTTGAGCTGGGTTTCGAATTCAGCAGCGATGTCTTGGTTAGAAGATCATGAATATACTTCGTTTGAGACAAATAGAGGCCAGTGGAGTCACGAAATGCCTCAAAACTAAGAAAATACGCAACTTGTCCCAAATCCTTCAAGGCAAAACGTGAGTGCAGAGCTGAGATAGTGGACTTGATGAGGGAGTTGTTATTACCTGTTACAAGGATATCATCAACATAGATGAGCAGAAAAATAACATCTACTCCAACCCTTTTTATAAACAATGAAATATCAGATGCTGATGACTTGAAACCCCACTCGATTAGTGCCCCTTTCACCTTGTGAAACCAGGCTCGCGGAGCTTGCTTAAGGCCATACAGAGCCTTTTGAAGCTTGCAAACAAACTGTGGTTTGAAGCTGTCAATGAAGCCAACCAGTTGCTCCATATAGACCACCTCTTAAAGATCTCCATTAAGAAACGCATTATTGACATCTACTTGCTGGATTGGCCAACCAAAACTAACTGCTAGTGAGAATATAACACAAATTGTAGAAGGTTTTATAACTGGACTAAAGGTATCCGAAAAATCCACACCAGGGGTTTGATAGAAACCCTTAGCAACCAGCTTAACTTTGTACTTTAACACAGAACTATCAGCCTTATACTTCGTTTAGAAAACCCATTTATGGCCTACAATATTCATATCATCAGTAGATGGCACCAACACCCAAGTGTTATTGTTTAACAAGGCATTGTACTAATCTATCATCGCTTATTTCCATTTCGGATCACCAAGAGCAGCCTTTACACTAGTTGGTTCCAGTGAAGATGGTGGACAAGGAGCCTTATAGAGAGCAGAATAGACCTTAGGCTTTAAAGAGCCAATCTTGTATCTTATTGTCATAGCATGAGTGGAACGAGAAACATGTCTAGAACTGGTGGGAAGGACTACATTTTTAAGAACAACAACACCTAAGACTGACATAGGAATACCCACCACTGGCAAGGAAGACACTGACTTGGATTTTAAATGTGTTTGAATTGGAGAAAGACATGGACTAGACACATTGTGAGGCGAGATGGACACCTGAGCAGAGGCAGGAAACAAAAGCAAATAAGGGAATTCAAGCTCATTAAACAATACATTTCTAGAGATGCAAATCTTTCCAGCTGGACTGAGACATTTGTATCCTTTATGCTGATGACTGTAACCTATGAAGATACACTAAACAGAATGGAAATCAAACTTTTGCTTATTATAAGGTCTAGTGTATGGAAAACATGCACACCTAAATGCTTTGAAGAAAGAGTAATTTGATTTCCTTTTAAACAAGAGCTCAAAAGGAGACTTTCCATGCAAAACAACTGACGGAAGATTATTAATCAGCATGACAGCAGAAGTGAAAGCATCAGACCAGAATTTGAGAGGGAGTTTAGCAGGAGCTAAGAGTGTGAGACCGGTTTCTACGATGTGCCTATGCTTTCTTTCAGGCACACCATTTTGTTGGTGGGTATAGGCACATGAAAAACGTTGAACAATACCAAATTGTTTGAGACTTGACGAGAATGACTGGTATTCCATACCCATGTCAGTCTGGAGGGCACGTATTTTGGTCCTAAACTGCAGTTCTACTTGCTTTTTGAAGCTTAGAAAAACTGATAATGCTTCAGACTTTAAGACAATAGGATGCAACCATGTGAACCGAGTATAATCATCAACAAATGAAATGTAATATCTATGACCAGTAGTAGACACCATAGGTGAAGGCCCCCAAATATCTGAGTACACAAAAGCTAATGGAGACTTAGACTGTATAGACAACCTTTTGAAAGGTAACTGGTGCATTTTACCAAGTTTACAAGAGTCACACCAATTAAAAGACAACCCATTGCAAGATATATTCATCTTTTGAAGAACTTGTTTCAGAACTTGATCACAAGGATGACCAAGCTTAGCATGCCACAATGCAACACTACTCATATGAGCTGCAAAAGAATTGTGTGCAATGTCAGTAGCTACAACATTATTTACACAAGGGAATGACATAGCACAGGATGATAATGACCCTATACAAACTTTATTCTCATCACTTTTCTGCTCTTTATTACAACATTGAACTGGAAATTTTGAAATGTAGACTTTAGCACCGTGTGAAACACTACCAACTTGCTTGGACTCTGATTTCAGCCCATCTGATTTCAGCTCAAGCTGATAGAGACCATCTCTAAGTGTACCTCAGAGTAGAATTCTCTTGGAAACCTTGTTCTTAATAAGACAATAACCATCACAAAATTCAGCCAAAGCATTGTTATCATGAGTAAACTTAGAGATGCTGAGCAGATTTTTAGCTATATATGGAACATGCAGAACATTGTTTAGATATAGCACACTAGCAGGTTTTGTATGAGACACAATAGTAGCATGACCAATATTAGCTATTTTCAATTGTTCTCCACTACCAATAGCAATCATTTCACTACTATTATAAGGAGAATAGGTGTGAAATTTACCAAGATCAGCTGTGACGTGGCTAGAAGCTCCACTGTCTGCATACCACATTGGATCAATCACTGATTCTGGCGAAGCAATGTATGCTGAAGTTTGATTGTAGTTGGCATGCAGATTGGTATTAGCCTGTGAATTAAGATTTTGAGCAGCAAAGTGACCTTGAGCATGGCTGTCATGTGAATTTGCAGAGGGACTTACTTCAATTTGTGTGGCTGAGTTCAAGTGCTCGATCCTTTGTTCATGGATCATTAGCATGTATTGAGCTTCATGAAGAGAAATTGTAGCTTGCTGTGAGGTAATGAGGACCACAACAGCATCGAACTCATGGCCTACACCATTCACTACACTTAGTAGCAAATCACGATCTGAAACCGAATCACCAGCAGATTTGAGACTGTCACCTATGTTCTTGACTTTGAGTACAAAATCTGAGACTGTGCTTGCTCCTTTCTTCATGCTTCCAAGTTGCTGCCTCAACTGCAAAATCTTGGCCATCGATTGTTGAGCAAATAGCCTTTCTAGAGTACGCCATGCTTCTAAAGAAGAGACACAATCTGTGACTTGACCTATCAGATTTTTGCTGACAATTGACAGAAGCCAACTCAACAAGTATTGATCAAGTCTTCTCCAGGCAAGAAAATCACGATTGATCTCTGGTTCTTGTTCATTGTTGCTTGTCGCCAGAAACTTATTAGGACACAGACGATTTCCATTGATGAAATCTTCCAGCTCAAGTGCACTTATTACAGGTAGAACAAGTGCTTTCCAGTAGACATAATTTTCTCTGTTTAGCTTTATAGGAAGATTATAGTTAAGAGATTTTGCAATCACTTGAGACTCGAACACAGGCAAGGTTGATGAAGAGGAAGCTGAGCGAGGACTCATAGCTTTGATTTGAAGATCAAGAAAGCTCTGATACCATGTAGAGATTAAGAACAAATGCAAAACGAAGGAGATGAAAGGTGTTTGAAGAAAAGCTTAACAGAACCTCTGCAATGGAATCTGCAGAATATTAAATTATTTACAACTTTTCTCACACACAGACCTCGTGAGCACTCAATGTATATATAGCAATACAAGAAAGACTTCTAGAAGCTGTTATAACAGAATTCCTATAAATAAGGTTAGCCTACCAAATTGCCATGTCAGATAAGGTAGTTAGAATCTGACTTGTTTTGGTATCCAAATTCTGTTAGACATTGGGCTACCTTTAGCCGTTTGATTCAACTTGATTGAGCCTATCTGGATGGCTGAAATCAACTCTTGAGTTTAATGCTTTGAGCGGAAGTGTGGTTGATCAGAGGAACTCCTGAGTGACAGGGGATCATTGATTTGCAGTTGATTCAGCCTTGCATTATGTGCTGTCAAGGCTATACTCTTCACATGGCCTATGCCAGTTCCGGTTCCGGTTCCGAACCAGAATTTTTTTTTTTTAACATTACAAAATATTAAATTTTATTTATAAAAAAATAAAATGTTAGAAAGGACATTGTAGAGTATTGAGTCATGGCCCATAACCCTTGTCCAAGTAAATATGTTTTACATTCCCTTCTCCTTATTTTTATATAGGTTAGACATCTTATTCACTTCTCTATTTTTCCAATGTGGGATGTGGGATAAGGGATAAAAAGTCATATTATGCATTTTTAACAAATATTTATCAATTTTTTTTTCCTTAAAACTTAAAATATTATGCATTTTTTAACAAATAGTTTTAAATTAAAGGAAAAAAAAATTGATAAATATTTGTTAAAAATGCATAGTATGACTTTTTATCCCTTATCCCACATCCCACATCCCACATCCCACATTGGAAAACCAGATAAGTGAATGAGATGCCTAACCTATATAAAAAGGAGGAGAAGGGAATGGAAAACATAATTACTTGGACAAGAGTTATGGGCCATGGCTCAATACTTTACAATGTCCTTTCTAACATTTTATTTTTTATTATAAATAAAATGTAATATTTTGTAATGTATAAAAAAATTAAAAATAAAAAAATAACCGAAACCGGAACCAGAACCGGAACAGGGTTAAACCGGTTTTGGTTTCGGTTCTTGAACCGGAACCGGAACCGGAAACGGAAAACCAGTTTTTTCGGTTCCGATTCTGGCCGGTTCCTCCTGTTCGAATCGGAACCGATCCAGGTCTACTTAGTAGTGCACCTTCCTTTCACATAAGTGGTGAGAGATTTAAATCCCACCATACACATTTTACAAGCATGTATACTTGTATAGGGAGTTTTCTTCCCGGGTTGTGGGGAGTAGTTATCTCTCATCATGAGAGTAGATATCTAGACCGCACATGTATTATTTGATCTCGGTACGTCCCGACTGTCCTGTTGTAATAGTTCTCATAATATTTTTTTTTAAAAGAAAAGTTTATGAAATTAATTCACCAAAAGATATATATATATATATATCCATATAAAGAAAGAAAATAAGAAAAGAAAAGAAAAAGCTTTCTGTTGCAATCATGCACATTCAGTTAGAGAATCCAAATTACGCCAGATTATAAATATTAAATATAATATAAGTTTAAAGTCAAGAGACTGAGATAATTTATTTCTTTTAAAATAATTTATTACGTAAGATCAAATTTTAAGTTTCTCCCCATGCATACAAATGAACCTTTTTAACATTTAAAAATGAAAAAAAAAAATTGAATCGATACCAAATAACAGGAAAAAACTTTGAAAAGTGCTTTTGGCATTAAAAGAACTCTTTCACGATTATTTTGAACTAAGGCATCTAATAACTTTTAGATGAAAATTATGATGTGTTTTAGAGATTTTTTTTTTTTTTTTTTTTTTTTTTTTTTTTTTTAACTTTAATTTTAGGGGACATTCGATTTAGAAACTAAACAAAATTCTTAATTAACTTTTAAAACTTTATATAAAAAATATACATTTTATTTAAGAACTCTAAAAACTTAACTCAAAATTTGGATACGCCAAAATGTCATTTGTTGCCCTTATCTTTTTTTTTTTTTTTTTTTTTTGGGAAACCCTTATCTTTAAATTTGAAATCACTTTCTGAATACCATATATATTATATGCTTGGATTTAAAAAATACTTTGATAAGTGCATGCAGCTAAGTCAAAGCATTTAAATCCAATGTCCCACATACAAGAAACTGATATATTTTATATCAGTTCAAACTAACAATAGAAAAATTATATATATATATATATATAATACAAAAAATAGCAATCAAGTTTATGAAATTAATTGTGTATCATCTCTTAGTAGTGCACATTCCTTTCACATAAGTGATGAGGGATTCAAATCCCACCATACGCATTTTACAAGCATGTATAGGGAGTTTTCTTCCCAGGTTGTGGGATTAGTTATCTCCCATTATGAGAGTAGATATCTGGACAGCACATATATTATTTGATCTCGGTAGGTCCCGACAGTCATGTTGTAATAGTTCTCATAATTTATATATTTTTTTAAAAAAGTTTATGAAATTAATTCACCAAATGATATATATATATATATATATATGCATATAAAGAAAGAAAATAAGAAAAGAAAAGAAAAAACTTTCTGCTGCAATCACGCACATTCAAATAGAGAATCCAAATTACGCCAGATTATTGGTATTAAATATAATATAAGTTTAAAGTCAAGACCCTAAACCCTAAGAAAAGTTAACCTATGATTCTGTATCATTCTTGAAGATGATCAAGTGCAGTTGCATGGTTTGACTCTGCCAGGTGGCGATCTTAGACTGGAAATTAGGCTCTGACAAAAAGAGATGTAGTGGTAGCTAGTGGAAACCCACCAAGCAAAAATAGAAGATGCAATGTAAAAGCTAGTGGGTTTTATATAAACCTAACAATCTGAAGAGTCTTCATGTGCAGCCATTAACAGTACTTCGTACGTGTAGTAGTAGTAAGTCAAATATGTTGATATTCTGGTCTTAATTAGTGTCTTATTGGTTGCAATTAAGTGGAGTGCTGCCTAAATACATTTTCTCGAGGCATTTTCACACGGTGTCTAGTCGGTCTCTAACCAGCTCCTTCAAAACAACACAAATTCCAAGTTTATTATAGAATTCTTGTTGGGTCGTGCATGATCTGAATATGTAGATAGATATTTTATTTTATTTTTCTGAAATCTGATATCAAATAGGCCAGAAGCAAGGTCACCTGAGCTGAGAATGGAGGTGCGATTTTAAGTGTTTAATTTGTGATAATTTGTCAATTATATAACATTGCATTCATGATTTCATGTTTGGTATATAATAACAAATTCATTAAAGAACGTAGAAAGTGTATCGAATGTCGAGATAAAAAATGTGATATAAATTTGTTCAATAATCTTACCAAACCAACACCATCTAAAAAATATATTGGAAAATTTTTGAGAATTTCCTTTTAAATTGTGATTGTAAGAAGGTGAAAAAATCATGTAAGTTGCTATTTTGTTTCAGGTTTGTTATTTAAAAAATAAGATATACTTAAAGATCTCTTCAAAAAAAAAAAAAAAAAAAAAGATATACTTAAAGATCATAAAGAAAATTGTAGCACAACTTGGATAAAATTGTTTAATCTACAGTTTTTTCATGAAGATTATATCTGCAACATGACCTTTTTTTTTTCTTTTTTTTTTTATTTAATTTTTTAAATTTTTTTATCAAGTACAAATTTGGGATTTACGAGAGGGGAATACGACTTAAACCCATGATATTAACGTGTAGGTATCTATGATATCAACTTATTGATGTGAGAGAATTACTACTGAACCATCTCAACTTTTGTCATCGGCAAGAAGTTTCGCCTTCACATGATTAACTGCATTTCAATGGTTGTCCATATCAAAATATAATTTTTGACATTTCATTATTTTTCACGTTCCAAAAAAGATTTAATTGCCATATATGATTTACATTATTGTCTTTATAAGAGGTAATGGATGCAAATCTCTGATTTTTCTTCATGTGGGGATCGGCCAATAGCTCAATATGTCTCAAAAATGTACAGGAATTAAATGCTAAGATTAGTAAGAAATTATTGTATAATTTTACTGTCAATGTTGAGAGTTGAGACTGTAATCTGAATTTAGGGATGGGAATGGGGGCCCAATGGGGCGGGGGAGGGTCCCCCCACCCCCACCCCCACCCCGTTTGGGGAATTGGGGATGGGGGTGTTTGGGGGGAGGTTCCCCGTCCCCCATTTTCCTCATTTCCCCCATTTCTAATCCTAAAATTTTTCAATCCGAAATTTGAAATTTAGAATTCAGAATTCGAAATTCGATTTGACCAAACTTTTGTCTCACCTTATTTCAATATTCAATCCAATAATTAACAAAATATACAATCTAAAATATATAATTGATTTAATTTAATCCAAAATTAATACAAATAACTATAATAATATAGTGTTAGTGTATTACATATAAAAGTCTAAACAAATTTAGAGCCTTCAATCAATAAAAAATATAAGTAATAGGCTAATAGAGTAAGAGTTTTTTTTTTTTTTTTTAAAATAAAATTATATATATATATAAATATATGGGGGAAATGAGGGATTTGGGGCCCCACCCTCACCCTCATTTAGAAAATGAGGGAATGGGGAAATGGGGTGGGGGTAGGTTCCCCCACCCCCATTTAAGTTTTGGGGGTAAAATTTGCCCCCACCCCCACCCCAAAACCCCATTTGGGGGTGGGCCCCTATAGGGGAAATTCCCATCCCTAAATCTGATCATGTTTTGGTTATGACTTGTGAGTCACTGAGTTCCTGATAATATTGCAAAATTAATGGAGCACATGGGCTTCTTTCTGAATTCAGGGACATATAAGCCTATCTACTCTTTATAGCTTTAGCTTATCTTATGAGTTGCTGCTTAATGTTTTGATCCTGCAAAATTTTATGGAGATGTGTTATTATATTATCTAATTGAATCTCACACCAACTAAATATAAGATCTAAGTTTAAGATTATTTGTGAGTATCTGAGTATCTGAGTACCGTCTCCTTGCAAGTCAATTTTCAAGAATCAATTCTATCAATTATGGTTCGTAGTAATTGGTATCAGAATCGTACACCAGTGGGATGTTACGTACCGAGCCTTTAAACACCCTTTCTATACAAACTGGTTTTAAGAATGAATTCTTCCTTCGCATCAAAATGCTGACTCATCAATATTTTATTCAATGTACTCAAAAACCATTTTGCAATCTAAATTTTAGCTCATAATTATCGATCATTGCCAAGAAAATGATGATGTTTAGTAGAGTAATAATAAGCATACAATTTAAAAAACAATTACAGCAGATCACTATTTGATAAAAATCTACTTCTCTTTTCCATCCGCACCAAAATGCTGGTTGAAAGATAAATGGAGCTTCAAATTTTGAGGTCATGAACTATTGTAGTTTACACTAAAAAAAAAAAGCAAAAAGAATCCCATTTCAGGAATGTTTTGGTCATCTAAAATTAGTTCACTGCACTGACTTCAATGCTTAGGCTAGCTCCATAATTCCTCTCTCACCTTGAATAATCACATTTGGGTGTGTAGCCTAATTGTTCAGTCTCCCAACTTAACTTCGAAGCCACGCTCTCATGTCGTGGAAAATATTCCTGAAATTGAAGAAAAATGTTCACGATCAATAAAGGGCTTGTTCGATAATGTTTTGTAAAATCATTTTGATAAAGTATTTCCATAAATATTTGAAAATGTGTCTACCTCCATTTTCTTCATCAAATCTTTAGCATTTGGGGCAGAAACTATGATATGGCGAGCGCTTGGACTAATGAAGCCTTCCTCTACTGCTTTGTCGATGAATGATAACAATGAGTTGTAATATCCATCCACGTTCAGCAATCCCACCTATAAAGTTTTACGTTAAAGAACGAAAAAGTTAACCAGTCAAGTTAGTTATAATTTAACTAGTTCTTAAGAGTGTATGTACCTATAACTAGTTTTATTGGAGACCGAAACAGAATTTTGAAAGCATTAAAAACAGGCCTTACCGGCTTGTCATGGATGCCAAGTTGTGCCCAAGTTATCACTTCAAGCAGCTCTTCAAGAGTCCCATAACCACCTTCAAACACATTACATGTAAACTCATTTAGGCAAATATTCTATTGACAATGACCAAATTTCCAAAACATTTACAGAAAATTACATAATGAGGAGTTTAATTTCAGGTGTAGGATTCCCACATGTTCTATAACTTTACTGAGTGATACGGTCACTTTTGAGAGAGTAACCAGGTCACTCTGCAATATTATAGAGTCGAATTAATTACATGATAACTATAAATTACATAATACTCCAAGGTTGGGTCCATTCTGGCCCATCCCAGTATTATATACACACACAAGCCCAATAAAGCAATATTATTGAGACTTTGGTTGGATTTATCATGCACACAAACAGTTTAGTTAACTTGTTTGTAATTGGAAATAGATTTTGGGCTGAATTATAAAGTCTGGCCCAAATCTACAGTTAATAATTAGCCCAATCCCATTAAAATCCTATGAGTTTAGAGGATTGTTGGGCTAGCTTGACCTTAACCTGTGCTCGGAAGAAAATATCGATACTATTTTTGCTATATCCTTATATTTTTCGTATTTTGAAGATATCGATATAAAAAAATATTTTTGAATATTCCTAATATTTTTTAAAGATATTTTCAGCAAAACCAATATTTGCTTCCATAGGCAGGATCAAAGCTGCTAAAGTGTTGATCCAATCCACAAAAAGCCCAAGTTTCCTGAATTTGCCTCCCAAAAATGAACTTGTATAATAACTTTGCCCATTCAAAAATATGATCTGTCATCATCTACTTGTCAGAAGTGGAAAAGGATCAGATCAACCAGACTAAAGAAAGAGTTCACAAAAAACCCCCCACAGAATCCCTAATTAATTTTTCCAATGTTTGGAAGACTAGGACACACATGGATGGCTTTGAAGAGTTGCTCTCTAACTCTAATCAATGGGGTCTTCTCTCTTGGGGTTTGTGAGAGACCAACCAAAGTGTAGTTGTTTGTTTGTCTGTGTTCATGCAGGAAGTTGTTGCTTTCACTTAGTCTACTTCTTCTTACTGCCATACTTTGTAATTTTACAGCTTCTTAATGACATCCATTTTCAATGTTCACAAGAGTAATCAGTTTTCTGACACACTACCCTAGCATCATAATAATGTAAAACAGCACAAAGGTGGTGTCCCAAAACAACTAATCCAACTTCAAAGACTTGTTTTTTTTTTTTTCTTTTACTTCCCTTTTCTATTTTTATCTTATAACTTGAAAAAAAAAAAAAAAAATTGGTTAAATCTGACTCAAATGGGTTGTATTTGAATATTTCTCTTGTTTTTTTTTATAACCCAAAAATACCCTGAACTCATTTAACCACGTAGGTACCCATGAAAGGTTTCGAACCCCAAATCTTATAAAAGTAAACCACATGCTCGATCATTCTGCTAACATATACGTGTTCTTAATAAAAACTAGAAACAAAAATACATTTAACTTAATTAATCACATGAAATTTCTCTTCATGTGAAAAGCACAAACAACAATTACATGCAGAACTAAGCTTTGACTTTGTGAAACTACAATTTGAAGTTCTATTGGCTATACAGTGAGCGGGACAAGTAAAGATGGAGATTATGATTTATAAAAAAAAATATATATATATATTTCTTTTTAGAGAAAATTCTTTCTGTTGTGAAATGTGAAGATTAGGAAATGTTTCTCTGCTCATGTCAACTTAGTTGACTTTAGAAAACAAATAAATAACACTTTGAAAAAAAAAAAAAAAAAAACATTTTATAATTTCATTGGTGAGAGAGATCGGAGATTGTGACAATTCTTCTCCTTCTTCCAATAATTTCTGTATTACCCAAAACAGGACTAGCTTTTCATCTCTGCCCATGTGATCTTGTCCAAAACTTTTAACAAGACATTGAGAAAGTTGAAAAGGTCATTCATTAATCAATTATTATTATTATTTTTTTTATTTGATAAAATGGGGATTTTGATTGTAAAATAAAAAGGGTCCAAATACAAACCAGGTAGGGCAATGAAAGCATCAGATTGTCTAGCCATCTCTGCCTTCCTTTGATGCATATCTGCCACTGGTTTCACTTCTCCTACTGTTTCTCCTGTTATCTGCATAATAATTATATATATATAATATATAGAATAAGAACCTGAGTTTATGAAAATACATGCACAAAAGGACACCACTACTCACCAGGCCAACTTTTCAGAGATAGATAGAGATAGAGAGAGAGTGTTTGTGTATTTTCCACAGAAAAAAAAAAAGGAAAAAAAAAAAAAAAGCAATGATGAGTGCAGCAGAGGTGGAGGTGGTGGGGACAGTCAGGTCAACACTTGCCAGGAAAGAGAAAGAAGATACATACATATATACATATCTACTGTATACATACAACAAAGAAGAAAATACATACACACCATATAATAAACCTGAACCTGATGATATATATTATTATGGTGGGTATTGCATGAAGAAAAACAAGAAAAGAAAAAAGAACCCAAAAAAATAGGACATATCATAGGAATCTTTGCTAGTGGTTGATAAAACTAATAGATAATGACAAAATGGTGAAGACATAGACCTAGATAGATGTTTGGAAGGAACTTAATTGGAAGGTTTGATGGGGCAAGTTGTTGTTTTGTTCATCAGAGAGAGAGAGAGAGAGTTTAAAATGTGTGGAAACAAGAAAAATTCAGAGCCAATCAAACAAGTACTTAACTTCCACTACTTGAAACACTTGCATGAATGAACCCAATAGAGACAAGTATGAAATCCTTTTTTTTTTTTCTTTTCTTTTTTCTTGAAGATAACAAAGGAGTGGTAGAAATTCAAGTAAAATTAGCTACCACAACAAGAAAAATAAATATCCATTTTAAGTTAGAAGAAGAAGGAGATAATGATCTCTCTCTTTCTCTATCTTTATCTCTATATCTTTAATGGTCATTTTCATTTTTCAATACAATCAAATTGCTTTGAAGAATTGTAGTAGAAGAAGAAGAAGAAGAAGACATACCTCTCTAGGCATGAGTGTCTTGGGAATCACTCTACAGACAATAACATGACAAAAAAAATTAGTTAAATTAAAGATGAATACCAATTCAAACCAAACACACTAAATTTGATTTCTTGATTGATTCATTTTTTTTTTCCAGGAAAACATATAAGTAATGAAAAAGGGAAATGTGCATGCTCACCCGATGACATGGCGACCACCATCATATACAGCTTGAGAGATCAAACCCATCAAACCAATACTCCCTCCTCCATAAACAAGATCAATATTTCTTGAAACCTTTTTCACAAAAGAAGAAGAAGAAGAAGAAGAAGAAGATCATATTAAGTAAGTGAGTATGGTGAAAAATGGAGTCCAAATTTTTTGATTTCATTGTACATTATTCAATCTGCTTTAGAAATAGAGAACAAAAATGGAAGAATTAGTTAAACATCAATTTCATGGACTTTTAGATCTAAATTTATATATATATAAAAGGACATTGAATCATAAGTCTTCAACAGAATTTGTATTGAACATTGAATCAAGTTGATAATCTCAAAGAAGAATACAAAAAATGGAAGAACCAGAAAATTTCAAAACAGGGTCAGAACAGAGGACCTGAATCTTTAAAAGGAAAAGCAGCAATTTCTGGAAAGCTTTCAGAATGAACCTCAAAAGAAAATTTGCAGACAAATAAAAGTTGGAAACAAGAAAACACAGAACAAAACAAGTTCAAATGAAGACAACAAATCAGAGCAGAAACCGAAACCGAAACCTAAAGCATTACCAGTTCCTTGCCAAGTTCAATGGCAGCATCCTTATAACTGCTCTTCTTGCCTGGACTACTCCCACAAAACACACAAATCCTCTTGAATTTCGATTGCTTCATCTCCTTCTCCATATCTTTCTCAAGAAACAAAGAAAGAAAGAAACTAGTACAAAAAGGAAGAAGCAAGTATTGTCTCTGTTTTGAGTGACCCACCACAGTTTTAGAACAAATTTGATGAGAGAATAAGTTGGGATGGCTCTAATGGGGTTAGAGCAGAGCAGTATATATAACGGTAGCACCGCGAAGGCGCACACCGATTCTATCTCCAACCCATTACTTCAATTTGGTGCTACTTTTATACCAACATACTGTAACTTTCACATCATTTCTTTTTTCTATTTCCAACCCATTGCACGAAACGTTACATTAAAAAGAATATTCTTTTAAATATTCTTTTTTCTTTTTTTATATTATTTCTCAACTATTAGTATTTCACCAATTATTTAATTATACATCTTAAATCCATTGCACCAAATGTTATATTTTACTTTAATTTTATTGTTTTCAAATAGTGATTTTAAAAAAATAATAGTATTTTTTGTATTATATACTTCAATTTTAGTTTATTATAAATGTTAATATAAATAATAATTAAATTAAAACAAATATAAATTAAATAAAATCATTAAATAATAAAAATGAATACAATTGAAATAAATTTGATTAAATGAGGATAAAATCGGTATTAATGAAAACTTTAAATAAATAAAAAAGTTATAACCAACTTCATCTCTACGGTATTGCATCAAATCTTGTAAACAAAGTTAAATTGACACAAGAAAATACAGTTCAATTGGAGAAGATATCGGGCTTCAAATTGAAGCTGGGTCGGAGATGCTTTTATTCTTAAAATCTTCAAGCTCTCTCTATATAAGTACAAAAACAGTCCAAATTGTACGAGCAAATAGTTGAAATTATTTATTTATTTATAAATTATTTTTATTATTATTACCACCTCCACTTTGTGTCTATTTCTATGCTATCTAGGTACCTCACCATCCAATCAAATTCGCTTGTTGTTTAATCGTCCAATTACTAAAAGATAAACGTTTCCTTTTTTGACTTTTTGATTCTTTGAATTGTTACATTTTCCCATCTTGGTGTTAAAATTGATATTTGTCTTCATAACTTCATTTGAAAGCAAATCCAAAAATATTTTGTGGGTTATATTTGTGATTGAGATCCATATATATATATATATATAAACTTTTTGGTGATATGAAAAGAGAAAAAGATTAGGAAACAGAACAAGAAGACATTTTTAATGCCGTTGTCTTTTGTGGTGGTATATATGACGTTGTCAATAATGGGAATAATGAATTTGAGTAGGATCAAGAGCCTATTTGGGTAGGATCAAGAGCCTATCATTTTAAACAAACTGTAACGTGAATTATTGATCACCAGACATGTTTATTAATCGGTGATGAAGATAAAAAGGGAATAAGTTTTATTGAAAATAAATCAAGTTCTTAGGTGGGAGGGGCAATAACGTAACTTAATTCTGATTAGTGTATAAGATTTACGTAATTTGATTACCGATAGTTTTTAGTAAACATTGTGATTATAAATCAAAAATTAAGTTTATTTTCCCTCGTAAGAATTCTCAATCGGTAAATTTGCCCATAAAATGTTTGAGATTTACATCTTGTATATTAGATGCAATCGTAACCGTTGAAAGAGTCCTTATATAATGCTACACATCTTTCTTAAGTAATCTGTGTAAAAAAAAAAAAAGAACAAGAAGAAGATGGAAGTGTTATGGGTCGTTTGTTTTTTCCACTTAAGACTTAATGGGTCTGAATCATAATTATTAAGTTGTTTTGTTTGTTTTTTTAAGTGGTCAAACAACTTAAAAATACCAAAAAACAACTTAAAATAAAAAGTAAAAAATCCTGACTTTTCACTTAATTGTAAATCACTGAATTGCATTAAATGCAATCTAAAATCTTTTTTTCCGATACTATCCTCCATATATAACATATTTCCAATTTCATCATAATTATATATTGTATAGAAATATTTATTTTAATATATTGCTTATTTTAAATAGCTTTAAAAAAAAAAAAAAAAAAAAAAAAAAAAAAAAAAACCCTAATCACTTCTCATATTAGTATTTAATATCAATACTTTATTATGATATTAGGGTGATGTATTTATATATTATTTTTTTTAGAGAGTTTTGTGTGAGTTTTCCTGCTCCCCTTTTATTTTTTTTATTTAAAAAAAAAAAAAAACCTTTTCTTTTCTTAGTAAAAATAAAGTTTGTTTGTAATCGAAGAAGAAGATCATGATCATATGTGTTCATACATAATTATTATTTTTGGATTGTTTTTATTCTATATTATATGTATAATTGTTTAACATGGGTATAGATGTAAAATTACTTCTTTTCAGACAATTTTATTTGTAAAAAACAAACATGTTGACAGTACATTCAGATGTGAGGAAAAAAAAGACAAACATGTCATTCAGATTCAGGTTTCAGTCACTATTCAGTCTTCAGATAAAAAAACAAACGACCCCTTACTCTTGTCTCATGAAATTGAATAAATATTAAATAATCCAATTATAGAGAGTACCGATGGGGTGGGTTGTAAAAAGATTTTGGGTTTGGGTTCAAAAATTAAATAGCACTTTTTGGGGGAGGGCTTGTGCAAATAGCACCACATTAATAAATCATGTTTTAATAGCACCAAAATAGGTGATGAGACCAAAATACCCCCACTTACTCTTTTCCTTAGCTTTTTTTTTTCTCGAAAATTCAAGACTTATTGTGATATTTTCGAGACTTATTGATGCGTTTCGAGACTTAATCCCAGTTTGTTGCTTTTTTTTTTCTCGAAAATTCGAGACTTATTGTGACATTTTCGAGATTTATTGATGCGTTTCGAGACTTAATCCCAGTTTATTCGAGACTTATTCTATTCGACCTCCATCAATGGTGACAGTGCCAATGACAGCGTCGGTTGACTCCGGAGATAGTCGGATCTGGAAGATTGGACGACGTCGAGTTCATTGGTGCCATCGGTTTCGTCTGATTCGCGACGGATCATCGCAGATCTGACGATGAAGGTTCGAAAACTATTCGGGTTTGGCTTCGTTTCTCTCTCCATACAGCTCGAAATTGAAAATGGATACTTCCGTTACAATCGTTGGCGCACGACGGACGTTTTACCGGTGGTTTTGTCCATCAACTCGCCGGTCGACGGTGACACCTCCATTGAAGCTCCATCAATGGAGGTTTGGGGAAAAAGAAGAAGAAAGAAGATGAAGGACAGAAAAGAGAAAAGAAAAGAAGCTGAGGGGTATTTTTGTCCAAATTTCATTTTTGGTGCTATTAAAACATGAGTTATTAAAGTGGTTGTAGTTACACAAATCCATTTTGAAAAAGTGATATATACCCCTATTTCCTCTTTTGGGTTTTACCCATACCAAATGAAGAAATCAAATTTACTTTAATCATACTAAATATAAGGTTAGTTTTTGTGTTATTGAACAAAATACAGTAGACGGTAAGAACTTTTATTTATTTCTTATTATTATTATTATTATTATTTTCTATTATCAGTTCGTTCTGACAATAAATATATCAGAACGAAACGTGGACCACTATATTTACATACTTTGACTCAAAGTGTATGCACTTGTCAAAACTTCTCCATAATCTATGGTTCACATTCTTCGTCATGATATATTTATTGTTAAGACGAACTGACAATAAAAAGACTATATATATATATATATATATCTACATATTAAGATCAAGTATTATTTTGAAGGTTTTGTCATTTGTAGGATTCGAACCACTAACTTGAGAGTCATTTGCCTAAACCCCAAGCTCGTCCATCTACCAGTTGAGCTATGCCCCC
Organism: Acer campestre; assembly: GCA_954870605.1. Lineage (NCBI taxonomy): Eukaryota > Viridiplantae > Streptophyta > Magnoliopsida > Sapindales > Sapindaceae > Acer > Acer campestre. The sequence goes on along the minus strand of OX940800.1, from coordinate 54,639,810 downwards.
GGGGACAACTATAAAAACTTTTTAGAAATAAAGTAGTCCTTGGCAACGGCGCCAAAAATTGACCACACCAAAATGGCTACTCGCAATCATATGAGGCCAGTGAGTGTAGTACAATGATAAATAAAGTTCGTTCCCACGAGAATGTGTAATTTGTCAACTGTTCCTAGTTTAATTGAATTGGACAACTAATTTGGGTGTGTTGTTTGAGCATTATATGTAAATATTGCTATAAAAAATATCAATTATATACAATAATATTTACAAAGATGGATTGGAGAGATGCAATAATTGCGGTTACACTAAGTAGATGACTCCACTATAACAATCATACAAATTCATACAAATATGTTTATCAATGTTGAAAATCGTGCTTACTTAATACTTGCCAATATTCTATCTCGAACAACAAAGGCTAAACCCATATGCACCAATAGACCTATCTCTCAATGGCTACCCGAAATTGCACACGAGTTCATTAAGAACATTGAGACACATTTAACAAATATACATGCAAAGCCTCGCTTATCTCTACCATACTCTACATGTAGTGGAGATTTAATCAAGCACGTTACGTGCTTCCCCCCTCGGTTCATCACACACAACCAAAGTTCATTCAAGTGGTGGCTAATCACTCAAAAGTATTAAGAACTTAAATAACCACACAATCATCAACAAACATATTCAATAAAAGAGGCAATAATGTTAGGTTTACATTAAATCCCTAATGAATGAAAGTACACATCAAAGAAGAGACAAAAATACAAAGAAAGAAATACAAAAAAAATAATAATAAAAATAGAAAGGAGAACCCCTCCGATTGATACCGAGATTCGAACACCGGGTTTTCACGGTTTTCATTCGGATGTCTTCACCACTAGACGATCACGAGGAGTCTCCGATCTTCTTGAATGCTCAACTCTCTCAAATAAAGAAATAACTCTCTCCTTATCTCTCTAATCTCCCTAAGACTGATGGCTAAAAGGGGAACAAGTTCACCAAACAACTATGTACAACAAGTTGATTGTTAAATATTAAGAACATTCAATTCAAATTAAGGATTCATTCTTTTAATTAAGAAATTCACCAAAATCAATTCATCACCCAACCCAAGTCATGAGATGAGCAATTGTTCCTTAAAATAAAGACTCATTAAGCACAAGAATATGGAACCAAAGCCTAATCTTGCATGTAAATGTATCAACCAAACTTTTCCCACTCTTTAGAGCTAATACTCAATCACTCAAATCATTATAAACATAGCATTTTAACTCATCCATCAGCATACAAACAATCATGGGATGCTAAGGGCCCGTCCTGCAAGCTGTTTTTTGTTTTTGTTTTTCGAAAAGAAAAACAAAAACGAAAACAGTGTTTTTGGATTTGTTTTTGAATTCCGAATACGCGTCTGGTAGCATTTACTGGAATCCGTATTTTGAAAATAAAAACGGAAAAAACGCGTCCGGTAGGATAACTGAAAACTTTCGAAAATTATAAAATATTAATTTTTAAATTATGTTTAATATTATAACAATATAAATAAATGATTAAATAATTTAAAAAAAAAAACAATGGAGACCAGATCGTTACCGGAAGAAGAAGAAGAAGAAGAAGAAGAGGAAGAGGAAGAAGAAGAAGAAGAGGAGGAGGAGATCTGCAGGCGGTGGCCGGAAGAAGAAGAAGAAGAAGAAGAAGAAGAACAAGAAGAGGAGGAGGAGGAGATCTGCAGGCGGTGGCCGGAAGAAGAAGAAGAAGAAGAAGAAGAAGAAGAGGAGGAGGAGGAGATCTCGGCGTCGGTGGTCGGAAGAAGAAGAAGAAGAAGAGGAAGAGGAAGAAGAAGAAGAGGAGGAGGAGGAGATCGGCGTCGGCGGTGGGAAGAAGAAGAAGAAGAGGAAGAAGAAGAAGAGGAAGAAGAGGAAGAAGAAGAAGACGGCGGCGCAGCGGAGGAGATCGGCGACCGGCGGCGAGAAGGAGGAGAAACCGAGAAAGAAGAGAAGAAGAGAAGAAGAAAGAAGATGATCTGATGCGATCCAAGAGAAAAAAAAAAAGAAAAAGAAAATATTATTTTTAATATGGGACCCACTTCAAATGAAAATCAAAAACAAAAACAAAAACAAAAACAAAAACAACTTTTTTTTGTATTTCAAAATTTCCACTATTAACATTACTTTTGTTTTTCATTTTGTTTTTTGTATTTCGAAAATAAAATGAAAAACGGTTTACAGGACGCGAATTCGAAATCGTTTTTGGAAAATAAAAACGAAAACAGGCTGAAAACGCGCTGCAGGACGCCACCTAAATTACACTACTCCTAAATTAAGTTATTCCATTCCTAATCTCATTCATGGATACACATTAATTTCCAACTCTCCATACACAAGCATATCACAATAAGAGATTAAATCATAGAAAAACAAAGAATAGAACAAAACCCAAACGAATTTAAAAAAAAAAAAAATCATACATATATAGAACAAGTGTAGGTTTAAAAAATTCTCAATTGGTGATACACATCAAAGAAAACAAGAAATACAAAAAGAAATGAGTTGTAGAGAAAATCCTTGAAGAAATCTCCTCCAAAGCCTCTCTATTTCCTTTGTTGTTGCTTGACTCGAAATTGGTCAAGAGATCACTCATTTCTCTTTGTAATCTATTCTAAGATGGGTGGAAGAAGTGTATGATATAGTGGTGGTGATGTATGGTGAGCTCCCATGGAGGAAATAAGCTTATCTCTTATTTGGGGAAGAAGATGAAGGAGGAAGAAGAGGTTGTGTAGGGTATGTCCCCTTGTTTCAAATTAAAATAGGGGTATTTATAGAGTGGGAAAGTTAGGGCACAAATTTGGGGTTTCAAAATCGTGAAATGAAGAAATTGACCCGTCAAAATCGCGGTTGACTTTTTTAGCACTGACCATCAGTCACTAAAATAAGCATAACTCCCTCTAAAAAACCCGGAATCGCAATTCATAAAAAACGTTGGAAACTAGACATCCGAGGCTTTCCAAATATGTGTAGATCTCAAAATGGTTCGATTTGAGGAGAGAGATATGGCCCCCGCACATTTGGTGTTCTGCTCTAGCCTTTACAATTTTAGTCATTTTAACCTCCAAATCTCTTCAATTAAGCTCAAACACCTTATTTATGGATAATTACCTATACAAAGCTAAAAAAAATAACAAAAAAAATTAAATAAAAATTAAATTAAATAACAAAAATGCTTGAGAAATGAACGAAAACAATAGGAAATGAGGACTACACCAAGTGTAGAAATGAATACTATCAATAATTTATAAAGAATATTCTTATGGAACCCTTAATAGTTGATTTTAAGATGGTTTATTATCAATTTTTCTCTCATGAGCACACACTTTGAGCATATTTTGAGAATACTAATACACATCAACATATTCTTGCTATGTGTATTATTATGATTGAAATTATGTTGCTAACATGACAAAAGCGTGATGATGTGTATTAGTATACTCAAGATATGCTCAAACTGTGTGCTCGTGAGAGAAAAATCGATAATAAACCATCTTAAAATCAACTATTAAGTTTTCCATAAGAATATTCATTATAAATTATCACAACCTTTGATTACTTTATTTCTAAAAAGTTTTTATAGTCGTCCCCAAGGACGTAGCTCAGTTAGTAGATAGACGAGCTTGGGGCTTGGGCAAGCTCATAAGAGAACTAATAAAATATTTGGGTTTAGCTTAAAGACTAAGAAGAAGATGCTTTCATACCCTTAAAATGACAACAATTAACTTCAATTTTGAGTTCATGCATTGCATGGGTTGCAACTTATTTAAAGATATTTATTGACTTTAACATATTTTGGTAGCTATAATTATTGAGAGACATTTGATAATCAAAATATTCATATTTAGCTATGCAATTTCCTCCATCACATTATATTCACACAAGTTTAACCATATCTATTAAAATATGTTTGGTGTACAATTGATTGATTAAGAGAAGATCTAGACCCAAATTAGATGATTCATGGGGTCTTTTTTTTTATGCAACACTTCCTATTAATTGCACTACAAAAATTATGCAAATATGTATTAGTTGAAAATTGTTTTCTAATCTTAAATTTTCTTTTTGAAATCTGATACTAAAGAAAACACCAATGTAAGAGTAGCTTGTGAAAAAAAGAAGATGTCACATAAGATAAATTGACCGTCTATTAAAAAATGTATCTCTAATACTGCTTTGCATATTCAACATGATCGTACGATTTATATACCTCACGATGAGCTTTCCTACTCAAGAACTCCATTTTACTTGGCAAGTTTACTACTACTGCAAGCAAGCAACTTTATAAGTGGACTATTACTACAGGTATTCGGACTTCTTCACTTATCGGTACAGATCTGCTTTATTGCTTTCCTTGACATACCTTCCTGAAGGCTTATCATACTTCTACCAAAAGATGAATATTGATTGATTGATTCTCACCGGGCTTATTATTATATATCCTTGACTTGCCTTTGGTGTTTCTTAACCGCCTTTCATCTCCTTGTATACAATACATATCTGCTTTGCCAACCAAGGACAAAACTCTACCCCTAAAGACTGGCGGGAAAGAATTGACTATTACGACATTCATGGATATTCCTGTGTATGGAGGTTAGAAGTTGATGTGTATTCATGGATGAGATTAGGAGTAGTATAACATAATATAGGAGTAGTGTAATGTAAACATTCCATTCTTGTGTGTATGTTGATGGATGATTCAAAATGTCATGTTTGTATTGATTGAATATCACTCTCGATGCAAGTTATATGAAGGCTAATTTGAGAGTTAGAGTTGAGTAAATATCATGCTTGACTTTGATTATAGCTCTATTGAATGGGTGAAATTCATGAAAGTAAATATCATACTTGATTGGATTTTGGTTCTAAAATATTTACCCTTAATGACATCCTTGGTTGTTGCTCACACTAAATATCATAGATGAGTAGTAATTAAGGATTAGATGACTCATCCAGTGATCATACGGTAATAGTCATATAAAAGAGAAGATTGAACCCTTGGCTTGAATTGAATGTGCTTAATGCTTAACAATCAACTTGATGTGCATTTTTGTTTGGTGAACTTATGCACCTTGTGTGGCCACTATCTTGCATCTCTCCAAGCCATATTTGTTTTCGTAACTTAGGGTGTCTTGCCTTTAGGAGTATATTAATTTAACTTAGGAGTAGTGTGATTTAAAAAGGCAAGCACTCAGTTACATTTCTATCTTTAGTTTTAGGTTATTTCCATTTCCATTCTCTCACACACTCAACCGAACTATGCATACATTTCACATACACCATTCTTACCACTTTCATGTTTCTATTTATATTTCTTTCATTAAACTCTAAAACTTGAGATGGTTGATGAATGACACCTCCCTATGGAACGATGCCCTTGCTTGTTGATATACTTGTCTTTTAACTCATGCAATTGCAAGTGGTAATTTAAAAAAAAATACAAAGAACAATCTTTTGACATAAAAAACAATGTTGTCAGTTGTCACAACCTCACACTCATGTGGCAAATATATATATATATATATACACACTGTCCATATGACCGTCTAGTTTTAGACGACCTATTGCACAACAATTTTTTTGGTTGACTCAACAAATATTTAAAATTCACATTAATTTTTCATCTATTATTGGTAAGGAAATAAAATAAAATAAAAATTAAAAAAAAGGAAAAAAAAATTGGACACGTCAATAAAAATAAATATGTTTTAAACAAAAGCATTGGAGACTAAATTTTGAGTTGATTATTTATCAAGTCTATTTTTTCGCCACATAAGAAGCAAGTCTTATGACATCATTGTCATGTCAACGATTTTTGCTATGTAAGCCACTTTTGCATTGGAGATGCTCTAAACAGGTCATGAATCGTTCATAATATGATGAAATTTAATGAATTTTAATGAGATCTTTTGCATTTATGATAAGATCGAAAAATGAAACATACTTATGGGAAATTTTTTTTAAAAAATTGAATTTGAGAACTATTTTTTTCTAAATTTGTTAAATAAAACAAATTTAAAAAGTTGGAAAATATAGGACAAATTTTATAAAAAAAAAAATTTCGAATTCGAAATTTTTTGAAAATTATCCCATAAGTATATTTCATTTTCATCTTTCTTATCATCCATGCAGAAAATCTAATTAAATTTTATCATGATATGAATGGTTTGGACATAAGATTTATATAAGAGGGTTTGCATGTGAGAAGTCTCCTATATATATGGTCCTTCTCTACTCAGGTCGGTCCTGGAATTTTTCTTCAGGTCCTTAGAATTCCAACCAAATGGAATTAATGTAAAAAAAATAAAAAAAATTGCATTAATTCCAACCGGTTGGAATTCTAAGAACCTAATGAAAAATTTCAGGACCAGACTTGACTGGAAAATTATTATATATATAAATTTTCTAATGAGGACTTTTTACAATGCTTACTTTAAACACCTTTAGTAAAATTTATTGGAATTTATTGAATCTTGATGTGATTTTTTGTATGAATGTTAAAAAGAATGAAATGCATTTGTGGAAAAAAAAAATTGAAAATTTTTCAAGGACACGAACTAATTTTTTCCGACTTTTTTTTTTAAGATGAAACATTTAAAAATAAGGAAATGTCATAAAAAATAGTTCTCGGATCTAAATTTTTTTCAAATTTATACAAAATGTGTATTTTAATTTTTTTAGGATGTGTATAAAAAATCTCATCCAAAAACATTCAATTGCATACAATTTCATTAAATGTGCTCATTATATTAAAATAAGGGGTGTTGATAGGAAAAGTTATATATATATATATAATTCATGCTTCATGTTTAGATTCAACCATTTATTTTCTTTCTTTCATTTTTCCCATGTTACAAAGACCGTTTAGTTCAAAATTTCACTACTATTTTCCGTATAACATTCATGGTACTAAAAAAAATTGATTTTTCTTTCTGAGTTTTTATGAGGGCAGTGTATATATGGAAAAAACTGAGAAGAGAGATGGTGTAAAATAAATCCATGTATAAATATTAAAGTATATGGGTAGAGTCTCACATTTACCCATTAAATAGTAAAGTATAGGAAGACCGTCTCTTGTAGTAGGAGCTGCATTTTGAATTGTGTTTGTACTTGATTTAGTTTAATCTCAACCCGATTGGTATCAGATTAAAAAAAAAAAAAAAAATGTAGAGGCAACAGGTTCACATGAGAGAGAGGGTATGACTCATGACCCATCCCAGTTGTACACTCAACAACCCTTCTTCACTGGACACGGTTGCACCATGAATAGGAAACATTTTATATTTTTATTACAAGAACCAACAAATGTCCTCCATTTCCCCCACATTCTCACTCTCTGCTGGACCAAACCATGCTGTCTCCAACCCCACCTCTTGCTCTTATTAGTACTCATCCTTTTTATTTAATTATTCAAATCTCATATTTTTTTCACTTGTAACACATCAAGATTTCATTTAAATTTGGATAAAAGTTCACTTAACTTTTAATTTGACTAAATACAAGTATATTTGGTTGGTCTCAGTTTAATCCTACGTACATAATCGCTCTCTTTATGGTACATTATCAGACTGAATGTGCGCTCTTACTACCAAACCACATAAGATGGTAGTATGCACGTGATGTGAGTTACAACTTAAGATCCCTAAAATATATTAGTTAAATTTAAACATATTTTAGTCCAAGTTATGTAGTGATCATTTTCACAGTAAAGAATTGTATATGGATTTAAATATATTTGATTTCGATATAATTGTATTTATGCAGTTGGAACAAGAGTAACTGTGCAATTGAAGTACAATTTTTTGTTCTAAATTCTATACATATCCCTGCCCTCACTGCAAGCTGATGGTAATTTATTTCCAATTCTGGTTTAGATGCTCGGTTAAGTTGCTATTTTTTTTATACATTAATTTGACTGGAAAAAAATATATTTATTTCTTTTTGGCTCTATATCCATATTTATGCATGCAAACAAGCTAATTTAATTACTAAACTCCAATATTTGTTTCATTTTCATTTTGTTTTAGATGGGTAATAAAAGGTTGCACATCAAGAAAAATGGACACACCTTTAAACTCGATCGATTGTATTTATTTTAACATGACAAAACATACTATATATCTAACAAATATCAAGTGCAGGTCACCTTTTTCGTGCGGGATTTCAACTGTGTAACATTATAAACGGAAAGAACTCTATAACATTAAAGGGACAAAGACATAAATTTTTGTCTGGAGAGGCCATTGTATTTAAATAAAAGATTTAGGGAGGCCAAACCAAAATCGAAAAGTGATGAAATTTAGTGGCAAATTTACCATTTTTAAAGTTTATTATGATTTCATCTAATCTTAACTTAATTTGTGAAAGATGAAAATCATTGCATCCATCCATATCCATGCATATCGGTCTCCCCAAATTGACCATACCTTCTAGGGTTCTAGGCTTCTCCAACTGTCTTGTCAATGATTGTAACATAGTCTTATTATTAATTAATATCCACCAATATATATCAAAAGTGACTGATTGTAACACATATACATTGTCACTCCAAAAAATTAATTTTCTCTTCTGCATTCCTTTGTTTTTCAATCTTATCTTCCACAATAAATTAATATGTTTGTAAATAATAAAAATGAATAAATATGTTTGTAGTTGCAGCATATATGTTTGTTGAGAGGTTGAAAAATGGAAATGGAGGTGGGGGAAGAGTGTAGCAAGTTTGAGGTACAGTTTCAGAGTATGTGCATGGATAATGCATCTCCCTTAATTACGTTCTCTTCCCGATGCACTTCTTCTTCTCTCACCCCCCATAACTTTGCAGTTTCGATTTTACTTTTTTGTTAACAATTCATGCATGTATCAACTCATGTAAGAAAAAGAAGGGAGTTTTTTTAAATAGTCTGCCGGGACCTTAGTGGGTGTGCGACCAAAGTCCCACATTGGCTAGACATGAGGATGATCATGGGTATATGGAAACAACCTCCATTGTTATGAGGTCTTTTTGGGTAGAGACCTAAGAGTAAATCCATACGGACTTAGGTCCAAAGCGGACAATATCATACCAATGTGGAGAATGTGAGTTCCGTACTTATAACAAGTGGTATTAGAGACGTGTCCCGGACTTGGCTAGACGTAACCGAACCAAACCTCTTATAAAAAGAGGTGGTGGTCCCTAGTTAGCTTGCGATAGATCCGTGATGTTAGCTCTCGAGACATGAGATGCTTCAGTGCTTCACATAATGGATCCGTGATGTTAGCTCTCAAGACAGGAGATGATCCAGTTCTTCACATAAGACGTGTGCCTCTGACACCGTGGAGAAGAATGACCTCGACGGAGTGCTTCCTTAGCATTGATGGATGGATATGATCGCTTGAGAGCTCGGAGGAGAGGAATGACCTCAATGGAGTGCTTCCCTAGCATTGACGGATGGATATGATCTCTTGAGAGGATGCTTCCCTAGCATTGACGGATGGATATGATCGCTTGAGAGGAGGCCCAGACCATGAAGATAATGATGATCCTTTGTTCGAGGGAAGGATTGTTGGATGTGCAACTAAAGTCCCATATTGGCCAGACATTGGGATGATCATGGGCATATAAGTATGGAAACAACCTCCATTGGTATGAGGCATTTTGGGTAGAGACCTAAGAGTAAATCTGTGTAAGCTTAGGCCCAAATAGGACAATATCATACCAATGTAGAAAATGTGGGTTTCATACTTACAACAGACCTATCAAGATCAAGCAACACTACAGTTTGAATGTCTACGTCCGTAATTGGAAGAAGTCAGCTTTCAACACTGAGAGGTCTTTCAACACTAATTATTGCAGTTTTAAGGGCAATGGTGGATGTCTACTTCCATAATCGGAAGAAGTCGACTCCTAACATCAAGAGAGGCCTTCCCGCTACTTGGACAATGGACAATGGACAATGTTTGAACTGTATGAGTTGACGAAGAGAGTAAGTTTTCAGCCACAAACACAACGTGCCTTTGATTTGTACGGATTATCTCAGAATGAGTTTGTAGGTTTTTTTTGTTTTATATATAATTAGAAACATCTTAATGTAAAGAGTACTTTCGCACAAATTTGAAATAATAAAACTTTTGTAATTATATTTCAACGCTTTATATTAAGAGGATTGATATATATATATATATATATAATGGTTAGCTTATTGCTTAGTGGTAAATTTTGAAGTAGTTGAGGTAAATTTTATGTTCTTATATTTTCTATTTGACAATTGATCTGTCTAACTTGTAGTTGTAAGTGATTACTAGCTAGTATATTATTGAAAGTTTATTTGAATTTATTTATATATATATTTTAAAGTATCCCAATATATTTGTAGTTTGTGATGGAGATACTATTCGAATCCACAGCTTTACAGTGTAATTATTGACATGAGACATACCACTAATTGGCTTATAAATTTATCACAAATGCACACAATTTTTTTTTATTTTTTTATTTTTTTATTTTTATTTTTTGAGAAAAATTGATAAGATGTTTTTGATAGATAAATGAGAGAACCTTGTTTGATCGACACGTGCACCAGCTGCCACATTACAAAAAATAATAATTATTTGGCAAGAAAATAAAACGGCAAGTTCTTTTTCAGAGACACATGTATTTATATGTGATTGATGATTCAATGTAGCTCCAAAGAAGCTTCTTTCTTTCCTCCACCGAACCAATTACAAAATGACACCTACATAATCGTCTCCAAATTGGCCTCTCCGAATTTGGAAATATTAATTGGGTTTCAGCATTATAAAGAAAATTCATGTATCATTGAAAATGCATGTTACGTACCATGTGCAAGAAAGAGACTTCATTTTTTATTTTTGCCTCACCAACATTGAATAATAACCATCGAATTCTATGGTTTTAGTGGTATGAAAGATGGATAATATTTGGCCTAAAATAGTGTGTGCTTGGTAAAACTGTCTTTTTTCTTTTCTTTTCTGGTAAGGAAATAGATTTATTTATTTATTTTTTTTGGGGGGGGGGGGGGGGGGAGATCAAGAATTTGTGGAAATAAGTAAAATTAGGAAATAAGTAAAATCAAATATTTAATTAATTAAGATGATAATAAAGCTTTTGATGTTTCCTTCTACTACCACAAATCTTGTGGAAAACTTCCTTAAAAGCGGGATTGAGGGTAAAATATTATTATTAATTTTTTAATATATATCTTATATACTATTAAACTATTCAAATTTAAGATATTGATAGATTGAAAAAATGTTCTTTGTTCAAAATACATTTGGCGGTGGTGGTAAAAGAATTGGCGGTGGTGTTAAAAGATTAGTCTAGCCTACCAAAACTAGAAGAAAAAAGAAAAATGAAAAGGTCAAACAAGGTTTGCTTTAGTGTATATCATTCTATTTCATCATTTTATAATTTTTTATAATTTGTTTTATGATTAATTATGTTTAAGTGGAAGGAAGTATGGTTATAGCTTCCTTAATTATAATTATATCTACTATCTAATGGAGTTCTCATGAAAATTAAAAATGGCCATTATCATTTGAACTACTCATAAATATGATTGAAGTTTCCACTTCAACAAATAAAAAATTAATTAAAAAATGGGTGCAAATCCTACTCAGATATATTCATATATATAACACTGAAATTAATATATATCAACTTCTTTTAAAATCATCCCACTATCTAAAGTAGCGTGTGCCTTAGAAGTTATAATTTATAGAAAAGTTATAATATTCTATAATTTATAGACAACATTTTGTAACTCTTGAGATCTTGTTTTGTACTTGTCTCTAGTCTCTACTCCTAGGAACATCTTTCTTTCTTTTTTTATCTCATCCAACTAAATCACCTCTCCTTTTCTTGTTATTTATTTATTTTTCTTTAAAAAAAAATTGCTACTGTGATGCCTTTTGTGGTTATTATCCACCATATATTAATTGTTTGTTTTTGTTCGATCATTTTTTTCTTCTTCTATTAGGAACCCACGCTTCAATGAATGAATCTCATGTTGAAAATAAGAAAGGTAAGAGAAGGAGTGTATATGGCACAATCTATAGAACACCGGTGTATGGTACGGTGCATTGGAAATATTATTACATGTGTTCATACGAGTTGTGAAAATTGTCAAAACACAAAATAATTAGGCAAAATAGAAGCAAAACGGAACAAGATAAATTTATATGGTTCAGTGTAATGCCTACGTCCACAGGGGAGATGAAAAGAAATTCAATGATCAATGGACATTACAAAATAGCATCTCAGAATCACTCACAAAACCAAAAGCCCCATTACACCCAAAGAACTCTCAAAGTAGACTTATTTCCTAAAAGATCCTATAACCACATATTTATAATATGGGTAGAGACAAAATAAAAATCTATATCAAATAAGGTAACCAACTATTTAAGCCACATATTAACAATACGTGAGTTGTATGTGATTGTATGTATATAATGGTATCACATATGAGTTACATGTAATCACCACAAAATAAGATTTAAATTTTAATATGGTCGCATATGAGTTGTATGTGATAACATATGAATTAATTAATTTGATCATGCTAAAAATGTCATGATCACATATAAATTTTAAAAGGTGTATGGTACACTATATATATATAAGTATATATAGAGTAATTATCAAGTAAGATATATCTTACTTTAATTTTGGTAAAGACCTTGATAAAATCACATCGATTTTTATGAATTTTGATATGAATTTTTTTGTAAATGATAAGTTTAATGAAATCTATCTGTAAATAAAATTTGAGAATTTTCCAAACACCATAACTATTTATCCCGATTTTTTTAAATATAAAGGCATAAAAAATAAAATAGTTCTAGTACTTGAAATTTTCTCAAATTTTATTAATATGTATATTTTAATAAACTTATCATCCAAAAAAAAAAAAAAATCAGATCAAAATTCATAAAAATAGATGTGATTTCATCAAGGTCCTTACCGAAATTAAAGTAAGGTATACCTCACTTAATAATCACTATATATATATATATATATGAGTGGTTCTCTTATAAGAGAACTCTTATTTTAATTTTGGTAAAGATTTTTTTTGAAATCACATCTACCTATGAATAAAATTTGAAAATTTTTCAAGTACTACAACTATTTTTCTTGAATTTTCCTATATTTCGCCTATTTTCTGATGCCTTTAAATTTAACAAAATCGAGATAAATAGTTGTAATACTTGAAAAATTCTTAAATTTTTTTGATTGTAGATTTCATTGAACTTATCATCCAATTAAAAATTCAGATCAAAATTTATAGAAATCGACATTATTTCATTAAAGTCCTTACTGAAATTAAAATAAGGGATCTCTTATGAAAGAACAACTCATATTATATATATTTTTTTTGAACAGCAAAGATTTTATAGAAAAGCTGGGCAAAGGCAGCCAACAGAGAAACACCCAAACACAACAAGCAACCAACACAACCCAAGAAACCAAAACAAACCGAAATAGAAACAAAAAGCCAACAACAACCCCCAAAAGCAGCAGGGCAACAAGCCCCAAACATAGAAAAACAAGAAAGACAACGCACAAGCACAGCCCTAACAAAAAAGAGAGAAACAACTGGGAGAGAAAAACAGAACAGCGAACTGAAGACAGACCCAGCCTAACAGACAGCAGAATCAGACCACCTCCCACATCACCATATCCCCCTCCGAATTTGACCCTTTCTTGGCCAAGGAGTCAGCAATTGCTAGACCTTAGGTTGAAAATGACTTCAGTTCTGCCCAACAAACTCAGAAAATTGCGAAGATCGTAAATGAGGTTAACATGGTTCAGGCTTCCGAAATCAGTCCTTGTCACCCAGGAAACGGCCACCTTCGAATCGCTTATAATGGACACAATCTTTCCTATTAAAACAGGAGAGTTGGCGCACAAAAAACATGCCTGATGGATAGCCATAACCTCTACTGTGATAGCATTTGCAATACCCACGAATTTGGAAAAATAACCTAGCACTTTACCTCTATGATCTTGGAAAACTCCTCCAATCCTAGCAGCTCCCGGATTTCCTATTGACGATCCATCCACATTGAACTTGAAAGAACCTTGTGGAGGGGGGGACCAGTCAGCATTCAAAACAGCCTTTCTTGGCTTCAAAACAGAGCAGCTGTCCATAATATTCTACAGCATAACCGAAATGGGATCAGCACAACCTTCCAAATGGTGTTTGAACCACCATGCGACTCTGAATTTTATTGTATCAATGTCTTGAGACATCCCTTACTCAGAATTTTGGAAAACCAATTTGTTCCTTGATTCCCAAATAGTCCACACAACGGCAAAAAACAAAGTGTTCCATGCTCTACCCTGACTGACTTTCGGAATTAAACCGAACCAACCTAAAGCCCATTCCATAAGGGTTTTGTTAGCACACCAAGAAACACCCCACCAAACCATACACTTACACCAGATTCCAGCAGCTCTACTGCAATGGAGAAAGAGGTGATCAATCGTCTCCTCCTCATTCTTGCACCAAGGGCATTCATAAATCCCGTTAGGACTGAAACCGAATCTTTTCATCACTTGTTTTACCATAATTCTGTCCCATAACAGCTGCCAAGTGAAGATTTCCACCTTGTGAGGGCACAACCCTTGCCAAATCAACGAGTAATCTTTCGAATCAGCCTCCAAATCTGACTCCCCCAAACAACGACGAAAAGAACTCACAGAAAACATACCGTTTGTACAGAAGGTCTAAGCAAGAGCATCCGCCGTAAATTTTCGAGGATTAAATTGATCAAGCCTACATTTAAAGGCCATCCATTGATCCATCTCCCAATCTAACAACTCTTCTGAAGGGGATATTCCATTCCCATTTTTGACCTTGCCAAGAGCCAAACACCTCCACCATACCAGATTTTTTAGAAGAAAGAGCATAAATTCTAGGAAAGGCATTCCCTAGGGACATTTCCCCCCCTCCCAACTCTCTTCAAAAGTCTATCCTATTACCTTCACCTAAAACCAAATTCATGCCTTTCTTGAGAATTTTTTTGATGACAAAACCCATAACAAATAGGCTATTCACAGCCTTCACAAAATAAGATCCCGAACTTGTGTTCCTCCAATCCCACACCAACGACCTACTACAAACACCATATTTGGCACAAATGACCCTTCTCCACAAACTTGATTCCTCCTTACCGAACCTCCAAACCCATTTAGCAAGTAAACTCCTATTTTTGTCCTTCATCTTCCCTATTCCCAAACCCCCATTTTTCTTACTCTTGTACATCGAATTCCAATCAACAGCATGAATTTTTTTCTTTACAATTTCATCCCCCCAAAAAAATGAACGTTGAATTTTTTCCATACTTCTAGCAACTCCAATTGGAAGGTTGAACACTGACAAAAAATAATTTGGAATGTTAGACAATACTGCTTTAATAAGAACCAAATGCCCCCTTTGTTCAAAAACTTCTTTTTCCAAGGTGTCAACCTACTTTTCATCCGACTCAATAAAGACTCCCAAAAAAGTTTAGCCCGAGGTCTTGCTCCCAAAGGGAAGCCCATATACAAAATGGGGAGATCCGCCCTTTTACTCCTAAAAGCTTCTGCCCACTCCAAACCACACGACCTTTTTTTCCCCATTTTGACCACGCAAGATTTGTAGAAATTAATTTGAAGACCGGAAACCAGCTCAAAACATCTGAGGATTCTCCTTGTATTACAAACATAGTCCAGGTTCGGCTTGAGAAAAAAAAAATCGTGTCATCAGCGTATTGTAAATGCGTCAAGCGAACCGCATTGTCCCCGAAAACTACACCTCTCACCAAGCCCAACTCAAAAGCTCTCCTCAGAAGACAATTTAGACCATCGCTAGCAATTTTAAATAGGAAAAGGGACAACAAATCTCCTTGCCTTAAACCCCTCTCAACCCTAAACTGATACGACGGACTACCATTCACAAGAACCGACATCTGAGGAGTAGTTATACAACTTCTCATCCACATTCTCCACCTTACTCCAAACCCCATTTTCATCATCATAGAATCCACAAACTCGTGATCCACACTATCATAGGCCTTCTCGAAATCAAGCTTAATGATGAGACCCCCCTCTGGATCCTTCCTCCATAAATGAATTACCTCTTTTGTAATAACAAAACTATCTGTAATCTGTCTATCACTCACAAACGTCATCTGCGTCTCCCCAATAACAGAATCCATAACCTTTTTCAAACGGTTGGCCAAAACCTTAGAGAGCACTTTATACAACGAACTCACTAAACTAATGGGTCTAAAATCTTTAATAGACAACTCATATTATATATATATATATATAAGTAAGGAAATTGTACGCTTCTCCGTGCTTTTGAAACATTAACAATCATTATATATGAATTTTGTTTTCATAAATGGGAATTATGAAAAAAAAAAAAAAAAAAAAACAGATAAATAATGCTTTTAAAACTGTTTAAAAAAAATACGTAATATACTTTTTGTTTTTTAAAATCAGAAACCAAATAGGTTAAGGATCTATCGAAACCTGTGAAAATCAAGAACTATATACGCGATCCGAATATCTACTCCTATAACATAACATCAGGGAAAAAACTTTCACACATATATGCTTCTAAAATTTATACAGTGAGACTCAAATCCTCCACCACTAATGTGTAAGAAGAGAAGCACAAAGTAGAGGAGCTAGAAAATTTTATTTAGGGAGGCCAATGTAGTAACATATATATTTTAAAATTTTACAAAATTTAATATCAGATATATAAGTTTTATAAAACAAATTTTAATATATATATATATATATATTTTTTGTTTTGGGAGCATGTCCCCAACTAACTCCTTATCTTTGACCATGAATGTACACCACCTAAGTTAAGATATGTATCTAAAAAAAATTATTCGACATACATAAATGATAAATATTGATTTAAGATAAAGCTTGACTATGTCTTTATTTGATTTAATTATTTTGAAATAGTAGCATTGTTGGACTTCTCTGCTAGTGTTCTCCCTTTCATAATTTGCTATATTAAAAAGTGGAAATAGGCCTTGAACCCGAAAGTTAATGACAATGTTTCATATTTTTTTGCTATTAAACTGTATGGTCACATTACTAATTAGCTGTGTCATGTGATTTCGATGTTAATCTGTAAATACTACAACTCAAAAATAGACCAATTGTTTTTTGAAAAAAAGAAAAAAAAAAATTTGTTTCACCGTACGTTTTCTTTGACTTTATTCACATGACTTCTCAAAAAAAAAATTAAAAAAATCTTAGAATTTTAAAATTAATTTTCAATTTATAATCAAACCCTTTAAACCTCTTTAAAAAAAAAATTAAAAATTAAAAATTAAAAAACCTTTAAACGTTTAGAAAAGGTCCAACAGTAATATTTAATTTTTAACATACGAGGGAACAAAATGAGAATGTTCTTGAACTATAGTCCAATATTAACCATGAATTATTAGCTGCCCCTTTTACAAGGGAAGTTATTATTATTATTTTTTTTTTTTTTGAACTGCCAAAAATATTATTGCAAAAAAGCCCAAAGGCAAAACAACCAGGACACAGCAAAGCACCGTCAAGGCATTGTGGGTGCGTTTGGTACATGGACGGGACAGGACAGGACGGATTGGGACGGGACAGGACAGGACAGGACAGATGTTCCGTATTGTGTTTGGAATGTCTGGGACAGGACAGTTGAGTGTACTGTTATGTGTTTGGTACGACTGGGACAGGACAGGACAAGAGGTTCAAATGACTATAATACCCCTATTAATTCTAAAGACTTTAAAGATTAAAAAAAAAAAAACTGGAAAACAAAAATCTAATTTTGGTTTTCTAGGGTGGGGAAGATCTGGGAACAGATCTCATCAGTCATCATCATGAATTGAAGAACAAGAAAATTAAGAAAAAACAATTAAATTTATTTTCGTAGGTGGGGTTAATTTTTTGTTACAGATTTTTTTATTTTATTTTTAGAATCCAGATCTCAATTTTCTTTTTCTTCCATCATCATCATCATTTTTTCACTCAATCAACAACAACTGCATCATCTTCTTCTTCATTCTTAAACAAAAAAACTCAAAATCCCCATTAGATCTCCACCCACCAAACCAACACAAAATCTCAGGACTTATTTTAATCTCAAAAACTCCTCTGTTTTTTCTTTCAATTTCATTGAAACCAAACGAAACCCAATATGTGAGATAGAAAACCAAAAAAAAATTGGAAGAAATCTGGAAGAAAATTGGAAGAAAACCAAATGAAACCCAATAAGTGAGATAGAGAACCAAAAGAAAATTGGAAGAAAGCTGGAAGACAATTGGAAGAAAAAGAAAATTGGAAGAAAACTGGAAAAAAAGTCAAACAAAACCCAAACAAAACTATCAAACCCAAACCCAAACAAAAATTAAAAAAAAATAAATCAGAGAGAGAGGGATCTGATCTGATGAACAAACAAAGGAGAGAGAGAAAGAGAGAGAGGGGATTCCATCGGGGTTGAAGAGAGAAAGAGGAGGAAGGGTTTTAATTTATATGGTACATAATTGTAATTTTATGAAGAATTGAAGGGCAAATATGTCATTTTGGCACTTGTCCCATGCCATAGAACAACTTGGCCGAGGGTCAAGCATGGGACAATTTTTTTAGATTTTTGTCCCACCTTGTCCCACCTTGTCCCACACTAGTGTCGCGCCAAACGCGGGACAAGAACAACCTGTCCCATGTTGTCCTGTCCCGTCCCGCGTACCAAACGCACCCTGTGTGTGGATTAAGCTTCACATTCAAGGCATTGACAAGATTCCTTAGTTAATACTTAAATCACCGTCCTTGACTCTAATATATAAAAATAATTCTTTAGCCAGGATGACAGTAACTGCGTAATATTTTAGAGGGTTAATAGCAAATCTACCCTAAAATCGAATTTAATTACATAGTCAACTATGTAATGTTCATCATTTTTTTTTTTAGAATTTATATGACTAGATAAGGACCTTGTATATAAACTTCCATAACTTTTATAGTTTTTTAAAATCAGGTGTTTGGACATTCTAATCATGCACATCAATTCTATTAATTACATCCTGTTTGTAACAAGATGGATGTCTCACCCAATTAATTACTAGACAAAGCTTTATTTGTAAGCAGACAAAACCTATTGAACAGTCTCTTTACATAATTTTCAACACAAAAGTGATTGGTTTTGAAAACTGACATTTTGCCCACGGCACCCTGCAATGCTTTTTAATTTTTTTTAATTTTTTTTCAACAAAATTCAAACATCTACCTTTAATTATACGTTGATTGGAATATTATAAACCTTTTTCTAATTATTTTTTAATGGAAAATGAGCAACTTAATCTAAAGAGAGAGAGAGAGTAATTTTTGCATCTATGTATTACTTTATTTATATACCACTTGTAGTCTTATAGAGTGCACTGCAACGATTCGAATCTGAGATATTATCGAACTGAATGAACGATGTTTTATTACCAAACCACATTGAGTGGGAGTGGTGATCATGTATGTATTAATGGTATAAGATTGATTACAATTAAATTTACCATGATATATAATAATATAAGTATTTACAAGGCATATATATAGTAATTTTCCAATGATAACTTTTTACAATGTATACTTTAAGCACATTTGTTGAAATTGCATGGAATATATTGAATCTTGATTTGATTTTTTGTATGAATGGTGAAAACAATTAAATACATTTATGGAAAAAAAAATTCAGGTGTAAGAACTAATTGTTTCCAATTTTTTTAAAGATAAAACATTTTAAAAAAGGGACATATAAGAAAAATTAATTCTCAAATCCAAAAAATTTCCAAAGTTTTACCAAATTTGTATTTTAATTTTCTTAAGGTGCATACAAAAAATCTCATCGAAAAATATTTGATTACATACAATTTCATCAAAGGTACTTAAAGTATATATCGTAAAAGTTTTCATTGGTAAATTACTCTATATATATTTTGAGTGGAATACTCTTATCAAAAGAGTTCCCAGGAGCACTTTCATGAATTGATTTGTATGGACGGAATTAAATTTTTAACAAAAAGATATTATGGCTTTATTTGCACCGCCATTCAAAAGTACTTTTACAGTCAGCTTTCTTGACTTAAGATTTTCATCTCTTCACTCTTGGACGGCTAGACGTTAGAAAATAATTAACCATCATATTAATTAATGGGTTCAAACTTTCAAATTCTCCATTTTTAATCATTATTATAGCTAGTAACTTCTAAGTAATCAATCTTGAGTACATTTTAATTCTACTTCATATACATATATATAATTAATTAATCAAAGAAGGTACTGACTACTGATGATGATCATAATTCAAATTGGATAAAGCAGTCAAAAGGATTATAATTATTTATGAATATTGCATGTCTGCTGATCTCCAAGAATTTGGGTGCCATGCATGTTGTTAGAATATTTACCAGTTAGGTAGATACACTTTTTTTTTAATATATTATTTTAATTAATCATTCAATTAATAATAATTTGTTCGATAAAGAAGGCATAGCTAGGCATGCATGAGAGTTGAAATATTTCCATTTGATCAATTGACTAATTTATTCTTCTTTTCTTCATCGAAAAAAAATTAATTCATTGTTTTAAAATTAGGGTAAGTCAACATAAAATTTGGGTACAATCTCACAATAAACAATAAACTAACTATTTTATTGTTTATAGAAAAATTGTTCTTGAAAACCCTCCATTCAAATGTGATTCCTTAGTTATGACTTTATTTTCATCTCTTTTTAAAATGAATATATATATATATATATTGTTGGGGATAATTCCGAACCGATGAAAGCGGAAAAACCGTGCTTAATATACGTCTATAACTTATAGCAATTAATAAGCAGAAAAATAGATGAGAGAATAAACAATCATAACACAAGATATACGTGGAAAAACCCAAATCGGGTAAAAAACCACGGGCCGTCAAGACAACAGAGAAAGTTCCACTATATGATAAACTGTTATAACCATAAACTTTAGGATTAACTCTCTCACCTTAACCCCCAAACCCCACTCATAAGATCCTCATCGAGTACCCCCACAATATCCCTTAGGTCTCCTCTGAATATCACTCACGGATCTCTAACTTGATCCACTGATATTCCCTTGGATCCATCCCCAGATATTCTCATTGGGTCTCCCCGGATCTCACTCACACTTACTCTGATGTTACATGGTACCGTGTTCTTTTTTCTTCCACAACCTTAAGATCTAATAACATAGATATTAGGTCTATTTATACTATGTACAGAGAGTTTAAGATAAAAGGAAATCATACTCTTAAATGTACAAGATTTACTTTTTTCACATAAATACTATTTCCTTTTATGACAAGTATTCTTGTAAAGAGTATTCTTGTAAAGAGTATTCTTTTTCCTTCAAGAATAAGAACTTCCCAAAAGAACACTTTCCTTTTCCGTTGAAGATTTCCCGTTCCACGCATGCTTATAATTGACTACGATTCGGATCTCGGTTGCACACCCGTTTCCTAAACCATTACAAGTTACCCTAAATTACACCGCTCAGAAAACCGCGATCCATACGCTGAAACAATCTTCAATCTTCCGTTCTTCTGGTCTTCAAACCTCCCTCAAACAGCATCATTCCATCTTCCAAACGTATCCCACGTCTCCAAGAAGCTCCACATCATGTGAGTCTTGTTTGGTTCACATTTGGTTTACTTAGGAATATAAGTCAAAACCTAACCTATATATATATATATGGTGATTCTCTAGTCAGGTCCATCTTGAAATATTTATTTCAGGACCTCCCACAGTCATGTTCATATGTGGGGCTCATGATTGTAAATATGTGAACATGTGGCTTTGGGAGGAGATCCTGAAATAAATATTTTAAGGTGACCTGCTTAGAGAACCTATATATATATATTAAAATAAACAAAACTAAAAGAGGGTATAGTATATATTTAGCATGGAGTCTGAACAAAAAGTTTCAAAATTTGATAACATACTGAAGTTTTATACAAAAATTAAGACACAGTATTTTAGCATATTGAAGTTTTTAATGTTTATAAGTTTATTTGAAGACTGTTTTTAAATGTGTCCAAAAACATCCAATGAATGCATTTTATTTATTTATTTATTTATTGTATTTTGTATTTTTTTTATTAGAAAAATGTTCCGTAATTATTAAAAAACAAGTTGTGAGGAAAGAAAAAAGACAAAACAAAATATTGAACTTAATTAGATGTAATTATATTGATGAAAAAATAATATTATTATTAGACTTATATATATATATTCAACAAACTATATATATAATCCTGCATCATATGTCTTATTCCAACTTCCAAGTAGCTGTCCATACTTCAATAGTTAAAAGACGACATATGACGTAGATATTAATAGATATTCAATTTAATAAACTATATATATACGGTCCCGTTCTGGTCCATATAAACTGGTGTAACTATATCAGTACCAATGTATGTTGACCATCGGTTATAGAGAAATTTTAACAAGTGCATATACTTTGAATATATGTAAATTTAAGGGTCCACATCTAATGCACTGATAAAATTATATTAGTACGCACGAAGTTGAACATTTATATATATATATATATATATAATTCTACATCATATGTCGTCTTCAAAGTAGGTGGCCAATCGTGAGAACTTCTCCACTATGAAGGAGGTATCTATTAATTTTCAACTTTTGACAAACAATTAATATTTTAGGAGAAGCTGTTTTAATCAGGAATATTAAAAGGTGGCCACCGACTTGTAATTTGTCGATTGAGAATTGAAGGAGATAATTGGATCTTTCATGTCACGTTATTTTCTCTTCTATAAGTTTCAACATACATCACATTCACAGACAAAGAGAGTTTATTCTTATTATTAAACAAATTAATTATAAGGAAAATTAAATTATATAACACAGAAAAAACAAATGGGAACGAGAGAAGAAAAACAGCCCACGTAATTTTCACAATTAATAGTTAAATGTTTTGTAAATTACCTTGCATGTTGAACTACAGTATTGAACGGCGTTTATTCACGAGACATGTCACATGTCTATTAATTTTATGATGATATAATATATAAATCATTATCGTATACAGTAGTAAAAATACATATATTAATATGATTAGGATCAGAGTACGAGTAGTATTTAGTATAATGCATGTGTAACTTTACATATTAACAACATGATAGGATAAGATTGGTCCGGTGATAAATCATTCACACCTACACTACGAGGTTATGGGTTTAAATCTCTCACTTTCTTTTAAAAATCCCAAATTATTATAATATTTAAAAAATATATATATATAAAATCAATTAATGTGTAAAAGGACTCGTTCAATTAATTTGATTTTCTAATTATATATATAATTGGGTTGTCATAATTAAACCATATAGTTCGTGTACTTTTAATCGGATACGAACAAACTTTTCATGTTTTTATCATGTAAAGAACTCTTTGTACGCAAAGTCGGTTCTCTAGATAGGAATTTGAATTCAATGCCCAAAAAAACATTTTAAACAAAAATCTATGGATATATATATATATATATCTGCAGCTAAAAACTACTAATATCATGGCTACCAAATTAGAGTGTATTAACAAACTCCAATGTGGCTTAGTGATCAGGGACGTAACCAGGATTTATCGCTAGGGACTAGAATAAATCTTCTTAATAAGCCTCTACGGAATGAAGAAATTTTAATAATTGAAAAATTAAGTTGCACCTAGTAGCTAGTTAACAAGGTAAATTTGAAATAATTATATATACATTTTGAAATATACATTTTCAGTGTAAGGCTACTAATAAGTTACCAAGAATTTTTTGAAAAGTTTTAACTAAACTTTAACAAGGTAAAATTGAAATAAATTTAGAGGAAATGAGATTGGTCTGATAGTATACTCCTTACACATACACCACAAGGTTGTGGGTTCGAGTCCCTCCGTCAAAAAAAAAAAAAAAAAAAAAAACCCTGAATTTATGTAATACTTCAAAAAAAAAAAAAATGAAATAAATTCATCATTTGTTAGCTCAAGTCAAACCAAAACAACATCAACACGATTTTTACTAAACAATGTATTATATAGTTATATTTTCATTTGATGTTACATTCAATTTTTATATCAATGCATTGTAATTTTGAAAGTAGATTAACCCTAAAATTTTAAAATAAAACTTTTTTAGTTAAAGATTTTAAGGCAAATTTAGAGAACAGGAGAGTAGTTAATAAAAAAGTCTTTTTTATTTGAAGTTGTGGGAGTGAGTAAAAATTGAAAAAGAAAAAAAGAAAAAAAGAAACAAGTGAAAGGAAGTTGCAGTCTATATAACAAGGACATGCATGGTATTTGTTTATATAATTGATCTAAACAGATAATTAAACAAGTTGTAAGGACTATTATGTAATTTTCTCAAATTTTCACAATATGTAAACACTACTGCTACATGTGACATTTCAAAAAAATTAAAATGTATTAATAACACCTATCAAAATTTGGAACAAAATTTATGATGAAATTAAAAGATGAGAGTGGCATATATTAAATTGTTAATTTGACCAAATGGTTGAATTATGGAGTACTGTTTACATATTGATAATATTAAATGTTGGACCAAAATGTTGACCACATACATTGAAGATTTGAAGTATCCTTTAAATACATGATTTATGTGCCTTTCTTGATTCCATGAATACATACTATTGTTTTTCTATTTAATTCCATTATAAGAGCATCTCCAATATAAAAATTGGTTGCATACCAATAATTATTGACATGACAACAATATCAAAGGCTTGCTTCTTATGTGGCATAAAAATAGACTTGATAGACAATCAATTCAAAATTTGGTTTCCAATGCTTCCGTCTAAAACACAATTTTTTTTTAATGATGTATCCATCTTTTTTTCCTTTTTTATTTTATATTTTATTTCCTTACTAAAAATATATGAAAAATTAATATCAGTTTTAAATGTTTGCTGAGTCAACCTAAAAAATAGATGTGCAACAGACCGTCTGAAAGTGGACGGTCATGTTGACAATGTCTAATATTTTTTTTACCACGTCAGCTTGAGGATGAATATGCACGATTGCATTGGAGACACAATTATTAACATAATGTCTATTTATCCTACGTGACATCTTTTTTTTTCATAAGCCACACTTGCATTGGAGATGCTCTAAACATTGATTTTAGTTCAATAATTCAACCTTCCATACATATATATATATATATATATCAAGATCAAAGTGATGAAGATTAATCAAGCAATTATTTTATAGTAGAAGATTTTGCAATCTTTTAACTTTAATTTCCACTTTTGGTGTGAATAATAAATTATACTATCGTATCTATTAAACACACATATAAAATTGAAAATAAATAAATAAATGTGAAGAGAAGGAATTCATAATTAATTGAACTTGTCTCATAATTGTGGGGTTACAAACATTCTTCTATTTAATTCCTTGACTCTCAAAAATTTTGTTAAGGGTTCGAATCCCATATTTATCTATAAAATTATAAACTGCGAGGACACTTCTCCTTTATGGTGGGAGTTGCTTCTTAAAATATGTTTATAGAGGTTGATCTCATCATGTTTCGAAAGAGTAGAGAGAATAAATAAATAAATAAATAAATATAATAATAATAATAATAATAATAATAATTTAGAGTAGACATTAGACAAGAGATGGGATAAGTAGTTATATATGCTCCCCAAAAACTTGAAAGACTTGTCTCCTGCTTCTTTGATTCATCAATAAATCTTACTTTACAACTAACCCTTGACTCTAATGTTGTAATATTCCTAAAATCTCAGTCATACAAAATATACCCTAATCAACATCAAAGTCTTTATGCCCATCGTATTCAACATCGATTATAATAGATTAAAAAAGAATAGTAATCTAAATAATTTTGAACCTAGCTATATATTTTGCCTGCCCTGGAAGAAAATCATGAAATGCCTCCATAAATGCAATGCTCACATGTCTTGTAATTATCTAAATCTTACCTAATGTGATAGGGCCGGAACTCAACTCTGTGTTCCCATGATGAGTGGCGCCTGAGAGCAATCCATGCATATACATTGTATAGTTTAATTGTAGATTCACAAATAAGAGAGATGCCAAATTTAATTTATTGCTTTCTTCGTAGGTTCTAGCAAGTGACAGTTTATAATATGATATATAATAATATATTTATGGTTTTTTAAACTTGATATATATATTATATTATATTATATTATATTGTATATTATATATATAAAGCGTGAGAGAGTATGAGGTGCAGGATGTCATACAATTTTCCATACATGACTCAATTCTTAATATTAAAATAAATAAATAAAAACGTGTGGAATCCCACATCCAAAAGTTTTTATATATATATATATATATATTCTTACCCCAAGACTGTAAACTCATATATTGTGGGTAGAAAAGAGAAGAAAATTGTAATTAATATATAAGTATGAATTCGGTTCATAGAAATTAGTTTGCTTAAAAAAAAATACATGTCATTGGGGTTTATTACTACTTTAGTGAAAATGGAATCGAAGCTTCTTCGTTAACAGAAAAAGAAACAATTATTTCCAACTCTATGATTACATTTTGACAATTGAACATTTACGGACTAAGATGTTGAATGAGAAGATTTGAATTAATCTAATCACAAAGTAGAAAAGAATACTCCGAGAAGTCCTCACAAAAAAAAAAAAAAAAAGCTGGAAGTTTTGAGACAAACATTTTGAAGTTTTTCATTTCATACTCCATTAATTAATTCAAACCAAAATATGAACATGCATGTAGTCAAGATTTTATCCAAAAAATCAGCGATTTTAAGATCGATAATTTTTTTTTTTTCAACTTAAGGGAGTTGAAAATTGAGTTTAGTTCTTAATTAGTGTAGAAAGCCATGGAAAATGTGACAATCAGGCAAACAAAATCACCATGATTATGTCCTCTAATTAAACTAGTCAACTTTCAGGTTGGACTTTGATATATTAACCACATGGTACCATATGAACAAACTGTGGGGATGATCAGCCATGATGAGAAGAAAGCCTCTTTTTTTTCTTTTTCTTTTTTTCCATTTTTTTTTTTCTGGGTTTGGGTTTGTGTGCTTCCACAAAAGTGCTTTCCATGATACAGACAGAGAAAAGCATGATTAATAGGACTCTTGTTTGTTGTTGTTGAGTCCAGTCAATATCTTTTCCTAAAAAAATTAAAAATTCTCGAGTACGTATGTTTTATAGCTTTTGAGTGTATATCTCTAATTCACTTAAATCATGTCATGTGACATAGAGTCGTTTATTTATTCATTGATTTGAGTAAGTTAGACAGATACTTACAATTAACTGAAACATTTCATGATTTTAGTACTCTCTAATTACCATTAATGTAAATTTCAAGCATTCACCTATTAGATATATGGTTGTAAAAACTATAGAAATCTCTTAAGATATTTGACATTTTGGTTTGATATATATCTCACCTAAAATTCGTTAGAGGACTCCCAATATAATAGAAACTCCAAGCACATTTTTTCTTGTATTTTTTTATGAGCAAATTGCACTCAACCTCCCTGAGGTTTGATCTCTTGCACACATAAGCAACTTTATCATTAATCAACACTCACATCCCCTGTTGACTTTCTCTTACCTTTAAAAGACTAAAATACCCCCGATCCCTAAATTAAATTAATAAATTGGTAATTTCATTAAAGTCCCTACTTTTTAACGAAATGTTACATATTTAAATGTCTTTATCATATTAGAAACTTAAGTCCCTTGTTTTTTTTTTTTTTTTTTTCAAAATACATCATTTTAGTCCATTTGATCAAAATTCTAACGGTCAACTCTAATTATATGTATAAAAGTATAATTTTACCCTTGTCAAATGATTTATTGAATTTCAAAAATAAATAATATTAAAATGGTTTATAAATATAAATTAAAAAAACTATTTTAAAAAAATGTATTTAAAAACAGAAAAAAATAAAATAATGGCTAGATAATGGAAAATATAAAGTTAAAATAAATAATAAATTGAAAGTACGATTATGAATACTTTTTTTATAAAAAACTATTTTTTTTATATCCAATTTTATCATAAAAAAAAAATATTTTTTATAATAAACCATTTTTTTATATCCAATTTTGTCACCAAAAAAAATTATTTTTTATAATAAACAATTTTTTTTATATATATTTCCCATTATCCATCCATTAGTTTTTTCATTATCCATCCAATTTTTTCAACAAAAAAAAAAAAAAAAAAAAAGGGAAAAAAGGATGGATAATAAGCAGTTTTTTTATATATTTTTTTGGCAACAAAATTGGATAAAAAAAAATAGTTTTTATAAAAAAGTATTCATAATCGTACTTTCAATTTATTATTTATTTCAACTTTGTATTTTCCATTATCATCCATCCATTAGTTTTGTTTTTTTTTTTTTTTCTGTTTTTAAATATATTTTTTTATAAAATAAATTTTTGTTGTTAATTTATATTTATAAACCATTTTAATATTATTTATTTTTAAAACTCAATAAATCATTTGACAAGGGTAAAATTATACTTTTATACATATAATTAGAGTTGACTGTTAGTATTATGGTCAAATAGATTAAAGTGATGCATTTTGGAAAAACAAGAGACTTAAATTGCTAATATGATAAAAATGTTTAAAGAAGTGACATTTCGTCAAACAGTAGGGACTTTAATGAAATTAACCATTTATTTATTTAATTTAGGGATAGGGGTATTTTAGTCTTTTAACGGTAAGAGAAAGTCAATAGGGGGTGTGAATGTCAAAAATTGATAAAGTTGTTTCTGTGTGCAAGAGACCAAACCTCAGGAAGATCGAGTGCAATTTGCTCAATTTTTTTTATTCATGATCCAACAGTCTTAAATTTTGTTGTTTCTTGTTAATGTCAAAATTCACGAGTGAAGCTAGCTAGGTATATAGCTAGAGAACTTGAGTGTATCTTTGACAAAATATTGGAAAATTTTGAATGATCAATAAGAGTAATCCAAGTGCTGTCCTATTGAGCATCTAAAAGTATTATGTGAGTCACTAGCCTAGCTATATATGTGTGTGGATTCCATTCCAATTCCCATATTACATTTATATAAAGTTAATGGCTCATGAATTTTAGTTGACTCGGAATCCCATGAGTTTGCCAAAAACAAAACAAAATGTCGATGGATTCACCACTTTGAGGTGGTTTGTTTGTTGAGCTGACAAAAGAAACTAAACACACATACATAACACGTGTGGGATCCCGATTCCACGCTGTTTTGAAATCAAATCATATACTAACACAACGGGTTGTGTAATATGTTTCATAACGTTTTGAAATCAAATTCTATATAAAAAAATAAAAAAATAAAAAATAAAAAATAAAAAAAGTATGAGATCCTACACTTGATAATGGATGAATGAAGTTTTTTTTTTTAATTACTCTGATCATGAAATGTAAAATGGTATACCAACCTTCAAAGAAGAAAAAAGATTACAGAAAATGGAAGTCTCATCATGAAGGTGAGCAAAATTTTGAAAATTTGCATAATTTTAAATAATTATTGATTATCGGAAATCTCAAGTTTTGTCCAAATTTAAGGTGATTAAGTAACATTTGTATCTTTTATTTTTGATTTGCTATCAAAAGTTGCAATTTGTGTGGATATAATTATGTTATTAATCCTTTCTTGATCTTGCTAAATTACAGCTTGAAGTCAAGTTTCCCCATAAGTGAAATTTGAAAAGGCATGCAATAATATCATCTATGTAACCAAATTTAATTTATTAATTAATAAAAACACTTTTTCAAAAAAAAAATTAATAAAAACCTTTATATATATATATAACACATATGGCGTCTAGAATCTATAACATTAACGAATTAAATGAACATTGTTTGCCACTAAACTATATTAAACAGTTAATTAATTTATAAGAAACTTATTAGGGAGATGTAATATCTTGATTAGAGGAGGATTAGGTCATCAACTCTCAATACATTATACTTCTTTATTACTTCCCTTCTTGTTGGGCAACTAATTATTGTGTCAATGGTCAATGACATAATTGAAGATGGTGAGAGATTTGTTCCACTGAATTTGGCTTTTTTAACTCAAACTCAATCGTCTTATCCAATGTTAATTTATATATTTCTAATTAAAGAAATTGACACAAAAAATCAAGAGTACTACTGCTTCTGCCCTTTAAATGATTGTTTCCTGCTTTTCATTTTCTTTTCTTTTTTTTATTGGAATGCTGAAGTTATAATCACTTTGAAAATTCAGTTAAAAGGGCTGTGTCAGCTGTTACTTTTGATGTAAAAGATTTTTTTTTTTCTTTTTTTTCTTTTTTTTGTGGGTTTATTTCTGGCTAGACCACTACTTGAAGCTAACCAAAACCAGGCCGATGGTCAAAGTGGGTCCATGACTAATGACTAAGGCCACACACACACATACGAAAAAGAAAAGAAATGGGTAGCAATGGGGTGATAAGTGGCAATTGGTTGGTGAATATATTGGTGGTGTTGTGTTTGTGGAAGAAGAATGTATTGTGGGACTATGACTAAGTATTTTGGGGGCAACTTTTCTGTTTTTTCTTTTACTGATAATGTCCCTCTTTTTGAGTGTATTTATGTTTCATTCAATCAATGTGTCTATGACTCCTTTTGCATGTGTAATGTGTAAACCATACATGACAATGTATATCCTACACTTTAAAAAATATATATATAAAAGAAAAATTAGAAATTGAAAACAAAAAAGTGTTATAAACATATTTAATTAATTTCTAGAGACAATAATCAAAGATAGATAGGTAAATCTGATGATGAAGCGAAATGAAATATGTATGACCTGTATACCTACTCTAACACATTGAGAAGAAAACATGATGCTTGTAAAATAAATATGGTGGGAATCAAATCGAACATACCACCATAAATGTGAATGAAGAGATACACACCAGTTCGATTAGGAGGGAATGTGAAGATTGAAAAAAATAGAGCAAAAAGTGGGTGTTGTGTTCGATCAAAAGCATTTTCTTTATATTGCTTTTCACCGCATTTGGTTGGAAAATAAAATAATTTGTGCTTTAAGTGGTTTAAAATGTAGGAGTAAGCCCAAAAAAAAAAAGTTATGCTACATTAATTGATAACCAAAACGAAAACATAGAATACTATAATGAAACACAATGTTCTTGCATGAGTGATCTTATTTTGCATATAACAAGACAAGACAAATTATATATACATTTAAAAATATATATATATATTTGATTTGTGATTTTTAAAAGCACTTTTCTTCTTACTTTTCACCGCATTTGCTAATTGGAAAAGAAATTGCTGCTTTCAAATGTTGGTGTAAGCCAAAAGCAATACTTGAAATTCCTACAAATGATAACCAAAAGGAGAACAAACATTTAAGAGTTCTATTAAAATACCATAATCAGACAATTTTCTTGTCTTTAATTGCAAAGGCAACCAGTCAAAGATTACGCTTCCAAATTAAAGCTTCCCAAAAATCACTTATTCTTCTTCTTCTCTTTTTCTTTGTCTTTTTAAATTTTTCTAACAATCGCTTTAACAGATTCATATGTTCACCAATAATGCAATTTTATGACAATTTTATTATTAACATTATTATAGTTATTGCTTAAGCTTTTAATGATCAAGCATATGGTTTGCTCTCACAAGGTTTAGGGTTTGAATCCCCTCATGGGTATCTATATGGCCAAATGTCATGATTTCCTTTTTCCCAAAGAATTCAGGGTTTGACAAGAGCTCTAGGTTCGAACTTACCGGATTCACTAAGCGGATTCGATAGAATTTTGGGATATAAGAAAAATAAAATTGCTTTAGCTTTGGTTAAAGCATCTTGACTTTAGGCATGACACATCATGTTTAATACTATAATTGTGTTAAAGGCCACCGTTTTTGGCTTACATTGTTCATGTTTTATGCATTCTTTTACGGCTGCATATGCATGCCTTTGAATCTCTGACTTTGCAAAATTAGATTAACATTTAATCACAAGTTGCTCTTTCACTTTTTATCTTCCAATATCATTTTTCCTTTTTCAAATTTAATAACGTTTGCAAAACCTGTTTTGTGATCTAAAAACATATAAAATATATATGTAATTTGTTATTTTATTCAAAAACATAAATTTTAATTTTTGAATACT
The DNA here is from genome assembly GCA_954870605.1 of Acer campestre. Taxonomy (NCBI): domain Eukaryota; kingdom Viridiplantae; phylum Streptophyta; class Magnoliopsida; order Sapindales; family Sapindaceae; genus Acer; species Acer campestre. The sequence goes on along the minus strand of OX940800.1, from coordinate 54,607,538 downwards.
AATAATGTAAAGTGTTCGCATGCATAGTCTAACAGTAAAATAGTAATAGGGTTATAGGGTTATATTTCAAAATATATATATATATATATGGGATCTCATGAGCCCACTGCCATATTTGAATTTTTGGTACCTCAGTGTTGGTTAGCCATCTATATTTGGGCCATTTAGGCCCAAAAACACCAACAATGGATCCTGATGCTCTGCTTAAATAAATTCTCATTTTCACACAATTATACCCGAAACACTAATGCTAGACAACCCAAAAACCAATCCAAATGATATACCAAGTGATTTGTCATAGTAATAACATTCGCCGCATCACCCCATAATTTGTGTGGTGACGACAATTTGTTTGCCACTTCATTTTGGTTGAATTTTGGGTTGTATAGTATTACTCTGCTCGAAATTCTGGTTTGATTTTGTCTTTTATCTTGTTTAATATGTGAATGTCACAACTCAATAAACTAGTATTTTGAGTTGTAAAACTATCTAATAACATATTAATTATTTATCAAAAGTATTAGATTTTAATAAATATAAAACTTTAACATGGTATGAGAATATCTCTAATAAATATCAATGACTACAAAATATAACGATTTTTGACAAAGAGCAGGGGCGGAATTGGGCCTGAGCCCACCCTAGCATTTAAGAAAAAAACAAAAAGTTTTTACAATAATTCTAAATATATCCCATTTTAGTTCTAAATACACCCAATTTAGTTTCAAATCTCCCAAGTCCAACTGAAATAGCCTATTAAACTTTTCAATATTTGTTATAAGTTTATAACTAAAATAAACCCAACAACTTAAAAAAAAATATGTCTCGTTCCATCATTTAAGCCCATTATATTTCTTTTACCGAGTGAAAAACTAAATTGAGAAAAATGTCTCAAAATATTTTCTTGTGTTTTTCTTGTTTAGAATATGAATATGAGTGTAAGGCTTATTATGTCTCCTGACTAGATATACTTTTTATTTTAATTAATAGAAATTCCCCCATGCCGTCCAGATTTATTGTCAAAATAATAATAATAATAATTATTATTTATTTATTTATATGAAATTGTCAACAGCCCACCTAGAAAAAAACAATTCTGATTTCACCCCTGACAAAGAGTAATTCAAAAATTAAATAAGAATAATAAAAAGAACGGCAGATAATTCGAAAAAATGTCAATACTCAATAGCCAACCCGAACTTCACATACAAGGGGGAAACTTAGTTGACCTTGGTCCACGATTGTTTATAAATAATAGTTAAAAAGTATATAAAAATGCTAATAAAAATGTGTATTTAATGTTTTTGCTTCCTAACCTTAGAGCCAAAAATGCATGAAATAGTTTGATGTAGGACATTTTGGGAGTCTCTTTGGAGGGGAAAACAACGTCGGTCTTAGGTTCATAATATATCCTTGGAGGGGCATTGTAGTTTTCCCAAAAATGGTTGTTTTCCCTTTCGTTTTTCAGCTTTTTTTTTTTTTTTTTTTTTTAGTCCATATTTTCGGATCCTAATTTTTTAAGTAGGAATTTTTGTTTTTAGATTTCTTTGAGTTTGTGTAAGATTTCTTTTTTAGCTTTTGGCAATAACTCAAATTTGACCATTTATGTAAAAATTGAGATTTTCTTATTTTAATTAATTTAGGAATCTCGAGTTTTAGTGGAATCCGTTTTGTTTTGTTTTTTGTATTTAAACAATGTTATTGTAACTTTTGATTTCATTAAAAATATAGAATTTCTTTAGATTAAATTCTTCTCATGAATTGGAAAACTTATCGTAAGTTTTATCGCTTTCATTTCATCAAAGTTTTCTTGACCATTACTATAATATGCAGCAATTTCACTAGAAAGGGCAAAGAATCCTGAACTATGTAACAATATATTTCCCAACTATATCACCTCAAATGCAAATCAAAATAAAATAATAAAAAATATGAATCCCCTCCATGTTTGTAGAGTAAGTTGAAGATATAAAACAATGTACAAGCACAGCTCAAATACTCCTCCTACACTTACAGAGCTACATATATAATTATATTCATTCTTCCTCTACAGAAAAATCTGGTTCTGCTGGTTTCTGTAAGGAAGTGACAACATCGGAATCGGAGCCGGAATGCTTGTTGGCCCTTAGAGTGCTTGCAGCTAACCTTGCTGCATACACAGATAGGCCTGATTGATGAGGCTGTGGAGATTGATGAGTCTGGACAGGAGCTGGGTTCTCTTTAGCTCTCAATTGGGCTGCTTCCTTTCGTTTCTTGAACCGGCGCCACGCTGCTTGTATGAAACAAGCAGCCCATGTTCTCCATTGGTGCGAGTAGAATCTGAATTTGTGTCTAAGTTGTTTACTGTGTAGTCTTCTGAATTGTGAAGCAACAAATTTCAAGTCTTCTGCTCTGAGAGCAAATGCCTCAACTTCGGATATGGATTTGACTGTGCGAGTGGATGATGGGAGGATTACGCTTGGACGAGGGTCTAACGCCCATGTCAACAACTCCTCACCGCAGAAGTCACCTGGGCCAATCTTGCAGGAATTGAAGAACCCTGTGCGGCCTCCATTCGTAGTGAACGAATCAAGATGGCCTCTGATTATGAACAACATTTCATTCACTGGGTCGCCTTCGCGCACTAGATATGTGCCTTCTGTGCATAACGCAGGTTTAAGCCTCTCACATATCGCATCCAGCATCCTTTCATCCATTTGATCAAACAATGGAACCTGTTTATAGTCAAAAAATTGCATATTGAATTCTGTATAGCCAGTAAATAATTAATGTGTTAATGTAGATTCGTTTGGGATTTAGCTACTATACAGGACCTGTACAGTTGTTGGGTAGTTATACTTACTCGTCGGACTAGATCAAGACATAGATGTCGCTTGATGTCTCTTCTGAGATCCATTGGCAGCCCTTTGAGTATAGATTCTTCATCAACTCCTCTGGTTGCTGCCCACTTATATTGATCATATTTTCTAACAGATTGTCTTAAGTATGTAGGTAGCTGCCTGTGATGCATCCATTGTTCCGTGTCTGTTCTCTTGATCCTCCACTCTTCTAATCTCACAGTTGTGGACTGCAGATATGTCTGCATATTCCCAATAAGCAATGCAAACAAAACTAGCCCGAGAGTGGCAATGATGATGGCAAAAATGATTTCGCCAACATAAGTGCTTGTCGCGAGATTCTGTCCTAAAGAACTGAACACATCGGTGAATAACATAAAATTAGAATGTAAACATAAAACATGCCTGAACTGAACATTACAAGTACTTGGAAGTAACTAGTAAGTGACTCACCTCAGGTTTTTTAAGCCCCACCAGAGACAGTAGAAGTACTTGTTGAAAAATGAAGCTGTTGTAACATCAAACGTCACTGCATCACCGTAAATTCCAAAATCGTAGAAGCTGCTGTCAGGATTACAAAAGCTGGTGATGTTGCTGGAATTGAACGAGGAATCCCTGGTAGTTTTACAATCGAAGAATCTGTATTGACAGGATGGCTTCTCGTCGCATACACTCCTCCAGCAGGCTTCTTGCCGTTCAATCGAAAGAAGATACCAACAAGCTCCTAAAACCTTCAACATTGATATTCAAAGCACAAGTACTTCATATGATTATATATGATTCTGATCAATTATGCAAAAACTAAACAAAAGAGAAATATCAAACAGTTTCGAGTTTCTTGATACTTACATGGCTTGCCAGCATGTAGAGTATAAGATTATAAGCAGCTCCAGCCCAGGCTGTTTCTGTAACGACGCCGGTGGCCTTGACAATTTGTGAAGAGAGTGGAAATATAAGGAAGAGTCTGGGGAGGTACTGGAAAATGATGATGAATCGAAGAACATTTTTCGTGTTGGTCATCGTTGATCCTCCAAGATTGGGGATTATAAGCCAAATCAGAACCTGAAATTCAACACAATTTAGCTACTCGAAACGTTTTAGAGAGAATCAAAATCGTATTGATCGTGACTCGAACCTGAGGCAGTGGCAGGGCGGCAATGAGGTCAATCCAGAATCCCTTTCGAAAATACCTTAACGAAATCTTGGAAGAATCTATAACAAGTTCACCTCTCCCGAATACTCGAGAAGACGGTGCAACGTAAGCAGTTCGAAAACGAATATATATCTGAATAATATAGAAGGCATCGGCGAGTGATCTGATAATAGTGAGAATCACTTCAAGTGGTATTCCAATGTCTATGCACACTCGATTACTAACAACAGGTAAATAGAAAAACAGAGGATCCACAAACAGAGAAACCAGACAGGTTACTAAGAAGATCTTGTTCCACCGACGAATTGTCGGTCCTCGTGGATCCAATATCTTCTTCTTCTCTCTCTCGTAGTCTTCAGAGAAGACTCTTGACAGTACTTTGGCTTTCAAGGAGGAATTTCCTGCCGTTGTTTTTGCCATGGTCTCTGGTATGTGTGTTCCATCAATCTTGTATTTGAACTTGATCATACCACTATCTCCATTGATTGCAGCAGCAGAGAGCTTTGCTACATCAACGTCGTCTTGAAATCTGAAAAGTAAAAACTAATATGTAAATAATTGAAACTACTTATAAATTATAATGAGTATGTTGAAATTTGAAAGGAAACCAACCTGACAGATCTTGAATTACCGTAAGCCATGATGATGATGATGATGATGATGATGATGACGATGTTTTAATAGCTTCAAATAAAAGACTTGATCTTGAAGTACAAAAAAGTCTACAAAGGGTTTCTATATATTAAACCCAGAAATCAACCTGAAAAAAACTGGAGCAACAAATGTTCATCAATAGCTGCTGGGATCAAGCATCATGTGAACTGACCCAAAAAAAAATAAAAAATAAACTCAACTTGGACATGATCCAATAAGACCATCCCCCACTTTTTCAGGAAAGAAGGAGCAGGACAAACATGTGACTCAATCTCTTTAAATACCACTTTAAATCTGCATCAAGGGTTTTTTGTTTTGGTTTTTTCAAAGTCAAATATCAGTTGATGAAGAAATAAAAATCATACCATAAATAATCTTTATTATATCGGATATAAATCAACATTTCAGACCTGACCCAGATTCTCAAATTGTGTAATCTTCAAGACTGAGAAATGCAATGCCAGGAAAAAAACCTCTTCACAACATTTTTTTAAAAAAAATGTAGTCTATAAGAATCAAAGCAAAGAAAAGTAAAAAAGAAAAGAAAATGGTTTTAGCATCTTAGAATCTTTGAATAGAATAATCCATTAATATATTTAATTCTGATTTCAACACAATTGGAAAGAGCAAATATATCATTTCTAGATAGAAAAAGACTGAAAGAGAGAAACAGAGCACTTACAGACATGGTTTCTCTGTCACTCTTATCAAATCATGAAACCCAAATCGGTTTCTCTCAGACTCTGTTCTCTGGTTTCTCATTCACTTAAAACGAAATTCAGAGAAACCAACCATAAAAATTGAATCAAATTTCCTAAATTTGTTTTTGAAGAAATCAAAAAGTATGAGAAGAGACCAGAGACTGAAAATGGAAAGAGGCTATCTAGCTAAACTCAATGAAAATTTTCCATTATTAGAAATTGATGAGACTCCTAGTAAGTCTCGCCTTGAAAATAAAAACGACGAGTTTTGATAATTATATATAGATATTTACAAGAACAACTAAATATCGAAACTCAGAATTTGAGAAAAAGCTATTTTAACTGAGAGAAGAATCAGAGAAGGTAAATAATATATTTATCAATTTATGAAGAAAAATGTAATATAATTATTAGTTTTCTAGATTATAAAAAAATAAAAAGACATGAAGACAGAACCAAATGAGTGTGTCCAAAAATCCAATGGAAGAACACAAGGAACAGAAAGAGAAGAAAACTATTCTGTACTTACTGTGTGTATACTCTGTTTTGTATTGCTATAATTTTAATCTTTGAATTTCGAAAATGTTTAGTTTAGTTGAAAGATCCGAGGAGTTGACTACTAAGTTATATAGGGATGGCAAATTGGCAATGGAATCTTGCTTCGTGTGTGTTCCAGTTGTGTGCATGGCTTTTTATTACAATTGCCAGCAAGTAACCCTCCCAACTCCAACTCAATTTTCAATTTCATTTTATCAAATTTTTTTTTTTCATTAAAAAATAAAATAAAAACATTTTCTGAATTATGTTGCGAGTATTCACATTGATGCAATTCACACTAAATTTTATAATAAAATTTTGTTTATATATAAATGGGTTATATCGACTTAAAATTTTGATTTAAATTTATAGCATCAACGTCGTTTAATATGTTTGTATTAATTTTAGGATTGTCATCTGGTTTTAATTTAGTTAGCTCTTTTTCACCCTTAAATTGAGAAGAAATAGATGGATCAATGAATGTTTTTTGATATACTACTTGCAGGGATGGCAACTTGAATTGCAAGACTGCATAAACACTCCTATCATTAAGCCACATTGAACGATATATGGTCAGATCGATGAATGTTAAAGTCATCGATTGAAATCAAAATTTAATGTTTTTTTTTTTTAAGGAAAAATCTATTGTTAATATATCTTTTGTTTATACAAAAAATGATGAAACCCATTCATGGTACAACTTTTTACTACTTTTTTATCATTATTATTATTATTATTATTTGAACTAACAATTTGAGTACTTAAACCCACAACCTCTAAATGTGAAGAGAACATCATTAAATCAACTTTGTCTTGTAAATTTTGTGAATGATTACTAGGGGAAAGTGGAAAACTACATGTTCAAAAATAAGGAAAAAGAAATAGAAAGAAATCTATCTCTCTTTTTATTTTAAAGAAAGTTAACAAAATTTTCCCAGATTGAATTTGATGTGCTAATAAAATATATTATTTATAACAAAAGTTGAGATGGTTCAACGGTAAAACTCGTCATATTCTAATAAAATATATCATTTATAACAAAAATTGAAGTGGTTCAACAGTAAAACTCGTCACACGGACTCACACATTGAGGTCATTCGTGAGTTCAATTGTATACTTCTCTTTGAAATCTCAAATTTATACTTAAAAATTGCATTATGTTGCGTCCAACCAACAAAATAAATTCTCTATAACGGCCGGCATATTATTATATAAAGTCATAGTGAATAATTTGTCAAAATTTTGATTACACAAGTTAAAAAATGAGATCAATCAAAATCATCGTGACATAATTGATTTAGAATAATAAAAGAAAAATGAGAAGAAATAGATGAATCAATGAATGGTTTTTGATATACTACTTGCAGTGATGGCGACTTGAATTGCAAGACTGCATAAACGCTCCTATCATTAAGCCACATTGAACAATATATGGTCAGATTGATGAATGTTAAAGTCATCGATTGAAATCAAAATTTAATGTTTTTTTTTTTTTTTTTAAGGAAAAATCTATTGTTAATATATCTTTTGTTTATACAAAAAATGATGAAACCCATTCATGGTACAACTTTTTACTACTTTTTTATCATTATTATTATTATTATTATTATTTGAACTAACGATTTGAGTACTTAAACCCACAGCCTCTAAACGTGAAGAGAACATCATTAAATCAACTTTGTCTTGTAAATTTTGTGAATGATTACTAGGGGAAAGTGGAAAACTACATGTTCAAAAATAAGGAAAAAGAAATAGAAAGAAATCTGTCTCTCTTTTTATTTTAAAGAAAGTAAACAAAATTTTCCCAGATTGAATTTGATGTTCTAATAAAATATATTATTTATAACAAAAGTTGAGGTGGTTCAACGGTAAAACTCGTCATATTCTAATAAAATATATTATTTATAACAAAAATTGAAGTGATTCAACCGTAAAACTCATCACACGGACTCACATTGAGGTCATTCGTGAGTTCAATTGTATACTTCTCTTTGAAATCTCAAATTTATACTTAAAAATTGCATTATGTTGCGTCCAACCAACAAAATAAATTCTAGACATGGATTGTACAGCTTAAAATAAAGAATGGGAAAAATATCTGAGATATTTTTCTCTCTCGTTTCTCTGTAGCTTGAAGCAGCGACCACTTTTCTTCCTCTTTCTGTCGTCGGCTTCTCGCCATTACAGCGGGAGCCGGCGACGACGTCGTCCTTTTGGGCGTTCTTCCTCTTCCTTGTGCTTGGCTGTCCCGATCAGATGGGGTCTCCAGAGGCTGCTATGACGGCCCTGTTCGTCGCATGGAAGTCTCTCTCGCGTCACAGGGTGGGACGTTTTGTCCAAGCGATGGCGGCAGCGGTTAGATCGGCCGATCCTCTTGGTTTATGGCTAGATCTGGTGTGATTTGGCGTGAGTTGGTTTGATCGGTGGTCTTGGAGCTTGTCCGACCCCATCCTCTCCGTCGAGACACCACTGGCAGCTGTTTTGGTGAGCTTTTCTTCTGATTTTGGTGATTATACTTGGTCGGATCTTCTGTTTTTGCGGCTCTGGGTTTGGGAACTGGTGGGGGTTTGATTGGTGGTGGTTTTGGGGTTTGATTGGGCATCAGAGATGTTGAAGATCGGTGTGTTGGTCGACGGCGATCTGGTGGATCTTCTCCGGTCACCAGATCTCTCCTCCGTTTGATTTCAGCCCGTTTAGTTTAGTTACTTTTCAGTTTGTTTTTTCTGGTTTGGTTGTAATTCCACTTTGTGTGGATGTTTTTCTCCCGTTGTGGGACTCTGTTCTAGGCTTGTGCTCACTTGGCTTTACTTGTGGAGTCCCAGTTATGGTTGTAACCTTGCCCTAGATCTGGTTTACCAGGTTTTCAGGTGCCCTTTCCATCAAAAAAAAAAAACAAAAAACAAAAAAAAAAAACAAAATAAATTCTCTATATCGGCCGGCATATTATTATATAAAGTCATAATGAATAATTTGTCAAAATTTTGATTAAACAAGTAAAAAACTGAGATCAATCAAAATCATCGTGACATAATTGATTTAGAATAATAAAAGAAAATTTTCGCATAATAACCAAACATGTACATTTTTTAAAGGGAAAAGAAAAAAGAAAAAAAAGTGAAACCATATGATGCTTCTTTATAACTAAAATTGAACACTTGCTTACCTATGAAGTAAATCCTTTACATAAAATAAGGTACTTTTTTTCCTTTTTAACTTTTTTTAAGGTAAATCCTTTACATAAAATAAGGTAGACTTTTTTTCCTTTTTAACTTTTTTTTTTAAAAACGTGAGAGTCACGTAAACGTGTAGCTCAAATGCTCACTGACTTTACTAAAATAGTGCCAACAATGAATTAATATGTTTTATAAGTTTCACGTCCAAATCATAGCTAGGGATGGTCAATGGGGAAATGGGGATGGATATAGGTCTTCCTATTTTCATCCCTATCCCCATCCCTATATTCCAAACCCTCTCCCATTTCACCCCATTTCCTCATTTGGAGAAAATGGGGATGGGGTAGTTTTGGGAGGAGGTTCCCCCATCCTTATCCCCATTTTCCCGTGTTTTCCGTTTTTCCCTGTTTTTCCCCTTTTTTTGTTCCCCCGTCTTTCCCGTTTCCCCATTTTTTCATTTCCCATGTTTAAGTAAAAATTACATATTTAGAAACAGAAAGAATAAAAAATATATATATTATAAAGTTTAGGGGAAATTGGGAAATGGGGATGGGGGCACCTACCCCCATCCCCATTTCCATGAATTTGTTGGGGGAATGGGGGTGGGGAGGGTCCCCCCATCCCCATCCCCATTTTAATTTGGGGATGAAAATCATCCCCATCCCTTTCCCATTTCTCCCTTTTCCCCCAAAAAATTTCCCTTAAATAGGGATAGGAAAGCTGGGATTTGGGGCCTTAGGGGAAAATGACCATCCTTAATCATAGCTCGAGTGTTACGTGATAGGATTCGAGTCTCGTATTTATTTATAAAATCATAAAATGGGGTAGGTTCTTTGAACTTCTTTCTCCATAGCAATGGAAACTTTTTGAATCGTATTTATGGCAATTAATCCCGTTAGATTTCATTAAGTCTCGATAATTTTCCGACCTGATTAATGTGGAGTTCAATAAGTTATACACGAGACCTTTATTTGAAGTTTATTATATGCCAGTTGTTGATGGCGACACACACACTCTCTTTTAAGACTTTTATTTTTATTAGAATGGAATGGACAAATTCTTAGCATATGATAAAAATCATATAATACCAAACGGATAAGGGTTCCATCAACACTTATTTTTTTTCTTCCACAAATTATAAATAATTCATTTTCAACCATTGGATTGGATCAACCTAGTATATGATGAGCATTTGTGACCTCATCTTCATGATTTATAAATTTGTCAAATTAAACAAAGGAGCTTAACGGATGTTGATTTGCATATTCCTATAGTTCAAGTAGCGTGTAATTTCTCTTTCACATCTACGTACGAAATTATCGTTATTTTTTGAGATTTTTTTATAATATTATGAAAATAGATATCGATAATTCTTGATTTTTTGGAATTCGCATTTATCGGACCTACTACTAAATCCATCAATGTTGCTTTCAATGTAACAACATCATTACAACTCATAAGAACGGGTTTGACTTTTGCCATGTAAAATCTTATTTTCCAATCTCGGATTTTGACAGAATGAGACCAAAAGCAGCCTATCATCATTTAATACACAAAACATGAGATAAGATGATCTAAAAAAGGTAAGAATTGTTCTTCTAACATCAATTATGTGGTCTGTTTTAACATATTAAGATCAACTGTTATAAGTATGATTCAGACTGCAACTCCAACTACAGATAAGAAATCTCTTTATATTTATATATTTAATAAATAAATGTGGGACTCAAACCCGTCACAAATAACGAGTTACGAGTCATGATAGATAGTATGGAGTGGCTTTATTGTTTGAGAATGAAATTAAAATGGATTAGTAGTCGAGTACACCATTAAAACACATAATTAAATCGTGGCAACTTAGATGTTTAGATCTAGAATTTTTTATATTTTTTTATTTTAAATTTCCAGCTCATAAGCAGAAAGGTTCATTCACTTTAACTTTAACTTTTTCTTTTTCTTTTTTCCAAAATTAATTTTCAGTTCATGATTGGTTAAGAGTACTCTTCTCTGCTCCACAGCTTTCTCACCGTCAACAAATTGAATTCGGACAAAAACTATTTATATATTTTAATTCCTGAATATTATGAAAATCATTATTTATATTTTATAGAGATAATTTTAAAATGATTCAACACCCTATACAAAACTTTTGTAATTGATGGATAATCAAATAATCAATGACTTTTTATTAACAATTATGTTTGTGGTTTGTCAAAGTTGAAAAAAAAAATAATGTTAAAATTTATAAATGATGTTAAAAATTCATATTAAATTAAAAAAAAAAAAAAAAAAAAAATGTACACACCCTCAAGACCATCTCCAACAGTCTTCCTTAGAGACTCCCTTATTTAAGGCTGTATGTGCTCCAACAATACTCCCTTAAATGGTCTCTTTAATAATTTTTTATTATTATTTAAATATTAGATATTGTGTTTAATAAATATTAGATATTATTTGTCGATTATGATAGGTGGAGTCCACTTTAAAATAATCTTAAAGGTAACACATCTTATTTAAGAGAGTGAACTCCACCAGAACACAATTAAGGGAGCTATTTAGGGACCTATTGAAGCTGTAAAAATACAACTATTCCCTTAATTAAGCTAAGTGATGTCTTCAAGGGAAGCTATTGAAGATGCTCTGAGAGCAACTGGAATATTGTCATATTCATAAATGATGTTAAAGTTCATATTAAATTAAATTCTATACAACCAAAATGTCCAGAACATGTCTCAAATAATTTTGGAGAGACAACGTAGCTAATACTACAACCATATACACAACTCACAAAATCACAATTGCATTTAATGAAGTTATGGAAAAGAAGAGGTCTCCATTGAAGATCTGTGAAACAAAGGGGTCAACCATGTCTATTTGTCCTTTTCATCTTCTTTTTTTCTTTTTCTTTTTCTTTTTTCTTTTTTTTTTTCTTTTTAATCCAAAACCAATTTGTTGGTTTTTATTTTATTGAATTTGAAAACAGTTGAGATTGTTTGGATTAAAGATATCAACATGTTATAAATATATTTAATATTTATAATGATGAGGATGACTTATTAATTTTTTTTAGTTTATTAGATCTATTCAGACAAGCCAGCGAGATCTCGCCAACTTATTAATTTTTCTTGCATCCTAATCCCAAACATGAAAATGGGTTTTTTATTTTTTATTTTTTATTTATTTTATTTTATTTTATTTTATATATATATAAAATCTCACTTTATTTAATCAGCAAAAAATTCCATTCAAGAATTTAACAAGCTAGAAATTTAGTAAATACCAATATTCTTAGTGATTTTTTTTTTTTTTTTTTTTAAGAAGTATTACTATAATTTCTGAGTCTAACATCAAACAATTGGGTCAAAGTCAAATTTAGACATTATAAAAGAAAAACGAACATATCATTAAGATATATATTTTTAGACCTATTCAGACTTGCTCCAATTCAAGTAGATTTAAGAAGGCAAAAGGGGAGCATTCCCAATTTTATACTAATATTCCGAGTAATTCGTTTTTTTATTTATTATTATTTTTTTAAATAGTACGATTTTGACACCGAACAATTAGGTTAAGGGTCTATCGAGATCAAATAGTACATGTACAATCCGAATATCTACTTTTTTTTTTTTTTTAATAAATGAATTTGAGATATGGAAGCTAGATTTAAGATGCTTCCATTCAAACATTAAAAACGAGAACGAAAATGTTGTTAATATGTGTATATATATATATGTTCAAGTCGGTATGCACTGATGTAACTAGTCTTCAATCTTCACATCTTTTGTTTTGTATTGTTCACTCATTTTTTCCACATAACTTATCCTTCACGTGCCACTTTCTTCTATTTCTTAGATCCGTTTTTTGTCTCTCTTTTTTTTCTAGATCTTTCGATGAGGACATTGAATATAAACCACTCATTTTCCATGTGTTTTGACTTAGTGTATATGCACTTGTCAAAACTTCTCCATAATCAATGGTATAACATCAATACGCACTAATGTTAACGAGACTATGTATATATATATATATATTGGTTTTCTAGTAAGGACGTCTTGAAATTATAATTTAAGAATGTCTAACTACAGTCACACATTCATATTGGGTATGAGTATTTATTAATGTGGAGCTATAGACCTATTGTGAATGTGTAGGTATGATTAGACGTCCTGAAATTATTAAGTTAGGAAAGTCTCGACTCATTTAGATTCCAATTCAAGGAAATTTAAGACGGGCAAAATGAGAGCATTCCCAATTTGACGGTGTGAATTGACTATATAACAGCAAAAGACAACCCTTGTGTAAGCATTTAATCTGGACCCTTCATCGGTGGATCTCATGTGTACAACTACTTATGAATTATGATTGATTGATTAACAACATACTGGATTCATGTGTTTTTAAACCACAAATGGGAGAATGGGACCCCTCTATTCTAGGATAACATTTCTCTTCTGCACGTGCCATGCATTGATTCTCTGACCCACACGTATCCATATAATATATATTACGCAAGAATTGCTAAAAAGACTCACCATTTTTGTTCCATTTGGAAAAAAAAAATTAAAAATAAAATAAAAAATAAAAAATGAAAACAACAAATCTCAGTCAGTGAGACAACTCTTTTATAAAGGGTTTACAAATAGTTTTTAAAACGTTTTCAACAAAACAAGAGTCTACAAGTATCAATTTACAGCAATCCTGCACCTGAAACCTGTTGTGTGTGTATATTTCTTAGTAGGAAAAAAAAGGAAATATAAAAGTTATGTATATGTTGCAAAGTGGAGTCAAGAATTCCTCATAGGTAAGAAAAGTAAAAAGCATGGAACATATTCTATGTGAAAATTGACTCAAATTTGCATAGAACTTGCATGACTTCTAGACCTTCTAGACTAAGTATAATGAATTACTTGCACATAAAACTAGGTCAGGTTTCAATTCTTTTACTCCAAAATAATAGTGAGACTTAGTCTCATTGACAAAGTCAATTCAAATGTTCAAAGTCCAGCTATCTACTAGCATCAGCAGCTCTACAATATTTCAATGTATATATCTGAAATCATACATTCACTACATTCAAAACCTATAATTTTTTTCAACTTAGGCTTTTAGAAAGACCGTAGAATTCAAACAGAGTAATGACTAATGATAGACAATTAGACATCCGACCTTTGTATCCCAACCTGTGAGACCATGTGTCAATTTGACTCACACGAGTCACGATGTACTTGTGGCAGGTGAATAAAATCATTATTAACTTATATATAATCATTTAACAATTGTCATATCGGAGATTGGAATGCATATTGGAATACAAAGGTGAGATGTCTAACGTTACTTTGTATTATAAGAACCGGGTTTGTCTTGTCATGGGCTTGTCATTCAAGAAATTGACAAAACAAAATATATAGCAGTACCCAGTAGTCCAATCCTATATCCAACCACTGGCTATTTTTGTGGACTTAATGAATTAGTTTGTAAACATGACTGTCTCCCATGAAATGCATTTAAGGATCCAACTTGTATGAACCATATAAAGGGGAATTTCAATAATATAAAAAAAATCAACTCAATCAAGATAATTCTAAGCAAAATCTGTGAAAAAAGTTTCTCTGAAAAGGAGGGAAAAAAGAAGGAAGAATAACTAACATTTAAAACCTCTATTGTACAAATTATGAAAGTTTCACTATTCTTCTGCAGCGGAAGCAGCTTCTTTTAAACATGATCCCATGATCTGCGCAAGCTTAGCACATGCGTCGAGGCAGAGCTGCATTGCCTGTATGTAAAATCAAAATCAGAACTATAGACCCACCAGCTACATTCTCCAACTCTAATTTCATGGAAACACTATTATATATTCAAGTTCAGCATTCTGAATGAATTTACATTGGAATGTTTTCATATCGTCAGCATATGACATATGATAACTGATATAATAAGTATTATAGCCCATAAACAGAAAGATGAACATTTTAAAAGAAACTACATATTCAAACATATTGAGAACACCACCCAACCCACAACACATACATCCATGGATCCACTTAAACTGCTTAATACATTATACATCCCTCTAGATATGAAACGGTTGGGTAAGAAGTTTGACGAAGAAAACATATTGTTTGACAAAGATCAATAAAGTTCGACTGTCATACCTCACTTAAATTGGGGGCTGACAATTCCCCTGTAACAGTTAATTGAGTGACCTCATAACGAGAAGGCATACAAGCAATCATTAGGCTTCCGTCTTGGCAACTTTCCTCCTCCAAAATAGGATCGATAAGAAGATTTTTCCCTAGGCAAGACTAGGCACCCAATAAGTTTCATTAGTTTACTCAATTAGTGAATCATTTGGGTCAGATGAAGACAATTCTTACTGTTAGGGGTAAGGGATATTGTTTAAATACATACAATTCAAGGGTTAGTATAAGGTACATACCACAGAAACTGAGGTCACAAGGTCATACATCATAATCCCAGCATCTGCCAGAGCAAGACTAGCACATGATATCACCACAGGAAGATCACCTGTAACAAAAAGAGTATGAAGCTCATCAACTTGCTTTAAAGAAATCTAATTTTTTGGCAGACACTAAAATTCAAAAGAAAATCATTTTCGAAACAGGGACACAAAACCCTGCACAATGCAGAAACAATAAGATGATGCAAGAAACATTACTATGTAACCTTTCTTTCCTCCATTTCTAGAAATGGCCCCAGATTATGGTTTTCCAATGTCTAATACTGCCTATGCAACTTTAGTAAAGTTTACAAACTATTACTGTCTAATTTTTTATTTTTATCTTCAAATTAAGAACACGTTTGTAATTCAACAGTTTATATCTCTTTTTAGGACGGCTAGACAACCTTGATGCACTGAGATGAGTTACAGCTTATCTCAATGCCATAATTAAGCAAAATGAACCTGGTTGTTCAAGAACACAGATAGAGTAGGTACTTTAAGGATTTAGGAATACAGAAAGGTTTAATCATCAAAGATTTGAGTAAGAAAATTAGATAAAAAGAGAAAGAAGAACGACTGTGAGTAAAAACATCCAGTTCAGGCACAATAAACTGAGCACGAATCGAGCCGTTCTAAATTCTAATCGATCCTCATTTTAAGTCATATATCAACATGTGTTAGTGGTAGGGAAATTCATATGTTAAGAACCACAGAACAAAAAACTTTAAGAGATTAGCAAAAAGCAAAGAAAATATAACCCTTGACTTAATGGATAAATGCTGAGAAAACAATAGTTATTGTTTGAAATAAGTAAATATGAAGCCCAACTTGAATTCCCAAACCCCACTTGATTCTTTACTATCTTTATTCATTTGTTTTTTAAAAAATTTGTTCGTTTTACTTTTTCTTGAACAAAATTTCTAAGAAAATAGGTTCATCTCTTTATGGAGTTAAACTTGAATGTTAATGCAACTAGAATGTTAATGCAAAAGGTAAACTTACTGCCTCCAGATTCCAAAACCAATGCGAAAACATCCACTGTTGTCTTGGGGAAACTTTCCAATATTATTGCACCCTCCAAAGCTTTATGAAGCATAGAAGAAAATTCTTTGTTGTCTGATCCCTAAGCAGTTGATATATTAGATCCAGTATTTAGGAAAAACAAGTAAAATAATAATAAAATCCATAAATGGGGTTATTTCACATACCTGTCCACGAACCGGGGTGGCAAAAGTAGTATAGCTGACGTTACAATTTAACCGACCTATGTCACTGTACATCATTGCTTTCTTACTTTCTCTTGGCCCAAACCTGAAAAGAACAAAATCTATATGTGAACCAAGTCTGATCCAGATTTACATATACCAGAAAATGAATGCAAAACAATTGAAGAAAAATACTGTCATACAGAAGAAACAGTCTTAACTAAACAATATGAAAACATAAATCCTATCTTTAAATTTACAGAAAAGAAGGGATCAAGGTGTATATGACAATTTTAAGGGTATAAGATGTACTCACACAGACACAATCACCTTCGTATTCCCAAATTCTGCATAAGCAGAACCTGATGCAGAATTCACAGCGCCAGTCCTAAAAACTGCAATTCATCAACAACATAACGTTTACTTTAACAATAAACTAGACCACATATTACCACCAAAATCCACACACATAATGGTAAAAGGGGTTCAAACATGAGCCTTACTTTTCTGTATTAACCAATTGTAAAATTTCTGTGTGCCTTTTAAGTCAATCTTTATAAGTTAAAATATATACAATTTAGCCCTGACGAGTGCAGTTCATATAGAGGAAACAGACATGTAACATTTAAAGGATTTTAGCAGCTAAAAAATCAGTTACCTAACATTGTACCTTGTAATCTCAATCCATTTCATCATCCAATGAACCCTAAACACTCACTCAATTGGTTTTTAAAGCACATATTAAATCTCTCCACTAATAGTTCATACAATCAAAAGATCAGGACATTGATTGAGAATCAAAGCTATAAAGGACACAAAGCATGTGGGTTTCAGCTACACTAGATGAAGAATAACAATGACAAATGTACTTTGAAAGTCCAAATTGAACACAACAAAATGAACAATGAAAAAGCATTGGTTAAATATAAAGGTCCAATTTTTTAGCCAAAACAAAGCTCAAGAATGAAAATAACAAATTTAACAACAACAAAAAAATGGTGGGAACGGGGGCTTACAGGCGGGTCGACACTGGTGGAAGCCGCGGGAGTCGGGTCGGACCCAGTCGGAGTCTGTGAAAATGGAAGGTTTGGTTTTAGGGGTCGGATCAACCGGAGAGTAGGTCGTCGAAGCTGTTCCAGTCTTAGCGGCCATTTTATCGTCTCTTCTTCTTCTTCTTCTTCCTCCTCTTCTTCTTGTAATTGCGCGACCAACTTCAGAGTTTACACAAGCTCAGTTAACCTAAAACGGTACGTTTCTTATTCAAATTACGAAATTACCAAAATCTCACTGAGATAAGGCTTAATGCCAAATTCATCCCTCATCTTTTTGGTAATACGCAAACTCACCTCCTCCCAAAAAAAAAAAAAAAAAACATTTTCACTATCTACATGTCAACTTGAATCTCTCAGACTTTAGAGAGAATGAATCTCTCAGACTTTAGAGAGAATATTCCATAGGACAGTCTCATTGGACAGCTCAACTTTTATGTTTTTTGCCACATACAGTGACGGCAACTCAAACTTAGAATAATATAAGGCTGAATGAACGTTCTTTCCAACACAAGCCACATCAGGGCGATGGTCATTGGACCACTCAATTAATAACGGTTATATGATAATTTTTAAAATTTCATTTTTCTTCCATTTAATCGTATTTTCTTTTCATCAAATGACGTGTTTTAATTGGATGAAACCAGTTGGAGGACATGGCTGCCCAATTTTTTAAAAAAATAGAATTAAAATTTTAAACCAAATTAGAATTAATTTCAATAAGAAGAAACGAAAAGCCTTCTATTACAATCAGCTTTATAAAGTGCAAAGCAACAGTTTGACAGTTTGTATTGCATTAAACAATAAAATTAAAGAACACCGACTTCTAAACTTAGGTTTTCTTGCTGAAAACTCAAATACCCAAAACTAAATTTCCTCCCTTTTCCCCCATTTTCTCAGCAACCAAACAGATCATTAACCAACAAAAACAAAATAAAATTCAATACAGCAAAATAAGAAAAGAAAATCATAATCCCATTTAGCATATTTATACAAACTTAAGAACATTATATGATAGGGTTGGAAAAAGTAAACAAACCTGAAAAAGAAAAGAGAATCGAGTTGCCTGGCGACCAAGAATATGAGAGAGTGTTGCAGAGTAGTAGCTTCTAAATAAATTTATAAATATATTTGTAATGAAAATCTAGGAACTGGAGCGGGCTAAGGTGTGGTGTTTGGGTGGTGGCAGTGACGGCGGCGGCGGCTACAGTTAGGGTTTGGTGAGTTGTGGTGGGTTGAAGAAGATGAAGGAGATGAAGAAGAGAGGGAGAGAGAGAGAGAGCGGCGGGAGATATAGAGTAATAGAGAGAGAGAGAGAGAGAGAGAGAGAGAATGTAGATAATCTCAAACCCAACCGAAAAACCCTCCCACCACCACGAATCCTGGGTTTCACGGCGCCAGCGGGAGATCGAGAAAGAAGAGAGATGGATTAGAGTGAGATCGAGAATGAAGAGAGATTGTGTTTGAAAGATTCTGGTGATTGGGTTTGAATGTTTGAAAGATTTTTTTTTTTTTAAAGATTTGAATGGTTTCGTAACGGCCGATGAGAGATGAGAGATGAGAGATGTGAAAAGAGGTGGTGAGCGGTGAGCGGTGAGAGAGAGGCTGAGAAGGTTTTGGAAAAAAAATAAAAAACCTATTTTTTCTTATGTATGCGGGTCATTTGCGGGTTTGGAACCCTGGTCTAAACCCTTAACCAGCCCATAACTGATGATGAGGGTTTTTAAAACCCTCAAATTCTGGGCTTTTTAATGATGCAGTCCGGATTGAGGCGAGTAAGAGCTAAACCCTCTAAACCCAACCCTTTTTGCCATCCCTATGTAGATTAGGTTTTGTTATTATTTTTAATTATTTATTTTATTTTTAAATTATTTTTAATTTTTATTATTTAATTTGATTAAGTGATTAACGATCCATTTACCAATATACCCTCACTTATTTAACGGAACCCTAACAAAACCTGACGGTAGGAGCCAAAAAAACGATTGATAGTGAACGTTTGGACCTACATGGCCAATACTGGAACGATGGGGACCAAAACGGATAATAAGGTAAACCATAGGGATGAAAATGATATTTTCCCTTACATTTACTGTAAAAAGTTTCCTTTTATGACCCCTATCCCCTAAATTTAAGGAAGCTGGCTTCGTTTCTAGATGACGCACTAATGATGTGGATGTGGTGATATCATTTCATTCAATTTTCTCTCCTTAATTTATATTTTGAACTTGTAACGTTGTAATTCATAAAAATAAATCATACAAGAGACAAATGAATGAAATTTTGGACAGTGTAGCAATTAGTCATTTCAATCACATTACATGATCACTAATGAAGGTTTTTTCAAGAGATTAAATTTTAAATTTAATGATAGGCTCGAAGTTTATATACTCTAAAACACGCAAATAATTCAACTTTCTTTATATGTTTGCTAGCATTCAAATCAAGGTGCATGGATATCAATGTCTTGTTTGTCTAGCAATATTGTTTGGGTATATAACATACGAACTGTGTTTAGACATGTCTCCACAAAAACAATTTATTTCTCTTTATATTCGAAAGAAATATAATAGATATTTGTGGTGATAATGAAAATAAGTAAACTATAGGTATTAGATTGGGTGTTTATTCCTTACCATAATGGTTTAATTTTCAAATTTTAGATTCATGTATACTTATAAAATGGTCTATAGGCAATTAATTAGTACTATAGGATTAATATGTAGATATTTAATTTAAGGGATATAAGTAAACTATTTGGTTGAAACATTTTAAAAGTTCTTATAACTATAATTTGACATTTTTACCCTTTAGAATTTGTTTGGTTGGAATATTTTGATATTTGTTTTTTAATTTGAGTAAATAATATATATGTATTTTTTTTAAATAAAAGTTTATTATATTAAATAATTTAATATTTTTCTATTATATTTCCCTTAACAAGATTAAAAAAATAAATAAATAAATAAATTCATAGATCGGTCGTAATGGAGATAAGATTGGCTTATTTATCTACCGTTAACCAAAACAATTACAAAAATTCAATACAAACCATAAAAATTTATAGAAAAAAAATCCACCATCTACAACCAATCCAAAATAGAATCATAAACAAATTCACATAAAAACGAGTTTGTATTTTTTTTTTCCTTTTCCCTTGCTTGAATTTTCTTCTTTTCCTCTTCATGTATGTTTTTTTGCCTATAATTTTAATTCAATTGAAACCCCTTCCACAACCAAAATCGAACCTAGAAAACCCTCCCATCACTAAAATCGAACAACCCACAAAACCCAAACTCTCTCTCAGTTGCGATCCGCCGCCGCGATACAGACGAAATCGATCTGCCACTGCCGCGATTCACATCAGCTTCGAATCAATCTCCCTCACCACCGTGATTCAAACCCAGTCGTGAATCAACCTACCGCCATGATTCAGACCCAGCTCCAAATCAATCCCGTCGCCGTAATGCAAATTGATCGCTCTTCTTTCTCGATCATCACCATGGCGAGAGAAGCTGGATTTGTGGGGTTTGTGGTGGCAAAGGTCTATGGATGATGGAGTTTCAGAGAAAAAAATCAGAAAAAAAAAAATTAAAACTAATTAAAGTATTTAAAAAAAACATAATTGAAAATAAAAAAATATATATAATTTAATTAAACTTTAATAAAAAAAAATTATTTAAACAAAAATAAATATAAATAATTAAATGTACAAATAAAAAATTTATTTAAAAAATATTAATATAAAGAATGAAATGTAAAAATAATTAAATTTTTTAATTAATGTAAAAATAATGTAAATTTTTTTTTTTTTTTGAAATACTAAATAATGCATTTAAAAAAACTTTAATATAAAGAATGAAATGTAAAAATAAAAATTTCATTTAAAAACATTAATATAAAGAACGAAATGTAAAATAATTAAATTTTTAATTAATGTAAAAATAATGCAAGAAACATTAATTATTATTTTTTTTTGAAATATTGATTTTTTTTTTTTAAGTTTAATTAAATTTTATAATTTTTTATTTTCAATTATGTTTTTTTTTTTAAAATTACTTTTATTAGTTTTAATTTTTTTTCCTTAAAAACAATTAGTGGTGTCATTAAAGGGCATAACTAATGTGTTTAAGGGTGAGATCATTTAATTGATTTTTGACGGTCAAAGTTGTTGAATAACGGACTACCTAATAGTTAGGGGGCAAAATGTCTAATATTTTAGTTTTTGGGGGGGAATGGCCATTACTGAAATTAGAGGTGGCAAAATGTCTAATATGGCAAACTACATGGGGGAAAATGAGTATTTCCCTTAATTTAATTTTTAATTTTTAATTTTTATATGCCATACCACTATTTTTTTTTTTTCTCCAGTGTTCTAGTAAAAGTTAGGCCCTAGTTGGATGACAGCTCAGCGCCTAACACCTAGGTGGAACCTAGACGGCATGCATCTAGATGGTCGGGAATTTATTTTATTTTATAATTATTTTTTCTACATACAAAACCAATATTCAATCTCTTTAAAAAAAAAAAAAAAAATCAATATTCAAATGTTAAACAATGTAACTAGGATATAAAAACGACTTTGACTCCGCTACGTAAGCCTGGCCAATCCAAGTCACCACATTAAAATAATATTATAAGTTATAACAATTAAATTTAAATATTTAAATACTTAAAAATATAAATTTAAAAAAAAAAATTGAAAATAGACCTGGGCCCGATCCGTTTAGGCACGCCTGAGTTGATCGACGTGCCGTGCCGTGCCTCCATTTTCCTAAACGTGTTGTGCCAGGCCCATCACATTTAGGAAAATGGGCCTAGCTTGCCGGGTCTATGTGGGCCGAGCCAGCCCCTTTTTACACCATTATATGCAATATATATTTTTTCCAACAACCTCTTTAACTCTTCTTCTTCTTCTTCCTTCTTCTTACAATTCTTGTTGTGCAAATTAAGTACATAACATTACAATATCTCTTCCCTCTTCTTACAATCCATCGATCCTAAATTCTCTCCTAATCTTTTCCCTAATTCCCAAATCCATCGAATCCCTAATTCCCAAATCTTCTCCTTCGTTCTTTTCCAAATCTTAGAATCCTGATAGTATTACTCTTCATAATCTTCTCCCTAATTCCCAAATCCATCGAATCTCTAATTCCCAAATCTTCTCCTTCGTTCTTTGCCAAATCTTAGAATTTCTGACAGTATTACTCTTCCTTTTCTCCCACCCGACTACTTCTCTCTCTTTGATATTTGCTCACCGATCAATTTTTGGTAAATAACTAGGCAACCGGAGAAACTCCTCATCTCTTTCTCTATTTAATTCATCTTTGCCTTCCAAGTCTGCTCTCACTTTTTTTTTCTCTCTCTCTCAAAAGAAATTAAAAGAGAAGAATGAGTTCTTCTATTGCTGTTGTTGTTCCTGCTATCATTGGGGACTAATGCAGTGGGGTAATCACCTACTATAACCAAACCTAGTTGTAAGCAGAGTTGTGGAAATGTTTCGATTATGTATCAAATTGGTATTAGAATGTGGTTCCGATCATGGACATCGAGTTCCGCAATGGGGTTTACAAAATTCTAACTTGTCATGAGCCCTGTTTCGACCAAATACATTATACGCTACAAACTATCATGATAGAACTCCAAGTCTTGCACCTCTCTCGTTGCACATCTGAAACCTCGCACCTGGAGAATCCACACACCCTCTAACCAATCTAACACTTTCCGCTCCACCCCTGCTGGTCTGCTTAGTTCCCCACCCAATCAAAAATCGACCCCGTCTTCTAATACTATACAGGGTTCCTTCCATCGGATTACAGGCCAATAGGCTTGTGAAAAAGGTGAAAAAGGTGGACTGGATTTTTCTGCCACACCTGAAGAATTACCTAAAGAATTAGCTTCCACAGAACCGATTCCAAAAATTTCCTTCCATGTTATGGTCAGAACCAACCATCCTCAGACCATTTGAGTTGTTGGCAAATTGAAGAACAAGGGATTGTATAACTCAAAAGGGAAAATATCGGCCTAAGTCGAAAGTTCTGGTGAAATAGGCAAGGGCACCAAAAATACGATATGGAAAAACGAATAGCGTTTCTCACGAACTTATCCCCACTTTATCCTTGCAGACAAAGATATTTTGTGTGGGTGGCAATGATATGGTCTTATGCATAAGGCCATGCAAGCCATGCTGAAGGAATGACTTGATCATGGACGACTTGGTCAAGAGAAGTTTGTTAGTTAATTGTTATTTAATTGCTAGTGTTGTTAGTGTGCAAATAAAGGGGAACAATGAGTATTTCGTGTCTTCATTTGCTGTGAGTGGTGTCACCCACTAACGCATGTGTCGATCATATCTCTATTATGTTGCTTATTTGGATATTACTTAGTTGGTAGGTTGTTATTTGATTGTAACTCATTCGAACCTAAAGCCTATAAAAGCTGGTGGTAATTGATTGAGATTGATTATGAATTGATAAAAATAAACTTTTCCTTCAAATCTTCTCTTTTTCCTCTTCTAAATTCTGCTAATGTGTATTTGATATACATCAATTGGTATCAGAGCCATCGAATCCCTAATATTAGAAGTCATCGAACACTATCAGATGTCATCGGAGTAGCTAGACTTATCGAAGAACGCAATCAATTGGTGAAGAAGTCCATCATTTCGTTTCGATCACATGGGACAAACCCGACTTACAAAGTGATCTCAAACTCTTCCGCATGACTCCTTGGTCTAACACCAGGCCTGAAAAGTAATCCCAATACTATCGCACCATTTAGAAGAATTACCAATCAAGAAGCTAGAGAATGAAGGGAACACAAATTATGCTTTTACTTCGAAGAAAAATTCATACCAGGTCATCACTGCTAACGTCCGCAATTATTCATGGTTAAGGACTTGATTTCCGTAGAGGAGATTGTCAACCACGAACCTACAGATAATTCAAACATGATGGAACCAATTCCGTAGATCTCATTCCATGCAATCGTCGATACGAATCATCCCTAAACCATCTATGTTAAAGGACAACTAAATAATAAGGTGATTACAGTTCTCATTGATGAAGGGAGTACACACAACTTTATCGATCGAACATTATTGACCAAGTTCAGCCTATCTATAAACCGAAATCATACCTTTCAATTGATTGTAGCAAGCCGTGAGAAAGTCGAGTGTGCAGGAAGGTGTTTAGGCCTTACACTTCTCATACAAGGTTACTCAATTCAAGAATATTTTTTCAGAACCAATCGAATTACCACCAAGATGAGACCACGATCATCAAATTCTATTGCAACTTAAGCAGTTGCCCATTAGTGTTTGTCCCTACCAGTACCCACATTATCAAAAGTTTGAGATGGAATGAATGATAAAAAAGTTCCTCAAGTCCAGTCTCATTCAACCCAACCACAACCCATTTTCATCACCAGTACTTCTCCTTATGAAAACAGATAGAGGTTGACATTTTTGTATCAACTACAAGGCCTTAAACCACATAACGGTGAAAGACAAGTATCTAATTTCGATCATCAACGAACTGCTAGATGAATTTAACGGGGCCTTCTACTCTCGAAGTTAGATTTACGATCTGGATAACATCAGATACGAGTTAATGAGTAGGATATTCATAAGACGGTATTCCGCACACATGAAGGCCACTATGAGTTTGTCATCATGTCATTTGGGCTTAAAAACGCCCTACATGTTTCAAAATCTCATAAATGATTTATTCCAGGCATATCTTAAAAAATTCATCCTGGTCTTCTTTAACGATATCCTAGTGTACAGTAAATCCTAGACCGAGCATCTTTTCCATCTTTGAATTGTTTTATCTATTTTATTGGCTAACAAATTATTTGTAAAAAAGACAAAATGTTGTTTCGGAGTAAGGCAGGTGAATTATATAGGACACATTATTTTAGGTGATGGTGTACAAGTCGACCCAACAAACACACAGGCTGTCAATGAATGGCTAACACCCACTTCTAATAAGCGGGTCTATGGGTTTCTAGGGTTGACAGGATATTACCGCAAGTTCATTCGTGGTTTCAATGGCCTAACAGCTCCCCTCACTCAACTACTCTCCAAAGACGAGTTCCGCTAGACTTCGAAAGCTGCAGCTGCTTTCTCTTAACTTAAGCAAGCGTTGATATCACTCCTAGCTTTGAGGTTGCCAGACTTCAGCCAACAATTCATTGTCGAAAGTGATGCTTGCGATGTGAGAATAGGTGTTATTTTAATTCAAGAGGATCAACCCATGGCGTTTTACAATGAGGCTTTTAAGGGATCTGCACTAGCTTTATCAACATATGACAAAGAATTGCTAACCATTATGAAAGTAATCCGAAAGTGACATCCCTACCTATTGGGAAGACCATTCATAGTCAAAACAGACCAATGAATCTTGAAATATCTTTTGGAGCAAAGGATTACAACACCGACGCAAACACGATGGTTACCAAAAATCCTTGGATATGATTATGTCATTCAATACAAGAAGGGGAAGGAAAATTAGGGAATGGATGCCTTATCAAGGGTGGCGGAGTTTGAGTGTTTCGCAATCTCATTACCGATTTTCGATTGGTGGTCCAAGCTACAACAAGAAATTACACAAGATCCTTTTGTAAGTAGTTCCTGAATGCAAAATCTTCTCAACATAGCCAACCATACCATTTACGTGATGGTGTTTGGTTCAAACACAACCAGGTTTGTTTGAGTCCCAGTTCGTCTCTAATACCTGCTATTTTGTTTGAGAACAACTCATCGTCAGTTGGAGGACATTTTGGATATCACAAAACACTCAATCGAATTAAACGTAGCTTCTTTTGGGCAAGCATGTGATCCTTAATTAAAGAATTCATCAAAACTTGTGACATCTGTTAGCGTTGCAAACACGATACGCGTCCAACCAGTCTCCTTCATCTTTGGTCAATTCTAACCACAACTTGGACCGAAACCTCCATGGATTTCGTTGACTGATTGTCAAACTCAAACATCTACTTAGTTATCATGGTCGTTGTAGATCGCTTGACAAAATACGCACATTTCATCCCCCTTAAACATCCATATACGGCATAACAATTGTCGAGGCATTCATTGACAATGTTGTTCACTTGTATGGCGTGCCTTCCACCCAGGGGCGGACTGTAATAGAGGGTTGCATGGCTATAGCCGGGTCAGCCATTTGTAAAATATATATATTATTAATATCCTCTCACCTCTCATCTCAAAATCCATCATCTATCTCTCTCACTGTTTCACATTAAACATCCAACCAACTCTCTCTCTCTCTCACAAAGTCACTCTCATATCCCAAGTCCTAAGTTCCCAACACCCAACACCCTCTCTCTCTCTTCCAAATCTCAATGTAGATAAAAATATATTCATATTCTTTTTAAACCAAAAAAAAAAATAATCATATTCTATTCTTCATTTCATGTATTTTTTAATTAATTTTTTTTTTTCGAATTTACTAGTTAGAGTTTTGGATTTGTTATTCATAATTTCAAGTTAGTGTTTTGTTATTTTTGTTATAAATTTATTTTCCGATAGCAATTTATCATTTATAGTGTTATATTATAATTTATAAAGTACCACTTTAACCAAAAATTTTTGATAATTTTATGATACAATGTGAAACAATCATACATTCATACTTCGGGAAAAAAATAACAATCGATTATCAGGTTAGGGTGGATCAAGCTCTTCATGTAATATCGGAGACGGGTTCAAGTTTGTCTTCTTCATTTCAATGGAGTAAAAACAATGTTATTTTATTGAAATTATATACATATATATAGTTTTGTTTTAGCCCACCCAAGTAAAAAATCCTGAGTACACCCCTGCTTCTACCATCAAAAGTGACCGGGACAAGGTATTTGTTAGTTTGTTCTGAACAACTTTGTTTAAATTACAGGGCACAACTTTGAGTATGAGCTCCAGTTATCATCCGCAGACAGACGGTTAGACAGAGGTGGTTAATCGTATGTTAGAACATTATCTTCGTTGCTTCACCAGTGAGTAACCAAAAAAATGGATTGATTGGCTTTCTAGGGCAAAATATAGTTACAATACTTCGGTCCATTCTATCACAAAGGTTTCACCTTTCGAGCTGTCTACGGTATACCACCACCTACTAT
Source organism: Acer campestre (assembly GCA_954870605.1). Lineage (NCBI taxonomy): Eukaryota > Viridiplantae > Streptophyta > Magnoliopsida > Sapindales > Sapindaceae > Acer > Acer campestre. Next base: position 54,579,632 of record OX940800.1, on the reverse strand, counting down.
GCTCTCTTACATCCCAGGCACTACTAGGGTACAAGTTGTGGATGAGTTTCTCCATACTAGAACCAAGATTCTCCAGGAATTGCGCCACAATTTACACATCGCCTGGGACCGTATGAAGAATCAAGTTGACCAGCACAGGCGGGATGTTACTTTCAAGGTCAAAGACTATGTTTATTTAAAGCTTCAACCATACAAGCAGAAGTCAGTAGCTTTTCAAAGCTCTCTGAAACTATCACCTCGTTTTCATGGGCCATTTCGTGTGCTAGCTAAAATAGGTCCAGTGGCCGACAAATTAGAGCTTCCAATGGGATTATTGTACACAACGTCTTCCATATCAGCCTTCTAAAAAAAACAGGTTGGACAAGTGTCGTTGATATCTCTGATCCTCCCACCTGTTTCGAATACCTTGACCGCCTTACCATAGCCAAAAATCATCCTAGATCGTCGAGTCATTCACAAAGATACTTATTGTCCCAAAACTGAAATATTAGTTAAGTGGGCAGGTGCTGCAATTGAGGATGCTACGTGGGAGAATCAGTGGCGTTTTTAAAAAACATACCCTGATTTTATCCTTGCGGACAAGGACTCTCCTAGTGGGGTGGAATGATGTGTGCACCATGTAAGCCTGGCCAGTCCAAGTCACCACACTGAAGACTGGATCAGTATCAGTTAAGTTAGGCTCAAATAAAAGTAGTTAGGATCAAGATAAATGGAGTACTTAGTGCCCAGGTTTCACGTTGATCATGCCATGTGTAAGCATGATTTGAGCAGTGTTTTGCTTCCCATTATTTCCATTATTTTACTTGTATTTCCTGTTATTTGTTCTGCTCATTCGTTACGTATTGGCTTATAAATAGTCGGCAGAGATTTGAATGAGATTATGCAATATATATTTTTTCCAACAACCTCTCTACTCTTCTTCTTCTTTCCTCTTCTTACAATTCTTGTTGTGCAAATTAAGTATATAACATCCACCTAAACGATTAATTGGCAAAATCGTTCACCCGTTTTTTTACCCACCACCTAATACAGACGATTTTGTCCTAATCAGGACAGCCAGTGGCTGCCTAGGCGCATATTTTCAAACACTGCTTTTTTTAAACCGTAAACTATGGACAGTAGATTTTTCATTTAATTTCGAAACCACGGAATTATTTTTGAACTTAATCAAACCTAATGGTATACAAAAGATGAAAAGCCAGGTGCATAAGTGCAATTGCTTCCTATCTAGGACAATGAATCGATAGAAATTGAACCCATAATTATATATTTCTGATGGTCTCTCTTTACAATAGAAAAACAAACTAAATTGAATCATATATCCAACCATGCACACAAAATACAGAATATATATAAAAGCTACACTCTATCAGTTAAATTGCCAATGTTGACTTGAATTGTAGATATAACTATATAAGTTGTTGATAAATGAAAATGTTCAATCAATACAATTTTCAATTTTCTTCACACAAAACACAAATCAATCTTGTCAAGGTCTACGGAGGGGGAGACCCAGATTCAAAGAGCGGAGGGCAACAGCTTCTAAACAAACCACAACAGCACAGAACCCACAAACTGCACCCAAAAATATCCAAACCAAACAACAGAAAAATTAAACCATACCAATGTCTGTCAAAACTCAATATATATATATATATGAACTGAACATGAATTTGGGAGGAAGAGAAGAAAAAAAAATGGTACCATGATTCCAAAAATCCTCCAGAAGGAGGCGGCTGCTGCCCCAGCAGCGGCGTGCTTGGTGGCGGAGGAGGATCCATTGCTGACCTGACCACCCCAAGCAGATTGGCACAGGCAAATCAACCAGAGGCTTGCTTTCTATATTAGTTTCCTGTGAGTTTATTATGTGTGTATATATATATGATGATGATGAAAAAGTCAAAGAAAAATGCAGCACCCTGTCTTCAACTTCAAGTCAGACCTCTATCTACCTACCATTCAAAGTGAGATTTGTTCCATACAAAGAGTGAACAAGAAGTCTACTTGTCATCAAATAGCCAGTGTCTTTGGTTTTCCACACATGTTGACCAAGCTCATAGAGTTTCATTAACACAACCAAATCAAATTATTACTAACTTGCAAGTATTTTCAACAATGAAACACTATTTGATGTGTCCTTACAAGTAAAAATATAATTTCAAAACATTATTAAATTCGGAATTCCTATGATTTTATTATATACATCAACAAAGCATTAATACAACAAATGAATGAATATGATCATGTAACAACACCAACACCACCGTGTAATATGATCTATTTTTCCAAAGTTAAAAAATGTAGAAAGTCCTCGAAAAAAATAACCTGCTTGCTTGCTTCCTCTATGATATATAACCCTTCTTCAACCCAGAGCTGCACAAAGAAACCAAAACAAATTTGTACACCAATAAAGCAGCTTCATCTGACAATTGTGGATGAAAATTGAAATAGTTTATGCTACTTTTGCCAGCTTAGTTTTGTCAGGGTGATTTAGCATTTGCTAAGCAGAATGATTCGAATCGAGGTTCAGTTAAGTCCACTGTTTCATCATCCTGGATATGGCAGCTTCGAGCTTTCGAAGTCAGGAGGATCAACCTCTCCATGTACTCGGCTGAAACATTATCTGCTTCTTTAATGTTGCTTCTACTACAAAGCATACGGTCAATATCTAATGGCAGCGAACACCTGGGTGACCTATTAGATGTTGTTCGTGGCAACTCTTCTGCATCAACAGATGCCTCAATTGGGTTGTCAGGTCTTTCTACGAACGATTTATTCTTCGTGTTACTGGCTGAAGTCATCTACACAACACATGAAGAATGTGAAACTAGATGAGCACACATCATTAGGGTAATTGCCGTATACAGTAAAAGCAAGTAAATACATAGAAACAGAAGTGACGTAAAATGTAAGGTCTCCATATAAACTAACATCATCTAAATGTCATATTACGGCATCTATTTGAGCACATGGCAAGGCGTGAAATAATATGCCCCATCTGATCTTCAATTACAAGATCAACTTTAGAAATCATAGGTATAATAATAGTACTTGGAGCTCATAAGTCAACCCTTATAAACAATTCCAACTAGATGACGTGAGATACTCATTTATACTGACCATCCAATCCCTCTAGCACTAGAAATGAGATGAGACAATTATCTGCATCTTGAGAGTACTGTGAAGCAACATATCCACATGTTGTGACTCATTATCTAGAGGCAAAGTTGAAAAGATTTCTTGGGCAGCATGTAAATGAGAATGTTCATAGACATAATGAATACTTCATAGTTCAACAATGGAAGATTTCTCAAGTACCACGCGTAAGAAAAGATTTTCATTTATTACAAATTTGTTTTGGTATGTCTAGATCTTCAAAATAAGAGAATGTAATACTCTGTCATGTTGGATCTTAACTGTTTGTTTCATCCAGGAGAAATTGAAGAAAGGAAATATAACATTTGCTAGAAGCTGCAGCAAATGTAATCTTTCCTTCCTGTCTTAAAATGAATCTTAGGAATTGAAAACTTTTTTGGAGGAGCCATCACCAAAATAAAAGCACAAAATATCCCGAAATAAAAAGGCAAACAATAATTGACTCAGAAGTACCTATACAGAATGGGTTTAATTGTATTACCTGAAACAGATTCACAGAAATGTTTCTTCTTCTAGACTTATCAGGTGCTATAGTTGAGAGGATTTGCACAACCTCACTCATGGTTGGTCGAGCATCAGGATCCAACAGCAGGCACTCCTTTGCTAGGTAAGCGATTATTAGCATCTCTTCTTCAGGGAAACTCCCATTTAAACGTGGGTCAGGCAACTCTGATATCACTCGTCTACTGTCTAGTAAACGAGGGGTTGCCTACAAGAGAAGAGATATACATAAAATACATCAAAAATTCATGAAATATGATATAAACGTATCAGAAGTAGTCTGAAAAGTGCAAACCATGATGATAACACTACAGGTCCACAACTTAAAAGCACTGAGAAATAGGGCATGACCGGAGAATTCTCTCCCAGTTTGCAGAAGACAATTACATTTTTAACCAAAGGTGCATGCAAAGTGATGAAATTATCTGCTTGATGTATAAGGGATTATATATGCCAAGAGGTCCAATCATGGTCCCATCATGGTTAACTATTTAGGCATCATGGGATCGAAAACTCAACCTAGCAGTCATGCACAATAAAATGGTGATTGTTAACTTTACCCATAGGACAAGGCTTTCTTCCCCTTTGCTAATTGATTTATGGATAGGTTGCCGACCAGTAACAAGCTCAAGTAAGACTACCCCAAAGCTGAAAACATCAGACATAAGAGAGGCTCTTCCAACAATTGCGTACTCTGGTGCAAAATAGCCAAATGTGCCTTGCATTCTTGCTGGAGAATTGGAACAGCTGGGAAGACCATCAGCTCTCAAACGTTTAGCCATACCAAGATCAGTTATCTGCACAGGTTTAATAATTCCATAAAATATCATAAAAATTAAGGCAGAGAATAACTTATATGGCTATTCATGATTAACATAACATTTTGGTCTTTCAGGGAATTTAATAAATGTGATAAAAATTCTTACTTTTGCTCTCCAATTATTATCTAGAAGAATATTAGTGGATTTGATGTCTCTATGCAAAATTCTTGGAGCAGCTGCTTCATGGAGATACTCCAAACCCCTAGCAGCCCCAATTGCAATTGCAACACGAGTATCCCAGTTCATGTTCTCCCCTATCACACCATCCAAACAATCCCTCAGGTTACCATGAGGCATGTACTCAAATACCAGTAGCCTCTCGACGTGTTTTCCTCGGAATTCTGAACAGTATCCAATCAATGGCACCACATGACAGTGATGGAGTCTAGATAACAGGTCAACCTGAGGAAAACAAATAAATTGTCAGTAGCCTTCTTCAACCAACAAATGAAAACTAATGGCAGTTGAGATGGTACCTCTGTTGAAAAGACAGAGTCAGCATCAGGCCCTCCCTGAGTTTTCAATCGCTTAACTGCCACAATTCTACCATCTCTAAGTTGACCACGATATACAAAGCTGCTTCCACCTTGTCCTATAAGGTTAGAATTGGAGAACTTATCGGTTGCGTATTCCAATTCAGTGTGTGAGAATTGGATAAGGGTTCCTTGTATAGTCCATGGTTTGCTCCTAAAGCAAGAAGTTTGGAAGCATCCTGCAAAGTTGAAAACAGGGGAAATATAGATTCAAGTTACGAACAAAGATGAAATATGCTATAACATGTAAAAAGAGCAGAATATAGGTTTACATAATGAATAAACTAAGGGAAAAACCAAGCAACGGACAGCTGATCCGTCATATTCAATTGATCAATTTTATCATGGAACAAGGTTATACCATTATAGCCCTTCATTTGCCAAATTACCTGTGACATGGTCAATGGGAGAACCAATTTCAACTCTAGCTTCTGTAACTGAAGAACTCCTGTGACTTATTAAGTTGGTAGCACTATTGCAACTGGTTTCCTTATCTGATGAAAAAAGGGGTGATTGGATACGGCACTTCTCCTTCTGATAGACATAGCATATTGCTGAAGTGAGGAATGCAAGTGTTGTGAGTACGACGCATAGTAACAGAATGAACACAACAACTTTACTAGAAATATTCTTCCTTGAAGCTTGTGCCTCATTGACAGAACCTATTAAGAAGCAACCAGATGCCACTATAAGCTTCTGAAATCTTGTATTCAAACACCAAGAACAAACTTAAATACAAAACTCCATTATGCTGCAGCAACAAGTAAATCTGCTTTCATAATACTTGATAAGCATATAAATGAACATGTATGTTTATAAATCTTGAGAGCAAAATCATGTACAGCAATTTTGCAGTTTATCCAGCCCAAAATTAAAAATAAATAAATAATATTTATGATCCCAGAGATATTTTGGCAGGATAACAACATGATTCAGCATAAAATTTGACAAATTATTAAATCTCTATCATTGTTAGAATCTATTGAATTGTTCAAAATATATCATTTCTATTAGGAGTTATAAAGGAAAAATTACCAGTAGTGCAGTTGCAGCCTGTAAAACAGGTGGTATCATTGCTACCAGTTGCCACTTTAGGGAATCCATCAGCAGCACATACACATGTCCACCTACCTTCACTCAATCCCTCAACTGATACAGAGAAGGCTAAAGCAGTTAGTCTCTGAAATACCATAAAATGATATGGTTCCTTACTAATACATGACATACATAAATGCACCCTATCAGCACCTCAGTAATAGCTCAGCACAATGTACTCCTAGAGTTGTGTAGAAGAAAATTCTCTTTAATATTGTAGGCCAGCCTCATGATAAAACACTCAATATAGCAGTAACAGTTCCCAACAGCATAATTTTGAAATATTACGTTGCAAACTCTGAGACGTTCAATCCTACTTTATATTCAGCTTTCGTTACTGAAAGCAAGGGCTCTTATACTTGTATACTTTGCCAGACATCATATATTTATATAAATCACAAGTTATACATACTGAGGTGCCCCCAGGGAAGAAAAAGTGGCCTTGTATACTCCGGATTAGGATCTCTAATGTCAGAAATATTTAATTATTTTTCTATATACCACTGTTGTCTTGGTTAGCATATTTCAATATGTTGATATTCATATTTTGGTCCAATTGTCCAATTACACGATAACGGTAGCCCTCCCCCTTCCTTTAAACCCTCCTGAAACTTCTGCTTCAACTAAATTGAACATACATAGGTGAAATTTCAAAGTTTTTTTATTCTTAAATAATAACACAAGCATGCTCTATTAAATGTTTAGCAAAAGAAACTTTATGCTGAAAGCAGTTCAAAGCTCTGGGATGATTATATCATGATAAAAATCAAAGGCATACCTAGACTGCAATCACAGGATGATGAACAATTTGATTTCAGGATACTGCTCCGGTTTCCTTGATACAAGGAAGAACATGTACATGTCCAATTGCTTACACCTGACGTATTAGAAAGTTCATCTGCACCAACCAAAAAACGGAACTGAGGGATTTATAGTTATTATCTAGATGGTAGAAATTATAAAACAATGCCATTGTACAAATAGCCTCTTCATCCATCAAAAATGTACAAACATTGCACGCAGAAAAACAACTTATGAAATGCATAGGTAACCTATGGTTTGCCTATGCATCTCCAAGCAGGCATTTCTATCTATAGGCTTATTGCTCTGGAAGTGTATCAAATAAAAAGAAAGCAACCAGAAGCTTGTCCATACAGTATGCAGGCCAGGGTGTTGTAGAATTTCCATATTATATTATACATTTATACGACAAAAAATTATAAAAGAAATATAAAAAAATTATAAAACAGCACAAACGTTATTACTAACCACAAAGGCCTTGCTGAATCCAAATCAAGCCAATGAGACAAGTAAGGGCAACTTTTACTTGGAACTTCATTTATGCCAATCTGCAGGCTAAAGAGAAATGAAACAGCCACTTCAGTTCTGATTCCAGAATGAATTCACCAATAACATAAGAGCACTCTTTACACAAAATCACACAGATCATCCCATCTACTGTCCTGCCACAACATCAACTTCTGATCTATGAGAAGATCTTTACAAGCCCTCTCCTCACTTTGAAAAAAGTGATGGATTATATCATTTACTAGTTCAAGATATTATAAAATGAGGAGAAACTTAAGCAACAGTTTTCCCAGTAAGCTAAAACTTGCCATGGTACAAAAAGTGAGCAACTAGTCTAAGTGTTAATAAAATAATATATAAGACATCCATTTTCAATGGATTTGTGACTGGAGAAGCAACATCAAACTCAATATTTCATTTTCCTACTTTGCAGGAAAATACTATCTGTAATCTACCTGTATGAACAGTAATTATGTGTAGTTCCCAGCAATCAATCAGATTATTTTTGAGATATCATCTTAAGAATCATCTTAAGAATAATACATCAAAAGATGAAGAAATGAGAAGAACGAATATTCAAACCTTCATCAGGGACCCAAGGTCTAGTCTTCAGACTCTTTTTGTTCTTAGACCTCCCAACCTGCAAAACACAATCAATAACAAAATCTCCGATAGTAAATAAAATATCAATGATGGAGATACAAAAGTTTACGCAACAACTTTTCAAATACACACACCCTCAGTCTGAACCAGAAACACACATGGAAAACGAAATGTAAACAAAAGAGAAATATTAACAAACATAGATGTTTGAAAACTTACAAGTGTAAAGCAAATATTTAAAAAGGATGAAACTTTTCAATTAAATTGGTGTCTCCTCTAACCAGACAGAGTTAGGAACATGGTGCTTCAAGAACATTAGAAATGCATAAAATAAAAAAATAAAAACCAAGAAAACAAGAGTAAAAATGAGGATGTATATAAACAAAAATGGAGTAGGTAGAAATTGTAAAATTCATGGTTGGCCAACAAACACCTGAAGCTTTCCAATTCCTTTGAATTCAACCGTACAAAGTATACAGTGGAGCAAGGATTTACACTACTGTTAGATTAGATTATACAAATTTAAGGTATTTTCTCAACACAAAATTAAGTGATAAAAGCTCTTACGTAATCTATTACCAATCTACAGTAAGAAAACAGCTGCAGTCAGTCAGATTGTGATACACAACTAAAGTTCTTAAATGCATAATTGACCATCAAAAAAACACAGACATTAAACCAGAGAGTAAAAGTTATAACCAGAATAAGAGTACAGTTACATCAAGCAATTAAGATTACAGGGTGGTGAGCTGGGCAAATGTCCTTTTTTATAAAGTAATGGCCCCCTCTAATCAAAATCAATTAAAATAGTGACAAGAGTAAATGCTGTACAATCAACACCTTCAGGAATATCAAAATGACAAGAAAAACGGTTGACTGGATAAGTAAATTAATAATAGCACCAAGAAAGTAAACCAATATGGTCCCAACTCTTGAAATTTCTAAGCATATATGATATGAGTGACAAAAGAAAAGAAAAGCAAAAAAACCAAGCCAAAGAGACATACCCAGTATAACCCAGATGACCAAAAAAGATTGGTAAATTCTAGAAATGGGAAAAAAACCATTCACATTTGGAAATGCAAAGAGAGACAAAGAACACATCATAAAAATGGATAGAGATTGATGTTGTGGTTATCGAATATGTTCAAAATAGGACTGGATTTTAGTGAGCTTAAAAAAACAAACAAAAACCCATCAATAGTTGATTGAAAGCAACCGAATTGCAAACCTGAAAGAGACGGCTCAACCATTTGAGTAGCTAATTCACTGTGTTAAAATCTAAAAAGGATTAAAAGCACTTAAGCACCACAATCTTTGTTAAGTGGGCTCTCTCTCTCTCTCTCTTCAGTTTTGAAAAAGCATTCACATTTAAAAGAAAACAAACACAATTACTATTTTGAAACCAAATGCAACGGATAATAATTAAAAAAATAATAAAATAAAAAATAAAAAAAAACCTTGGCTTCAAAGCCATACCCACATACATTGGGACCTTCAATTTCAATTGGAAAAGTAGTATTTCAACGTTACACTTGAAGGAAGGTGGGGTCTGAGGTGGGTGTCGGCTGAGAGAGACAATGATTTCCATCTAGTAGGCCCCAGTTTGATTGTCGCCTCGCCGTCCGATTAAATTATTCCCCATCAACTGATCAGATGATCAATGACGTGGGGTTTCGTCGGTAGGAAAGATGAATTATAAAGTAATAAAACTAATAAATCGATATTCATTCACTCAATAGCTAGCTGTAATTTACTAAAATGCCACCGAGAGTAACTGCGTACCTGAAGAACAAGAAGCACTTTTGGTTTTGGAAGAGACAAGAAAAGCACTTTTGGTACATGTAATGTAATAGAAGATGGTGGTTGTTTTCTTGCAGCTATAGCTTTTTGAGATCTCCTGCTTGAAAATCATAACCAGCTTTATTATTGTTATTGTTACTAGTAAAAGAGCTTCTATATAACTATATAAGCGGCATTTAAAGTTCTGGTTTGAATTTTGATCAGTGATGACGACGACGTGGCGCTCTCTGGTTTTTGCAGGTCATCACGTGGTGGCAATCCTCCGACATGTTTTCATGATGGATGTCAGCCGTTTGATTTTTAGATCTGGGTTCGGTTTCTGTGATCATTTTTATTGACTTTATGAAATGACAAATGATATCAACGGCCACGATGGAAACTTGTATCCTCAAATGATCAATCAACATATAATAACATTAATGGTTGATGAGGATCATTTCTAGATGGAGGAATTCCCTCCTTGTGTTCGGAGAGATGTCCAATTGGATTGCCCAGTGTAAAATCCTTTTGGTGCTCTACCTTACTTGTTGTTGTTCTGTTTGTGTTGTTTCAAAAAAAAAAAAAAAACATTATATGTTACATGGTCTCTTGCCATAGTGGTGGGCCTTCCCAAGGGAACTCTCCATCACCAAGTTTCAAGACCTAGTGTATATATGATTTGTGCAAATTTTCCGACCAATAGTGTGGGTGTTGTCCCACTATATGTGGGTGTCGTCTCTCCTCTTGTGGGAGTCGCAATCTAGACCGAGCGAGCTCAATCTCGCCGATCCTGGCAGTTGTTGTTGTAATAAAAAATAAAAAAAATAATAACATCATATGTTGGACAATTATCAAATAAATACTAAATTTCATTTTAACTGTTAAGTAATTTGGGTCGTTTTTTATCCAACATATTTTAATACTTCAAGTAAAATTGTATTTTAATTCAAATTCGTTACGTGACTGTCATGTGTACGGTGTTTGACATGTAAAAAGATAAAAATATATAATTGAATTGGTCTAGCATTTTTTTAACATTCTTAATTCAATTACTTCTAAAAAAATTTATACTTATTTGGTACTCAAGAAAAAAAAAAACACACACACGTACAGATACGATTTGGTTGGAAATGAAAAAGTCGTAAATTACTTGAAATAAATATATATATATTTAAATAACTTAGTAATTATCTTTTAAAATAAAATGAAAAAGGATAAAAAGGATTGAATCCGAGTATTATATTTTGTTTAAAGAGTTGGAACTTGGAATTATCATAGTATTGTTTTTAAAATATTTAAAGTTTAAAATATATATATATAGTATTTTTATTATCGGTTCGTCCTGATAATAAATATATTAAGGCGAAGAATGTTGACCACAGATTATGGGGAAGTTTTGATAAGTGTATACACTTTGAGTTAAAATATGTAAATTTAGTGATCCACATTATTCATCCTAATATATTTATTATCAGAACAAACTAATAGTATAAAATCTGTATATATATTTTTTTTATTCTTTGGGATATTCGGTCTACCCCTCTCAAATCTCAATACAATATTTTATAGTTTATTCAAACAAAAATGTTTTATTCTCCTTGTCTCTTTCTTTCTCCGGTCAATGAAAACATATCCTTTCTTTTCTTTTCTTTTCTTTTCTTTTCCTTTTGCTTTTTTGCCAATCCAAATCTTCCTCACGGTTCAACTAAAGAAGGAATGATAAATTTGTCAAATTTTGAAAAAAAAATAAGAGCCTTTGTAAGTTTGGTAAAAATTGCAGCCAATATTGATGAAGTTTGGTGAATTTGGTTTGATTTCATTTAATTATAGGTAATTACTTGTTGGCCGTCAACTTATACCACTGCTATCAAAATGGTCACTGGATGGGAAATTGGTTTTAAAATGACTATTTTTAACAAACATTGTTACACTAATGGTTATTCCATCCAATAAGTGGTATTTTAGTAAATAAGGGGATGACTTAATTTATTTTAGATATTTTTTTTGAAAATCAATTTTTTCTTTTATTTTTTGAAACAAATAATTATATTTAATGTGTGTATATACTTATACCATATCTCGAACATATATATATATATATATATCTTTTCAACTTATCTCAAACATATTTTTTTAGAATTTTTAGATTTTGTAGCTTTAATCTTCTAAAAAAAAATACATATTTATATATATATATTCCTTTTTCAACTTATCTCAAATATAATTTTTAAATTTTGTAGCATTAATCTTCTTAAATATATATATATATATATCTTTTCAACTTATCTCAAATATATTTTTTAGAATTTTTAGATTTTGTAGCATTAATCTTTTCAAAATATATATATATATATGTTTGAGATATGCTATACGTATATACACACACTAAATATAATTATCTGTTTCAAAAAGAAAAGAAAAAAATTGATTTCTAAAAAATATCTAAAATAAATTAATGTCATTCATTTATTTACCAAAATGTCACTCATTAGATGGAATTTGATGGAATGACCATTAGTGTAACAGTGCTTGCCAAAAATGGTCATTTTGAAATCAATTCCTCATCCGATAGCTATTTTAATAGTTTTTGCATAAGTCGATGGCCATTAGGGTAATTACCTCTTTAATTATTTAATGGAAATGGCTTTAAGAGAATAAATCAAAATTTATTTGAGAATTCTTTAGCTTTTTATATTTATTATGAGTGATGATATGAACCAAAATCAACTCACATATCATATGATCCGTCTTTACCAAACAAAAAATGACATGATTTGTCGAAAAGTTAAAAGCTCTTACCACTTTGTTAGGCTTTTCTTCCTAGCATTATTGATTTATTATATTGGATTTTTTATTTTATTTTTTTAAAAAAGTTTTATTCTTTACATTTCAACCAAATCACACTAATTTTAAAATTTAATAAAAACTTTCTTTAAAATTATAAAAAAAATGATCATAGATCTCCACTTAAACTTTAAGGTTCCCAATTAATTTCAAAAATTAAGTGAAATTGCTTTAAGATCTTTATGAATTTATTTAGAAATCCTTTTTAAAAAAGAATAAAAGAAAGAAATGCAATTAATAAAATCTTTTCTTGTGGTGAAAGGTTTTTAGGTTCAAATATGCTCAAGGGAAGTTTGGTTTACATTTCTTGTAATAGACAATAGAGAGAGAGAGAGAGAGAGAGAGAGAGAGAGAGAGAATTGCAAATAACTCCCTGAGTTTTGATGAAAATCCCAATCAAATTTTCTAGTTTAAAAAATTAATAAAAACCCCTTACCATTAGTTGACTACTTGACTTTGGTTAAATATAAAAACGAAATGGGTACAGATATTAACACCCATAAATATGATTAGAGATGGCAATATTCCCCACGGGGATGGTGCCCCGCAGGGCTCCACCCTGAACGGAGTGGGGATGGAGGATAATATTCGGGGACGGGGACGGGGACGGGGACGGGGATGGGGATGGGGACAAAGTCTTGTCCCCGAAGTTGAAGCGGGGCGGGGACAGAGGAAGCACTCCCCGCCCCATCCCCGCCCCGATATATATTATATATACATATATATATATATTTATAATATAATTTATAGTATTCAGATTTTTTTAATCATTTATATATATTGACACCACGTTTGGCTAGGTTGTGATTTGTTGGAATATATAACTGAATATATATATATTATATTTATAACTGAATTTATATATATTATATATATAGATATATATTGACACCACGTTTGTCAATATATATATTATATATATTTATAATATATAATTGAATTTATACTCTCTTTTTTTTTAAGTTGTAATTTTTAAATTTTTAATTATATTAAACGGGGAATGGGGCGGGTATGGGGAAGGCCCCTCCAACGGGGAATCCCCGCCCCCGGCCTCGCTTATCTTAATGCAGGGATGGGGACGGGGATGGGGATGGTTTTGGGAGGCGGGGACAGGGATGGTAAAGCATTCCCCAACCCCGACCCGCCCCGTTGCTATCCCTAAATATGATAAGTGCATCCATATTTATAAGTAAACCCATGTCTAAAATTTAAAATTAAAACATTACTATAAACACCCATTTTAATGTCAATAGTACCCTTATTTAAATGAATGTTTCTATTTCAATACAATTTATTTATAAACCCTCATAAGTTATTAACAAACCCAATTTTACAAATAATAAATTCCATTTGGCTATAGAAAAAGAAAAAAAAAAAAAAAAAAACTATTCTAACATGCATAGTATTTTTTGATTGAAAACAGATCAATAAATCAATGAGTTAAGAGCACATATCAAATCAACAGCAATAATGAGAAGAAAAAGAATTTTAAAGTCAAGGAAAGTTAAAATGAACAAAAAGGAAAAAAGAGCAAGGGGATGAAGGTGGTCTCATTGTGTTGTGCCGAGAAAACATGTAAACCACCACAAATTTAAGGCTCAATCAATCACAAAGCAAGGGCAAAGCCATTGGACACAGAAAAGACATTATCTTAGAAGCATCTGAAATCCAGTATGTATAATCGGAACGATTTCTGCTGCTTTCTGCGTTTCTAATCGGGAAGAAATAAGGATGGGCCTGCAAGCAAGAAAATAAATGGTGTTTTATTCACAAAGGATTGTCCACGTAAGTAGAATAAATATATAATCAAAAGGAGTAGTGAGACATAAACGATTAATTGCCATGCAAATCTTACCATTGCTTCTTTTGCGGTTGGCCTTTCTTGGTGATCATATGACAACAACTTGTCAAGGAGGTCCAACTTAAAAATAATGGAAAGAAGATGAGAAAAAGAGCTTGCCAAGGTATTTTTAATTCTAAAATATAAATAACCAATAAATCTACCTCGTTTAACCGCCAAATGTTAATTGTCCACGGCTTGGTATTTTTTTTTTGTACAATTTCTTTGTTTTTTTTTTTTTTTTTTAATAAAATGATATAGTTAAAAATACGGGTGTAATTAATGGGTGTAAATAGTATTTTGTTTATTTTTAATTAAACCAGTTTGTCCTTATTGGTAAATTCCTATTGGGATATTTTTGTAATTAAATTTTTTATTAAAATATGGGTGTGCTTATCATATTTATGGATGTCAATATCGGCTCTCATATGGTTATATAGATTATTTATTATACAATAAAAAATAATAATAATAATAAAATTAGCTTATTAAAAAATTATAAATTATATTTTAAAAAATAAAAAATAAAAAACAAAAACCAAATAATATTGAATATACTATACAGAGAGAAGTGTCCAATTTGAAAAAGGTAGAACAGTTGTGTCAAAAACTAAAGTTTGACCAAACCTCTCAAACCCATACCGGCAAGTCTACTCTGGATAAGGTTCATGGGTTGGCCCATGCCCCACAAAAAACTTCAAGGCCCATCTTTTAACTAGTCTTCAAGCCCAGTTGGGCCAAAACATTATGGTCCGGCCCGACCTGATTGCCAGAATTTTTTTTAAAAAACCTCTTTACAAATTTTTTTTACCTAGTTCCAAAACCATAACATTAGATAGTCTAACAAATTTGATAAAACCTAAAAAGGAGGAATTTTTATAGTTATCATAACCCAAAAGTAAAAGTTTGCCTGAGTACCATTAAATCAATTATCTTTTGAATCAATTGAAAAGAAGTTTCAGTTTGAGACCAATTTTTTTTTTTTTTTGGATGTTTGATTGCTAAAAATAGATTTACATTGCAGTAAGATTTTGTTGTTCATTCTGGGCAGTTTGAAAATTATCTCAGAATCAAATAAACAAAACCAAAATCTCTGAAACAAACTACATAATGTGAGAAGATTAATTGAAATTCAATAAAAGATTCAATTGCTTGCACAAAACTTGCCAAGCAAGCAATATTACAATTTGGCACCAACTCTGTCTGAGAATCCCCTACTTTCTCAATCCAAAATCCGGACCGATGACAAAACAATAACTACTAGTTGTGAAAAAAGAATCAAGAGCAGATATACCATAATCATATATATAGTTTGCAGAATACACCCCCCCACCAAAGTATCCCCCACAATTACAATTTTTATACCCCCCCCTCTCCTCAGGAAATGAAAAAACACCATTTCTGGATATTTACATCACCCCCCATTAACTATAAAAACCCCCAACTCCCAGTTTTTTTTTTTTTCTTTTCACCATTTTTTTCTCAGACTGCATTATCCGAAAATTCTCCCAATTCTTATTCATTTACATAGCAAAACAAGGAAGGTATGCCCTCCATGAGAAACCATTTGAACTTTCTTTTCCTCTCTTTACCTTATACCCCACTTCCCAAAACCACAAAATGGAAACAAATTAAACTTCAAGAAAGCAAAAAGGTCTACGGATATAGAATACGCGAATGTAGGGCGAAGAGAATTGTTCAATGATGAAACTAGAGTGAATTTACCTCGGCTGTGGCCGCGCTGGAAATGAATGAGCTTGGCGGAGCTTACGTTGAGGCGGGGGCGGAGGATTCCCCATGATCATGGTCTGTGACCTGCTAACCATGTCAACCATGGATGGGGTTTGATAAGCTTGCACAAGGCTTGTACTATCAGTCGAATCACCTCGTGCAGTTGCCCTCTGCCAGGAGTGTGAGCTCAAACCCGATAAAACATATGCCCTTCCGGATGACTCATATACGCGACGGTTTGCCATCCTTTCTTGCATTTCCTTTAGCTCAGCAGATAATGCAACACATAACCTGTCACGAGCACGAGCAGAGACAGTTTCAGACAGAGCCCTACGACAACTCTCCAGAACAGAGACTGCATTTGCTAGATCGCCATGTTCAGCTGCAGCTCTAGCCTCAGCCATTGCCTCTGCTGCACGAAGCCTGTTTCTTTGCCTGTCTACTTCCATAGACACTACTTGTTGCGTGGTTATTGCAGGCCTCTGGATCTTTACTTCATTATATTCGTCCGAAATCACCATTTCTTTGGTAATGGGATCTCTAAAAGCACATTTAACCTTCAGTAATGGCATCTCTGCACCAGAACTATAAGCTGGAATGTTGACTGAAACCAGAAAATCCCTCTCTTCTTCAGCATACAAGTCCCCGACCTCAATAGAGCCCTTTCTTCCATCTGCTGCCAAGCTAGTCTGGTAATTCCCTGCTTTTATAGAACTGATCTGCAAATTTGGATGAGCACAGTCAACAGTGACCTTTACTTCCTGCACCACCACACTTAATAATCCTCCAATGCACTGTGCAAATGCATCCTGAATCACTCCCTCAGCTTCTACGAAAGAAAATGTGCCCCCAGAAATCTCAGATATTGAATGCATTGAGGCAGCGTCATGGTCTGCGCCAAACCCAAATGCATGAACAGGAATATGGCACCCCGTACCACCATTGCGATGGATTGAGACAGGGAGAAGTGACTTGTAATCAGTTTGAGAATGGACTCCAGTGACAGTATACGTATCCTGCCCATCAGATAACAGCATGATACTGCCAATTGGGTTCTTCAATTGGCGATCTAATAACACCTTCGCACCTTTTCTCAGGCCTTCAGCTATATTTGTTCCACCATTTGAAACCAGAGAATTAACTGCTTGCAAAGCCTCTTGCCGTCCTGTTTCATTCATTCGACGGAGATGAAATAGGCGACGGGCTGTGGAGGAGAAAGCAATGACAGACAGCCGGTCAGAAGGGCCAAGATTCTGAATCACAAACCCCATTGCTCGTTTTAGCAAAGCGAGCTTTGTACCTGCCATGCTGCCACTAACATCAAGCACAGTTACAAGGTCCACTGGAGCACGAGAATCTTCAGATACTTGGACCTGGTTTCGGCACCTATAATGTCTTCCATTAACAGGAGCCTTGAGATGGATTAATATCGTGAAATTATTATGAGAAACTGCACTAGGCACATCTGAAACTTCTGGATATGTTATGACTTCTACTGTTGCATTAGAATTGTTTCCAGTGGTATCTGTAGCGGTTGTGTTGCTATCCTCATTAATGTCATGTTGTTGATCCAAAACTTCATCGTCATTGAAGACCACTGGTTCAGGAGCATGATAAATTGGAGTAATCTGCCGATTCACATCTAGCTGATGGGGAGGGAGTTGTCTTAAAACGGTCATCCAAGCATCATCACGAGACAAGCGTGCAGGATTGATTCTTGACCTTCCATTGGGAAGATCAGCTGCAGGGTTCTGAAAGGGAACTTCCTTCCATTTTGCTCGGCAAACTGGGCAAACTTGGTTCCCATGTTTTACATTAGAAGTAATGCAGTGGAAGTGGAAAGAGTGAGAGCATTCTGCAGTAAAAATGGCATGGCCCTGCCCTGGTTTCATGTTGGTCAGACATATTGCACAGGTCCTCTGCAGTTTAAAAGGATAAACAGGTGAGTACACTAGATCACACAGCTATTATTTACAAGATTACAGTGGATACAGTCAACAGAATACAGGAAATATAAAAACATTTGCAGTAACAAAAATACATCTGGAAGCTAAATAAGAGAAGAGACAATGGCTACAGGATCATAACTACCCACATAATCATCTAATAATAAAGAAATGACAAGATCCCCAGAAATGAATCTCAATTACAGTTGAATTATTGAAATTTTCTCTCTTGAATAACTTAAAAACACTTTTAAGCGTTATCTTCGATAAACATATTTCTAGAGGTATTTACATTCTATATCAAGTTCTCAAAAACTTTAGTAGTTCAAAATCACTTCCTTTAAAATGAACAGTTCAGAAAACTTGAATAGTTCTGGATCCACGTAGCTACACACCAAGCTCAAAATATTTCAGGAACATCTTTCTCAAGGTTCGTCATCATTTGAAATATATTAACAATTATAAGGAACAAAGCAGTCCGTTTTAAAACATCCATTTGAATTCAATGAATCACCATGAACCTCAGTTTTAGAACTTGAGAAATCATCAAAGTATTACAAATTTACAATGAAACATAGCCTAGTCTACCTTTGTGAACTAACAGTCAAAAGTTCTTAGGGAGTTATCTAGATACCAATCAAATTATTACAAAGCAATCTTGATTAATAAGTTTCTGTTGCCAAAGCAAACAAATGTGCACATGTGTCTTTCTGCGTGTACGTTACTTAGAATGCATTTCAAAATCTAGTTGTGGCATTGGAACTTGAATTCCAGTATTTCACAATCCCAAGTGATATGGACTATTAAATAACAACCACCAGCTGTGAGCCTGTGACATGGTTACATGTGAAAATTTTCAAATGTCACTATTGTCAATCACTGGTCCCTTTTGTCTAGACACTGGCCCCTTTTGTCTATACACAGCTCTATTATTGAGGCTGGTGCATGAAAAGAAGAAATAGAAATGCAACCAATCTGCACTATAATTACCCATATACAGAATATCACATAATTGTTAAAATTCCATGTTTAAATTCACAGCAAACCAGGGAAAAAAAAAAAAAAAAGGAAGTCAATGTTAGGTGGTCAAAAAAATTTATAAGGCCAAAATGGGGAATAAAACAACCAAGGCGATGACTTTTAAAAGTAAGAACAATCAAACAACCAAACTAATGATGAATCTTTCAACACAATAACCAAAAAGAATAAAAATAATCACAAAGCTCATAAAAAGAAGGAAAAAAATAAAGATGGGTTGCTCTTAAAAATCATATTTTGATTTTCTATTTCTCCAATCAAGTATCAACACAGCCTTTTTTAGGCCCAATTCCAAATAACATGAAAAGCAGAGAGGTAGGGGGGGGCTTGTATGTGGAATAGTGCAGTTATGCTGACCAAAACAAAGCACTTTTTTTCTCAACTTGTGAAGAGGAAAAGTTAGGAGAGGTACAGTAATAAGTGTATTCCTTTTCTAATAAGCCAAATGACAATGGTCCTTAAAGGGACTACTCCACCTTTATCACAAAGAGAGTTGAAAATAACAAGACAACAAATTCACATCTACACAGGAAAAATTCAGAATCTATCACATTATCATCCACCAAGACTGCCCCACATGACAAGAGCCTTGCAACTTGTGAGATGTGGTAAAACAAACAACAACAACAACAACAACAGTGACATTCTACTGTGACTTGTATAATATAATACATATATACAAAATAAAGCTCTTGCATTATTGTTAAAAGATTAAAAATTAAGCTGACATTAACAAAAAATGATGTCTTGTAATTTGTATTACATGAAACTATACACATATTATATAAAATAAAATGAAAAATCAAATACCCAAATCGAATCACATGTTCACTTACACACATAACCTACCAAGGAGATCCATTAATCCTAAATAAGCAATAAAATTTGAAATAGAGAAAAGCGAAATCTTAAATGATGAACCTTAGAGGACTTGGAGGATTGTAAGGATTTGGAGAGGCGGAGGCCGGGAGAGGAGTGACCTTGAGACGGCGGCGAAACGGCTGCTGCGTCTGAGTGTCTAGATTGAGTGTTGGAGGAGGCGGAGGCGGCGGCGGCGGCGGCGGCGGAGGAGGCATGTGGTTCTTGGTCTGAAGTCTTAGGAACGTATAAGCACATATTCAAACCCAGAGCCGATTTGGCTTTTCTCCATTTACTACTGCTTCCCATTTTTACCTTGTTTTAGAAAACAGATCTCTAAACAAAGACAAAATCGCTTGTCTGAATTGTTAGATCTTGCAATTGAGAAGAGACATGACAGAACTCTGTTTTGGATGTTGAATGTTTTTGTTGTTGTGTCAGGAACCTGTTATGTTTTAGAACATATTTTCACACGAAAATAAAAATAAAAACAAGATGATATATATATTTATATATATATATAAGAAGCAAAACAGAACACAGCAAATATATAAACAGAGCAATACAGAGAGAGAAAGAGGGAGAGAGAGAGAGAGAGATTTTGACCTTTTTGTTTTATGGGTTGATAGTGTTTTATGTTAATGGCGATGGTGGAGGGTGTTGTTCAGAGTATAGCCATTAGCAGTCTTTTCAAATACATCAAAACATAAATTATATAAAAAAGAAAATTAAAATGAGATAACTGTTGAATAGGAAAGGTTGGATTGAAAGATATTAATTTATTATCATTATTTTATTTATGAGATTTATTTTTATTTATTTTTACTTAAATCATCTTTCATTGCTTTGCTGCCGGCTTTATTTTATTTTATTTTTGGTTTATATGTGGATTTATTCGATTTAAAAATTTAGATAAAAATAAAAATTAAATTATTTACTTTATTTATTTATTTATTTTTATTAAGGGATGATCGAAGTAAATTTAAACGACGAAGGGTACGATAAGATGAGGTTTACATATTGATAAATAGATCACACGTGCATATTGTGAGTTTGAATTGTGTTCTCTAATGTCGCCACGTTAGAGTTTAAGTCGAGTTTTTCTCCTTTAAATTCTGAATAAAAAATAATGTGATGGATGGTGTGTTCGCATTGGCCCAAGTTAAAATCATACTTTTATAATTACACCTTATTTTGTTATTATTTTAACACTAATGCTAGATAAAAAGAAATTAGTCTAAAACTAACCCAAATGATTTGATAAGTGATTTGTCATTACAATAATACTACACATCTCATCTAAAAGAATGCATTTTTGCTTACCCTCTTTCAAGGGGGGTAAGCATTACCCCCCCCCCTTCCATACACATGACATGTGTCTATGGAAGGGTAAAATTGTCTAAAAATTTACTCCTCTATGACACATGTTATCCATTTAAGAGGGGTAATAGTTACCTCCCTTGAAGGGGGGTGAGCAAAAATGTTCTCCATCTAAAATCCTACATTTTTCATCTCACCACATGTGGCATGCGAGGTTTCAAATTGTGATTGGATACACATTAATGATGATTTATCTCACCTACCCCATGTATCTACTCACCATTTGACACCTCACATCCCACATGCGGTGGGATGAAAAAAAATGGAATTTTAGGTGAAATGTTTAGCATTATTGTTGTCATTATTATCACATCATTTGGGATAATTTTTTAGATCGTATAGTATTACTCTTATTTTGAAAGCCATGATATCTATATAATTACTTAAAGAGATGATGGAAGTGGGAATTCAATTTGGTCACTATACTAGAAAATGGAATACTAAAATGTCACCTTATATTTCAACAAAACATAAAGGTATTCATATTACAAATCTGACAAAAACCGCTCGTTTTTTTTTTTCAAAAGCTTGTGATTTAGTTTTTGATGCAACAAATACCTAATCTAATACCTTCGAAAAAAGAACAAATGAAAAACGCAAGCACCCATTTAATGATCAATAAGTACCGGTGTAACTATACCTATTCAATAAATAGCATGAAAAATTATTGAATATTTATCTCATATATTTTCGCCAAATAAAGTAGACTATTTCTTTACACCTTGTAGGATCGTGGTCAATTACTCCGGTTGTATGTTGTAATTTTACCGATATCTTCATCACATCAAAAAAAAATTAATGATATCTCTTCCTTAATTTCGGGAGCAGATCCGCACGAATCGAAATTTTTAGGACCGTATCATTAGAGTTATTGAGCCTCCTGCCAATGTGATTGAACTCTCCAATTGGAGCCTCCACCATCAAGGTTCAACACCCATGGCACACGTGTATGTGTATACATATATTCTTTGTCCGGTTGTCTTTTTTTTTAATTATTATTTCAAGAAAAATACAAATTTAAAGACATCATCATATTCATAAACATAATTACGAAGAAAATAGAAAGAAAAAAAAAACGTTGAAAAGTTGTACACATCAAATAATATCTCATAAACACCAAGTTCTTGTGAAAAAGCAATTATTAGATGGGGTGATTTACAAGTTTCTCATGCTCAACCAAATCATGAACATATCACTGTCACTCATACTTTGTCAATGTCAAAATTCAACATCCAATAGTTAATACCAAAATAGTTTACTTTATCTTTTTCTAATTTTTCCATAGACATAAAATCATCTTTTTATCTTCCTAAACTAATCTTAATAGAGGTACTTAAAAACTCACTAAGTTTATCCTTTTTTTTTTTTTTTAATAACTCTCTAACTTCAATTTAGATGAAAACCCCCTAAAGGGGGTTCTCTTTATCATTGGGTTTTTATAATTATATTTTCAAACTATAAACTATAAAGTATTTTTAGTATATAATAAGGAGGTTTTTACTTTGTCAAAATAATAATAACAATAATGAAGAGATGCCCTTAGGGGCAGAGGCGAAGTCAGGATTTTGGTTTGGGGGGGGGGGGGGGGGGGGGGGGCCCTTGAGATTTTTGAGGCTCAAAACGAACTATAAAAAATGAGACCCTAGATACTATTCATACGTATGTTTACTTTATTTTTAAAAAAGGGAGTTCAAAATAAAAAAAAAGATTTAATCTTTGAAATTTGGACAAAAACTTAGGGCCCGTCCTGCAAGCCGTTTTTTGTTTTTGTTTTTCGAAAAGAAAAATGAAAATGAAATGAAAAATGAAAATGAAAATGAAAACAGTGTTTTTGGTTTCATTTTTGAATTCCGAATACGCGTCTGGTAGCATTTACTGGATTCCGTATTTTGAAAACAAAAACTGAAAAAACGAGTCCGGTAGGATAACTGAAAACTTTCGAAAATTGAAATATCAATTTTTACATTTTGTTTAATATTATAAAAATTATAAACAAATTGATTAAATAATTAATTTAAAAAATTGAAATGTAATTTTTAAATTAAACAAAAGTTATCAGCTGAAGAAGAAGAGGAAGAAGAAGAAGAAGACCAAATCGGCGACTCAGTAGAGCAGATCGGCGGCGAGCGGAGGAGGAGGAAGAGGAAGAAGAAGAAGAAGAAGAAGAAGAAGAAGAAGAAACAGCGGCGATCGGTGCAGCAAGCGGAGGAGGAGGAGGAAAGAGGAAGAAGGAGAAGAGGAAGAAGAAGACCTGCGATGTCAGGTGGAAGAAAGAAGAAAAAAAAATATTAATGATAGGGACCCACTTATTTAATGATATGGACCCACCTCATTTGAAAAACAAAACCAAATTCAAGAAAAACAACTTTTTTTTTGTTTTTCAAATTTTCCAATTTTAACACTGGTTTTGTTTTTCATTTTATTTTTATATTTTGAAAATAAAATGAAAAACAGGTTACCGGACGCGAATTCGAAATCATTTTTGGAAAACGAAAACAAAAACAAAAACAAAAACAGACTGAAAACAAGCTGTAGGACAGGCCCTTATAGGGTTGCACATTTTTCCCCGGATCCCCGTTTCCCCGCTTCCCCATCCCCATTTGGGGGAAATTTTTTGGGGAAAAATGGGGAAATGGGGAGGGATGGAGATGGAAATCATCCCCAAATTGAAATGGGGATGGGGATGGGGAGACCTCCCCCCATCCCCATTTCCCCATTTTCCCCACTAATATAGTGAAATGGGGATGGGGATGGGGATGGGGATGGGGGGAGGTACCCCCATCCCAATTTCCCCATTTCCCCATTTCCCCATTTCTCCATTTCCTCCATAATATTATAAAAATAATTATATATATATATATATTTTGTAATGTATTTTCATTGACATTATTTTGTAATATATATATAATATTATTTTGTAATGTATTTTCTTTTGTATTTTGTAATGGAATGTTTTTTTTTTTTTTAGTTTAATTTGTAATTTTCAGTCAAATGGGGAAATGGAGGAATGGGGTAAACGGGGAAACGGGGAAAATGGGGAAATGGGGAAATGGGGATGGTGATGGGGGGACCTCCCCCCAAAACTCCCCCATCCCCATTTTCCCCAAATGGGGAAATGGGGAGGGATGGGGAAGGGTTTGAGAAGTGGGGATGGGGATGGGGGGACCTATATCCATCCCCATTTCCCCAATGTGCATCCCTAGGCCCTTATATTTGAAGAAAACAAATTCTATCATGTATCACAAGTTTGACAAAACTTCTCTTATAATCTTTCAAACTCAATCACATCCAGAAAACATCATGCATGCACAAGTGAAAGGTCATTTTAATTAAATAGTAAATTTCACCGAACTGTTATGAGGTTTGCTAGTTAATTGACACTCACTCCCCTGCTGGTAGTCAAACTTAACCGTTAACAATGTTTGACCGACAACATTAAGGGTATTTTCATCGTTTCAAATTTATTTTAAAAAATAAAAAGTTAGAATTTGTTCTCTTCACAAAATTCTAAATTATAATTTTAAAATTTTATCTCGTATCACAAGTTTGACAAAAACTTGATCTCTTATAATCTTCCAAACCTCATCACATCCGAAAAACAACATTTATGAAATATCATGCATGCATAATTGCACATTAAATGTCATTTTAATTAAAGAGCAAATTGCACCAAATTGTTATGAGGTTTGCTAGTTAATTGACACTCATCTCCCCTGCCGTTAGTTAAACTCAATTGTTAACCATGTTTGACTGACAAAATAAAGGGTATTTTCATCATTTCAAACTTATTTTTTTTTATAAAAAAAGTTAGAATTTGTTCTCTTCAAATATAATTTTAAAATTATATCTCGTATCACAAGTTTGACAAAAACTTGCTAAATTCTACTCCATATCACAAATTTGATAAAAACTTGCTCTCTTCAAATATAATTTTAAAATTCTAGCCTGTATCACAAGTTTGACAAAAACTTGCTCTCTTATAATCTTCAAAACTCCATCACATCCAAAAAACAACATTTATAAACTTCAAGCATGCACAATTGCACATTAAGATGTGATATATATACAAAATAGGTGATAATATTATCTTTTCCCTTTATTATTTTTATAATATAAATTAACTAATAATTTTTGTTTCCATAATTCTATTGACCATGAAAATAAGAAGCAAAATCAATCCATTTTAATATTTTAATTTTCTATTATTTCATATATTATTACCTAATCTAGTGTTTATTATATAATATATATATATATAGATTTCACTAGAACAAACTAAGTAAATATTGAACTCTTATAGCTACTACCTATATTATTTATTTAGTTAGGTTAATTATTAATATGATTTTGATGAATTTATTTTATTAGTTTATTATTTAAATTTTGTTCAAAATTATTATAAGTTAATTTGGTTTGACATGAATATTATAAAATTAAGTTACAAGTATGTAAAAAATTGTGATTTATATATATCAATGGTATAATGATATTTTAATTAAGCTATTGAAATCTATATTTTATAAATCAGGAACTATTAAAATATTATTTTCAGTTATGCAAACCGTTAAGAATAGGCATAGGTTTTGCAACAAAATAGAAGATGTTTTATCATACACTCTTTAATTATGCAATTGAAATGAAAATTAGGAATAAATTGGTTATAAATAATTTTCTATTTTCTTGATATAAAATATTCTTGTTACATTTTAATTAGTTAATATCTATTTTATTTATTTATTTGTATCATTACTTTTAATACCGAACGATATCACATTTTATTGAAAAGTATCGGGAGCGGGATTCCACACTTTTTCTTAAGCAGGATTCCAACTGATATTATTTAAAGATTGCGTGACCTACAATATTAATTTTTGCTAGGGCATAATTTTGCTGGTAGATGGACGAGCTAGTGGCTTAGGTAAATAACTCCTAAGTCAGCCGCTCGAATCCTACCAGTGATAAATAGATATTGTCAAAATAAAGTAACGACAAGGTTTTTGTCTAAATTAAAAGGTAAAAACCCCTCACACCTATATCACGAGGTCGAAGGTTCGAGTACTCTCCCTTTTCCAAAAAAAACCTTAAATTTATGTAATAATTAAATAAATAAATAAAATAAGAATCAGAGGGTCGATTTTGAAAAAAAGTCAAACCTTAGAGATATTTTTGTCAATACCCCATAATCTTAATATGATGAGTGAAACTGTGAATTAAAGTCGGCAATTTTTTTTTTTTTAACAATTTAGACCAAAAACATTCTTCAACTATTTTCAAGTGATGTGGCTAAACAAAATACAAAAATAATGCACAGTAGAAGTCAATTTATTTAGATTTACTTTATCTATACTAGTGGCAGTGCCGCAGTGGGATTACATCCAACTATATCCAAGTCACTTTCAGATAATTACAATTACCCATAATGTTTCTCGAGAGTCACTTTCTTGACTTAAAAACCTGAAATGACAACATGCCTTGGCCAGTTGGCCACCTATCAACGATGGAGGATATTTCATATTTTGGAATCAACGGTGGAGATTGCATCTTGAATAATGATTGTGCTTCTCACGTGCGTTACAATGGCATCATATATAATCCCTTCTAATAATTGTTAGTACTAAAACAGTAGTGTTCAATTTTCATGTGATGTGAGTGAGAACTTAAAAAATTAATTATAAGGGCTGGGGGTCAATATGTCACAGATTTGAATAATGTTTTTTGTTTAATTAGTTGATGGGTGCTTTTGTTATAGTGATTAGTGAAGTTGTTCACTGTTTTTGTCTTTGATGTATGGAGAGATGTAAAAGAATCTTGATCTACTTTTAGGTTGCCTACCAATTGTCACTACCATTTCTTTTTGGGTACATCATGTTGTAAGCATATTGTATATCATTATTCATTAATATATATATACACACACGTAATTTCAATTTACATCGATACATAATAGATTGAATAATGCATGGATATCCGGATGACGGTGGGATTCGAGTCTCAGGATATACATACATTGTTTGATCTCGAACATACTCCTAACTGATTCGATGTAGAGATACTTCAAAAAAAAAAAAAAAAAAAATGTTTGACCATGAATCAAATAAAGAAATGCAATTGTGAACAAAGCATGTATAAAGAGTTTTCTATCGATCGATGTTGCGAGGATAGATATTCAGGTCACACATATAGTGTTTAATGTCGGTAGATCCTGATAAACACTTAACCAATTCGATGCATGGATACCTAAGAAACAAAGTCATCAATGATCCAATAATTTAGTGTATTATATATTATATAATTTATGTCAAATTCTCGTGATACACAATGAGAAATCTGAGTCCCACGGACAGACACCCCATAATCTTAAGCGGAGATATGTTGAGCTTTAATACTACCAGAAGAATTTAATTAAAAGAAACTCTTATTCATCAATCCTTTTATGTGATCACTATTTTCAGTCATATCAAAGTGCTATGCCTACCTGTATTTGCGGTGTATTCAATATTCATGCACCGATGCACAGTTCAAAAGACACAATAAATATCACTATTGCTCTCTTCATCGAGTCGTATATATAAACTTTCTCTTCGCCGTTTATTGTGAGCGTATGTATTCAGTTCATACATGTAGTGTTTGATCTCGGTAATATTCTTGACCCTAATATTTATTTGAATAAATGAGAGCACTAGCTTATAAATATAATGTAATTAGGAAAATAAGAGACATGATTATAGGGGATGTTCCCTTGGAAAAGCCTTTTTATGTTGACTTGCCACATAAAGTGTGGCAAATTTAGGGCTAAAAGAGAAGAGACTTAACCCCACAAAAGCAGCCTTGTAAGGATCTTTATTGATGATTCTCCACTAAATGTAATTAAATCTATCTACCTCTCTCAAAAGGAGTTAAAATGTACATATAAAAAAAAAGGATCCCACTGTCTTGGGTCCCTTGTTCATGTTCTCTTGAAGGGGGAGGAATAACTTTTACATGTACACAAAAAAACTTTCTTTTTAACTAGGGGCCCCTCGAGAAAAAAAAAATTAGGTGGATACTAGTCTACTGCCATAAAAATATACATAAATAAGATTCATATATATCTACCCACCGTATTTATTATAAAATGTTGTTGGTTTAATAAAATGATCACATTTAATATTTCTTAAATATAAATTAAACACTAACCGACTAACCCTCAATATGGCTCTGTAGGGTATAGCTGTCACTATACGTGGTATATATATATATATTAAACATTTTAAAATTAAAATGATTGAGATAAAGTTTTTTTTTTATTATTATTATTTATAATATCTATTAATTTAAGACCAGATATTTTTTTTTTTTAAAGCTTTCGTCATTGATAGAATTCGAACCGCTGACCTGGAAGTCATTTGTCCAAGCCCTAAGCATTTTAAAATTAAAATGATTGAGATAAAGTATTTTAAAGATAGATGTATGTTAATATTCTTAAATTTCATTTAAAAGTATGAAGAAGTTATATCTATCTTTTGCGAAACTTATTTTTCGCAAAAGAAATGTAAAAGTTTTCTTTAAAAACTTATGAATTTATCATTAAATTGTGTAATTTTACACTTTCGATTCCTCTGAAATATTTTCTTTTGAATATATATAAAATATAATGGCATCTCCTAATAAAAATTTATGCTCCGCTCTGCAACTATACAATTTATGTATAGGTGGAATCTATACTTTTCTTCAAATAAAAAAACATACAGATAGTGTAACTAAAACAAATAAATAGACGGTGGAAAATTCATGGAATGATTAGTTGGATGTGTTTTTTTTTTTTTGAATGGGTCATGCAATAATGTTAGACGTTAATTCATATGTCACGTATCAGGTGAAATAAATCGCCATTGATGTGTATCAATTTATTAATTGATAGCTCATGAATTGGGATACAAATTGGAATGAATTTGGATTCTCTACTAAACTGATCTTTGTCCCGATTTAAATAGATCTGGTGACATATGTAATCGACGGCAGAGATTTATTTCATTATCATTATCTTTAAATGTAATTATTATTGTCAACAGGGACGTAGTTCAGCTGATATAGATGGATGAGTTTGAGGTTTAAGTAAATAACTCTCAGGTGAACGGCTCGAATCCTACCAATGGCGAAAACTTTCAAAAAAAATACCTAATCAAATACAATTACTATATTCAAGTATTTTAGATCAGGAAAAAAAAATAAAAAAAAAATCAGTTCAGTGGGTGGGGGATTCAAATCCAATTGGAAAATCAGTCAGGAATTGACACTTTTTGAACAGTGAGATAAGTGGATCTGTGGATGCATGAAAAGCAAGTGACTATTTTCAATGCTTGAAAACCTAACATGGAGGTGCAGAAAGTTATGGTACCAAACTACCAATCAAGTTTGAATGCTCAACTAATAATAACATTAAGAGGTGGATGAAATGACAGGGTGTCATGCTTGAAAAAATCAATTAAAGTAGGAAAAAAAAAAGAATGGAGGCATATCATAATATGTAGTATGGTGGTTTCTTGGTTGTCAAAATTGATTGCTTCAAAGAACACAATAAAAAAAAAAAAAGGTAAAATAGTCAATGGTATATGTATGTTACATAAATGGAAATATGTGATCACTTCACCCACCTTTGCTTTGAAAATGAATAAAATAAAGAGCTATCAATCATAACATTGTAAATCTATGAGAATATATATACTATACAATTCATTGTCTTGTAGTACCAAGCACATTGGTGTATACATTATTCCTCAATCCTCACAAATAAATTCAGTCAACAAAGTGACTTCTTCTACATTCATGTGAAAACTTTTGAAAATCCATCTTAAAATTATTGGATGAAATATAAAGTTATGAACAAAAAATTCTCAACTTCATCAATATTGGGTAAGTTTAGATATTCATACATTATATTAAAAAAAAAAAAAAAAAAAGTTTGCCTCTCAGGCTCTCACATTCACTATTAAATTAAAATATATTTTTTATTTACAAGATGAATTCAAACTATCTAAAAATGTGTTAACTTTTTATTGCAAAGTTAAGGTGATTCATTCATAAGTATGGTTGGTAAAATAAGGATTCAGACCCTACCTGGAACCGAACCTGTAAAAAACCTGCAAAATTTTAAAGGTTCTAGACCCACACCAGACCCTTAAAATAAACTGTAGGTTCGGGTTTGGACCTGACTTGCGGAAGGTCCTGGTTTTACCCGATCCTAATAAGACCCGAATTTGTCTCATGTTTTGACCCGGACTTATCAATCCGAATTTTTGACCTGATTTTTTTTTTTTTTTTTTACCTAAATTTTTACAATTTCAAGATATTTCATCTTAAATAACTAATCTAAATCAATTTAAACATATATTTCTTTATATACCATTGACCGATGACATTATACATCGGTAGGCAGAACACTTTTTTAATTCGAATCTAGGATATTGTAAAGACCCAATAACCACATTGAAACAAATAATTAATTTAAAATAATATTTACGATCAATTTTTATTTTTTTTAAGAAACACCCATACTAAATTATAATTCTAGATTTTACAACACAAAATAACAAAAAGTCAAAAAATTTAAAAAAAGTATTTTAAAAAAAAAAAAAAAAAAAAAGAAGTTGTAGCTAGGTTCAAATTGTATTAATTGTGGTCAATTTTTAGTATCACTAATCACTAGCAAAAGATCTTATACTAATTGTGGTCGTATGCACGATGGCCAAAGTTCAAATTTCGCTGTCTCAATTAATAATAATAATAATAATCTTATACTACAAATCAAATCCATTTTCTTTTCCTTTTACTATTCGCAGTTTCACACTCAATGTTCTTGTCATCTTAGATCAACCAATTAGTTGAATTTTGATATTTGAACAGAATATGAACGTTTTTTTTTTTTTTGAAAGGGCACCTGAAAACCTGGTAAACCAGATCCAGGGCAAGGTTACAACCATAACTGAGACTCCACAAGTAAAGCCAATTGAGCACAAGCCCAGAACAGAGTCCCACAACGGGAGAAAAACGCCAACACTGAAGTGGGAATACAACCAAAACAGAAACAAAACAACTGGAAAAAACAACTAAACGGGCTGAAATTGATTGAAGAATCAAATTAGAATGTTCTTATGAATTATTAAAACTGATATTGTATGTTGTTGGTCTTAGTTGACAAAAAATACACATCTTCTTCATTTGAAGCTTGTCAAATTCTCTACGCAATACCCTCAAGCCATCCACTAGAGACTTGTTGGCTTTCTCACAGCTCCACACATTTTCTCTTTTGAATTTTTCAATTTAAAGTCAAATAAAAACACAAACCTTTCTCTATTCCAGAAGACAGAAAATTATAAAATTTGACTCATAATTTTCTTTCCTCCTCAATTCTGATAAATCAACTTCATATTTTTTCGGCCTAATTTCGATTTTGATTTTCTAAGTATTATGATAAATTTTGATATCGAACAAGTCATGGGTTTATTGGGATTCGAGATCTATTAAGATCAAACACGGTTCGTATATTTACTCTTAAAGAAATGAGGAGAAAACTCCTCATGTATACCTATAAATATGTATGGTTGTTGGCTTTCTAGCTAAATTTCTAGCATTTGAAACGTTCTTTGCGGGTAATGTTAGAGAAATTCCCAACTGTTATTTTCTAGCTTTTTGAGGTTCAACTTTCTTAAAATGGAGATATGAGGAGAAAACTCCTCATGTATACCTATAAATATGTATGGCTGTTGGCATTGTCTAAAATTTCTAGCATTTGAGACGTGCTTTGCGGGTAATGCTAGAGAAATTCCCAACTGTGATTTTCTAGCTTTTTGAGGTTCAACTTTCTTAAAATGGAATAATTACTATACTCAAAACAGATGATTTGATGATAAAAGAGTGGATCAGTGAATGTGAGACAAGTGGCAAATAATTAATTTTGACAATTTTGAATTTTTCAGTTTTCTAATAAAGGGGTTTAAAACTACATTAATCTGATCTAAAGTGGAATCATGAGAAGTTTCTCTCTCTCTCTATATATAAAGTAATTTTTCAATACGGACATTTACGATGTACACTTTAAATACCTTTGATGAAATTGTATATAATTAAATGTTTTTTGATGAGATTTTTTGCATGCATCCTAAGAAAATTAAAATACACATTTAGTAAAAATTTGGAAATTTTTTAGATTTGAGAACTATTTTTTCTTATATTTCCCTATTTTTAAATGTTTTATCTTCCGGAAAAAATAGTTCTTGCACCCGAATTTTTTTAATTTTTTTTTTCCATAAATATATTTCAATGTTTTTATCATCTATACAAAAAATCAAATCAAGATTCAATATATTCCATGCAATTTCATCGAAGGTGCTTAAAGTATGCATTGTAAAAAGTCCTCATTGGAAAATTACTCTCTCTCTCTCTCTCTCTCTCTGTTATTTTCTTGTTCTACCACAGTTCCTTTTTTGATTTAGTTGACTATATTATTAAAATAAAAAAATTAAAAAAGAAAAAAAAAAAAAAAAAGCAAAAGCAAAAGCAAAGTAAAGTGGCACGCAGACCCTAAAACAATAATATAAAAAAGTACGTAGACCTCAACAGAAGGCAAAGAAACATAAACCTAAAAAGGCATAAAAGTAACCATTCCCTTCCGCCTCAAACGGTGTGGCCCAATTAAAAATAGTA
Organism: Acer campestre; assembly: GCA_954870605.1. Taxonomy (NCBI): domain Eukaryota; kingdom Viridiplantae; phylum Streptophyta; class Magnoliopsida; order Sapindales; family Sapindaceae; genus Acer; species Acer campestre. Next base: position 54,546,514 of record OX940800.1, on the reverse strand, counting down.
ACACAATGTAATTCTGCATGGGCCGATGAAGTTACATAATCAGGGCGAATCTTAATCTTAACAACAGGGAGGCGTTTAGAACTTCCCTTACTCAATTGAGACTTAAAATTAGATAAAGTCTTGAAAGTTGGTTTCACTCTTCTATTCGATTTTATCACCACGAGAATCCAATTATTGTCAGGATCAACTAGATCCTGAGCTTCTGCATACTTATCGTCCTTCCTTGAGAAGTTGTTTAATGAGTTGGAATTAGAGGTTCTAACATCAACTGAAGTAGTGTCCTTAAATGAATGTCAGTCTTGCAAATCTGACTCCATGGGGCCAGTATTAGAGTTCAAAATAGGGGTGAAATTATGGAGAATAATAGGACCAGTATGTTGCCTTATAGAAGCATCATCATTCATATTATGTTCTATCACAATTCCAAATCTAGTTAATAAATTGAAAATAAGAGTTATGTTACAGGCAAATGAAGACTTGCATGTCTTCTCTTAATTCGAATGGTGTACACCCCCCATTCTATATCAGTTAGGGGGGGGGGGGGGGGGGGGGGGGGGGGGGGGCGGGGGGGGTGGGGTGTGGTGTAATGAGTTTTTCAGTAAATGGATTATATAGTTTGCATCTTATTTTAAAACCATTAATTTACCAATTTGAGCAAAGATTACAAATATCATTTTCATTGGTATGTCATGTATTGCTTCATATCAAGGTTGTCTCTTCTTGAAAATAAGATTATAATATATATAGATATATATATATATAGAGAGAGAGAGAGAGAGTGGGTTGGGTTTACCAAATGTGATTTGAACATATAATTATATTTTTATTATTAATATTAAATGTTCTTGGTCAGTTTAGAAGAATTTACAAAGCTATATATATGGTGATTGGTGAGTATGCAGTGATCTTCTGAAAATATAATTTTTAAATAAATTGAATTCAAACTAGATTATCTTCAAATATGTCTTGCGCCTTCTTTATATATATATATATATATAAAATTAGGTTTGAACATTGTTTTTAAATGATCAACTTAATTTTCTTTTTCATAAAGTCTTTCTTTCTTTCGTCATTTTGGATGCATTTACTAATCAAGAATTATAGTTAGGAGCTGTTTGCTTTTTTGTCTAAAGTCTTATAAGATCTTAATTTATTAGATATATGGATAAGTCTTAAAAATTAATATATTATGATATGTTTGTTTTTTTTCATTTTAGATGACTTATTACAAATATAAAATTGATTAGGTTGTGTTAGGGTTTCTTCAAAATTGAGAATTTTTGGAAAATTGATTTTTAGTATTTTATTATGTGCGGATAAAATCATAAATGTATGAATTGTTATAAGATATTTTTGGAAATTTATTAAAAAACTCTACTGTATCACTTTTTGAATAAGATAAAAGTCAAAAAAAATTTACTTTTTCTAAAAGACATATATATCTTAAAATAAGATATAAGTTGAAAAAATAAACAAACTGATTTATCTTAATTTAAGATATAAGAGGTAATAAGTCTTATTGAGAAAAAAACAAACAGCCCCTTAGTGAAAGAAAACTCAATTGATGATTAATGAATTTTAATGTTTACAAATATTTTTTTTTAGAAAATTAAGTTAATCTCACATGCAAATTAGAAATTAACATTTGTTTGTTTGTTTGTTTGTTTTTTTTTTTTTTTTTTCCTCTTAAGTATTAAAAAACTTTATTTTAATTAAGTACTTAATGCCATTTAATATTTAAGACAAGTTTGTTTGTTTATTTTTTATATAAAATTCTCTAACTTAAATATTAAGTGGTTATGGTTTTACTATTCTACCCTCGTTGTAACAAGTGATTTAACTTTTAGAATACTCTAGCTCATTTTTCTTTACTTATTTTCAATTTTTAAAGTATATATTTTTATTTACAATTATTTATTAATTTAAAATAAATAAATAAATATAGTTTTTTTAAAAAATTTATATTAAAAATAATTAACGAGCTTCCTAGCCTCCTCTAAAAGTGGGTATTGGACGTCCCCGGCCGCCGTCTCCTTCTAGGTCAGGTTTGATAAATTAATAGAGTATTTTAATAATTATTAAGTTATATGAAGTTATTTTAGGAATATAATGTCAATATGTTAAGTATATCTTAACAACTAAATGAAAAGTCAGAAATTAGACATTTTTAATTTAAGACATTTCTACTTAATTTAAGATTTAAGTTATCGGAAAAAACAAACGACCTCAAGTGTAGCTCAGTTGGTAGATGGACGAGCTTGAGACTTGAGTAAATGACTCTCTGGTCAGCAGTTCCAATCCTATAAATAGTGAAAGCTTTCAAAAAAATACCTGTTTTTTGATTAGTAGATATCATTAAAAAAAAAAAAAAAAAAGGTTAATTACTATATCTCAATAATATTTTCCTTTTTGGGGGGAGAAATCATACAGGAAGAAGATATGATGGGTGTATTTTTAAGAAGTGGGTGGTGTGTGAAGTATCTGTATCACTCTTTATCAACAATTCTTTATAATCGATGTAATGGGCTGCTAATTAAATAGTGATATTTCAGTCCATTAAACAATAGAATAATCAGAATGGGCCTCATAAGGTTTCTTTATCGATTATCCAAAATCTCTTTAAGGTATGGATTGAGATCCCCTAATCCCTATCTATCTTATTATTGTTCAACTTTCAAGCATCTGCTGACACGTGGCAGACAGTCAAAAGAATCGTTGAGATTATTTCATTTATTTATTTTTTCTCTTTTTCCTCATTTCTTTTCCCTCATCTAAATTTTCCTTTATTTTTTTTCCTCTCTTTCTACTAACAAACACATTTAATCAGATAACAACAACAACTTTTTTTTATTTATTTTTTATTCCAAAAATCCTCTCTTGACACTTGTTCTAAGAAAAACAAAAACAACAACCCAGATAATGAATTTTTTTTTCTCAAATAGACAAATAGACAATAGTGGAGATAATAAATATTTTTTTTTAAAAAAAAATTACATCACCATCATCATCAACATTACACCACCAAAAAATATATGTTACAAGGAAGCTTCCATATTAAGATCAACCAAAATATAATTAATGAGGAATTTTTTGGATTAAGAAAAAAAGAAGTTGTTGTTATCTACTTAAACGTGTTTGTTAGGAGAAAGAGAGGGAAAAAAATAAAGGAAAATTTAGATGAGGGAAAAGAAATCAGGAGAAAGAGAAAAAATAAATAAAGGAAATAATCTCAGCCATTCTTTTGTTTGTTTACTATGTGTCAATAGATGCTTGAAATTTGAGTAAAAATAAGATGGGTAGAGGATCTCTATCCTTAAGATATATGTGATTACGTGAATATATAGACGATTTCTCAAGATCAGTCTGTATTCTGGTATGACTCTTTTCCAGATTTGCTGGGTTGTTTGGCCAAGGTGGACTTAAACTCTTGAATGAAAGCATTTTAGTTTCAAAAAAAAAAAAAAAATCTCAAAACTTTCCGGATCTAGAGTAATGGTCTATTGATGGAGTTTAATATTTTAGTTTATCTTCCAAATCCCAAGCAAAAAAAATTAAATTTTCAGTGGTGGAGATTGATCAATGGATGGAAGAGATTAGATCTCTTTTATCCACTTTTTTTATTTATTTTTTTAATAAAGATAATTAATTAATTAAATATTATATAAATAAATATAAATATTAATAGGCCGGTGATGGAGATCAGGAGATGACCTCCACTTTTTTTTTTCTTTTTTTTTAATACTTTTATAATTAATTTTGAAAATGTAAATATAATATTGTAAATTTTTTTGGAACAATTTTTTTTTTTAAATTGTAATTATTTTAAACCAAGGGCAAAATAGTACTTTAAAGTGTTATGCTAAGTTTGACCGTTAGTTTTTGGGTCAAACGATTATTTTAATATTTTTCTGAAAAAGAAGAGAATTAAAGATTATAATACACATAAATTAAGTAAAAAATAATAATGTTTTCTTAAAATATAAGAATTAAACTCCAACCAAAAGTTGGTTGCCTTGGTGGTCTAAAGCTTGGGGATAAAAACCCAAGTCCTTAGTTCTATTCCTGACAATTATATTGTGGCCAGTCTTCAGGGCGCTTAGCTCTCCTAGTGGAAGGACGGACATGGGGTTAACGTCAGCGGTTCAAATTCTATAACATCAGTTACCGTATAATCTCATAATTTATAAGATATTTATACCTCACATGCTACATCATTTGAAGAAAAAAAAAAAATAGAACGTTACATGATAAATGACATGATATTAACAGTCACATTCCAATATACAAAAGTGTTACTCAACGGATAGAGGAGATTGGAGAGACGAGTGCGGAGCTGATAGGCTGTCCACGAATCTACCCAAATGGTAGTCCACGTTTCCTGTTTCAGTCTTTTTAGGTAATTAAATAACATTTATTACATAAATTAATTAATGTAGTTAATAGTTTCCTTTTTAAGAATTTTATAGTTGTTAACCTCGGTATAAGGGCATAGGTTAACATCACCCATAAATAAATTAGAGTGTTTTTAGTACGACTTTTCAATTTAAACTTTTAGAATAGATCTTTTTGTAGTAGGGCTTGTAACAAAAAAGACTTTTGATTGTGTAAATTACAAAAGAAAATGTTGACAATGTATTTTTAGAAATAGCTTTTGGTTGAGTGAATTACAAAAAAGGTGTTGATAATGTATTTATAATAAAAAAAATGTTATGGTGGAATATCTAAAATTTATAAAGGGTAGTTGAGACAGTTCATATGTTTTAAAAAAACTCAAAAAAAGCTTCTTGGAGAAGCCCAAATTTGTTTGGGTTTCTCCAAATATACATAAAATGACTTTTTTAAAGGATAATTGAGACAATTCATATATTAAAAAAAACTGTTTTCAGTTTTGTCAAACAACCTAAAAAAACTTCAAAATAGCTTCTAGTATTAAAAAAACGTTTTTAATTATTTCAAAAGCCATACCAAACATACATCTAGGAGTTGATGATAAGTAACCTTTATTCGCTTCATCCTAATTTGTAATAAGTGGGAGGGATCTTCCTATACTTTAAGGTTTAATAGATAAATGTAAATATATATTTACATTAGTAGGTTAGAACTTTGGCGATGGAGTTTCAATTTGAAGTCTCCAACCAACGAATCAGTAAACCCTTACTGATTGTAATGAGAGATGTTATTCTTAGAACACTACAAAAAAAGTGACATATAGTGACATTTTTGTGTGACAAATTTCAAATGTATCACAGTAGGTATTATTTTGTGACAAATTATATCATTTGTCATTATGTTTTATTCAATTTAGACTTTTAAAAAATAATTGTCACAATTAGTTAAAAACAACTTGATAATTTGTGACAAATAATATAATTAGTCACAAATTACCCTATAAAAAAAGGAAAGATTTTATTTTATAAATAATTAGGTTTTTAAAAGGCATCAGAATCAATAAATTTTATTTTATTTGGAAGAAAACAAAAAAGCCACAATCGTGGTGTTGTTATTTTTTTTTTCCTTATTCCATCTTCATATGTCTCTTGGTTCTCCCTTTGTCACTGCTATATCTAGATTTTCTCTTTATTTTCTCTTTTTCTTAAACACACTTTTAGGTTTGAAACTGTGATTCATCCGTAGAAGTCATTAGCATTGTAGAGAAAATTCTGTCTTTATAGAAAAAGGGTAAGCTTCTCTGCATTTGATTTTTTTTTTATTATATATATATATATATATATTAGGGTTTGTTATCTTTTACTTGTTTTTCAGGGTCGGAATTTCAAATTCGAGTTTCATATAATAAAAGTTTATTTGAATAAGATATATTTTTTTTATGCAGAATTATATATATATATATATATGTTTAGGGATGTTTCTTAATTTTAATTTTTTTTTCTTTAGTTTCTCTTTTCCTTAAAAACACTTTTTAGGTTTGAAACTGTGTTTCATCTTTAGAAGTCACCAAGATTGTAGAGAAAATTTTGTCTTGATAGAAAAGGTAAGCTTCTCTTGATTTAATTTTTTAGGGTTTATTTTCTTATACTTGTTTTTTAAGGTCAGAATCTCAAATTCGATTTTCATATATTGAAAGTTTCTTTTAACAAGGTATCTTATATATATAATTATATATGTGTGTTTAGGAATGATTCTTAACTTTAATAAATTTTTTTTCAGGAACCCATAATTATTATTTCATGATTTATAGTTTTTTGTTCTTAGATTTCCACAATACATGATATTTATTCGTTAATGTGCATACTAACTGTTTGATTAAATGATTTTTATGGAACAACCAATTGTTTGATGCAGCATTGAAAAAACAAAATTATATCTTATTGATGTGTTAATAATATACTTTCATCTATTGTAGTTTGTATCTAGGTGAAAAGTTTATTCCTATTTTTTCATTTACGAAAGTGTTATAGTATTGAGGCTTGAAGAATCTTCATCATGGTTATTCGGATATAATTGATGTAATGCATTTATCTCAAAATTTGTAGCAAACAATTTTGTAATATATATATTTTTTTTCACTTTCTTTTTTCTTTTTCTTTTCTTTCTTGTGTTCTAATTATCAATTCCTTATTGTATTTTTTGTATTTAAGTTTACTTGTAGTTAATAATAATTGAACGGACCATTATATTAATTTTGATTGAATTTGTAACTTGTTATCTTCTTGTTAATTGTCATTAATTTGTGTAAAACAAACATAATTTTCATATGGTTAACTGTCACTAGGTTTGTGTATAATGACAATACTTAAATAATTAATTATTGATAAGGTTATGTATAGTGACACAATTAAATATCGATAACGTTATGTATAGTGACACAATATTTAAATAATTAATTATCAATAAGGTTATCTATAGTGACACAATTAAATATTGATAAGGTTATGTATAGTGACACAATATTTAAATAATTAATTGTCACTAAGAAGATGTATAGTGACAAAATCTTCAAACAGTTAATTGTCACTATATATAAATTTAGTGACACAATTTTTATTTTGTCACTAATTAAGGTCGAGTGATAATATGTCACTAAAAGTTATGATTCGTGACAAATACCAAAAAATTGTCACAAATACTTTTAGTGACTGGGAAAAAGTGGCGAATTGTTAGTGACATTTTTTTTGTCACAATATTGAAATTGTGACGATTTCTTTACTTAGAGTGACAAATAATTTTTATCACTGTATGTCACTTTTTTTTTTGTAGTGGAAATTATGATATGCCAATTTTTAAGAACATTAAACACATCCAAGAAAAGTAAATTGATTTTCATAGCGATAGCGTCAATCTATTCATGAATATGCACATATCACATATGGTTTTGATAACAATAATTTAGTAAATGTGTTTTTATTAATCTTTCGATTTATGTGTATTATTACCTTTTTTCTTGTTGGATCCTTAGCTTATCACTTCATTAGCATTCTAGCAAACACTATAACACGAACGAGATATTTACTCTCACGACATCAGAAAATACTTCATATATATTATTTATTTAGAATTTTCTTTATCTCACCTCATATGATTTTTACCTCATTTAATCCCATGACACATAAATATTGTAATAAATGAATGATTAAGATGTAATTGATACTTTATCGACCACTAATTACAAACTTTAAAAATGTGAGATGATAAGAGGATTCTGGTCTATTTAAACGAAGTAAAAAGATAATGAAAACTAATGGAAAATCAATAAAAAATAGCTGAAAGAGAAGCTTTCATTAATTACATCTATTTTTGTCTTTTTTCAAAGGGAGCGGTGTTAGGTTAAACATGTTTGGTTGTTTGAATGCATGTGTGGCCTACCTTTAATACTTACCTACCAGCACGATATGCATTCAATTTTCTAATTAAATCAACTTTGGCCAGGCAGCTGTATTTTTGGGGCAAGTGATTCTTGAAATAATTGGCCGTTTTTGACTACTGATCAAAGACAAAGAGTCTCCAAATCCAGATTTAGATAAGAGATTTCGCAACATAATGCCATAATGGAGTTTTAAACAACTTTGCCTCACCGGTCACCACTCATGGCCATCTACTTACTTTAAATTCCCTAAATCAATGTTCCGTTTGTTTTTTTACTGGACTCAAATCATCTGTCCCAATTTGTATCTAGCTAACTAAATTCTGACATGTGTCTATATTTAATTATTTTTTTTCAGCTTCTTTCATAAATATAGACATATGTCCCAATTTGATTGGTTAGACACAAATTGGGATACCAAATTTGGAAAGGTGATTTGAGTCTTTTTTTATTTAAGTCTTAAAAGTCATAAGTATTTAATAGGTCTAAGACCCTTTGATTTTTTTATTTATTTATTTTTTTCTCTCGTATTGATGTTTATTTTACTACTATATCCTTCATTTTAGGTATTTTCATTTTAATAATAAATATTATTATGATTTAGAAATGAATTTTAATATTATTTTAAATAAAAATAATGTCATTCAAAATAAATAAAAATAAAAAAATTAATATTTTATTAAAAAATAATAATTAAAAAAAAACTGGAGAAGAAGGAGACGCCTCCTTTCTCGTCGATTCCTCAAGAGGAGGCCTCCTCCTCTAGCAACAACGACAGAGGCTGACAGGAGGAGGCCACCGGCCTCCGTTGTCGATTTAGGAGTAGGCAAGCTGCCTTCTCCATTATAACGAATGAGAGGAGGCACGACCTCCTCCCATTAATTGAGAGGATGCTGGCCAACCTCCTCCTCCTCCCATGAGATTCAATTTTAGGGTTAAGGCTAGGATTTAATTAAATTGAGGATTTTTTTTTTTTCAATGAGGTGTTTTTGTTAATAATTTAATTATATAGGGTTATTTTAGGAAATTTATGTTAATGTATTAAATATCACTTATTCAAGAAGTGAAAATTCAAAAAAAAAAAAAAAAAGCTTTTTAATTTGAGATGTTTTTAAATTAATTTAAGATATAAATCGAAAAACAAATGAATAAAAACCACTTAATTTAATACTTAAGACTTAAGTGGTGAAAAACAAACACCATCTAAGTGTTGACAATGAAAACCATATAACAAGAGTTGGCATGTGGTGGCTTCAGTGCCCTACAAAATTTGGAAAATATCAAAGATCTATGTGTCGATCTCATAATGTGTTAAATTTCGGTACATATTTATTTTTATGTGCTTATGTGAAGTGATATATATATATATATAGTGGTTGGTAGCTTTACAATAAAAAAAAACTAGTTAGATTGTGACATCAATAAGTATATGATCCAAGCTCAAGTCAGAGGCGGACCACCATGGAGGCAAGGGGCTAGGGGAGGCCACTACCCACGGAAAAAAAAAAGAAAAATAGTTAAAAAATTATAAGTTTTTAATATTTTAATTCTATAAATTTTAAGTTTTTATTATTGCCCCTAAACTACAGACTTCTAGTTCTGCTCCTGGTTAGAGCTGCCGCCACGGCTTAATGAAGAAAATAGGACTATAGGAGTAACCGATGGGAAAACATAACAAACTCTACCAAAAAAAAATTAGTTTGAAACTTCACCTAATTGATTATAAGCTTAAGAGTAGAGTCGTATTAAGTTAGTTTTAATAGAAAGAGAGGTATACACGTTCTTGGTTTGAGTGGGTTGGTGAAACAAAATATTCTACACCAACCACAACCATGGCTTTGCTTTATGATTTCTCATTTCTCCATCAAAACCAAAAATTTTCTTCCTCTAGCTACCATGACATATCACTCAAGAAAGTGATCTATTAAATAATAAGACTAATTGCACAAACATCCCTTGAGTTTAGATCTAATTATAGCTAGAGGGAACTTTTACTAAATATTATAGAAACCTCCCCTGATGTTATTAGCTTACGGTTAGTAGTTAACAGTTCGAGGGTGAACTTGTCATTTTGAAGTAGGGTTAGACAAAAGAAACACATGCCACTTATAGAGGAAATATAGAGAAATAGCACCAAATTGGATTGGTTTTGTGGTAATATCACTAACTTAATAAGTTTTGTTGAAAGAGAGATGCTATTGACAATCCATTAAAAATCTTTCTACACTCCATTTAATTATTATTTTTGTTAATGACAATTTTATCCCAATTAAAATTACAAAAGGGGACAAACATATTCTGAATACACTCCATTCCAATTTTAAACTTCCAAAAAAAAAAAGTATAATTTAAAATGATGCTTAACAAATTAATGAAATCACTATTTAAGTACTAAAAAAGGGAAAAAAAAAACTATTTAAAATTATAAATTAATAAAATTATAATAAAAAATTTAAATTAAACCAAAAAATTAAAATAATTAAAAATATAAAATAATATAAATATACTTAATTGTAGATGGAGATCTTCGTCTCCGGTTGAAAGAGCATATAAATTCTTTTTTATTATTAATGTTTTATTTTAATTCAATATGTTATCATTTATGTTATTCTTAAATGGAAGTTTTAGAATTAGGGTATTAAAATTTAAGTCAAGTTTTTCTATTTTTTAAATTCAGATGTTTTTTTTTTCTTAAACATTTTAGATTTCTAATGGTTAAAAAAAGACATATTCAAGTCGACACCGCAGGCGGCATATAAAAAAATAGTTTAAAGAAACAAGCAAAGTCAATTTCACTCTTGAATGAAAAAAATAATAATTTTGGAGTAAAATAAAAAATCTTTATTTATTTTTTTTAATTTCAGTTTTTAGGATGAAGAATGATAATTTTGTAATTAAATGGAGTGTTTTTAGAAAATTTTTAAATTTAATTTCTTATGGTGGAATGTCTTTAGAAAATGTGTGTGAAAAGAAAAAGTAGGATTGTAAGGAGAAATCCTCTTGTTGAAATAGCACCAAAATATGTGATCTGTCTAAATTACCCCTCACTTATTCTTTCTTCCTCTCTCTTTTTCTTACTCTCTCCTTTGTTTTCTTTCAAAGAACTCCATTGATCCATTAATGGAGGTTGGACATACCTCAAATGGAAGTCGAATGGAGGGTGAAAAACCTCCATTGGAGTCGAAATGACCTCGACTTCCATTGGTGGTCGATGAAGAAGAAGATTAAAAAAAAAAAATCTGGAAATAAATCTCGGATATTTGAAAATAAGTCTCGGGTAGGTCACCCGAGACTTATTTCAAGCTATTTCCAACTACCTGAGACTTATTTCAACTACCCGAGACTTATTTCAAAATACCCGAGACTTATTTCCAGAATTTATTATTATTATTATTATTATTCTTCTTCTTCTTCATTGACCATCAATGGAGGTCGAGGTCATTTCGACTCCAACGGAGGTCTTTCGCCCTCCATTCGACCTCCATTTGAGGTCTGTCTGACCTCCATTGATGGGTCAATTTAGGTTTTTGAAAAAAAAAAAAAAGAGGAGTGAGGAAGGAAGAGAGGAAGGAAGATAAAGAGAGATTAGGGGCAATTTTGACAGATCAGCTTAATTGGTGCTATTTCTATAAAACTTATTAAGTGGGTGACTTTTCCATAAATGGCTTTGGAAAGAGTGTTAAAAATTTTAAGGACTCGTCACTTATATGTGAAGTCAGACAAAAAAAATAAAAATTAAACTTGTGATAAACTTCCATGTGAAGTCAGACTTAAAAGAAAAGGTAATTAATTAATTATCTATTAATATAATTAATTAAAATCTATTAATGTAATTAATAATTAAAAGGCTAATTGGCAAGAATACCCCCTGAACTATACCCGAATTTGCAACTTACCCCCTGAACTTTTTTTTTCGGCATTAAACCCCCTAAACTCAACGAAATTTGCAATTGTTAACGGAAATCCAACGGAACCCTAATTCCGTCCAGGAAAATTACACTAAGCTCCCCTAATTATATATATAATTGTATTAAACCCCAAAAAATATAATAATATTACCCGAATACCCCTCTAACCAAATTTTAAAAATAAAAATTTAAAATTTAAAATTTAAATAATGGTTAAATAATAATAAAATTCTGAATTTTATTATAAAGATAATTAAATAAATAGAGAATGAAAAAAATAAATTGATTTAAAAATTATTAAATTATCTTTTTTATTTAAATGTCACTAAATATAAAACCCATATAAATATTTAAATTATTTAAGAAAAATAAAAATAATGGTTAAATAATAATACAATCCCCTTTCAATAATAATAATAATAATAATAATAATAATAATAATACAATTCTTTTTTTTTTTATAAAGAAAATAAAATCTTTAAGAAATTAAAACATCTTTAAAATCTTTACCATCCATCTCATAGATGGACGGTGAAGAAATATTTATTAAAAAAAATTCAAATTAAAAAAAAAACATTTTTTTAAATAGATTGATTGATCTCAATTACAATAAAATAAAATAAAATAATAAGTTTCTCCATTAATGAAGATATGAAGATCCATCAATGTTCTTCTTCTTCTTCTTTTTTTTTTTTATAATTTTTTTTTTTATAATTAGATTTCATTTATTGGTTTGTGAAATGTGTTTTTTAAATTAATTTTTTAACTCAATAAACATAGAGAAGAGAAATCCTTAAAATAAAAAATTTCGAATAAATATTTTTAAATGAACTTCGATCCATCTAATTAAATGAACACCTATTTCTCCATCCAATCCTTAAAAATTTTCCTTCTCTAAAGAAAATAAAAAATTTAAATTTCCAACACCCATAAAATTTAAAATAAAAAATTTAATTTTTAATTCTTCTATATGTGCTTTTAATTGGATTGATGTTCAATTTTTTAAATTTTGTATTTGTATTATTATAATTATTTTGTAATTGAGATAAATCAATCTATTTCAAAAAATGTTTTTTTTTTATTTGAATTTGTTTTAATAAATATTTCTCCACCGTCTATCTATGAGATGGATGATTGAGATTTTAAAGATGTTTTAATTTTTTAAAATCTTCTTTATTCAAAAAATCAGATTTGTATTTTTTTTTTTGAAAGAGAATTGTATTATTATTTAACCATTATTTTTATTTTTCTTAAATAATTTATATATTTATCTAGGTTTTTATATTTAGGGATATTTAAATAAAAAGATAATTTAAATAATTGTTAAATCAATTTATTTTTTTCATTCTCTATTTATTTAATTATCTTTATAATAAAATTCAGAATTTTATTATTATTTAACCATTATTTAAATTCTAAAATTTAAATAATAATAATAATAATAATAATAATAATAATAATAATTATTATTATTATTATTATTATTATTATTATTATTATTATTATTTTATAAAGACAATTAAATAAATAGAGATTTTTTTCATTTCTCTATTTATTTAATTGTCTTTATAAAAAAAATAAGAATTTTATTATTATTATTATTATTATTATTATTATTATTATTATTATTATTGAAAGGGGATTGTATTATTATTTAACCATTATTTTATTTTTCATTAATAATTTAAATATTTATATGGATTTTATATTTAGTGACATTTAAATAAAAAAGATAATTTAATAATTTTTAAATCAATTTATTTTTTTCATTCTCTATTTATTTAATTATCTTTATAATAAAATTCAGAATTTTATTATTATTTAACCATTATTTAAATTTTAAATTTTAAATTTTTATTTTTAAAATTTGGTTAGAGGGGTATTCAGGTAATATTATTATATTTTTTGGGGTTTAATACAATTATATATATAATCAGGGGAGCTTAGTGTAAGTTTCCTGGACGGAATTAGGGTTCCGTTGGATTTCCGTTAATAATTGCAAATTTCGTTGAGTTTAGGGGGTTTAATGCCGAAAAAAAAAGTTCAGGGGGTAAGTTGCAAATTCGGGTATAGTTCAGGGGTTATTCTTGCCAATTAGCCTAATTAAAAAAAATGAACATGGAGATGGTCTCACTTAACATATTGCAAACCCACCTTTGCCACCACGACCACCCCCACCTCTTTCATCGCCGCCTCCGCTTCCGCCATACCCTCCACCACCAATACCCATTAGATTCGATACCGAATTTGACCTCTCCCCTCCTCGAGATCGAATCCAGGACTAATGGACAAAGACGTTCTCGATGCCACTGTCCGAGTTATGAAATCAAAACTCTTTTGGTCCGAAAACAACTTCACCTTCCAGTAACCCTCCCTCTGCTATCACTCATCTTTTCTTCTTCCTAATTCACTGACCTAAAAAACACAAAAATCCCTAACCAAAGGCCCCCATAGCATATCAGATCTAGCAACCTTTCTAGCTCCATTTAAGTTCTGTTAAATTCTTTTTTATTTTTTTAAGATCTGGAGAGTTTCTTCCTCCATTTTAGTTTTGTTAAAAAAAAAGAAAAAAAGATCTGAGAGCCTCTCTGGCTCCCATTTTCGTTTTGTTAAAATTCTTTTTTTTCTTTTCTAATAATCAAAACTAGATTTTAATAGTACTTGTTTAATCTAATTGTTTTACTGATTTTTTTTTATATTTAATAAGTACTTTTAATTTTTTTTATATTAATTTTAATTTTCGTTTTTTTAAGTAATTTAAATTTTAGTTGATAATTTATTTTATTGGTTATCTCAAGTAACTGATTATTTATTACATATTATTATTTATATATAAAAAAAATAAGTAACTGATTATTTGAAGACAAAATCATAAGAGTAAACTGAACTTGCTTGGGGGCATTGTAGACCATTCATACTAATTGGCCAATCAATGGTTAGTTATAATGGAAGTCAACTAACGGTAGATGAGGTTTCTGTAATTTTGAACAAAGGTTCCATCTAGTTGCAATTAGGTCTAAACTCAAGGGATGTTTGTGCAATTAGTCATGAATAATAATACGTAGGGATTTAATCATTTTCCCCCCTACTGTTTACTATATTAGTAATGTGAGGACATGGTTTCCCAACTTTAGAAAGTTGGCCCCCCCAGAACAAATTTATTTAACAAACAACCCCCCAATGTCAGAAAATCATCAACAGTGAGGGTTGACCATCACTGTTTAAGGGTATTTAATCTCAGATGTAGGGACAGTCAAAATAATTAGGGTTGAAGGTTAAAAATGTAAATTGATATTTATAATAAATAATATATTAAATAAAAAATCAAATAAGTGGAGGAGATGTTGCCAAGTCACACCTCCACCTATCGTTTCTTCTTTTTCTTCTCCAAAAATCCACGACCACCATCTTCAATTTCTTTAAAAACAAAAAACCAGAAATCTGGAAAACCCAGACCTGGGTTCACCAGTGCCACCACGGCACCACCACACTGCCAAACCAACACCATCAATGGCCATCAATCGATCTTCACACCATCATCCGACGACCAGTCGACCAACACCATCAGACGCAAACTCCAGACCAGGCCATCAATCAGAAGCAATCTCAGCCACCGTCGATCTTCACACCATCATCCGATGACCAGTTGACCAACACCATCAGACGCAAACTCCAGACCAAGAAATCTGGAAAACCCAGACCTGGGTTCACCAGTGCCACCACCACACTGCCAAATCAACACCATCAATGGCCATCAATCAGACGCAATCTCAGCCACCGTCGATCTTCACACCTCCTTCTCACGCACAAATCGATCTGCTCCTCCACGAGTTGTTTTAATGGCGCTGGAATGTCTCCACCGCCAGTGAGTTGTTTTAATTTTTTGTTTCTGTAAAAAAAATTGTTTTATTTTATTGAAAAAAAAAAAAATCTGATCTCATGGGTGTGTTTGTGTGTTTGTGTAGTGAATTGGTTTCGATTTGATTTAAATTTGGGTCAATTGTTGCATGAAAATTGTTGAATGTTGTTTGTTGGTTTTGATATATTGCTGGAAGAAAAATTGATTAATCTGGTGTTAGTGATGATGATGATGATATGTTAATCCGTCCATATTTATGGGAATTGTACTGTATATGTTGAATTATTGTTCTGGAATTTTGTAGGTTTGTTTGTTTTGTTCTATAGGTTTACTGGTTTATTTTGTTCTTTAGGTTTACTGTCAATGATGATGATGTTAATTTGTTTTTAATAATTTAATTTATATTTTCCCTTTTAAAAAATAGATAATATTTTTCTTAAATATATTTTTTAATTTATTATTATTATTATTATTATGAAATTTAAATAAAAAATTAAAAAAAGAGATATATCTCCACCGTCCATCTTTGAGATGGATGGTGGAGATATCTTTTATTTTATTTTTAATTTTAAATATATAAATTAAATTATTATCTATTTTGTCTGTCATTTAATGTTTATAAGGGTAATTTGGTCTTTTAACCCACTGACTTGTGTCAGTGTGCACTGTTCCGTCCAAAAAGTTAACAGAAGGGGGTGTTTGAACAATATTTTCATTTCAAGGGGGAGACTGGCTAATTTCGTGAAATCCTGTCCTCATTTTAACAATATGGTAAACAGTAGGGGGGAAAATGATTATTTCCCTAATACATATTGTCAATCTGTATATATATTTCCCCATACATGACCTATAATTGATTATCATGGGCACAAGTGGGTTTGATTTACAAATTAATTGATCATCATATAATTCAAAAATGTGAATACAATCTCTTGTGTCATTCTTGTTTCTACTCTCTCTCTCTCTCTCTCTATATATATATATAAACTATCGGTCATGCTCACATCAGTATGCCCTAATGTACCTACATCAGTACCAATGCATATGGACCACTGATAATGGAGAAGTTTTTACAAGTTCATACACTTTGAGTCAAAGTATGTAAATCTAATGGTCCACATCAAACGCACTAATGAAGTTATATCAGTGCGCAATGACGAAGTTATATCAGTGCACACTGACTTGAGCATTTCTGTATAAACTATATTGTGAAAACTTTCTTTTATTGTAATGATATACATCTATATTCATCCATGCTTTGCCTGGAGGTATAAAATGGGTTGTGTCAGGTTGGCTCGCTTGGTCTATATTTGCAAGTCTCATCGTGCCATGCCAGGCACAACTGTCGTGTCGTGTCGTGTCGTGTCATGGAAATACAAATTTTAAATATATTAGGGCGTGTCCTGTAAGCGTTTTTCGTTTGCTGTTTTTTGAAAATAAAAATGAAAAATGAAAACAATGCGCAATGACGAAGTTATATCAGTGTGTAATGATGAAGTTATATCAGTGCGCATTGACTTGAACATTTCTGTGTAAACTATATTGTGAAAACTTTCTTTATTTGCAATGATATACATCTATATTCATCCATGCTTTGCCTGGAGGTATAAAATGGGTTGTGTCGGGCTGGCTCGCTGGGTCCATATTTGCAAGTCTCATCGTGCCATGCCAGGCACAACTGTCGTGTCATGCCATGGAAATACAAATTTTAGATATATTAGGGCGTGTCCTGCAAGCGTTTTTCATTTGCTGTTTTTTGAAAATAAAAATGAAAAATGAAAACAATGTTTTTGGTTTCAATTTCGAAATCCGAAAATGCGACTAGTATGATATGCTGAAAGTTGTATTCTAAAAATAAAAAACACTAAAAAATGCGTCTGGTAGGTTAACAGAAAAATATCAAAATTTGACAATAATTCATCACAAATAATTATCAACTAAGTCAAAGTATTTTATTAAATAAAAATTACATCCAAATCAAGAATTTAAAATATTAAATATTAAATGAAATATAAATAATTAAAATAATTCAAAGAATGCAAAGAATTTATTAAAACATGGAAAACATGTTTAACGTGTTTTCCATGTTTTTCAATTTTAACATTGGTTTTTTTTTTTTTTTTTTCATTTTGTTTTTTGTTTTTGAAAACAAAATGAAAAATGGTTACCGAAAGCGAATTCAAAATCATTTTCGAAAAACAAAAATGAAAACGGTGCAAAAAACACCTACAGGATAGACCCTTAATTGCTTTTAAGGAAATACAAATTTCAATTGCTTTCAAAGAAATACAAATTTCAGTTGATTGCTAATTATTGAGAATGAATCAAAATCATCAGACAAAGTTGGTTGTGAAAAAGTAAGTTTTAAATTAATTTTTATTAATTTTATTATTAAAAAAAATTATTATGCATTATTTTCACTATAATATCGTCGTGTATATATATATATATATATTTTCAAACACGCTATAGACATTTTTTTGTTGTTATCATTTTTAGTTGTTCTACAATTTCATCAAACAATTTTCTAGTTTCACATCAATTGGGAAACAACATAAACCTTGCATATCCCTACAACTTTCACAAACATAAAGTAGATCTCCAACCGGAATAACCTCAAATCAGAATGATTTTGTGGACAGAAAACAGTTAAGATCAATAAATGGAGAGAGCTACTTAATTGATATGAGGAGAGAGAAAGAAAAATGGAGTATGATTTTGTGAAAGGAAAACAAAGAATAGAAAGAATTTGAAAGAACAATAAGAGAATTAAAGATAATAACAAAATTTTAAATAATAATAAAGTTGATTAAATGACATAAAATAGGTTTATGTGGTGTGTACTCATAAAAATACAATACAATATAATTAAATAAATGATATTTTTGGTATTAAGTAAGATTTATTTACAAACTATATTTATTTATTTTAATTTTTTTAATGACTGTGATTACAAAATGGGTGTACATACAATTTATTTAAGAAATTGAGTAAGGACTAAGGCCTATTCAGGCCGTATTAAGGTCATGCGCTCATTTGTTCCACATTCAGGTCGTGCCTTTTGTGTGTCGTCTCTGATGTAAAAGTATCTATAATCACCCCAAATGGAACGAATCCATAAGAATATTTGTATTCATGGATAGTTTTGTTATCCCTGCAGTCATATTACAAATTAATTTCCCATTCTACTAATTTCATCATTCATGACCATGCACATGGTAGTTGAATAAGTGATAGAATAATTGATTCAAGGAGCTCACACTAAAGTTGTAGACTTTCCATATGGATTCAAATTATGAATCATGAGAATCTATTGTATGATTGAAATTATTTCCATTTGGAATATAAACACGATGAGATTTTGTTTCCTTATATGAATGATTAGAAGCACATTATATAACACTGAATTTCAATTTCATGAATGAGATTTTGTTACATTATAATGCAATATTGGTTTTAGTAAAGTTATATTCGAGTTGTAGATTTCAACGTTATATACTTATATATGGATTGAGATTTTATTCATTATAATAGATAACTTATATTTGTTTTTTTCTTAAAAAATGTCACATTTCAATAAATGGTGGAGAGAAAAAGAACAAAAAAAAAAAAAAAACTAAGGGGTCGTTTACTATTAAGGAATCTTAATGAAGAAACGAAATTTAATTTCTAATTTTTGATTATTATAATATCTATCAATTCGGAATCAAATTATGCGGGTCTCTTATACAAACCAGAAATTAAGTTATGTTAGAAAGAGAACTTAATCCCCACTCTTTTTTTATTTTAATAAAAAAATTACAATAATTCGGGGTTTTATGAAAGAGAGAGGAGAGATTTGAATCCCCAACCTTGTAGTGTGGGTGCGAGAGGCTTTACCATCGGCCCAACCTCATCTTGTCAATATTCCTTGTTACTTAAAGAATAAATTTCCTTTTCATGATTTTCTTTTTTATAGAACTTAATTGATTATCTTTCGTTTCATCCATGATTAGTAAACATCTACTACAAGAAATTTGGTCTTTGGCAACACGCGAATACGTTGCCAATAAATTTCGCAATGCATGGGTGTGTGTTTCGCAATGCACGGGTGTGCGTTGTTGATACACATGTTGCTAAAAGTCTAAAGTCTTTTCACAACGTGCAACCCATGTAGTCTTATATTAATTACAAAGAATTACGTGTGTTGAGGTAGATAACGCGTGTTGTCATAGACATTTAATGCAATGTACTGTCTACATTTCCTTAGATGTTTAAGGCAACATGCATTTGTGCATTGCAATACGCGTTGTTGTAGACATTCAACACAACGAGCATTGCACGTTGTTGTAGGCCATACAAAAAAGTAAAAATAAAAAACATTATCGAGATCCCTCGTACCCACCCTCTTGGGCTCCCCTAGTAGACCTTAACACTATCAGCCCACAAACCCTACATATAATAATGTCTCTTAATTTGAGTAGATGAGGGTTTGATCTCAAGACAAGGAGCACTATAACATGTGATAATGTCGTTCTGCTGCAAGTTTTACTTTGTTAAGTATTACATACAAATTAATTGCACAAACATATCCTCTATTTATCTAATAAAGCAAATTTTCAAACACAAACATCCCAATTGGAATGTACTTGGTGTATGGAAAGTCAATAGTGCCCTTAGGTAAAAGGGAGAGATTATTTTGATGGGTAAATTTCATAAACAACTCTGAATTTAGGTGTAATTGTATAAATATTCATTTTTTTTTCCTAATAATTACATAAATATACCCTACCGTCATTTGACTTTTGTTAAATTTAACCTTTAACCACATTTGTATCTCAAAATGACTAAACTACCATTAAAAACTTATTTATCTTTTCTTTTATTATTTAAAAATATTAAAAAATATTTACTTAAATAATTGAAAAAATCAGTACAATTTTTTTTTTTTTTTTGCTTTTATTTTCTTTTTCTTTCCATCATTTTTTTTTTTAACATTTTCCATGTCCCCAAACACCAAATTTTCAGATTTCAAAAACCAACTTTATCTCCAAAACATTCAATTTCATACTCATCAACCCACAAACAATTTCATTTCATCAACACAATCAAAACCCACCATCATTTACATTTAATCAACAGAATCAAAACCCACAAAACTCACTAAACACAATCAAAACCCACTAAACACAGCCATTTTTCCAGTTTTTTGGGTTCTAATTGTGTTCAAAAAATGATAGAAAGAAAGCAACAAAAAAATTGTACCGATTTTTTTTTAATTTTTAAGTAAATATTTTTAATATATTTAAATAATAAAAGAAAAGATAAATAAGTTTTCAAGGTTAGTTTAGTCATTTCGGGATACAAATGTGGTTAAATGTTAAAGTTGACAAAAGTCAATTGACGATAGGGTATATTTATGTAATTATCAGAAAAAAATGAATATTTATATAATTACACCTAAATTTAGGGTTGTTTGTGAAATTTACCCACCAAAATAACCTCTCCCTTTTACCCAAAGGCACTATTGACTTTCCATACCCAAGCACATTCCAATTGGGATGTTTGTGTTTGAATAGGGCATTTGTTTAAAATTTTGCTTTATTAGATAAATAGAGGGTCTGTTTGTACAATTAACCCATAAATTTATATATAACATATATATTATTAAATTTTTATTAACTTTTTTAAATCAATATTTATTATAAAAATTAATCATTTTTATTACTTGATAATTTAAACTCATCCAAAAATCTTTACGATTATTTTGAATAAAATAAATAAATATAAAAAAACATTATTGCATCATTTAATTAAACTATTTTTATTTGAAATCAAATACAATCGGGTTAAGGGTTTATCGGAATTTAATGATATCAATTGTTACAACCACACAACTCAGAATGCAACTCCTACTACAAGGGAGGAGTCTCCCTATCTTTTACGATTTAAGAGGCTCTTTCATAAAAAAAGAAAAAAAAAAGAGAGGAAATGCCTAATCAATTAGTTAATGGTGGTTATACATTTTAATATTTTTGATCACAATATCCTTGATATGTGTGTTACCAAATATATATATATATTTTTGTAACACGCAAGTCAACAATTCCTAAAGATACTCTTACGGCAACATGCACGATATGTGTGTTGCAGATTTTTAGCCTTTTTCGCAACACGTAAGCCAACAATCGTTAAACGGCTTCTACAACAACATGTATGAAACGTGTGATGCTGAATATTAGTCTTTCTCAAGACGCAAGCTAATGATAACGTGCATAACATGTGTATTGCTGAATATTAGCCTTTCACAATGGACAAGCCAACAGATGCTAAAGAATCTCCTACGGCAACATGCATGATATGTTTGTTGTGGATTATTAGTTTTTTTTTTTTTCCACAACACGCAAGTGAATAGTTGTTAAAAAGGCTCCTATGGCAACGTTCATGTGTGTGCTGCCAAATACTGTATATATATTTATATATTTTAATAGTAAGTTAAAGCATATTCATAGCAACGTACATAACATGTGCGTTGTTGAATAATAGTCTTTCGCAATGTGTAAGCTAACAATTGCTAAAGAAACTCTTACGACAACGTGCATAATATGTGTGTTGCGAAATATTAACTTTTTTTGTAACGCATAAATGAATAATTACTAAAGAGGCTCTTATAGCAATATTCATGATGTGTGTGTTGCCAAATATCTTTTTTTTTTTTTTTTTTTTTTAACAAGTTGCACATTTATACGTTGCTAAAAACATATTTATAGCAACGTGCACAAAATGTGCGTTGTTTAATGAAGGAACTATGACAACGTACATTCGTTATACGTTGCTATATGTACTTAATTATTTACAACATTCGTCTGTATGTTGTCGTAGATTGTTTCTAAAATACATATTTTGTGTGCATTATGATACCTGACTTTTAGCAACGTGCATTATCTGTGTGTTACGATAGATGACTTTTGGCAACACGCGTATCTTTTGAATGTTACTAAAATCCATTTTTTTTTTAGCGACCTCATAAAAGTCATAGACCTAAGATTTGATAGCATGTCACATGTCAACACTGTAAATGAGGTTTCTGCAATACACCCTTTTCAATTTTAAAATCTCAACAAATTTGAAATTCTACAAGAAAATAATAATAGCAGGGTTCTTGTAGGGAGCAAAGGGTAATTCCAATCTCCGCTTAAAATTTTATGGTCCCATAAAAATGATGAAATGAAAATGACATCAGATTTTCCTATATAGATTTTTTATTTTATTTAAAAATAACTTAATTAAAATGGTGAAATGAAAATGATATCAATTAACTTCGACATACCATCAGGCATCAGGGGATCGAGCTAGGTCTATGCAATTTGGAGCAAAAAGTTCATCTTACAGCAATTACACCAAAAAGAAGTTTTTGTAATTTGCCCATTAAAATCACAATAGATTCCTTGGAATTGCAGGGAGCAAATAGTAATTTCACTCTCCCCCTAAAATTTTCCTGTCCCACAAAAAATGGTGACATGCATCAACAACACTGGGGAGGTGAGTCGGGTGACTAAGCACCATACAACCCAACAACCTCCTTCTAAATTGATCATGCATCTCACATTTCCCCTCATATATGATCTCCACGTGTCATCATCACAGCCCTTTGATTCCATGAAAATCAGACGGCCAGAAACCTCCCTCAACTAACACCCCCAGCTTCCCACCCAACACATTTTTTTTACGTACCCTTCCTATTTAAACAAACAAACTCTCAAGCTGGTAAACCAACTCACAAACCATAAACCTCCATTTTTTTTTTTCACTTTAACTTTCATGTCCTAAGGCCTCATAGAATTTTGAGCTTCTTCTTCTTCTTCTTCTTCTTCTTCTTCTTCTTCTTATATATATATACATATATATATATATTTTCTTGGGTCCTTGCAATTTGTCTCCAAAATATATTCTCTTGTGAAAACAATGGAGGAGGTGTGCCAGCAGAAGCAGCAGAGTGATCCACTGAACTGGGGCTCGGCGGCGGAGTCGTTGAAAGGAAGCCATTTGGATGAAGTGAAGAGGATGGTGGGGGAGTATCGGAGGGCGGTGGTGCGGCTGGGGGGACAGACGCTGACTGTAGGGCAGGTGGCGGCGGTGGCCTCACGGGAAGATGCGGTGGCTGTGGAGCTGAGCGAGGAGGCGAGAGGTGGAGTGAAGGCTAGCAGTGATTGGGTGATGGAGAGCATGAACAAAGGAACCGACAGTTATGGAGTCACTACTGGCTTCGGTGCTACTTCTCACAGGAGAACCAAACAAGGAGCTGCTCTGCAGAAAGAGCTTATTAGGTATCAAATATAAAATATTTTCTAATGATTTTATTTTCTTCTTAATTTCGATTTGTGAATTTTAATTGTGATTATCTGGAAAATTAATTTCTGTTTAGTGGGTGTTTTGGATATTAAACAACTACTCATTGTTTAAGTTGTCATTTGAGACATAGCATGACTTTTGCTCTCGTGGTATAAAATTTTATTTATATACAAACATTTTAGATAATTAATATTATGTCATATCACATAATATAAATGTTTTATTTTAGAATATAAAATATAATAAAAAACTTCCCTATTCTGTAGGTTAGATATTTATTTTATCTGGGTCCCAAGCATTAATTAAATTTGAAGGTGTGATTTGTTGCTTAGTGGTCTTGCTTGCATCATATGCTAAATGTCAAAGCATTAATTAAATTTGAAGGTGTGATTGGTAGCCTACGAAACACGAATACTTCATTTGGTGGAGGTAACTCGTATCAAACTCGTATTCAGTTCCGATACTTTCTGGATACTCTAAGATACGTATCATTTGGCGTATCTGTTGACTTTTTCATAAGTTTGGCTAAGGATACTTAGGGGATACTTGAGGGATACTTGGGGGATACTTAGAGGATATGTTTGGGGTAATAATATCATTAATTTAGTATAAAATGAGGTCAAATTATAATTTCAAAATATTAGGGGTCAAAATGAAACTGTAAAGAAATTTTGGCTTTGATTCCACTGACATAGAGAATAGCAGGATACTTGAGATTGTAAACCTTTCACTTGATGAACCAGAGTTAGATACCGAATTATTTAGATTCTTTAACAATGTTAATGATGATAATGAAGTTAATTAGGAATTTAAAACATGTTTTATGAGTTTTTTTTTTTTTTTAAATTTATTTTTATGTATTATTTGGATTTTGTAATATGTCATCGGCTTATGTGATGTATGTTTTATTTGGATTTTGTAATATGTTCGACTTATGTGACATGTTTTATTTGGATCCTGTAATATGTTACATTGTAATGACTTATGTAGTTATGTGACATGTTTTATTTAGATTCTGAATATGTTTAGATTTTGAATGAATTATCAAATATGTTTATATATATATATATATATATTTAAATATAAATATATATTATTTTAATTGACGTATCCTGCCGTATCCGTATCCTAGTTTTTGAAGATTTACTGTATTCCCGTATCGTGCCGTATTTGTATCCATATTTGTATCCGTGCTACATAGTTGGTAGCTTACTGGTCTTGCTTGCATCATATGCTAAATGTCAAAGCATAGACAAATGGTTTTATCATGGTTAAAAAACAATATAGCAAATATAAAGCATAAAAATTAATTGTCCTAGATAGAGAAAAATAGCATTAATAATAATACCATATAAAAACAAATTGTCATTAAAATATTATTCTTATATTTATTCTAAACTTTTCATTAACAGTTGGGTAGTATCAAGATTTTTGTTTAATTTATATTCTTATAATGTAGACTAATTGTAATCAACTTTTTATTAATAAAGAAAATCTGACAAAATAAGATTGATATATATCCCTCACACTTGCGCCATTATTACCATCGTGAGTTGAAGTCTTGAAAACAATGAACATACTCCATGTTTTTTATTTTTATTTTTATTTTTTATTTTTTTTATTAGACTATTAAACTTGTGTGGTGGTATGATCCATTAACACCATAATCAAATAATTTAGATTTTAGATTTTTTATATTTTCTGTTCATAATCTAACTAACCCACTACACTAATCTTACAAAAACCAATGTTAATCATATAAACATTATTGATACAGATTCTTGAATGCTGGAATCTTCGGCAATGGAACAGAATCGTCCCACACATTGCCACACACAACAACAAGAGCCGCAATGTTGGTGAGGATCAACACACTTCTCCAAGGCTATTCAGGCATAAGATTCGAAATCCTGGAAGCCATCACTAAATTTCTCAACAAAAACATCACTCCTTGCTTGCCTTTGCGTGGCACCATCACTGCTTCAGGAGATTTGGTCCCCTTCTCCTACATTGCAGGGCTCTTGACTGGCCGCTCGAATTCGAAAGCTGTTGGACCCTCAGGACAGACCCTCAATGCTACTGAAGCTTTCAAGCTTGCAGGAATTGAAAATGGTTTCTTTGAGTTGCAACCAAAGGAGGGACTTGCACTTGTTAATGGTACAGGAGTTGGGGCTGGTTTGGCTTCTGTAGTACTTTTTGATGCTAATATCTTGACCCTTTTATCAGAAGTCTTGTCCGCGATTTTCGCTGAAGTTATGCAAGGAAAACCAGAGTTTACAGATCATTTGACACATAAATTGAAGCACCATCCAGGACAAATTGAGGCTGCAGCTATAATGGAACACATTTTAGAGGGTAGTTCTTACGTTAAAGAAGCAAAGAAGTTACATGAAATGGATCCTCTACAGAAGCCTAAGCAAGATCGATATGCTCTTCGAACATCACCACAATGGTTGGGGCCTCAAGTGGAAGTGATTCGATCATCGACAAAGTCCATTGAGAGAGAGCTCAACTCAGTGAATGACAATCCTTTGATTGATGTTTCAAGGAACAAGGCTTTACATGGTGGGAATTTTCAGGGTACACCAATTGGTGTTTCTATGGATAACACAAGATTGGCTATTGCTTCGATTGGGAAGCTCATGTTTGCACAATTCTCCGAGCTAGTTAACGATTTTTACAACAATGGGTTGCCTTCGAATCTCTCAGGTGCTAGAAATCCAAGCTTGGATTATGGTTTCAAAGGTGCTGAAATAGCAATGGCTGCTTATTGTTCTGAGCTACAATTTTTAGCGAATCCTGTGACGAATCATGTCCAAAGTGCTGAGCAACATAACCAGGATGTGAACTCTTTGGGGTTGATTTCTTCAAGAAAAACAGCTGAAGCAGTCGATATCTTAAAGCTCATGTCCTCAACTTACTTGATTGCACTTTGTCAGGCTATAGATTTAAGGCACTTGGAGGAAAACCTGAGGAACACTGTTAAGAACACAGTTAGTCAAGTGGCTAAAAAGGTTTTGACAATGGGGGTCAATGGAGAGCTCCATCCTTCAAGATTCTGCGAGAAAGACTTGATCAAAGTTGTTGATAACGAGTATGTTTTCGCATACATTGATGACCCATGCAGCTCAACTTACCCACTGATGCAAAAACTGAGGCAAGTACTCGTTGAACATGCCTTGACAAACAACAACAATGGTGATTTGAAGAATTCAAATGCTTCAATCTTTTTGAAGATAAGCACTTTTGAGGAAGAGTTGAAGACCCTTTTGCCGAAAGAAGTTGAGGCTACTAGAAGCGCTTTTGAGAGCGACAAAGCTCCTATATCGAACAGGATCAAAGAATGCAGGTCGTATCCATTGTACAAGTTTGCGAGGGAAGAGTTGGGGACTCAGTTTTTGACAGGAGAGAAAGTGATATCACCAGGTGAGGAGTGTGATAAGGTGTTTACAGCAATTTGTGGAGGCAAAATAATTGATCCTCTGCTTCAATGTCTTCAAGATTGGGATGGTACTCCTCTTCCAATTTCCTAGACCCTTTCCAGTAATTTGTATGTCCTTTTGTTTTATTTTTTTTATTGTTCTTCTGTTTAAGACATTCAAGTTTGTATTTTGTTGAATTCGTGTACAAATATCTCTGTTAATAAGGCTTTGTCAATCGGTCAAGAAGCTAAGACCCTCCATTTTGTGTGATTTATCTGGTCAAAGCGTTTCTATATACTAGCATGTATGGTATGATCTCACATTTTTTTCCTTACTTTTTGGTCTTCCCTGTTCTCACTCTATATTATATTAATTCAGGTCAGTCCCGAAGTTACATAATGTTCTGTAACTAAACATCTAATTACGTAATATGATATAAATTTGATCCTAAAAACGTTTTTTCAAGACCGACTTGACAAAAAGAATAACCCACCAACAATTATGTAAATCTGTGCCGTGGTATCCTGCAGGACTCGCCTTTTTCGGTTGTTTCTGGCTTCACATATCCCAACGGTTCTATCAGGAATCTGTTCTACAGAACCAGGCCGGATTCATACACTGTAGTTTGAGAACTTCTCTCATAGAGTTGGAAATTGGAAGCAGAGTTCTTGTATGCTGCCAAAGGAAATCAAAAGAAAAGACAATAATGAGAAAAACACACCAACACAAAGCAATGTCTTCTCTTCAAGTTGTAGCCACTAGTGGTATATATATATATAAAAAAAAAAAAAAAAAAACACACCGGTACTATTCTAATATCAATGAAATGCTAAACTGATATACCTAATCACAATATGATTCGTCTAATCATCAACTGATATACTTCAGGTGTGCAACTTATGTAAGTATAAGATCACTTTTTTTTTTTTTTTTCCATCTGCTTTTGAAATATTTTTCCCTCATAAGACAGATGGAAAGCCGAAACATCAAAATGATTGGAAAATAACAAAGCAGAAAACATCCAAAATGGATATTGTATTTAATCTTTAACAATGACCACCACTAGTAGATTAGTTGGCCGGCTGTTGATTTTACTTAAAAAATTTCATCATGTCCTCTTCTGTATGTACTTCAAACTCAAGAAGCCTTTAAGCAAAGACTTGTGTCTTATAATAAAATAAGTTTGTCTGATTCTGATCTCTTGCTCTGTATACGCGTCATTTTTAGTATTATATTGTATCATATGTCATTCGTTGAATTTCAAAATTTTTATAGTTTCAAATTCAGTGAAGAGTAAATCATGAAAAATGCAACTTGTTTGATCTCAGAAACCATGATTTATTATCTCTGTTTGTTCATCTGGGCATGCATCAATTTAAGCTATGCTCAACAACATTACGACTCATCCGAATGCTCATCGGATACCAGCTCTCTAGGTTCAAGATACATTTGCAATTCCTCGCATAATTCTTGCCATACATTCTTGGTGTACAGAGCTAACCGATATTTTCAGACCCTTTCGAACATCTCTGACCTGTTCGATATGAGTTCTGACAAGTCCGGTGAGGTTCTTCACTTGAACAATCTTACATCTCCTTCAGAAATACTCAAACCAGGTAGAGAAGTTCTTATCCCTATCATTTGTTCTTGTTCAGGGCAGTTTTTTCAAACTAATTTCAGTTATGTAGTCCCTGGAAGCACAACATACTCAGAAATTGCTTGTGGAGTTTTCGAAAGTTTACTAAAATCTGTCACACTTGCTGAGGAAAACCAGTCTCAGGAAAATGGTAGTCTTCAGGTTGGTTCCAAGCTTAATGTGCCTGTAAAATGTGCCTGTCCTAACAATGTCTCAAGCAGTCAAGGAGTGAAGTATTTGGTCACATACCCTTTTGTAGAGGGAGATGGGCCAGTTTTATTGAGCCATAAATTTGGTATTTCACTAGAAGATTTATGTGTAGCTAACTGTTTAGAATCTAAGCCAACTGTGTATCCAAACACAACTTTTCTGGTCCCCTTGAAATCGGACCCGTTTATAAATTTCAATAACCCTGATTCTCCACCTCCTGCTCCTGATTTTCTTCCAACAATCACCACTGAGAACACTAACAAATCAAAGCTTACTAGGATTTTGTATATTGTAGGGTCAGTTGTTGGGTTCTGTTTAGTACTTGTTGCAATTCTTGCTTGTGGATTGTATGTGAAGGTCTTAAAAAAATGGAAAGGTGAGAGGCTACAGTCATTCAATGCAAGAATTAGTAGTACTCCAATTTCATGTACTTCACCAGCCAGAAGCTCTCCTCTATCTGGGCAAATGGGTAGAAGCTCAACGAATTCATGTCTATCTCCTGATCTCCTCATCGGGATAAAGTATTCGTTGATCAGTTACAGCATAGAGGAGCTCAAGAAAGCAACAAATAATTTCAGTGAAGATACCAAGATTGTTGGAGATCATGATCAAGAAGACTATTATAAGGCCAAGATTGATAATGTTGAAGTGTTGATCAAACAGATGAGATTTGAAGACACTCGCCATGTAATTGATGTACATTCCAGGATCAATCACATAAACATTGTAAGTTTACATGGTGTTTGTTATGGAGAAAATGATTTTTCTTGGTCTTACCTTGTGTTTGAATTCCCTAGCAATGGCTGCTTAAGAGACTGCTTGTCGAATCAATCGAATTCTCTTGACTGGAAAAGGCGAACACAAATAGCTTTCGATATTGCCACAGGACTTCACTATCTACATTACTGTATTTTCCCAACCTATGCTCACTTAAACATAAACAGCAGACAAATATACTTGACATCAAAGTGGAGAGCAAAGCTTGCAAATGTTGGTACAAACCCTGCAGCTGCTGCTGGATCTTCGAAAGGGGTTGCACCGGAGTACTTGACTCATGGCTCAGCTTCAGAGAAGGTAGACATTTTTGCATTTGGGGTTGTTCTGCTTGAGCTCATTTCGGGTAGAGAGGACGACGTAATGGATGGAGAATTATCATTGAAGGAGTCCATTGGATTTCTTGGAGGTGGATCAAGTACTACAACTAGTGAAGGTGGGTGCTTTGATCAACTGAGGAGTTTTATGGATCCAACTCTAAAGGAAGATCATTACCCTCTAGCAGAAGCTTTGTGTTTAGCAGTTTTAGCTAAGGCTTGTGTGGAAGATGATCCTCTGCATAGACCATCAATGGATGACATTCTTAAAGTTCTTGCCAGAATGGCATGATTTATTGCAAGTAGAATTAATTGTCAAGTGAAAACATCACCAAATTTTATTTGTTAAAAGATATATATTATCATGACATCTATATTATTGATTATGGTTGTTTCAATGTAAATTTGATTGTTGATCCCTTAGAAGCACTACCTGGTTTTAATCTTTCTAAAATAAATAAATTACTTTACAGAACAGCTTTGTAACGTTACAAAATAACAGTCCTAAAGAACAATTTCAGAACCATCGTGACTAGAGAACGACCCTTTACATTGGTGGACCACCTGAAATTATTATATTGATTATCCTACAAAGAAAAAATTGGGAGTTGTTGGAACACAATTACGTACATTTGCAATTGTAAGTACTTGGGATTGTGATAAATTAATGATTCCATGGTCTCTCTCTTCCTGTGACATTGATTTTTATTGATCTTTTATTCCAAGGTTTGGTAATATACACACAGAAATGATAACCATATTTACAACTTTATCAAAATCATTCTTGCATAATTAAGAGATTTTCAATTGCATGAGTTTTAAAATCAGCTGAGGTTTTAGACATTTTTTTTTAAAATCACTATTCACCAATATTTTCTTTTAATTATGTTATGATTTTGTAAACATGAAATTTTTTTTTTTTTTTTGTTTTTTTTTTTTGTTTTTTTTTTTTTTTTTGTTTAGATAATTACCCTAGTGGCCATTAACTTATGTCACCACTATCAAAATGGCTACCAAATGGGGAATTGGTTTCAAAATAGCCATTTTTGGCAAACATTGTTACACTAATGGCCATTCCATCAAATTCCATCAATTTCCATCCAATAAGTGGCATTTTGGTAAATATGAGGATGACATTAATTTATTTTAGATATTTATTGGAAATCAATTTTTTCTTTTGTTTTTTGAAACAAATAATTATATTTAGTGTGCGTATATACATATAACATATCTCAAACACACACACACACACACACACACACACACACACACATATATATATATATTTCTTTTCAACTTATCTCAAATATATTTTTTAGAATTTTTAGATTTTGTAACCTTAATCTTTTCAAAGAATAATATATATATACATTTCTTTTCAACTTATCTCAAATATATTTTTTAGAATTTTTAGATTTTGTAGCCTTAATCTTCTTAAAAAAAAAAAGAATATATATATATTCAACTTATCTCAAATATATTTTTTAGAATTTTTAAATTTGGTAACCTTAATCTTCTAAAAAAAGAATATATATATATATATATATTTTTTGAGATATGCTATACGTATATACACTATAAATATAATTATTTGTTTCAAAAAACAAAAGAAAAAATTGATTTCTAAAAAACATCTAAAATAAATTAATATCATCCCCTTATTTACCAAAATGTCACTTATTGGATGAAATTAGATAGAAATGGATGGAATGACCATTAGTGTAACAACGTTTGCTATAAATGGCTATTTTGAAACTAAATCCTCATTTGGTAGCTATTTTGATAGTGATGACAAAAGTTGATGGCCACTAAGATAATTACTTTTATTTTTTATTTTTTTTTATTTTTTTATTTTTCATGACAGGTGACTGAACATAACACATATGATTATATGATAGCTATTAGGTCACTTGGCTATTAGTTAATGATCGATCTTGTTAACATATATAAGATATAGATATTTCTCATGGTGGGAAAAATTTCAAAACCTTAGTTTTATCGTTACAGAACCAGCTTGTTATTTTTTTTTTCTTTGTTCTTTCAATCTTTTATGTAAAAAAAATTCTTTAAAAAAATTATTTCTCAAAATCTCAGAAATTACAACACACATAACGTGGAAACTAAATTGTAATTGATATATTTACTATGTTATACTATTATTTAATTTTTACATTTTTTAAGATTTTTTTTTTTTTTTTGTAGACTATAAGTATAATCTCTCTAATTAAAATTTCATTCTTTTTTACTTCAAAAAAAATAAAAAAAAATAAAAAAATCATTCTTTTTGGGCTAAATTAAGGCCAAGGACCATAACTTGAGGCTTGGGCCTGATCTCGAAGAAAAGATTAGTGAAGTAAATAGGCTTGTGTTATCGGTCCCCCACCAATATTATTATGATACACTTTTTTATAGATTTTTTGAAAATTGCACATACTCCCCAAATTTAGTCAATATGCACTGAGTGGCAAATTTTGTAATAATTACACAAACTTCCCCTAGAATGCGTTGACTAACTGATTCAAGGGTAAAAATATTTTTTACACGGCAATTAATAATTAAAACTTTAAGAAATTATGAAACTACTCAAACATTTCGAAAGTTTCCAAAATATAGAAATAAAAATTATAAAAGAGGCCTAATTCTATTGAAAATTGAAAAGTGGAATAATTAATTTTTAATTAAAGAACTCCACCAACGGTGGAGGGCATTCCACCGTCGGAGGAGGGAGGAGACCGACATCTATTCACTGTGGAGTAGGTTACCGATCTCCTTTGATCTCTGAAGGAGATCGATCTACTTCTCCTCCCTCTCCTGGTGTGGAGTTCTTGAATTTTTTATTTAATTATTTAACAATAATATTAAAATAAATAGCTAGGGGAATCGTGGTCATTTCACGGGTTAGGCTCAATCTAACGCAACTCTAACGCCGCTTGCCCAAACAGAGGGGAAGTTTGTGCAATTTTCTATTTTTTATTTTCCCTTCCTATAATTACATTTGAAAAAATAAAATTGAAGGACATTTAAATTGTTTTTCTGAATAAATAGTTGACAAGTATATTTCTGATTAATTTTTAGATAAAATCATCTTATGATAGGTATTTTTGGGACATTAAGATGCTGTTTGGATTCGTTTTTAAAAACATTTTTTTGTTTTCAAAAATAAATAACAGTTGTAAAGTTGTTTGTTTAACTGTTTTTGAAAAGTCGTTTTTGAAAGTAAAAACAAAATTTATAACTAAAAAGTCGAAAACAACAATTTACATTTTCAAAACCAACTACAGCTTTTCCCTCCAAACACTTATATTAATTACTTATTTTTGAAAACAATGTCAAACACATTGTTGGTGTGAGTGGTTCGGCGCTTTCATCCCTTAAGCAAAGTCGTGGGTTCAACTCTCCTTGTGAACGGAGCTACACATATTGGGAGCACTTTACCCCTTAGTGGGCCGACCCGGTGCGAGTCCGGATTAGTCGGGGTGTGGTCTGGGCTGATTGCACCGTATGGTGGATCCGCCCCACCCGGAAATCGGATGGTGTAAACAAAAAAAAACAATGTCAAACACATTTACATCAGTTTTTGAAAACTACTTTTAACAAACACTACCAAACATATTACGTTTTTAAAACATAATTTTCATTTTTAAAAATCATTTTCAAAAACACCATTTTTTTTTTCATTGGGGACTTGAACCCTCTACTAAAAATATGGATTTTCATCAATTTGTTTTATTTTTTTTTGTTCTTTTTGAACTACTGATTTGTATGTAATATAGATTAACTAGCTCAGTAATTAAGACATTAATGGATATATATATTCGAAAATTCACAACAAAATTGTTCTCATAAATTGGATGTACTTAAATTATATATAATAATAACAACTGGATGTACATATTACATAACATAAGCAGTCCACCTTTAGCTAGCTGATCAATAGCTGCTCATGATATTGGTATAATAGATCGAAATAATTAAAATTAGAACAAGATGGAATCCTACACCCACTTATATCAATATATATATATATATATGAAGGCATGCCATACTAATATGACAAAGTAAAATTACGAGCTAAAAAACTCATGGAGTTTGATTATTCAGATCAGTTTCTGGTCTAAAAAGTTGCAGTGAGCGCGAGTTTAGTGGTTGTAATGGTCTTGCATTAGTGTCCGAGTCCTGCACAAAAAGATCAATATCTCATTATTTACATTAGCACAATAGCACACATAAATTAATGCAGCTAAATACACTAAAATATTTGCACTATTCATGTAGACAAATCAATGTTACAGAATAAAGGTTCTGAATTTTTTTTTTTTCTTTTTCTTTTCAATACTGTCTTGATTAGAGAAGTACGTTAGATTATTATAGAGTAAGCAACTTACATCATGTACAGCAACGCGAAGCAATCTCACTTGCTCTCTCGTTACAGTCCTTACCTGAAGATATGATTTATAAAATCAATTATGCAATTTATAACGTTAAATTGGTTATTAACAAAATGTTATTAGCAGTTTAAATATTGTAAACCTTATTAACAATGGTCCAGAGAACATTTTCAGTGCAAGGAGGAATAGTAAGAGAACCAATGTATCTGAAATACTTTCTGCTGCCTATTTTTATGTGCCTTGGATCAACCACACCTGCTGCTCTCTCTATGTCTGAGGTGCCTCCAATAGCTCTTAAATGATCCGTTAACTGCTCAAAAACACACGGCAGATGACATAAATAATCAGATAATTGAGAGAGAGAATAAGAGAGATTGAAGTGAGAATGATTTGCTGTCCGAAATTACCGATGCCAAGAAAGAATCAGGTCGTCCAATCGTGTACATGATCCCAACCACCGCGATCTTCCCATCTGCACTCTCGTGAACCATGTGTACCTCAAGAGCATAACTGCATGTAGTTAAATTTCAAAGAAAGTTATATCCGTTTCATTGAAGACTTTTTTTTTCTTCTAATAA
Source organism: Acer campestre (assembly GCA_954870605.1). Classification (NCBI taxonomy): domain Eukaryota; kingdom Viridiplantae; phylum Streptophyta; class Magnoliopsida; order Sapindales; family Sapindaceae; genus Acer; species Acer campestre. The sequence continues at coordinate 54,511,269 of OX940800.1, read as the reverse complement.
AATTAATTAATTATATGTGCAAGGGTCCTATTAGAGCTTGTGTGAAACTTATTATGTAACGTTATATAGTTGCTCCTAGTACCTTTGGCCATTGATAGTGTGCTCGGAAGGGGAGTGCCAGTGGCACTGGTTGAGTACATATTCAGTTCCATTTATGTTAAGACTTCCTGCACCACCTTCCCATTTTAACTGCATCAACAAACAATTCCGAGAGAAAAAAATAAAAATTAACCCGATTGCTATGAGTCAATGAATTGCGAAAAATAAATAATATTTACACAAACAAACAAACAAAAAAAAAAAAAAAAAAAAAACCAATTTGGTGATTTCAAACTTTTACCTAATAGTCAACCACAAATTAATTATAAATCCAACCAAAAAATAGCTCATTGATTCAACAGTTTTTCTAACAAAATTTCCATTGCAGCCCACCCCAACCAGCCCCTTAACTACTTACACAAATAATTTCAATTCCAAGTAAGCGTAATTTGAATCTAAGACATAATTCAACTATAATAAGAGAGATCTTATCATCTGAGATATAGCTATAATTCAGGTACTATTTATATGTATATAATTTGAATTGTTAGTCACCATCATATCATGGCCTCTATTCCTGAGAGTGGAATTAGATGGCTTGTAACTCCTCCTTAGTCTGCCTAAATGAGACACCACTTCAACTCTCTCGTTCAACAGATCCACCGGAGATTGCATCGATCCATTTTTACAAGAGCTCCATTCACTGTGAATTTCTCCCCATCTTTCCGGTCCATGCTCGCCTCCTGTTTTGTAATTGAACTCCCTCTCGTTCTCTGCACCATAAAAAAACCACAAACAGATATCACAATATATAAGCATGTATATATACATGTTTATGTACGTATATTCGTATATATATGCATAGCATGCTAATGCATGCATGTGTTTGTGTATATATGTAAAATTTAACGTTGTAAAATTTTGATAACGAAAAACTTTATCGATAATCTATAAGAAAAAATAAATAAAAACATTGCATATATACATCGACAAACACGTTTGCGGACATGCTTGCCAAAAAGGGCTCTAATGGTGATTTTGTGGTCTGGTGCAACTCATAGTCCCCTGTTTACTGCCCTGTTTTCGTTTTTTCTTTTCCTCTCTGTATGTGGGGGTTTTTTTTTGTGGGCTGCTGTTTTTCTTATTTCTGGGCTGTGTGTTTTCTTTTGTGTTTCTGGGTGGCGTTAGTGCCTTTTTTTTTCTTGCTTTTGGTTTGTGGGCTGCTGTTTTTCTTGTTTCTGGGCTGTGTGTTTTCTTTTGTGTTTCTAGGTGGCGTTAGTGCCTTTTTTTTCTTGCTTTTGGTTTGTCTCCTTTGCCTCTGAGGCTATCAATAAATTCGCAGTTTAAAAAAAAAAAAAAAAAAAAACTGAAGGGCTTACCAACTTCTTGAGATGTTGCTGGTTGAGAATGGAAAATAAGAACAATGAAGAAGCCAAAAAGCAAGAGTACTTGGGTTGCCGTGAGTTTCTCCATGATATTCTTTTTAGCTTTTCAAAAGAGCACTTAATATTGTTGCAGCAAGCCAATCTGCTTGTCTGCTTATATAGCATCAATTTGTAGTATGAATGCACAATAATGGACATTTTTAAATGGGAAGATTTTTCTTTGTTTTCTTCTAAGATTCATTATCCATTTGGCAGTAAGTTTGAAGAGAAAAAATTAAAATGCAATGAGAAGCTGTCAGCAGACGAGGTTTTCATGTTATTTAAATATATGTTATTAAAAAAATATAGCACACTATTGTTCTTGAAGAAAAACCTGATGCTTGTTGGTGAGCTCTCTTAATTTCTAAAGCTTCCGACTATAATATGTACGTGTTCTTCATTGACTAATATGTCTATATATGATGATGAATTTTGAGTTGAAATAGTATATGACATAAATTTAATTTAATAATGGACCAAGTTGAGACCTCCTAAATTATTATTTTTGTCAAATGACTCCCACTTTAGTGACTCGAATCTTTTTAATGGTAAAAGCTTTTAAAAAAATACCTGATCCCAGACTAATAGATATTGTCAAAAAAATAATATTATTTTTGTCGTACAGTCGAGATTGATTTAGAGAAAAAAAAATGATAATAATAATTTAGAATTAAGGTCATTTTGTTTATTATATATATTAATTGCATGCATGGATATTAATTGCACTTTAATTGCATGATCAATCTACGTACAGCTTATTATTAATTTCCATTTGGAAAGAGTTGGTGTGGTTTGGAAAAGATGTTAGGCTCCATCTATTTTTTATTATTATAAATTGAATAATTTGATGCGTAACTCTATATTACTTGTTGTGCATGTTAATATGTTATCAGTAGAAAAAGAGGAAAAAGAGAGATCATAGTCAATTGTTTTATAAATTAATTAGGTTAATTTTTTTTTTTTTCTTTCATACAGGAGAGTAATTGCATTGATTTCTCCGAATAAAAAGTTTTTATATGTATAGTCTTCTTTTTCCTAATGAAGAACTGACATTATTAACATCAATTTTTTAGTTTTTATCTGTTAGATTTATATGTTTTTGCATTATCAGTGATTCATAAATATCGTTCTAATCTTAAAAATTCGTAAGTATTATTTTTAGAAAATAATTTTTATATATAGGAGATGATTGATTTTGAAATTTATCGAAAATACCTGTAATTAAGTTTCTAAATTAATCCAATAAAAAAAATTTCTCTTGAAATTTGTCAAAGATTTTCTTCTAAAAGGAATTTTTTTCATTAAAAAAAAAAAAAAACCCTTTTGAAGTTTTGATATTCTAGAAATAGAGATTACGGGAAGAAGCACTAATATCATAATTATCACTAATATATTATTAATTCGGAAATGTGATGCAATTGATGAGCCCATGAACATAGGCTATCATATATTTCATAACTCAAAAATTTTATGTTTTTTTTTTAACAAATTGAAAATATGATACTTGAAATATTTGAATATTTGATTTTGATATCACCGATGATGATCGTTTAATTTGATGATGTTGGAAATATATCTAGAACGTCCAAAATTAAATAAAATATATTGAAGAGTAGAAAAGTGTCAAAGTTGGCGGCATATATACAAGCTAGGTTTTATTATATTATAAAGTATACCATTAAAAAAAAATATACATTATATTGTAACGTAAGTGGAAATTACTAAAAATGACTACATACAATATGAAAATTTTGTTTTTAACCACAAACGAAATTTTAATTGTTAATAACCATGTTTTTATAAAATTACTTAAATGCCCCCATATAAAAACAACCCCAAATCAGCTCTCTCTCTCTCTCTCTCTCTCTCTCTCTCTCTCGCCAACATGGTTTGAGGGTCGCCGAGCGCCGGCGTGCGTCTGCGCCACATTCGGCGATGGTTCGTGCGACAGGATGGCGCTGGTTTGCCATTGGTTCGTGCACTACTGCTTCGCCGGCGACAAGATGGCAATAGGCGATGGAATCGATCCCCCCTCCGCTGGTGATGCGGTCTGCCAAAAAAAAAAAAAAAAAAAAAAAGACCTAATTTGAGGAGGAAGAAGAAGAAGAAGGGGGAAATTTCAATTTAGTCTAAATTTCAAGTTTGGACATTTCAATTTAGGTATGATTTCAAGTTTGGATATTTCAATTTAGTCATGATTTCAAGTTTGGACATTTCAATTTAGTCGTGATTTTAAGTTTGCTTCGATGTTTAAAAAAAACTATTTTCAGGGGTATTTTGGTAATTTATGGATATACATTGAATTTTTTTTTTAAAAAGTGGTTATTAACAATTAAAGTTTCAAAAATGGTTACTAACAAAAGTTTAATAATTCCAATGGTTAGTTTTAGTTTTATCTCTATAAAGTATGTATATAGATTTTCATGGAAGTACTTGATCAAAAAGGCAGCTAAGTCAAAAATGAGCACATGCATGATAACTTATTTACAACATTTATAAGGAAAGTCCCGGAAATTGCTTTTTTATTTTTTATTTTTTATTTTTTTTTATATTCAATAAAATATAATTAAATGGGTTGGACCCCTACAATACCAGAAATGAGATTTTTTCTTCAATCTATCATAGATCTTGTCACTCTTTATAAAAAAATAACTGTGTATCGAATAATGACGTGCATATAAAATAAAATAAAAGCATTTAACTATATTTCAACATCCTATACACGGTTTCTTTTTCTTTGTTTTGGAACATAGGAATGTTTTGTATCTTATACAATATCTAAAATTAGTAATATTGTCAATCAATTAATCTTGAATCTGACGTCCCTTGCATACAAATAATTAAATAGTAAAAGTCCCTAACTAATTTTTTGAAATAGTAAGAATCTATAAGTTAGTATATATATTTGATCAAACAACTTTGTTCAAATATGTACACATATAATCTATTTATTGGTAATATTTGTTAATCCACTTTTAGTTCAAGTGGTGTCATATCCTCATCCATGCGAGTAAAGCGGGTTTAAGTCCTACCATGTATGTGCATTTATCAACATGTGTGCATAGAGAGTAATTTTTTTCTCATAATATGGAATAGATATCCGATCTGCGTACATGCATATAGTGATTAATCTTGGCAGATCTCACCAAACCCCTAACCTGTTCGGTGTTAGATTTTAATATAAATATAAATATATATAGGTAATATTTTGGGATTATAGTATTAGAAAACCCACATGTGAAGCTAGAAATATATGAGAAATTAGAATGAATCACATATTGAAAAGATAAAATGTACAAAAATGATATATACTATGTATGGAAATTTAACATATATAGGGTCAAGCCATCTTGTCGAATGTCGACTATACTATAATATTATAAAGAAAAGAAAATACAAATTTTCGTAAATTATTTTGATAGTAGAAGTGCACGAACACACATGTATATAAGTGTGACTAAAAATTACATATACCTGTGTGCCAATCAACGGTTTGACATTTTTGTTTGATTATTAAGCTTAGAGAAATACAATGCAATTATGCAAACCTGTATTATGAACTCAGATTAACCTTAGTTTTCCACCACATATAGTCCTTAATCTTCAACTTTGGCTGCCACTAGTATAAATAGTTGGTAAAATTAACAATGATTGGTCAACGAGTTTAGTCGGTAAAATATTCCGTTATTACATAAAATATTTCGGATTAAATCTTGTTCGCGTCTGCAATGCTTAGTTTAAAGGTTGGTAGGTGTGAAAGTGAAGGTAAAATGAAGTGTAAAGAGGGTGATTTGGCCAAATTATAATTCAATATATTGGGGTTTTCAAAATAATAAAAAATGAAAAAGAAATAAGATATTACATATTCTAATCCAACTTTTTATTTGCTAAATTTATAGTTCAACCCACCTTAATTACTTTAATTAAGTTCTTGTAATCTGACCCTAACTATTCTTATAATTTGATAAGATGATTATATATGGATGACTTTCTTCTAAGTCTAACTCAGTTGTGATTTACAAAATTAATTTAAGTGACTTTGGATCCTCTTCTGATGGGTTGTTGTGGAATAATTGAGTTTGAATGAAACACTTGACTGCATGAGAGAGGATATTTTTTACAAATCGAAAATGTAATATTTTTTAGGGAGAAATTCATTTCTGTCCCTTTAGTTACAGTATTGTCTCGTTAGGTCTTTTCCGTTAGGTTTCTGTTAAAAAAGTGAATTCTGACATGGACAGAGGGTCAAAGTGAATCAAAGTGAATCAAAGTGAAATTTCCATCAAGAGGTTTTCAATGAAATTCAACTTTTGGGTATTGATAAAGTTGAGATTTTGAAGGGTACCCAGATGAATTTAAGTGAATAGAATGATATCTAGAAATGAATGATAAACAAAGTGGAAAGATTTATGTTTGTTAGAGAAAGATTTATGTCTGTTAGAGAGAGATGAGGTTGAGATTCGATGGTGAGAGGTTTGAATGAGTGAGAGAGACAGAGAGATAAATGATGTTTGATGGTTGGGTTTTGATGTTTGAAGAAGATTATGTTTGGAGATTGATTTCTAGGTTGTTTGATTGTATGAGTTTGGTGTTGAGAAGAAGAGATTCAGGGAGAGAGACAGAAGAGATTATGGGAATAATTTTTATTTTTATTTTTTATTCTATTTTTTAAAATTTCTGTCAATTTATTTAATTATTTAATTTAATAATAATCGACTGGGTATTTTAGTTTTAATTTTGTTTTATTTTTTTAAATATTTAAATATTAATCTTTTATTAAAACATTTTAATTTATTGTTAAAATTTTCAATTATTAATAAATCAATTTACCAACTTGCCCTTTGTTAAAAATTTTCTAGAGTCACGCAGGGTAATTTTACCATTGTACCCTCCTACCATTGACAAAATCTTTGAAAACCCTAACGAAATTTAACGGTACGGACCAAACTAACGATTATTAGTAAACGTTTAGATTTGTCAAGACAATATTAGAACTAGAGGGACCAGTTTGGCTAATAGGTTAAACTAAAGGGATGAAAATGAATTTCTCCTTATTTTTTATGCTTAGTTTGTCACTTGATTTGAAAAACTCAACAAAGAGCCAGATGAGCAGAGGATCTGAACTCAATTAAAGTAGTTGAATAAATATTGGGAAGGGCAATTACCAATTAGATCCTGGATTTTTTTAAAAATTCCTAATTATTTGTGACTTTTATAAAAGTGATCAAATTGGTCCTTATATTTTTCTCGAGTGCCAAATTAGTCCCTCTCTTTTTAGAAGTGACCAAATTGGTCTCTCTAATGATTTAACAGTGTGAAATATAACAGTTAACTTTAACAATTTTAATTAAAGTATTTAAATACCATTTATTTGTTATATTAGAGTAAAATTGTTTTGTCTTTTATGCATTAAATATACCATTATAATTACAATAAAATCTAAAATATTATTAATGAAATGCCATTTGTACCCTTTTTAATTAAAATTTTCGAAAAAAATCTATTTTTTTTAATAAGACAATGTCAATTATACCCTTATTTTTATAAACAAAGTTACCATTCATTTCTAGTTTAGTTTTTTTTACCATTTTTATATAATCATTTTTTTTTTGTTAATATTATACAAGCACTATTGTCAAAATTATTCAAAAATCAAAACCCACAAATAAAATAAACAAAAATATACATGTGTTAAAAAAACAAAAACTGTGCATGTGTCATTATTATATTGTTTAGGAGTAAAGTGCAATTTTACCTCTACACAGTTAAAGTTGATGACGGAATTTAGTTGGAGGGACTAATTTAGCAATTGGAAAAAATGTAAGGATCAATTTAGTCACTTTTACAAGAGTCGCAAACAACTTGAAATTTTTAAAAAATCCAGGACCTAATTGGTCTTTGGAAAGGTTGGAAATTAATGCTGGTAAAAAATAAGATCCTAAAATACATATGAATACTTTGAAATGTTGTATTAACTATTAACATACTAAAAGGAGGAAAATGAAGATAACGTTTATATTTCTAATACTTCTACCATATTATGTCATGGTATGGCATATGCAATGAATGACCTTTAAAGGTTGAAACGATGAGACAAATTTCTTAAAAGTTGAAAATTTTAAAAGTTGTCAAAGTTTTGAACAATTTCTTATTGATTTCATCATGAGGTATTATTTCTTTTTGATGCTTTTTGTTTGTTTGTTATATTTTTTGTGCCAAAAAACGGCCCTTATATATAGGACCATAGTTGACACGTTCGAGAAATTTGTTTTTTTTTTTGAAAGGGCACCTGCAAACCTGGAAAACCAGATCCAGGGCAAGGATACAACCATAACTGGGACTCCACAAATAAAGCTATTCGAGCACAAGCCCAGAACAGAGTCCCATATCGGGAGAAAAACGCCCACACAGAAGTGGGATTACAACCAAACAGAAAACTAAACAAACTGGAAATACAAACAAATGAACTGAAACCGGTCCAGAGGAGAAACCAGGTCGCCGGAGAAGACCCACCAGGACGCCGCCGACCAAGCAGAGAAGTCGTAGATGCCTGATCGAAACCCCAAACCACCATGCCTATCAAACCTCCACCAGTTCCGAAGCCCGATGCCGCAAAGCTAAAAACCGACCAAGCCAAACACCAAGATCAGTGAAGGAGGACGCCGAAGTTGCCGGCGACGGAGAGGACGGGGTCAGACGAGCTTCAAGACCACCGATCAAGACTGCTCACGCCGAATCACACCAGATCTGGCCAGAACTAAGAGGATCGGCCGATCTAACAGCTGCCGTCGTCGCCTGGACAAAACGTCCCGCCCGGTGACGCGAGAGAGACTTCTAAACGACGAACAGGGCCGTCGTAGCAGCCGCCGGCGTCCCTCTTCTGACCGGGAAAGCCAAGCACAGGGAAGAAAAGATCGCCCTCAGGGACGACATCGCCGCCGGCTCCCGCTGCCACATCGAGAAACCGGCGACGGAACACTAAACACCTTTCACAAATATAACAAAACAGAAACAATGAAACGAATCAATCACCGTATATTCCCACCGCCACTCTCCTTCTCAAACTGCTTCCTCTGCTTCTCCACAGGCTTCTCCAGATCCGATTCTACCTCATCTCGTCCTCCAATCAGCAACCAGGTCACGAATCCGGATCCTACTCGAACCGGGCTGCTTCAAACTCCTTCCCGGCGATCTCTCAGCGCCTCTCGCCGATTGCTGGTGAGTCACCGCCGAGTCAATGGCTCTTCCTCGTCATCGTCAAGAGGAGGAGATGAAGACGGCGAGAGCTGATCCGGCAAGGGTGGGACACGAAGCGGAGGATCGGTGAGGAAAAACCCCAACTGAGACGGTGGCGTGCATAGAGAAAAATATCTTCTTTCCTTTTACTTTTACTTTAATACGTTCGAGAAATTTGTTTCAGCTTAACCTTAAGGTTATGTTTGGTTATGCGGAATAGAATGAAATTAAATGGAAAAATGACAATTCTTTATATTTGGTTTGTTAATATGTATTGGAAAAGACTTTCCATTGGAAAAATGACAATTCTTTATATTTGGTTTGTTAATATGTATTGGAAAAGGCTTTCCATTAGAATGAGTTTTCCACTATTTGGTAGAGTATGTCTTTTTATTTATTTATTATTTATTATTTTTTTGGAAATAATAGAATATGCTTTTCAGTTCCAAAGTAAAATTGGTGTTCCAAAAATAACCCTCATATGCCTTAACTCTATAACTATATATTATAATATATATATATATATAATATATAATATAATATAATATAATATATTATATATATACTATATATATAATATTATATATATATTAAAAAATATATAATAATATTTATATTTATATTTATATTATTATTATATATTATATATAAAAATATTATATATATGGTTAACACCTTAAATTTTGTGTTAACTAGATTTGAAGAATCTCTCTAGGAGAGTTCTTGAGATTTTCTAGGTTAATTTGAATAGAACTTCATTTCTCCAGGAGAGAAAACGAAGTTATGATGAAATCTGGAAAAATGGGGCAGAGTTTTATATGGTTTTTAAGGTAAAAAAGGATCGTCATAATCGATGCCGGAGGGGAGTCGACGATCATTTTTCGATGTTCAAAGAAGCTCTTCAAAGATTATGAAAATGACCAAGTAAAATGCTTTGTAAAATAAAGGAGAAAAGCTTGGGGAGAATTTTATTGGGACTTTCGTAATCTTAAAGAGATCTTTCCCAAGATTTATGCTTTGGCTAGTATAAAGGAAGGCCCTATTTCTAAGTTTGGTAAATGGGAGGGCAATTTGTGGAGGTGGGAAATTCCTTTAAGGAGGCAGGCTTTTGATTGGGAAATTGGGCAATAGAGAAGTTTTCTAGCTTATCTAGACAGTATTCCTATCCGCTCTCAATTACAAGACTCGTTGGCTTGGGGTTATTGCCTAAATGGTCTATTTTCAGTGGCCTCATTCCGCCATTGTTTAGAAGATATCAGCTATGTGAACCCTATAGCTCTATGTAAGTGTTAGGTTTTTGGTTTTTATTGGCATGTATTCCATACCAAAACGTTGTTTCTCTTGTATTGATAAGTGGTCTTAGAAATGATGATTCAATGCTTCAAAGAAAGACTCGACTATGGTTCATGCAAGATGGTGTCTTAAAAGGGGAATAAGCTACATTGCTCTTCAAAGGTATAATTGATCTCATTCCTCTTACAATGCTTAGGCACACACACATGTCATTCATTTGTGTCCCTGCATAGTTGTACACCATTAGTATAACACATTCACACACTTGACAAAGTATGCACATGCATTAGTTCCAAATTGACAAACATTGTGAAATTTGCATGTTTTATGACTATCTTTAGGAAATGGCATACTTGTGTGACCTTGTGTTTATTTGTTTTTATTTTATTGTCTTTGGACTTGAACATGATCTTATATGATTCCTTATTAAGTTTCGGTTATTTCGGTTACTCATTCATTAGGTTTCAAGTTCAAACTAGGAAGCTACGCTTTTTTACGTTCTCATTCGTTGAGTTGTCTTTGTAGTCGTATTCCGAGTCGAATTCTCAACCTTCTGTCAAAGTTTCATAGTTATCCTTGTGCGTGAGAGAGTTACGGTTTGTAATCTAAAGATGAATTCAAATTCGAAGTTCGGAGGCCCGAATACAGCCGAAGAACGCTAGAGGAGCGCGAGGGAAGCAAGCATTGGCCAACGGCCAAGCTTGGAGAGGCGCGTGAGGAGGCCGTGAACCTCAAGACCCACACACCTCTCTACCCCATGAGGCTCAACAACCCTCATGGGTTGTTGAGGTGTCACGCCTTGATTTATCAACTCTTTCCCTCTCTTTCATTTCTTTTAAGACCCTCTTTTCCCTCCCATTTCACTTCAAGAAGAAAAATAGAAAGCACCTATGAACAGATTTTCTCTCCAAACTTTCTCACCTTCTAAACACCATAACTTTCTCATACAAAGTTAGAATTGAGTGATTCAAATTGGAGAATCTTCATAATCAAGTCCTCTACTTTTTTCAAGTGATTTGGCAACTGTTTGATCGCGTTTTCTGGTGGCTTCACCTTTAAAATCGAACCAACTCGTGAATCATAGGTAGTTGTCTTATCTTTGTGTTTTCTTCTTTTATAACCTTCAATTATCTTGGGGTTTCTTCTTCTATATGTATGTATATGTATGACGAATGCTATTGATAAAGATAGCTTTATTATATGTATGTATATGTATGATGAATGTTATTGATAAAGATAGTTTCATAATAAAATATAATCTAGTCTAATTAGAGATATATGTGAACTAGTTTTCTAGGATTCTAAGGGGCCGTCCTGTAAGCGTTTTTCAGTTGTTGTTTTTCGAACAGAAAAATGAAAATAAAAATAGTGTTTTTGGTTTCAATTTTGAAATTCGAAAACGCGTCTGGTAACATATACTGAAATCCGTATTTTAAAAATAAAAACAGGAAAAACGCGTCTGGTAGGCTAACCAAAAATTATCGAAAATTGAAATATCAATTTTTACATTTTATTTAATATTATAACAATTATAAACAAATTGATTAAATAATTAACTAAAAAAAAACTGTAATGTAATTTATAAATTAAACAAAAGTTAACAGCTGAAGAGGAAGAGGAAGAAGAAGAAAACCAGCTGAAGAAGAAGACCAGATCGGTGACTCAGAAGATCAGATCGGCGGCAGCTAGCGGTGATCGGCAGTGAGGGCAACACGGAGGAGGAAGAGGAAGAAGAAGAAGAAAAAGAAGAAGAAGAAGAAGAAGAAGAAGATGAGGAAAAAGAAGAAGAAGACGGCAGCAACGATCGGAGGAGAAGAAAGAAGATGAAGACCAGAAAGATACCTGATGAAGAACTGGTTCAAGACAATCTGAGTGTTTTTTTTTTTTTTTTTTTTAATTTGAAGAAGAAAGAAGAAAGAATGAAGAAGGAAGAAGAATGAGAGTAGAGCTGGAGGACGAAGAAGAATAGAAGATGAAAGAAGTAGTGGAAAAAAAAAGTTTTATTAAAATAAAATATATATTAATGATATGGGGCCCACTTATTTAATGATATGGGACCCACTTATTTGGAAAACAAAAACAAATTAAGAAAAACAAGTTTTTTTTTTTTTTTTTTTTTTTTTCAAAATTTCCACTTCTATCACTGGTTTTGTTTTTGTATTTTGAAAATAAAATGAAAAATAGTTACCGAATGCAAATTCAAAATCAGTTTTGGAAAACAAAATCAAAAACAGGCTGAAAACAGGCTCCAGGACAGGCCCTAGGTTTTCACATGTTTGAGTATTGTATTGTGATTAGTTTGATATCTAGGCTTATTTGTAGATTGATTGATTCATTTTATAATCAATAACCTTAGCATGTACTTGGATCCTTTAATTGAAAAAAATCTAGGATTAGCACATTTGATTTTGTATTTAGAGCCTATTAGGATTTAATTGATTATTCATTATAACTTGCTCTAAATGTTGGCTAGAATATTCATTGAACATATTTTGTGATTCTAGCATTTTTGTGTATATTTCTAATATCTTAAATATGTGCTTCATGTATATGATTTATTCAAGTGCTAGCTTTGTGGATGAAACTAGAAATCACATGTGTTAGGTGTTTCACATGCTCTCGGTTTCGATTCATGTTTTGTATCTAGACTATCTTTGACTTGTGTACTTACATGACTAAGTCTAGTTTTCATGGAATGTATTGATCATATGTTCTATGTTGAATTGCTTGTTTGCATCATTTGCATTCATTTGATCACACTAGGAAGTCCTTGTAAAAGGCATGAAGTCTTGGTTAGGACATGAGGTCCGGATAACCAAGCAAGAAGTCTTGAGTAGGACAAGAGGTCCGGATAGTCAAGTAAGGAAGTCTTGGTTAGGACAAGAGGTCCGGATAACCAAGCAAGAAGGCATGGCTAGGATCAGGAAGGTCCGGATAGCTATGCATTGGAGGCTCTCTAGACACATGACTACTGCATGAGTGCCTTGGATAGGGGGTTGGTTACATAATTGGTAGGCCCGAGCGTTTGGTTAGACATAGACTCCAATAGAGAGTGTTGCATGAGATGTGCATTGGCTCTTGAGGAATTTCTAATCTTCCAACGATGTTGGTTAGACATGGACTCCAATATATGGTGGTTTCACATCATTAAGGGATTTCTTATCTTCTAATAAGGATTGGGTAGACATAGACTCCAATAGAGAGTAGATCATAGGTTGGTCACTTTTAAGGAATTTCTAATCTATCATTCAATATATATAATACACAATGGTTATAGTTCAACCTGTGGATGTTTCCTCCTTGGAGATTTTACCACATTAAAAAATCTTTTGTGTTAATTCTTCCTATCTTCTTCTTTCATATTTGTATATGTGTATGTTTTAATCTTGTTTCATAATCTTCACTTGTGATGTATTTGTAAACAAGATTTTGTTAAGCGTGAGATGTAAGCACATCATATTGATCATAATTGTATATATAATTCTTTTGTATATTGATACATTTGTGTATAGTTATATATTAATTGATAGTTGTGTTGGGACCCTGGTTTACCGATCGTGCAGCAGAAGGAACTTTTTTAAAAAATTTATTTCATAAAGAAATACTGCGATTAGTAAACCCTAGAATCTTTTTATCGGAACAGTAAAAACAAGATATCGAAATTGAAATATGTAAAAGAGAAGAGAAGAAATAATTTTTTTTATACCTACGTAGGAGGCTCCTTCACTTTAATACGATTTACTCCTGATTTGAATCACTTGATCTTCTTCGCTATCTCCCGAAACTGACAACGGCGTGTGGATGCGTCACGGTATTCAGAAACCTGTATGGAGGTAGAAGAGAAGAAACACACAAAAGGACAACACTTGTTCCTTTTTAATGGTAAAGTACGGCCACCCTTAAGAATAACAATCAAAAAATATATTTATTTATTTTTTTCTTTCTTTTGGCCGCACATAACTAGAGATGCACGTTTGGGGAATGAGGATGGATATAGGTCCCCCCACCCCCCCCCCCCCAAAAAAAAAAAAAATCCCCAAATGGGGATGGGGATGGGGAAAATTGGGGCCCCGGGCATAACTACCCTGTTCCTTTTTTTTTTTTTTTTTTTTTTTTACTGCGTGTGCAATTTTTGTATCTGATACAAATCCATTCACTTTTTTTAAAAAAAAAAAAAAAACACATATATCATATATATATATATATTTAAAAAATAAACTAATTAATTAAATCTTTTAAGATATCTAATATCTTTAGAGATATTAATTAATATTAATTTATTTGATTTGATTTGAATTCAAACTCTTTTAAGTTCAAATTTAAATATTTCATTTAATGAAAATAAAATAATCAAATTATCTTTTCTATTCAAAATTAAATATCAATCAACTTTCTCCATCTAATGATTAATTTCACAATTAAATAATCTAATTATTTAATTAACATAATCATTAATATTCATTAATTAAATAATCTCATTATTCAATTAATTCCTGAATAGACACGTGTCACTTTCGTAACACAATTAATTGGACAATGCAATTAATTAACCGTGACCCTTGTTACCTTAATTAATCGGGCTAGTAAGGGGACCTAATAGACCCACAGTATTTTGAGCTTCAATAATTCTTAAAAATAATTAATTAAACTCTTTAATTAATATTTCATGATTATTAACTTTGGTGTTACAGTAGAACCCCTCTAAATTAATATTCTTGGGACCCCCCCTTGAGTATTAATTTAGAGGGGTTATTAATTTGAAGAGTTTTGCCTTGTAAAGTGTTATTTTGTGTCATAAAACATGTGGAAGTCGGTTTTCTTGTTTAGGGAAGATTCTTTTTCGAAATTCCTTGTTTGGTCGGTTCTCTTCTTTAGGGAAAGTTTTTTTTTTTTTTTTTTTTTTTTTTTTTCAGAATTCCTTGTTTAGGAAAGATTTGTTAAAGAAATTTCCAATTCGTTTTGGGAATGTGATTACTTATAAACCAAGGATACTTTTTGGTCGGTTCTCTACATGGCAAATCAAAAAGCTTGGATGACACAAATTCTTTTTGTACAGTGGCTTCAAGCATTTGATCTTCACATGGCAAATCGAAAGGTTTTGCTTCTCATTGACAATTGCACTGCCCATGTACCACTTGCAGAGCTACTTAATCACATCCAACTCAGGAACACCACAGTGTAATAATTGCCACCAAATTTGACATCAAAGCTACAACCATGTGATGCTGGAATAATTCGAAATTTCAAGGCATATTATCGTCGTCGCTTTAATTGTATGTTGCTCGAACGTTTGGAATCCAACACACCTGATCTTGAAAAGATTGATATTTTAGAAGCCATTCGTATGGCTGTTGCAGCATGGACTTTTGATGTTAAGCCGAAGACCATCGCTAATTGTTTTCTTCATTGCAAAATTCGTACAATCCAAGGAGAAACCGAGGGAGACATTGAGGATAGTGATGTTATGAGTGAATTAGAACAACAAATTCAAAGCTTCCACTATTGCAATCCTATGGATGTTAATCTTTTACTTAACCATCCAGCGGAAGAAGAAGTGTGTTACACTCCAGCTGAAGAGGATATCATCAATGATATCACAAGGCAGAATAATGATGGTGTGGTTGAGATAGATGACGACAACGACGACGACGACGACGATAGTCATGAGGTACCTAAAATCTCTACACGTAAGGCTGTTGAAATGTTAAATTTAGTTGAAACCTTTTGGCTACAACAAGAAGGTGATCACAATAACTTCTTGAGGACAATTCAAAAGATGAAGGATGAAATCAAAAATATCAAACATGGTGGCCTTGTGCAAACTAGCATCTTGAAGTATTTTTCTTGTTCTTGATTATTATGTAATATATTTTGTACTTTTATGGAATTATTAATTTATATGACAGTCGGGACCGAAATTTTACATTAGGTTTCAAAAATAAATTATTAATTATTACGATAGAGGGGTTTATTAATTTTTTACACTGGCCCAAGTCGAGACTGAGATTTTTTATTAATTTAGAGAGGATATTAATTTATAGAAGATTAATTTATAAGGGTTCTACTGTATTCCACTAAAAACCCAAAGTTGCACTTTCTCAACTGTAGACATTTTTACACAAACTAATAACTCTTGGTGTCCATCGATATAGCTATTATATATGGTATAATCCTCCACAAATAGTTCATAATTAGAGATGGGTCATAATGTCTGTTATACCCCTCTAATTATATCTTTCCATTAAGTACCATTGATTCTCTAATGAACAATAAATCATACATTCCTTACGAAATTAGGAGAGCGCTCATATTGTTCAAGCCCCGAATCAACCCTTATGGGAACTGTAAGTTCCTTAATTTTGATTGGCTTATTTTATGACAAACCACATTTTGGGGGTTTACAATGTAAGGGTAGTTTAGGGCTTAGTGGTTCGTGATCAAGCTTATTTGGATTTCAAGCCCTCAAGCACAAGACCTCATTGAAGGTATAATCACTTGAGCTTAACCCTTTTTGAAGAGATTAGGTGCACACACACACACTTGCATGCATCTTTATCTATCTTGCATTTGTTACCACGCATGTGTGATTCATTGTTTTTATGCATCTATGTCATTTAGCACACACACACCTTCATTGCATTTATATGATTGCATTTGTGTTTCTATTAGTTGTGTGCTTATATATTTTTTTGTGAGTGGTTCTTGTTGATGCATATTCATGGTTTATCTCTCTTCATGCATTACCTTTCTATTGTTTACATTGGTTGTTTAAAATGCATGTTTTTTGTCTTGAGAGGTTTGAAAATGCATGAAACCGCTCCCATGACCGCTGTAATTTTCCAGTGGTTGAGGCAGCAGTTTCACGGACAGTGGCGACCGCTCCTGAACCGCTGCCATTTTCCTGTAGTGGTTGGCTTGACAGGGCAAACCACTGCCGGACCGCTGCGGCTTTGGCAGCGGTAGTGGCAGCGGTCTACAGAAAATTTGGAGCGTTTCTTTTCAAAATGACACCACTTCACTTGGTTCTCCTATATATAGACCTTGATAGCTTTATGTTGGAATAGTGAGCTCAAAATCAGAACTTAGAGAGAGAAACTCAAACCCTAGAGAGAGAAGCTCCAAAGAACTCACTTTTAGTCAACCAAACACCTTCCCATGTGCATCTAGCATCTTCCTAGCATCATTCAAGCATGGGCTTTCTTGTTTTCTTTGACTAGGTAACTTCTACATGTCCTAGAACTTCTTATTTCATTCTTATGACATGTTTGCCTAGGTTTAGCATTTATTTGTTAATTAAATACATGTCTCATTTGCTTATTGTTATTTCTAGCATGATTGAGACTTTGATTGTTGGTTGAGATGAGTTGTTTGTGATAGTTAGGATTGTTTTGTGATTGATAACATCTAGCTAAGTATGTATGCTTTACATTTAGGCATTCTTGATTAGGACTCATTGATTGCATTAGTTCATTGCATTTATTGTCCTTGCCATGTTCATTGACAACATGTGTTGATTGGCTTTTGATTGACAATTCCTTGATTGCATTTGTTAATTGCATTTATTGTCATTGCCATGTTTATTGACAACTTGTGTTGAGTTGGCCTTGTTTATTGACAATTAGATTGCTAGAATCACTTTGCATCTAATTGAGTTCTCATGCATGAGCATGTAGGCATTGTTGATAACTAGAGTGTTGATTTGGATTATAACATCTAGTTAAGCATTTAGTGTAGCCTAACATTATTTGCATTTAGAATATTATCATATTCACATAGGTTGTTGATCTCTTCACTGAGAGTTAAGTCTTGTGATTACCGGTGTGTAGTGCTCAAACACCCTTGGTCTAGGTTTGCTATAAAAGGCATGCGGGTAGTAGTGGTGGATTAGTAACTGAGAATGGTATGACTAGAGGTCAACCTAGGGTTGTAATCATCATTACATATAATGGATTCGAGGACCGTGTGTGGCACACATATCAGCCTGTGGTTTTTCTTTATTGAAGGTTTCCATGTAAAAATCAAGTATCGTTTATATTTCCGCACCATATTACACTTGATTATTGTTTGTTAAATTGGGTTTATTTTTGAATATTGACTAATCCAAAAATTTGGTAACTAATCGGATTAACAACCCATTCACCCTCCCTCTAGGTTGTTTAGACACACACGAGCAATATATATTCTTATATTTTCAGGAACTACTATATACTTCTCGAAAGAAAGAGTGGATTCCTCTATTGTGTACAAACCTTCCCAGCGACAAGATAAACAGTGATTCCAACATATGAAGTTATTGACCAGGAATGCAACTCCGATCTCACCCATGACATATCAAAAACCACGATCTAACCTAAAGGAGTCGATAAGACACCCATAATTAAGATCACCAATATATAGCCATCAATTATTGATATATATGAATCTCATCTTGTAACGAATCTTGGTGAGAGATTCATACAGATCATGACTCAGTCATATATAATCACATCATATAAGGTGCCTCCATTCTCATATCATCATATGAATAGTCTAGGTTAAGACCATCATACATTACAGAATGGACTGCAACTGTAGATTAACCACAAATAAATTACCCAACTCTATTTGCTATCTACGGACTCTATAGATTGCTCATCTCAAATTGAATACCTCTGTATATGACACTCATATACTCAGTTAGAGATTACATCCGGTAATCTTGGATGTTAAGTACACATGATATAAATAAATGTATGAGACAATTTGAATGAATAAACTACTTCTTTTATTTATGTTCAATTCACATTTACAAATTACAAGCTTTAGGGCAAAAAAACCCCAACAAATTGTACATAGTGGACATTATTGTAAATACAAGTATTCTTTGTTTTAATTTTAATATAGTTCCTTCACTAGCAAGTTGTAGTGTTCTTACATTATAATATTCAAAGTTTAACTTGTGGAATGTGCTCTTCATTGAATATACTTGTATATGAGATATATTGTTTCTTAGTATATGTTTGTATACTAAGGGTGGTGAATTGAGCATACATGTGTTAATTGTTTTCTTATAACAATCATGTTAAAGGTTAATTTGTATGCTTACCAAGGTTTTGACATAAGTCACGAAAGAGTTTTAAAATTAGAATGTCAACCTATTCACCCCCTCTCCCCTCTAGGTTGTTTAGTATAACCTTGTAGGTATTTTCAGTAAGGATACCATCTTTTCTTGACAAAGCATCCATCTTCCTAAGATGGAAGTCTTCCTTTGGCAACTTCTTAGAGAGTGGCTGTCAAAGAAGTGTTGTCTCGTTTTGGTTTTGGTGCTCAGTTGCATATGGTGTGCAAGCTATGTAACTCTGGTCTGGAATCCATTGATCATCTGATTTTACATTGTGGTTGGTCTTGGAAGTTATGGTGTAGTGTTTTGGAATGGTATGATATTGTTAATAACCCCAATTCGTTTTTGTTGGGTTGGTTTTGTGGGTGGCCTGCTCTGTGTCATTCGGTTGGCTGCTTTAGAGTGTGGAAAGCCTTTTTTTATGCTGTGGTGTGGTCGATGTGGGAAGCTAGAAACTAGTTGGTGTTCAATGGTAAGGAGTCGTGCCTAACTCAAGTAGAGGATACGACTAAGTTTAGGGTGGCCCGGTGGTTCAAGTATCTTGGTCCTGGATGTTAAGAGCTTATCACTATCATTCTTCTGGACATCAAGGAGAGATGTGTAGATCATGTGGTTGAGAAGAAATGCAGAAATGATGTTTGGTCCCCTCATTCATCTGATTCCCTTTTCTTCAATGTTGACGGTTCCGCTTTGGGTTCTCCGGGTCACGTTGGAATTGGTGGGTGCTTAGGGATTTAAAGGGGGCAGTTTTATGTCAGTTCTCTTTTTACATAGGATCTCATGATGCGATTTTGGCTGAGTTGTTGGCCATTTTAAAGGCTTGTCAGCTTTGTTTGGCTAATCCTATTCTGCTTTTTCGTGAAATTGTTATCATTAGTGACTCTTCGATAGCAGTTCTTGGGTTATTGATGACAGATTTGGTAGTCTCAAGTTCGGCAACACCATCTATGATATTCATTCCTTCTTATGTTCTCATAGCAATATCAAAGTAGTTTTCATGCCTCAAGTTTCGAATTTCCTGGCAAACTCTTTAGCTAAGAAAGACGCTACAAAAGTGTTTCGTGGTGGATCCACCATTGAGCTAGAATATGACTTGAGATCGCGACACTAGTCAACTTTGTTTTTCAATAGTTAATGGGCTAACATTGCAAATGCTCATGCAGAACACACATATTTCGGGGTCCATATCTCCCTTCTCATATTGAAATGGATTTCCTACCATATATTTTCGGAAAGCCCTGGAAGTCTACTTTATAGTTGTTTTTATGGATTGCGATTTTGGGATTTTTAGAGGGAGTTATGCATATTTCTGTAACGGTGCATGAGAAACATGACCGCGGCAGAGACTTTATGCAGAACACCCAATTTTTGGGGGGCATATTTCCCTCCTCATATCGAACCATGTTTAGCTCTACATATATTCGGAAAGCTTCAGAAGTCTAATTTCCAAAGGTTTATACAGAATGTAATTCTGGATTTTCTAGAGGGAGATATACACGTTTCCGTAACGGTGCATGAGACTGAAAAATTTTCAAGTGACGGTCGCCGTAAAGTTCACCCCTGTCAATAACCAATGTGGCAGCGACCTTTTCTTGTCACAAGGGCAGAGATCTTCGCACCCAATGTGGTCGCACCCTCCCACAGCTAACTTGGTAGCGACCATCTGTGCCAGCTTAGCGAATGGCCAGTTGTCAAGCCATTTCAGTAGGGCATTTTGGTCTTTTCATGCCCAGATCGTGCCTTAACTTTCTCAACCTATTTATACACCATTTTGAGCCCTCTCTTGAGACATAAGAACCAACCACCAAGAGAAGAAACACACAGCAGCCCATATTCATCTTCTTCCCTAAATCAAGAGAGAAAGAGAGGGAGAGAGGCTTTTAAAGCTCCCATGGAGGTTCTTCTCCATGGGAAGCTCACCACCATCACTTTCTACCCATCATTCACCACATTTGGAGTAGATTACAAGGAGAAATGAGAGGTTTTTGGACCAATTTCAAGCTAGCAAGCATGGAGAACTTAGAGAAGGCCATCTTCAAGGGTTGTCTCTTTTAAACTTTTCTCTTTGTATTTCTTGTTTTCCAAATGTGTAACCCCACTTGGGAAATATTTGTAAACCTATATCATGCTCATTTATACGATGATTGTTTATAAAATCCATTTGGGTTTTGATTTATTCTTGTTATTATTGCATAATCTCTTATCTTGATATGCATGTGTATGGAGATTGGAAATTGATATGTGTTCACGAATGAGATTAGGAGTAGATTAACTTAATATATAGGAGTAGTTGTAATCAAATATCTTATTTGTGTGTGTATGTCTTTGAAAGGTCGAAATGCCTTGTTTTGATGGGTTTGAGTGTATATGGGTTAGGATTGTACCTCCACAGATGAACTTCCGGGTATAATCTTGACCACTTAGCTCTAAAAGAATGGATGAAACATGTTTTATGCATGGCCATGCTAGAATAGGTTTTGGTTATATGTTCATGTGCTTAATGGTTGGGACTAGAGGCACATTTGCTCTATCCATGACCTTTGGGGAGTGATTAGTGTTCTCGAATCCCTTAATTGGGAGAACAAACCCTTAACTTGAATTGGGTGAACTTAATGCCTAACAACCAACTAGGTGTGCACTTGTGTTTGATGAATTAATAAGTACCTTGTATGACCACAATCCTACATCTCTCATAGCCACCCTTTTATTATTTGTCTCTTTAAACACCATTCTCACCTCTCCATATTTTCTTTGTTTTTATTTGCTTTCTTTACTTTACATTTCCACACACACCACACAGCAATATGCATATACCTCACATACACCATTCTCACCACATCCGCATTCTATTTAAATGCTTCCAATAAACTCTAAAACTCGAAACGGTCGACGGATACCACCTCCATACAGAACTAGACTCGACAAGGTTTTGGTTTGAACCATCGAACCAGACTAGAACCGGAATCGAAAAAACCGAAACTGGTTTTTCGGTTCCAGTTCAAGAACCGAACCGGAAACCGGGAACCGGGAACCGGGAACCGGGAACCGGAATAGGGCAGTTTCGGTTCTGGTTCCACATTTTCCAGAACCACCTGGTTCTAACCGGACTGGAACTAGTGGTTCCAGTTCGGTTCAAACAGGCGGTTCCTTTTTTTTTTTTTAATTAATAAAAAAACTAACACTTTATTTATAAAAATAAAATGTTTTTTTTTTAAAATAAAAATAAAAATAAAAAAAAAAGATTGTAGAGTATTAGGCTATGGCCTATAACCCTTCTCTAAGTTATAATTATGTTTTCCTTTCCATTTTCCTCATTTTTATATAGGTTAGACATCTCATTCACTTCCCTATATATCCGATGTAGAATGTGAAATGTGGGATAAGAAGTCATATTATGCATTTTTAAAAGTATAGTAAACATCTTCATGTAACAATATTCCTACGTTAAGAACTCAATTCAAACCTCGAGAAAATGATAGTGTTTCACCCAAGTTGATCTGTAGATGCAATAATTAACCATCAATAATGTTTCTCAACTTTGAAACACTGTCTTTAAAGTCCTGTGACAGTGACATGCAATTTGTCAAGCATTAAAAAACACACATGCACAATACATATGTGTTGCATAATATGGCCGGCCATCACTTCCATTCTATAGGTGAGCTGACTGCATCTTCAAAGAGTGGATTTTTACTCTCAAATCCTACAGAAATGAATTGGTGGGTTTCAATTCATAAGAGTTTCAACACTGCTAACATTAATGTGGGAGACCTATGTGTGTAGCTTCGCAAATTGCGAAAGGCATGCCATGCACAATGGCTTATACCTATCTAACTTGAAACCATCTTCATTTTTCTTACTAGTAGTTCAGTGTTAATAATGCTTTGCAGTGATTTTCATACAACATGATTCACACAAATAAAAGTGTAAGATAAAGATATTAACCTATCTGGATAATTAGCAGTGTCAAGTGGTGGTAGATATTCCAATAAATGTTGTTGCTCCTCATCTGTCAAGTGTCCCATGAATTCCTTAAAGTTAATATCCTGTAACACAAACATGATATTGATGTCTCAACGATTTAAAAGAGAACAATATTTGAGCAATATGACTTCTTATCCCGCACCCACATCGGATAAGTAGATAAGTGAATGAGATGCTTAACTTATATAAAAAGGAGAAGAAGGTAAGGGAAAACATAATTACTTGGACAAGGGCTATAGGCCATGACCTAATACTCTACAATGTTCTTTCTAACATTTTATTTTTTTTTATAAATAAAATATTATATTTTGTAATTAAAAAAAGGGGGTTTAGAACCGGCTGTTCCGTCGAAACCAGAATCGAAACCGATGGTTCTGGAACTGGAATTGGAACTAGAACTGGAACTAGAACCGCCTAAGGCCAGTTCTGGTTTCGGTTCCACCTAACTGTGAAACCGGAACCGAAACCGAAACCGAAACCGAAACCGAAACCGAAACCGGAACCGTGTCAAGTTTATGTGGATCCGGTTCCACGGTACCTAACCGTGGAATCGGAACCGTCGGTTTGGAACCAAAACCGGAACCGTGTTAGGTTTATGCGGAACGATACCTTTGCTTGTTGCTATACTAGTCTCTAGTCGCTTGCACTAACAAGGTATACCTTTGCTTGTTGCTATACTACAACAAAAATCACATATAATAGCAGCAGAAAAATGCTATCAAAAGTAAACAATAGCATTTAGTAACATGCCATGACAGCCAGTGTGATTAAAAGTTTTATCTTTTCATAGCATTATTTGCATGCTATAAATTCAATTTTTTTAATGTTATAATTATTCTTTTATAGCATTTAAATGATGTTATATCATTAATAATAATAAAAAAAGTTATTATTGTAGTTATTATAACTGCTTAAAAATGCTATTGTAATTGTTCCCGATATAAAAATTGTATATTTTTATTTTTTACTTAATTATTAATTTAAAAAGTTTAATTGTGCACAAAACAAAAAAAAAAAAGAAAAAAAAAATACAAACATTAAAGGAAAAAATATAAATATTTATTAATGAATCAAAATAATTACATGATTCACAAAACATATCAAACTTACAAGGAAATTTCTATATACAAAAATTTGAATTTAGTTTTATAAGAAAAAAAATTACAAGAACATGATTTTTTTTAGCTAATTACATCAACATGATTGCTCCACTGATCTTCATCTTCTGCTTTTGATAAAACACATCAACCTTCATCTTCATAATCTGAAAGATATCAATAAAATAAAATTATATTTAATAAAAAACGAATACCCATATATGAATTTACATAGCCATTACAATTATGAAATAGAGATTGTAGAGATTGTAACTAAAATGATCTAGGATGGAAAAAAAAAAAATCAAATAATGAAACTAACAAATAAATTTTTTTTTTTTAAAAGTCTCTTGCCAAGAAATATAACTTCACAATGGAAGACATATAATACTTCCACATGTAGATTCGTAACCAGATTTTCTAACAGAAAAATAAATAATATTTATATATATATCAAATAAACATATCTATAGTTAATCAAATAATTAACAAGAATTAAACCTGGGTTTTCAAAAAAAAAAAAAAAAAAAAAAAAGAATGAAAGAGAGAACAACTTACCAAAAAAATATGAAGCTTTTAATGAAAATAGAAGATGAAGACATGTATTGATGCTTAAGAGCTTTGTGGTAAAAGTAGGGATTTTGAGTGGGTGGTTTGGTGGCAGTAAAACAACTCTAATAACAAGTGAAGAGAATATAAAGTAAAAGTTAGGGTTTCAAATTTTGAAAAAGGAAATAAATTTGTTTTCCCTCTTTATCTTTGAAAAAAAAAAATAGAGGGACAAGAATTCATTTTCCCTCTTTATCTTTAGAGGCATTTTTAACATGTATTATAGCACTCTTAAATGCTATATAATTAGTGTAAATTACTTAACTTTTTTTTATAAGAAAAAATTGATATTTTATATTTGAAGTACGTTAAATTGTATTTTTGTTAATAAAAATTTAAAGCACAATAATAATAATAATAGGTTGAAATTTTAAAAACATAAATTATAATATCTTATATGATTTCATGACAAATAATAGCATATTTAAAATGCTATTAAATTATTATTTTTAAGAAAATTATTAACATTTGAGCTATATAGTTTAATAGCATTAAAAGTGCTATATTATTAAAATCAAAATGTTATTTAAACTAAAGTATTATTTGTTAACATCTTTTTATAGCATTTTATTATAATATGCAATAATATAGTTACATTTGATAGCATTTTTAAAAAGAATGCTATAATGCAATGCTATAAAAAGTCATATTTGTTGTAAACTTTAAATATAAATGTTTTAACATGCAAAATGACACTTGTCAAATGTTAACAAAGAACATATGAATCAACATCCGATGCCCAATCGTAGCTACCCACGTTAGCAACTAACAATGGATGATCACCACATCACCCGAAATGACCAAAAAGTGGTGCCATAAAACAAAGGGTTCTTTCTCTCCAGACAAAACGAAATTTTGAATATTCTAGGATCAGAATAAAATAGTCCTATAAGAAACGGACACTTGTCCACCCACTTAATGGGAATTGTACTATAAAATTAAAGGACCTTGAGTCCTTGATGCAGTAAAATTTACGTTCAATTTAAATTAAGTTCATTTATTGGGATTGGTGATTCAATCGGTTGAATACTACTTAGTCTAGGAAAAATCTATTATAAGTGCGTGAAAATTAAATTGCATAACTCCTTGGGTTTGGAAAAAACGATTTGGTTTCTTGAAAATGATTAAAGATGCAAACTTGTAGCATAAAAATGCAAACTTGTAACTAAAAACTAAACTAAGCACAACAAACACACAAGTAGATAATATATTGAAGAAAGCATTAGAGAATCGAAGCAACCTTTCTTAAACCACTCAAGCACTCAATTAGTCTCATTAAGCACTTCAACCCAATTTTAGGGCTTGTTTTAAGATAAATCTAATAAGTTATAGGTCTTTCCCATTACTTACACATGGTCATGTAACAAGCAGTGGTCAATTCTCCTATTTAACATAAAACTCTAAGCCAAGTTGATATAGCATGGTCATGCATACACCAACCTTCTCAATTACTAAGCTTGGGGTGAGATTTAGATATAGTTATCATCCACATCTAAACTCAACCACTTACATAAACTAACTCACACACCCATGTCTCTTGTGGTCACAACAAAACATGAATAGAGACGTTAGAGCAATTAATGCAATAATTGAGACTAAAATCGAATTGAATCAGAGAATAGACTAATTAATTACATAGAGTAGTCCAATACGGTTACGTCAACCCCCTAGATGAAGTTTAGGTACACATCAATGAAAACTAAACAATGAGAAAAGTGTAGAGAAAACCCATAAAGTCCATGTGAGCTTTCCCTTGTTCCTTTAGTTCCTTCTTCTCCCTCCTTGAATAAGCTTCCAAAAATGGTGATTGTAGAGAAAGAGGTAGGTGTGGAAGAGATGGTTGGGTTGTGGTTTTTGGTCTCCTTGTGTGTGTGTTTCATTCTAGATTTGAAAGCCAAGAGATGTATAAATATGGGTTCCAAATAGGGCAAAATTTCATCTAAAACGATGAGCTAACAAACTGTCGTGGTTGGGGTTTCCACGGTTAGCCAAGATGACACTTTGAACCATAAAAATTACTGTCGCCCGACTGCCGTGGTTGGCCAAGACAGCACTTCGACCGCGGAAATCTCTATTGCTTGAGTGCCACTTGCTTGCTGCGGTGCTGGTGTCGAGCATGGTTGGCCATGGACGTTGGGAAGGTTTGGAGTTCAGAGAAACATCGTGTGGAGGCCTAAAAATGGTGGCAAACGGACCGGGGGGAGGTGTGCCGTCGATCTAGGTAGAAAATTGCTGAAAAATAGGTAGAAAAACGGCTGGACGACATTGGGTCGAATCGGGTCCGGGTCAGGGTCAGCGTCGTAGGTTGGCAAACCGGGTTACTGGTGGTTGAAGACAATGCTGACGACACGATGACATCACGCTGATGTTAGCTGCAGCACCCAAAACGCACCATTTCACTTGATGACGTGGTGTGCGCACATGCGTTGGCTGGAGAATTACAATAAGCACCCCTTAACTCTTCTCTAATCACATAATCTTTAATATATTCTTCATATTTTCACTTTGACCCTTGATTCTCTAAAATTACGCCAATACTCCTGAACTCCATAAATACCTGAAACACTTATTTTATCATATTAAATACCCGATTTTACTCGAGGAACAAGCACAAAATAATAGGAATTGAGGACCTAAAAATAGGAACAAAAACAGTACTATTAGTCCTAATAAATTTTCTCAAGCTTTTCTCCTAAATTAAAAAAATATATATATAGCATTTTTCTTTGTCATTTTACGATCTCTGAAGAGCTTCTTTTTTGAGCACCGGAAAACTATCGTTGGCTCCTTGCCGACATCAATTCGAACGATCTTTCTCACCCAAAGCCAACAAAACTCTGTCCAATTTTTTCTAGATTTTCAATGTACTTTTGTCTTCTCTCTTGGAGAAACGAAGTTCTGCTCAACTTAACCCAGAAAATCATTTGAAGAAACTCTCTCCAGGAGATTTCTTCCAATTCGGGATAACACAATTTGTTGTGTTAACAACACATGATTATATGATAGCTATCATGTCACTTGGCTAATAGTTAACGATTATTTTGTTACTATTTATAAGATATTTTTGATATGGATATTTCTCTAGTCATGATAATCATGAGAAAAATTTCAAAACCTTAGTTTTGTCTTTACAGAACCAGCTTGTAATGTTACAAAACTATCGGTGTAGATTTGCCTGGTACTAATGCTTAGGTGTTGGTTCCATTGTTTTTTTTCCCCTTTGTTCTTTCAATATTTTTAGTGGAAAAAAATTCTTTTAAAAAATTATTTCTCAAAATCTCAGAAATTACAACACACATGACGTGGAAACTAAATTCTAATTGCTACATTTACTATATTATACTATTATTTAAACCATAGTTTACAACAAAATTTTTACATTTTTTAAGACTTTTTTATTTTATTTTGTAGACTATAATCTCTCTGATTAAAATTTCATTCTTTTTTACTTCAAAAAAAAAATTCATTCTTTTTGGGTTAAATTAAGGTCAAGGACCATAACTTGAGGCTTGGGCCTGATCTCGAAGAAAAGCTTAGTGAAGTAAATAGGTTTGTGTTGTCGGTCCCCCACCAATAGTATTTTGATACACTTTTTATATTTTTTTGTAAAATTGCACAAACTCCCCAAATTTAGTCAATATTGCATTGAGTGGCAACATTTTCTATAATTACACAAACATCCCCTAGAATCCGTTGATTACGTGATTCAAAGGTAAAAATGTCTTTTACATAGAAATTAATAATTAAAACTTTAAGGAATTATGAAACTACGTAAACATTTTGAAAATTGTCAAAATATAGAAATAAAAATAATAAAAGAGACCTAAAACTATTGAAAATTGAAAAGTAATAATAATTAATTTTTAATTAAAGAACTCCACCAATAGTGGAGGGCATTCCACCACAGGAGGAGGGAGGAGACCGGCATTTACTCAATGTGGAGTAGATCGTCGATCTCTTTTAACCTTTGAAGGAGATCTACTTCTCCTCGCTTCGTCGGTTATGGAATTCTTAAAATTTTTTATTTTAATTAATTTTTGTGTTATTAATTAAAATTATATTAAAATAAATAGCTATGGGAATTATGGTCATTTCCCGGGTTAGGGTCAATCAAACGTAACTCTAATGCTGCTAACCTAAACTCAGAGGAAGTTTGTGTAATTTTCTATTTTTTATTTTCCCTTTCTATACACATTTGAAAAAAATAAAATTGAAGGACATTTAAACTGTTTTTCTGAACAAATAGTTGAAAATGTTGTAATAAAATTAATAAAAGAATAGATGAAGAACTTAAAAGAATAATAGAGTAAGAGATTATTGAAGAAGAGATGAATAAATAAGAAATCATAAATCATAAACAAGATAGACATCAGATTAGAGAAGAGAAGAAAATGAGAGGGAGAACATGCAATCCTTTTACTAAATATTGAGAGAGCAACAACACCTTTTTACAAGAGAGAGCATATACATATATATATATATATAGTGAACAAAGTAAGGAATTGAGTGGTAGTGGTAAGACCACGTGTGTGAGCAAGCTTATGCATGAAACAATTACTTGAGTGGTGGTGGGAAAGCCACATGTATTATAATACTCCCCCTTGGATTTTCCACCACTTGTATTTAATTTGCTAGGAAAAACCCAGTGGGACAAAAACCTTAGCAAAAGTGTATACAATGATCTTCTGGATCGAGTGGTGTGGATGTGTTCAGAACTGCCTCATTAAAACCTTTCCGGTAAAACCCAGTGGGATAAAATCCGGTAGAAGGAAAAAAAGTACAGTACACATATATCCATTCAAAATTTTGCTCCCCCTGATTGAATGCTCACCCTGAATGAAACTTAAATATCAATCCTGTAATTTGCAGAGTCGACGCATACCAATCCCATATACCAATTCCTCAAAAGTTGTTGTAGGCAATGTTTTGGTAAACAAATCTGCAAGATTATCTGTAGACCGTATATTGTCAGCTCTGTTGAAGTTCATGAGCATAGAAGAATTTAGAAGAAATATGTTTGATTCTGTCTCCTTTGATATATCCCCCTCTAACTTGAGCGATACAAGCCGCATTATCTTTAAATATTGGTGTCGGCATTCCTGTAGATAATGAAAAACCACATGTATTTTGAATATGATAAATTACTGACCTTAGCCACACGCATTCTCGGCTTGCTTTATGAAGTGCAAGAATCTCAGAAAGATTAGAGAATGTAGAAACGAGAGTTTGCTTTGTGGAGCGCCAGGAGATTGCTGTGCCATTATAGGTAAAAACATATTCTTTTTGTGAACGGGCTTTATGGGGATTAGATGGATACTCGGTATCAACATAACCATGTAAACCTGAAAAATTGTTAGATTTTGAAAAATATAACCTTAAATCCTTTGTTCCACGAAGATAACGAAAAAAAATGTTTGATCCCATTCCAATGTCTTCGAGTTGGTACTAAACTGAATCTAGCAAGTAAATTTACTGAAAATGCAATATCTGGTATAATACATTGGGCCAGATATAATAAATCACCAATTGCATTTAGATATGGTACTTCAGGACCAAGTATCTTTTCATCATCTTCCAGTGGTCGGAATGGATCTTTGTTAGGATCAAGGGTTCTAATAATCATATGGGTACTTAATGGGTGAGCATTGTCTATATTGAATCTTTTCAATATACGCTGATTTATGGACAAATATTCCGTCTAATTTATGCTCAATCTCCAGACCGAGACAATATTTTGTCTTTCCCAGGTCTTTCATTTCAAATTCCCTTTTTTAGATATTCAACAATTTTAGGAGCTCTTCAGGAGTTCTAATTAAATTCATGTCGTCAACATAAATTGTTATAATAGCAAATCCAAATTCTGATTTCTTTATGAAGAACACATGGGTGTATAATATAATTATTATACCCTTATTTCATCAGATATTTACTGAGACGGTTACACCACATCCGTCCAGATTGTTTTTAATCAATATAAGGATTTTTGTAGGTTTATCAGATACATATTACGAGATCTCGGTTTACATGCTTCTGGCATTTTAAATCCTTCCGGGATTATAAATATCTGTATTAAGTGAATCATATAGATAAATGATTACTAAGTTTAGAAGACGTATTTCAAGCCTTTTAAAGGCAACCAAATTTATCAAAAATTCGGAACGTAATCGTATTCATCACTATTGAATACTAAGTTTCTATGAGAAATCTTGTACTACGAGTCGTGCCTCATATCTTACGATCTCGTTTTTCTCATTACGTTTCCGTATAAAGACCTTTTAGTGTCCAACTACTTTGACATCTTCAGGTGTCTGGAGAACTATTGGTCTAAATATTTTATGTTTGGCTTATGAAGTCAATTCTTCTTGAATTGCTTCTTTTCATTTAGGCCAATCATGCCTTTGTCTATAATCATCGATACTATGAGTTTCATAATCATTATTTCAGTAGCTACTGTATTTGAAAATGTATCGCTAATGATTGTTTCTTTACTATTCCACATCTCTCACATATAATTTATAGAAATTTTCTCAATTTCAATATACTTGAATCTCTGTTGAGATTTCTTCCATTTCAATGGATTTAGTCACTTCAGGGACTTTATGTCTCTTTAGGTATATCTAACTCTGTCTCTTATAGAGTTGATTTAGAGAAAGTGGATGTATTCATAACTCGAGCCTTGTTTACATTAGGATCCTGATAATTTATTTTCCTCTTCGGGGAACAATATATTTCGAAATAAAAGGTTTACAAACTTATGATATGCATCAGATGATATATTTGTTGCATTTTATTCAGATCGTTCTTCAGGAACAATCACCCGGCCGGGGTTTATGAAATAGCAAAACAAATAAAAGAAGTGAGATGAAAGAGATGAATAGAATGTCTCCATATAGAAATTGGTAATTATATTGAAATAATAAAGTTCTCGCAATTACCTGGAGATGCTTAATAAGTGATTCTCTAATCCATTCTAGATGTTCAACATCAATCCCAACTGATAATCTGTGCGAGTAATCTTGCAAAAGCAATATTGCGTTTTGATAATAAGCAAATGTGTGACCATCTACTGGATGCGTCAACTAGGACCATAAAATAGCGGAACGGTCCACTTGGTGGATGAATAGGTCCACATATGTCCCCTTGAATCCTTTGTAGGAATGATGGGGATTCAAAGTCAACTTTAGAATGGGATGGTTTTATTACCAATTTCCCTTGTGAACATACAGTACATAAATTTTCATGAGATAAAAGAATCTTCTGGTTCTTTAATGGATGCCCATGAGAATTTTCAATGATTCTACGCATTATTGTGGGTCCCGGGTGACCAAGACGGTTATGCCAAAGTATAAATATTCTTGGGTCTAAGAACTTCTGGTTCATAACTGCATAAATTTCTACACCTCTTATAAGAGTGTAATATAATCCAGATGATAAACCACGTAGCTTTTCCATAATGAGCTTCTGGCCTGAATTATGAGAAGCAATGCACAAATATTCAATATTCTCATCACTTATAGTTTCTATGTGATATCCATTATCCCGTATATCTTTGAAACTAAGTAGATTTCTTCTGGATCTACTAGAATATAAAACATCACTGATACATATTTTAGTATCGTTTAGTAACAATATCATGGCTCTACCGGAGCCTTCTATCAGATCTGCTGGACCCGATATTGTATTAACATTTGCTTTGAGCAAGGTTAAATTCAGAAAATATTTCTGATTCCGCAGAATCGTATGCATCGGTGCACTATCAGCTAGGCATATATCTCCTGTATCTTGCTTTTCAACATCATTCAATATACCGTTTAAAGATGTATATATTCACAAAACAAAACAAAACAAAAATAAATAAAAGTGCATATCAAATAGAGAGATCAAAAGTATAAACATATAGATATAAAAATATATCACTTTATAAAAAAAAATATCATGAATCATATTGATTTTTCGAACTTCCGGTTCGACCATGAACTGCAGGTTCATAAAATTCAGAAAACTTTAGGTTCTAAATAGAAATCACAAATTGACTTTCTATATGAAACAATCGTAACTTGATTCAATTCAGAATTTCTGGTTCTAATAAATTTTGACATAAAATTTTTAATGTTACAATTTAAATTGAATTCAGAGCTTCAAGTCTGATTAGAACTTCGTGTTCAAAACATAAGAACTTCAAGTTCAGATTCAATTACTTCGTATTCAAAATTAGAACTTCAAGTTCTATATAGAATTCGAATTTTGGAATTTCAGGTCCCAAATATGACATTCATGTACATAGTAATGAAACCAGAACTCAATATTTTTACTGAAATTTAAAATTTAGAACTTCAGATTCTAATCAGTTTGTAAAACCGCGCAAACTTAAATATTATAATGACAAATCCAGAAACTTTAGATTCTGGTTAGTCGGTCTAGCCGAGCTTGGTTTAAATTCCAGAAACTTAACGGTTGACCTAGTTAGGCTCAACACATAATTTATACAAATCCAGAAACTTCAGATTCTGGTTAGTCGGTTTGGCCGAGCTTGGTTTAAATTCCAGAAACTTAACGGTTGACCTAGTTAGGCTCAACACATAATTTATACAAATCCAGAAACTTCAGGTTCTGGTTAGTTGGCATATTCAGATACATAAATTGCATAAAATTAAATAGATGCGTAAAATTAAAATAACAGATAATACAACAGAAATAAGATGAAGAATGAATCGTATGAGATAAAATGAATAGGGGAGAAAATTTACTATTTTTATTGATGATTTCGGATTACATCCTGACCACACAATTTCAGCTGTGTAGCGATTTTGAATAAAGCATAATTATACTCAGAGACTGATTTATAGTCTTGAAAGCATATATGTTGCCTACTGGTACCGGGCATTTGGTAATACAACATCGGGTTGGTTATCAAATCGATATTTTAGTTCTTGCCATAGAACTTCTGGTTCTGTGACTGTTAGATGTTGGGCTTTCAGATCGTAGTTATCCCCAAACACTTTTAGCGCAGCAAATTTCAAATTTTCAAGCTTTGACATTATTATAACTTCTGGTTATCCGAAAATTACAATCGAAGTCAGAACTTCTGGTCTGATAAAAATCCGAGGAATTTAAATCTTCAGATATGTAAAGAAATATTTGTAAATAAATAAATCCAGAAACTTCAGGTTCCGGTAATAATAAATAAATTCATAAACTTCAGGTTCTTGATGGGTAACCAAATTGTTAAAATAAAAATTGCGTAAAGTAAAATGCGTAATAACAAATGCGAGAAATAAATAAATAAATCCAGAACTGCAGGTTCTGATTGGTTGGCATAGCCAATCTCATAAAAGCATAAAAATAAATAAATGCGATAAAGTAAATCCAGAACTGCAGGTTCTGGTATGTTGGCATGGCCAATCACATAAAAGCATATAAATAAATAAATGCGGGAAAGTAAATTGCTTAAAAGTAAATAAAATGCAGTAAAATAAATTGCATAAAAGTAAAGTGCGAGAAAGTAAATTCAGAACTGCGGGTTCTGGTATTAATAAATAAAAATCCTGAAGCTTCAGGCTTCAGTAATTAATAAATTCAGAACTTCAGGTTTTAGTAATAAATCTAGGAACTTCAGGTCCCAGTAGTAATAAATTCAGAACTTCAGGTTTTGGGAATAACAGCATTCGTGCTGATAACGTGTTGTAATAAAATTAATAAAAGAATAGATGAAGAACTTAAAAGAATAATAGAGTAAGAGATTATTGAAGAAGAGATGAATAAATAAGAAATCATAAATCATAAACAAGATAGACATCAGATTAGAGAAGAGAAGAAAACGAGAGGGAGAACATGCAATCCTTTTACTAAATATTGAGAGAGCAACAACACCTTTTTACAAGAGAGAGCATATACATATATATATATATATATAGTGAACAAAGTAAGGAATTGAGTGGTAGTGGTAAGACCACGTGTGTGAGCAAGCTTATGCATGAAACAATTACTTGAGTGGTGGTGGGAAAGCCACATGTATTATAATAGAAAAGTATATTTATGATTAATTTTTAGATAAAATCATCTTATGATAAATATTTTAAGGAAATGTGATATTAAGGTGCTGTTTAGATTCGTTTTTTAAAGCATTTTATTTTCAAAAATAAAAAACAGTTGCAAAGTTGTTTGTTTACTTATTTTTGAAAAGTCATTTTCGAAAATAAAAAACAGTGTTTTAAAATTTATAACTAAAAAGTTGAAAACAACAATTTACATTTTCAAAACCAACTACAAATTTTCCCTCCAAACAACTATAATATTATTAATTTTAGAAAACAATATTAAACACATTTATATCAGTTTTTGAAAACTATTTTTAACAAACACTACCGAACACATAACTTTTTTAAAAACGTTGTTTTTAAAACATAATTTTCATTTTTAAAAATTGTTTTTAAAAAAACACCATTTTTTTTCATTGGGACTTGGATACTCTACTACAAATATGGAAGAAGAGGTGCACAATTGTTTTTCATTAATTTGTTTTATAATTTTGTTCTTTTTAAACTACTGAATTGTATGCATATAGATTAACTAGCTCTGTAATTAAGACATTAATGGATATATATATATATATATGGTTAATATTAAAGAACTCCATTCACCTTTAAATTATTATTGGATATATAGATAAAGTTTCATTTATTTAGAAACCTCCCATAGTTTTATTTGCAGTTAGAATTCTGTTAAGGTGTCGAGGGCAAAATGGTCCTTTCGTTTATCCATAAATTAAGAACAAATTACACCAAAATCCCTTGAGGTTTGCTCTTTTACAAGCGGAAATAACTTTACTGTTAACTGACACTCACATCTCATGCCGTTAGGGTTTGACCGTTAAGTATAAGAGTTAACCGTTAAAAAATGATAAAAGACAGAAATACCTTGATTCACCAAAAATCTAAAAGAACTAATTACACCAAACTCCCTTGAGGTTTGCTTTTTTACACACACAAACAACTTTATTGATAATTGACACTCAATTCCCCATCGTTAGTCAAAGTTGGTCAAATTAAACTGCGGACCAATTTTGACTATCAAAACTAAGACTAGTTTAGTCATTTGAAGCATTTTAAATATATATATATATATATAATTGAATAATGAAGATTAAGTGGAAAAAAAAAACCGTTTTTCAAATTAAGAATTTTTTGGGGAAAGAAAAATAAGATTAATTGAAAATTAAGAATTAAAAAAAATGGATTTTTTTCATTTAAAAAACAGACAGTCCGATCTAATTTAAAAGAAATTCAAATTAAAAAAAAAAAAAATCTTAATGCCTTTAATAGTTCTCCAATTCCACCAACAATACAAATCACAATCCCTTCCAATATTGTTCAATCTTTTCAATGAGAAATTGAGCCAGATTGAGTCGGTTCGCCAATTCCACTAACAATACAAATCACAATTCCTTCATAATTTTTTTTTTCTATTTATGAAAAAACTTAAAAATTTTAATTCTATTTCTTTGGAAATTTTTTTTTTCTTATTTATAAATAAATTTTGAAATTTTTTCCTTTTTACATTTTTTTGAACAAATTGCACTAAATTAGGAAGGGATTGTGATTTGTGTTGTTGGTAGAACTAGTGAACTGGATCCATTTTGGAAAGAAATCTGGCTCAATCTCTTATGGAGGAGATCGAACAAATTAGGAAGGGATTGTGATTAGGTGTTAAGATTTTATTTTATTTTATTTTTATTTTAATTTCATTTTAATTAGATTGAATTGTTAAAGGCATTGAGATTTTTTTTTAAAAAAAAATTTAATGAAAAATTCTGTTCTTTTTTTTTAATTCTTAATTTTCAATTAATCTTATTTTTCTTTAAAAAAAAAAAAAAAATCTTAATTATAAAAACAATTTTTTTTGTTCACTTAATATTCATTTTAAAATACCTTCAAAAAAAAAAATCTTCATTTTAAAATATGTATTCAATTTTTTAAATATTAATATATATATATATATTTAAAATGCTTCAAATGACTAAACTATCCTTTGTTTTAATAGTCAAAATTGGTCTACGGTTTAATTTGACTAACTTTGACTAACGACAAGAGAAGAGAGTGTCAATTATCAATAAAGTTGTTTTATGTGTAAAATAGCAAACCTCAACCCTCAGGGGAGTTTGGTGTAATTAGTTCTTTTAGATTTTTGGTGAATCAAGGGTATTTCTATCTTTTGTCATTTTTTAATGGTTAGCTCTCACACTTAACGGTCAAACTTTTGTTATCTCTTTCCAACATTTGCTCTTTCATTTATCTTCTCTTTCGCTAGAAAACTTTTTGGCAAAATAAAGGTAGAATTTCATTAACGGCCTACTTTTTGGTGATTTGTCACCTTTATAAATATATTTTCCTATTCATCACTTTAGTCCTTATTTTTTTCAAAACCCATCACTTTAGTCCATTTGACTAAATATTTGAAAGCCAATAATTTTAAAACATGTAAAAGTACAATTTTGCCCTTATTACTATTTAATTTAGTTAAAATGATTATCTTAGCTTTAAATTAAAATGAAAAACAATAAAATTCTCAATAATAAAATCTTAAATAAATAGATTAATTACAAAAAAAATCTTAAATAAATGTGCATCTTAAATCTTAAATAAATTTGGGGCTTCGAGGGAAAATATGCATCTCTAGATTTACATAACATAAGCAGTCAACCTCTAGCTAGCTGATCAATAGCTGCTCATGATAATGATATAATAGATCGAAATAATTAAAATTAGAACAAGCAGGAATCCTACACCCACTTATATCAATATATATATATATATCTCAGTGTATATATATATATATTTATAGAAATACAGAACTAGAAGGCATGCCATACAATATGACAAAGTAAAATTATGAGCTAAAAAAACTCATTGAGTTTGATTATTCAGATCAGTATCTGGTCTAAAAAGTTGCATTGAGCGCGAGTTTAGTGGTTGTAATGGTCTTGCATTAGTGTCCGAGTCCTGCACAAAGATCAATATTGCGTTGTTTGTATTTAGCACATAAATTAATGTAGACAAATCAATGCTACAGAATAAAGGTTCTGAATTGATTTTTTTTTTTTTATAACTTTTTTTTTTACAGAACCATACTGATTAGAGAAGTTCATTAGATTATTACAAAGTGCAACTTACATCATGTACAGCAACGCGAAGCAATCTCACTTGCTCTCTCGTTACAGTCCTCACCTGAAGATATGATTTATATAAAATCAATTATGCAATATAACGTTAAGTATTAACAAAATGTTATTAGCAGTTTCAATATTAATTAATTGCAAACCTTATTAACAATTGTCCAGAGAACATTTTCAGTGCAAGGAGGAACAGTAAGAGAACCAATGTATCTGTAATACTTTCTGCTGCCTATTTTTATGTGCCTTGGATCAACCACACCTGCTGCTCTCTCTATGTCTGAGGTGCCTCCAATAGCTCTTAAACGATCCGTTAACTGCACAAAAACACACAGCAGATGACATAAATAATCAGATCATTGAGAGAGAGAATAAGAGAGATTGAAGTGAGAATGATTTGCTGTCCGAAATTACCGATGCCAAGAAAGAATCAGGTCGTCCAATCGTGTACATGATCCCAACCACCGCGATCTTCCCATCTGCACTCTCGTGAACCATGTGTACCTCAAGATCATAACTGTAGTTAAATTTCAAAGAAAGTTATATCTGTTTCATTGAAGACTTTTTTTTCTTCTTTTAATAAAATTAATTAATTATATGTGCAAGGGTCCTATTAGAGCTCGTGTGAAACTTATTATGTAATGTTATATAGTTGCTCCTAGTACCTTTGGCCATTGATAGTGTGCTCGGAAGGGGAGTGCCAATGGCACTGGTTGAGTACATATTCAGTTCCATTTATGTTAAGACTTCCTGCACCACCTTCCCATTTTAACTGCATCAACAAACAATTCCAAGAGGAAAAAAAAAAAAAAAAAAAAAATTAACCCGATTGCTATGAGTCTTCAATGAATTGCGAAAAATATAAATAACATTTAACTAAAAAAAAGAACCCATTTGGTGATTTCAAACTTTTACCAATAGTCTGCCACAAATTAATTATAAATCCAACCAAAAAATAGCTCATTGATCCAACAGTTTTTCTAACAAAATTTCCAATGCAGCCCACCCCAACCAGCCCCTTAAATATTTACACAAATTATTTCAATTCCATGTAAGCGTAATTTGAATCTAAAACATAATTCAACTATAATAAGAGAGACCTTATCATCTGAGCTATAGCTATTATTCAGGTACTAATTATATGTATATGATTTGAATTGTTAGTTACCATCATATCATGGCCTCTATTCCTGAGAGTGGAATTAGTGGGCTTGTAACTCCTCCTTAGTCTGCCTAAATGAGACACCACTTCAACTCTCTTGTTCAACAGATCCACCGGAGATTGCATCGATCCATTTTTACAAGAACTCCATTCACTGTGAATTTCTCCCCATCTTTCCGGTCCATGCTCGCCTCCTTTTCTGTAATTGAACTCCCTCTCGTTCTCTGCACCATAAAAAAATAAAAAATAAAAAAAAAATAAAAAAAAAACAGATATCACAATAAGCATTTATACATGCATGTGTATGTACGTATATTCGTATATATATATATATACACACAAAGCATGCTAATGCATGCATGTGTTTGTGTATATATGTAAAATTTAACGTTGGAAAGTTTTGATAACGAAAAACTTTATCGATAATCTATAAGAAAAAATAAATAAAAACATTGCATATATAGATTGACAAACACGTTTGCGGACATGCTTGCCAAAAAGGGCTCTAATAGGAGTGGTGATTTTGTG
This sequence comes from Acer campestre, assembly GCA_954870605.1. Taxonomy (NCBI): domain Eukaryota; kingdom Viridiplantae; phylum Streptophyta; class Magnoliopsida; order Sapindales; family Sapindaceae; genus Acer; species Acer campestre. The sequence goes on along the minus strand of OX940800.1, from coordinate 54,471,629 downwards.
GTCTGGTGCAATTCATAGTCCCCTGTTTACTGCCCTGTTTTCGTTTTTTCTTTTCCTCTCTGTATGTGGGGGTTTTTTTTTTGCGGGCTGCTGTTTTTCTTGTTCCTGTTTTTTCTTGTTTCTGGGCTGTGTGTTTTCTTTTGTGTTTCTGGGTGGCGTTAGTGCCTTTTATTTCTTGCTTTTGGTTTGTCTCCTTTGCCTTTGAGGCCATCAATAAATTCGCAGTTCAAAAAAAAAAATAAAAAAAAATAGAAGGGCTTACCAACTTCTTGAGATGTTGCTGGTTGAGAATGGAAAATAAGAACAATGAAGAAGCCAAAAAGCAAGAGTACTTGGGTTGCCATGAGTTTCTCCATGATATTCTCTTTTAGCTTTTCAAAAGAGCACTTTTTCAAAAAGCACTTAATATTGATGCAGCTAGCCAATCTGCTTGTCTGCTTATATAGCATCAATTTGTAGTATGAATGCACAATAATGGACACATTTTTAAATGGGAAGAATTTTCTTTGTTTTCTTCCAAAGCACTTAATATTTGTAGTATCCTATAGTAAGTTTGAACAGAAGAAATTAAAATGCAATGAGAAAAACCAGATGCTTGTTGGTGAGCTCTCTTAATTTCTAAAGCTTCCAACTATAATATGTACGTGTTCTTCATTGACTAATATGTTATATGTCTATATATATGATGATGAATTTTGAGTTGAAATAGTATATGACATAAATTTAATTTAATAATGGACCAAGTTGAGACCTTCTAAATTATTATTTTTGTCAAATGACTTCCACTTCAATGGCTCGAATCCTACCAATGGCGAAAACTTTCAAAAAAAAATACTGGTCCTAAACTAATAGATATTGTCAAAAAATAAATATTATTTTTGTCATACTGTCGAGATTGATTTACAGAGAAAAAAAAAAATTGATAATAATAATTTAGAATTAAGGTCTTGATCATTTTGTTTATTATATATATTAATTGCTTGCATGGATATTAATTGCACCTTAATTGCATGATCAGTCTACAGCTTATTATTAATTTCCATTTGGAAAGAGTTGGTGGTTTGGAAAAGATGTTAGGCTCCATCCATCTGTCTATTTTTTATTATTATAAATTGAATAATTTGATGCATAAGTCTATAATACTTGTTGTGCATGATAATACTTTATCAATAGAAAAAGAGGAAAAAGAGAGATCATAGTCAATCTTTAGTTTTATAAATTAATTAGGTTAAAAAGTTTATATATGTATAGTCTTCATTTTCCTAATGAAGAACTGCCATTATTACTTTTAGTTTTTAGCTGTTAGATTTATATGTTTTTGCATGATCAGTATTCTTAAATGTCGTTCATCTTAAAAATTCAGAAGTATTATTTTTAGGAAATAATTTATATATATATAGTAGGAGATGATTGATTTTGAAATTTGTCGAAAATACTTGTAATTAAGTTTCTAAATTAATCCATTAAAAAAATTTCTCTTGAAATTTGTCAAAGATGATCTTCTTCTAAAAGAACCTTTTGATATTCTAGAAATAGAGATTATCACTAAAATATTATTAATTCGGAAATGTGAAGCATTTGATGAGACCATGAACGGCATATCATTGTCTATAAACATATGATATCATATATTTAATAACTCAAAAATTTTATGTTTTTCCTTTTTAACAAATTGAAAATATGATCTTGAACTATGAAGTCAAAAAATGATCAAGGAGGGAGCAGCCAAAATCAAAGTTGGATATTCGAATATTTGATTTTGATATCACCCATGATGATAGTTTGATGATGCTGGAAATAAAATATATTGCAGAATAGAAGAGTGTCAAAGTTGGCGACAAAGGAAAGGCAGAAGCCCCACGACACAAGGGAAAGCAACAAACATAAAAGGCAAGAAGCCACAACTCGACCAAATATAAACTTGATCAAAAAGGCAGCTAGCTAGGTTTTATTATATTATAAAGAAGTTGTATATAGATTTCATGGAAGTACTTGATCAAAAAGGCAGCTAAGTCAAAAATGAGCACATAATAACTTATGGATTTGGCTCCTCTACTTGGCTGACCTTTTTCCTGACCTATCTCAGGATTTTGACATGTGGCAATGGAAATATTGATGGTTGAGATTTTGTTGCATTTTTTTGTCTATGCTGGCTAAGAAAACGACATCGTTTTCTTAACTTTTTTTTGTTCCTCTTTCTCAGACAAACTCTCTCACAAACAATTACACTTCTTTGACAAAACAAACAGCTCCCATTTTTCTTCCACATGAACCCGATTTTTCTCTCCTCTAATCACAACAACCACAACAAAATACTCTATCTTCCACTGCAAAACAAAATACTGCAGATTTCTCTTCCATTACAGAATTTTTGAAGCATTTGAACATTGAAGATCAAGGGCAAAAACTCTCTCATAAAGGTTATCTTTTTATTGATATTCTTTATCTACTAGAAAATTAAAATGTTGGACATTTTTCATCTCATTGCAGTTAATCAAAACAAAATAAGTTTATAATTCATTGGCATGGAAAGCATAATCTATATTTTCTTTAAAAACAGAGTTTATGGTTATGAATGCAAGATGAACAAAGGCAAAAAGACAAATTAAGTTTGGGGTTATGAATGAAAATTGTAGCTTTATATTCTTGTTTTATATATATTGTTTGTTATTGTAGTACATCATAAATTTTATTTTCTTTTAAACACAGATAAAAAATGAATTACGTAAAAAAAAATGTACTCACAACAGATTTTAATAAAACAAATAGAAGTTATAGCTTTATATTCTTGCTTTCATTCTAACAAATCACTTTGATTTTGCTTTAAAAAATTGAAGCATACTTTTATATCTTATTTCATTTTGTCATTGTTTCAGCTATAATAACCCCTTTTGAAATGGCTGTCGATGACATTGGTTTACCGTGTTTGAATGAAAAGCTTAAGCCTAGATGTGGTTTGGAGTTTGATGGTGAACAATCAGCCTATGATTTCTATAATGCATATGGGCGGAGTATGGGATTTAGTGTTAGAAAAGAAACATATGGTAGGAATAAGCGTACCGGTGAACTCACTTCAAGGGTATTTGTGTGTTGTAAAGAGGGTTTTCGAGTAAGAGATAAGCGAGATGATTTTACTATAAAGCCTAGAGCAGAGACAAGGATTGGATGTGGTGCGCATTTGAGTATAAAGCTTGATAGGGAGAAAAATATTTTTTTCATTAATCGTTTTGTAGATGAGCATAATCATCCTCTTGTAATGCCAGAGTGTGCTCATATGCTACCATCTCAACGCACACTATCTTCTTCTCAAGCAATTGAAGTAGATTTAGCTGAAGAATCCGGAATTTCACTTAAGTCTTCATACGAGTTACTTGGTAGGCAAGTGGGTGGAAGAGAGTCACTTGGGTATACAAAACGAGATCAAAAGAATTATCTTAGATCTAAAAGGCAAAAGAAATTGGCATATGGAGAAGCTGGGTGTTTGTTAAAATATTTCTCTGACCAGACATTGAAAAATCCTTCATTTTTTTATGCTGTGCAATTAGACAATGAGGAACAGATTACAAATATATTTTGGGCGGATGCTAGAATGGTAATGGATTATGGTCATTTTGGAGATGTTGTTAGCTTTGATACAACTTACAAAACTAATAAAGAAAATCGACCATTTGGTGTGTTCGTGGGACTTAATCATCATAGAGAGACCGTTATATTTGGGGCAGCTTTAATGTATGATGAGACCGTTGATTCGTTCATATGGTTGTTCGAAACATTTTTGCAGGCAATGTCCGAAAAGACACCAAAAACTATTCTTACGGACCAAGATGCTGCAATGGCCAAAGCTATTTCACATGTGATGCCTAATACATACCATAGGCTTTGTACTTGGCATATGATGCAAAATGCCTTGAAACATGTCAATGGTGTGTTTAGAGGTCCTGGTGGAGTGAAGAGCATATTATCAAAATTTATAGATGATATCGAGGAGGAAAACCAATTTTTGATTGCTTGGAATGAAATGCTTGAAAAGTATAATGCGCAAAATAATAATTGGTTGAATAGCATATTTAACATACGAGAGAAATGGGCTTATGCGTATGTTAGACATGCTTGGTCAGCTGGGATGAAGAGTACACAACTTAGTGAAAGCTTTAATGCTAATTTGAAAGATTATTTGAAATCCGACCTTAATGTGGAACAATTCTTTATGCACTTTGAGAGGGTAGTTAATGACAAAAGATATAAGGAGTTGGAAGCAGAATATGATTCGTGTTATAGGTTGGTAAATCTGAAAATTTCTTGTAAAATGTTGATCCAAGCAAGGGAAGTTTACACAAAGGCGATATTTAAAGAGTTCCAAGATCAATTCGAAGAAGCCGTTGATTTGAACTTGACTCCTTGTGTGGTGGATGGTGAAAGTTTCCTTTATATAATTTCGGATGATCACTCAAGAGAATGGCAAGTTAAAAATGAGGACAACTTGTTATCTTGTACTTGTAGAATGTTTGAGATGAAGGGGTTTTTATGTTGTCATGTTATAAAAGTTCTTAGAGATTCCATGAACATTAAAGAAATTCCCACTACTTATATTTTAAAAAGGTGGACAAAACAAGCTAGAGGTGAATGTGTGCAAGATATACACGGACGTGAGATACAAGCCGACCCCAAATTGCAACAGACTTTTCGATATAGGTCATTGTGTTCAATATTCACCAGAATATCAAGTAGAGCTTCCGAGAATGAAAAGGCATTTAATCTAGCAAATGCTCATGCGAGTAACTTAGCAAAATTAGTTGAAGATACTTTGCGTTTGGAAATGGATGGTAATATTCATGAGAAAGATGTTGAATATCAAGATATTGATGTTGAAGTAGAATGCACTCAAGATTCTAATCTTGTGAAAGCAAAAGGGCTGAAGAAGAAAGAAACATCTCGAGGACGACGTAGATTTAAGAGTGGTTTGGAGAAGGCATTGGCAAAAAAGAAGAAGCCATCTAATATATTACCACGCTCCCAACCATCGACGGTAATATACTTTTACACATGATAATTCTATTAGTTTACATTTAAGATGTTGTGTTAGTTGTTAATATAAATAGTTGTGTTAGTATTAAAAGTTCTAACTAATATATGATACACAGGAATCTGTTCAATTGCTTCCCATGGTTGGTAGCAATCTTCATTCACCAACGGTCTATAATTCGCTTGTAGTAAGTGTTTATCAATTATTATTATTATTTATTTATTATGTAGAGTTAACAATTTTTTGTTGACTTTAAGTTAATTTTATTGGTTTGTACAGCCAAATGTACAATTGCAAGGTTACAATGTGCACAATCCCAATCTAATGCCATGGAATCCACTTGAACATACTCAACATCAAAGTTTTCAAGAATTGCTTGGACAACAAGGAACTAATCCATTTCATGATTCTCAAGCTTCTACCAATTCTACTCTATTTTAATAGATGGAATAGATCAATTTTACATGCTTCTTGTAACCTTAATTTGCAGCAAGTTTATTAAATGCAAGTTTTTTGTTTAAACTTGATGGTAATTTAGGTTTTTATTTGTGTTTCAAGTTGATCAATTTTACATGCTTCTTGTAACCTTAATTTGCAGCAAGTTTATTATTTGCAAGTTTTTTGTTTAAACTTGATGGTAATTTAGGTTTTTATTTGTGTTTCAAGTTGTTATGTATTGACAATATGGTAGATATTGCCCTGGATTAATGGATTTTTGTCATCAATGTTTCCAATTTCAAGTTGTTAGACATGAATGTTTGATTGTGATTGCAATTTGTTCATAGGTATGATTATTTATATGCTAATAAAGGTATTGTCATTTATGCTAAAAACAATGGCTAATGAATTGAATTTTTGTTGTATTATTACTGAATTAAAGTAGATGGATACATTTGTGTATCATTGAGTCATACAAAATACTAACAAAGTAAAATAACAACACAAAGTCTTCTTTGTTGCCTTCACAATTTGCATAACCACAACAATACAAATCTTCTTTTCTGCACAGCCACAACAAGTCTTCTTTGCTACACAACCATAACAAACACAAATCTTCTTTGCTGCCTCAATTTGCACAACCACAACAACTCAAGTCTTCATTGCTGCATTCTCAATTTGCACAACCACAACACAAGTCTTCTTTGCACATCCACATACTGCCTACCTATATACAAAACCATAACCATGTTTAAAAACTTATTTCGTTAAACATTGTAGGATTCTACCTACAAGTATTTTGAGGTAATCTTGGTCGATACTGCTCACAGTGCCATCAGGAATGATCCTAGAATCAATTGGCTCTGCAATCCTGTCCACAAGCACAGGGAGCTATGCGGTCTCACTTCTGCTGGAAAGAAGTACAGAGGTCTGCGTGGAAAGGGACACTCGCACCACAAGGCTCGTCCTTCTCGCAGGGCTACCTGGAAGAGAAACAATACTCTTTCCCTTCGTCGCTACCGTTAATCTTTTTGATGTGCTTGATATATTTTTGTCAGTGCTGTCTGGATTTTGTCTGGAGAACATAGCAGTTGCCATTTTGAGTTATTTTCAGAGATTGAAATATTAAAAAAAAAATGATATGTACATACATATCAATTCACAAGTCCCCTGCAATTTCAATTGCCTGAGTTCTATAAAATTCCTTTGTAATTTCATTTTTGAATCCCCTACAATTTCATAGTTCCCTCACAATTTCACATACTATAATTACCTGCAATCTTAATTACAAGAATCACCTGCAATTATAGATCAATATTAATTGTATTTACTCAACATCAACATACTGCCTACCTATCAATTCATTGCATAAGTCTCATCATCTGCATTGATATATCAAGGTCAAACCAATACCAAGACTTAATTAGTTTTCAAATGAAACCACACTCCAAAAAATAAAATATCGAAATCAGTGGACATAAATCAGTGGACATAAAACAAACTATGACCTCAAATAATACAAACGAATGCATATTGCTTTCTCAAGATTAAACATCAGTAAAGATGATTCATTTAGATCAGAAAATTAAATGCAAATCTGATTATTATGATTCAAATTGTACAATTACACACCGGAATCACATTACAGTTAAGCACAGGAAATCAAAAACACACCCATTTCAGATCCACAAAAAAATCAGTATAACAAAAGAAACCCAGATTTTAAAATCGAACCAGAGAGATGAGAAGGGTCCTTGACTTTGTTGGAGAGAGGAGAAGAGACAGAGGAAGAGCCACATTATATCGTAGATAAAGAACATCAATAAAAATATAACCTTTGTGAGAGAGTTTTTGCCCTTGATCTTCAATGCTCCTCTGCTACGAAAATTCTGCAGTTATTTTGTTGTGGTTGTTGTGATTAGAGAAGAGAAAAATCTAGGTCACATGGAAGATTACAAAAATTCTGCAGTATTTTGTTGTGGTTGCTGTAATTAGAGAAAGAAAAATCTAGGTCACATGGAAGAAAAAATGGGAGCTGTGTATTTTGTCAAGGAAGGGGATCGTTTATGAGAGAGTTTGTCTGAAAAAAAGGAACAAAAAAAGGTTTAAGAAAACGACATCGTTTTCTCAGCCAGCACAGAAAAAAAAAGCAACAAAATCTCAACCATCAATATTTCCATTGCCACGTGTCGAAATCCTGAGATAGGTCAGGAAAAAGGTCAGCCAAGTAGAGGAGCCGGATCCATAACTTATTCACGTACAGCATTTATAAGGAAAGTCCCGGAAATTGTTTTTTTTTTTTTTTTTTTTTTAATTCAATAAAATATAATTAAATGGGTTGGACCCCTACAATACCAGAAATGAGATTTTTTTTCTTCAATCTATCATAGATCTTGTCTCTCTTTATAAAAAAAATTATTGTGTATCATTAGATGTGCATATAAGAGCATCTCCAATGCAAGTGTGGCTTGTGAAAAAAAAAAGATGTCATGTAGGATAAATAGAAGTTATGTTAACAATTGTGTCTCCAATACAACCGTGCATATTCAACCTCAAGCTGACGTGGCAAAAAAAGTATTAGACATTGTCAACATGACCATCCACTTTCAGACGGTTTGTTGTACAGCTATTTTTTAGGTTGACTCAGCAAACATTTAAAACTGATATTAATTTTTCATATATTTTTGGCAAGAAAATAAAATAAAAAATAAAATAGGAAAAAAAGATGGACACGTCATTAAAAAAAATTGTGTTTTAGACGGAAGCATTGGAGACCAAATTTTGAGTTGATTGTCTATCAAGTCTATTTTTATACCACATAGGAAGCAAGTCTTTTGACATTGTTGTCATGTCAACAATTATTGGTATGCAAGCCACTTCTGCATTAGAGATGCTCTAAAATAAAAGCATTTAACTATATTTCAACATCCTATACTGGTTTCTTTTTCTTTGTTTTGGAACATATGATGTTATGTATCCAATACAATATCTAAAATTAATCAATCAATTACTCTTGTCCCTTGCATACAAATAATTAAATAGTAAAAGTCTCTAACTAATTTTTTGAAATAGTAAGAATCCATAACTTAGTATATATAATAACATAGTGTTTTATGGAAAGCAAGCCAATTTATCAATGTGAAGTCTATATTATGAAGTCTTAATGGAGAGATTAACCTTAGTTTTCCAACACAAATATGAATTCTTATTTGAGAGACTAACCTTAGTTTTCCAACACATATGTACATATAGTCCTTAATCTTCAACTTTGGCAGCCACTACTTGTATAAATAGTTGGTAAAAATTAACAATGATTGGTCAACGAGTTAGTTTAGTCGGTAAAATATTCCAGGAAATTGCTTTTTTATTTTTATTTTTTATTATATATTCAATAAAATATAATTAAATGGGTTGGATCCCTACAATAACAGAAATGAGATTTTTTCTTCAATCAATCATAGATCTTGTCTCTCTTTATAAAAAAAATAATTGTTCGATGATGTGCATATAAAATAAAATAAAAGCATTTAATTCTATATTTCAACATCCTATACACGGTTTCTTTTTCTTTTTTTTTTTGGTAAAAAAGAGGGCTACAAAGCCCAAACAGAAGAGGAGGGAGGAAGAGAAAAAAAGAAAAAGAAAACTAAGAACAAGGAACCATCCTAGCAATGGTAACCCCATTACAATCGTCCTCCAGGATACCAGACATCTGGGGGGGAGGATCATCAAAAACCGTGACACCCAAGCACAACGAGTGACCTAAATTAGCAAGATAGTCAGCAGCCCTGTTGCCTTCCCTATAAATATGACGAATAGAACAACTCCAATCCTTAGCCATAAACAAAGTGCAAGCATGCACAATGTTGTAAAGAGGGTGAAAATGAGGAATATCACTTTGCAGAAGACGGATCGCAACTTGAGAATCAGACTCCACCATCACCTTCCTGAAACCAAACGACCACGCCAGATTCAGACCCTCAAAAATGCCCCAGATTTCAGCCTCCAGGACACTACCCACACCTTTGTTCAACGCAAACCCAGCAATCCAATTAAAATTGTCGTCCCTAATGATCCCACCAGCAGAAATCGCACCATTGTCAGGCCTTAAACTCCCATCAACATTAAGCTTAATCCACTCATGTGGAGGAGGGGACCAAGATATGTGGCAAGGTTCCATAGCAGAAACACTGTCCAAACCAGAGGTAGCATCTCTCCAGTCCTCCAAAAACTTTCGGATAATCCTTCCAGGGCAGTTCGGGAGTTGAAAGTTCTGCTCAAAAACTTTCCCACACCTCCATTTCCAAATAAACCAAAGAGAGACTGCAACAATACAATAATTCGGGAATCTCCCAAAGCACAATTTGCTGCAACTGAGGTTCTCGAGCAACCACTCCTTCCAATCAGTCTTGTAAGCCGAAGTCATGGTAATCCCTTTAGCAATGTCATCCCAAATTCCACACGAAATTCTGCAGCCACGAAACACATGGTTCATGTCTTCAGAATCCTCATTGCACCTCACACAAGTAGCAACCGAAGCCAAACCCCTAACAACTCTCTGCTCATTCGTCAACAATTTACCATGGAGAAGGGTCCATAAAAAATAGGTCACTCTTGGAGGTAATTTAAGTCTCCAAATAAATTTCCAATCCCAAACCTTAGTCTCACAATCGCGAAATTGACTCGCATACGCACTACGGACCGAAAAAGCACCATTCTTAGAGAGACCCCAAAAAGTAGAATCCACCTGAGCCTGATTACCGCCTATATAGATGCTGAAAATTCGGTGAACAATACACCAAGGTAAAACAGTGGACAATTTCTGCAAATTCCATTCATTCAAAGTCACATACTCACTCACCTTCTCCTGGAGCTGGTCATCAGTTAAAGGAACAGAAGCATGGGACTGCAGCTCCCCCATGCCCGGAATCCACTTCGCAGTCCAAAAATTAATATTCTGCCCATCGCCAACTCTCCAAAAAATCCCATCCGCAAGAAGCTTTGCTCCAAAAGAGAAGCCTCTCCAAGTACTAGAACAACACCTCACCTTCCACTTCTCAAAATCATTACCGATCCCCCCTTTACGATATTTTCTGCTGAGCAAATTTCCCCATAAACCAGGATCATTCTGGGACAGCCGCCAACCAGCTTTAGCAAGCAAGGCCTTGTTCATCATCTTAGTTTTTTTTATGCCCAGACCACCAAGTTCCTTAGGCAAACAAACCGTATCCCATTTAAGCAGATGGATTTTCCTCTTATCAGTAGTGTTTCCCCACAGAAAATCTCTATTCATTTTATCCAGCTTATTACAAACATCCGACGGGAGTTTAATGGATTGCATAGCATAGATAGGAATAGCTGAGGTAACAGCTTTAATTAGCGTGCATCTTCCAACAAAGGACAAGGAGGCACTCTTCCAACCCGCCAACCTTAATTGGGTCTTCTCAATGATTTCCTTATACGTACCCTTAGTGATACGCCCATGAATTAAAGGCACACCCAAATAATTGCCCAAATTGCTGGTCAGGGGCGAACCACACAAAGAAGCCAAAGCTCTAGCATCACTATAACTAACATTCCTAGAACAATGAACTCTTGATTTCGGAAAGCTCACCTGATGCCCCGAAATATCACAGAAAGTATCAAGACAACCTTTCATCGTTTCCGCTTGTAATAAAGAAGCATGACCAAACAGAATAAGATCATCCGCAAAAAATAGGTGAGAAATTGTAGGCCCTCCTCTAGAAATTTGAACAGGCTTCCAAACTCCATCAAGAAGCTTTTGATTGATGATGTGCGAAAGTTTCTCCATACATAACACAAAAATGTAGGGGGAAAGGGGGTCACCTTGTCTAATCCCACAATGAGGACGAAAATTATCAGTCATATCACCATTTAAAATGACCCTATACTGAACACTCGTAATACAGCTCATGACAAGGTTGATGAAAGTGTTCTCAAAACCGATCTGGTTTCTTTTTCTTTGTTTTGGAACATATGAATGTTATGTATCTTATACAACATCTAAAATTAATAATATTATCAATCAACTACTCTTAAATCTGACGTCCCTTGCATACAAATAATTAAATAGTAAAAGTCTCTAACTAATTTTTCGAAACAGTAAGAATCTATAAGTTATTATATATATTTGATCAAACAACTTTGTTCAAATATGTACAGATGTAATTTATTTATTGGTAATATTTGTTAATCCACTCTTAGCTCGAGTGGTGTCATATCCTCATCCATGTGAGTAAAGCGGGTAGTAAAGCGGGTTTAAGTCCCACCATGTATGTGCATTTATCAACATGTGTGGAGAGTAATTTTTTCTCATATTATGGAATAGATATCCGATCCACGTACATGCATGTAGTGATTAATTTTGGCAAGTCCTACCAAACCCCTAACCTGTACGGTGTTAGATTTCAATATAAATATAAATATATATATATATAGAGAGAGAGAGAGAGAGAGGTAATATTTTGGGATTATAGTAATAGAAAACCCACATGTAAAGCTAGAAATATATGAGAAATTATATTGAGAATGAATCACATATTGAAAAGATAAAATGTACAAAAATGATATATACTATGCATGGAAATTTAACATATATAGGGTCAAGCCATCTTGTCGAATGTCGACTATACTATAATATTATAAAGAAAAAAATATACAGATTTTCGTGAATTATTTTGATAGTAGAAGTGCACAAACACTTGTATATAAGTGTGACTAAAACTTACATACGCCTGTGTACCAATCAACGGTTTGACATTTCTGTTTGATTATTAAGGTTATAGAAATACAATGCAATTATGCAAACCTGTATTATGAACTCTTAATGGAGAGATTAAGCTTAGTTTTCCAACACATATAGACATATAGTCCTTAATCTTCAACTTTGGCTGCCACTAGTATAAATAGTTGGTAAAATTAACAATGATTGGTCAGCGAGTTTAGTCGGTAAAATATTCCGTTATTATATCAAATATTTCGGATTAAATCTAGTTCGCGTCTGCAATGCTTAGTTTGAAGGTTGGTAGGTGAAAGTGGAGGTCAAATGAACGTGTAAAGAGGGTGATTTGGCCAAATTATAATTCAATATTTGGGTTTCCAAAATAATAAAAAATGAAAAAGATATTACATATAATTCAAAGACGAGACCGACTTAAAAAGTGAGATATTTTTCTCTCTCGCCTATCAGCTCCTTGACGTAGCGACAGTTCTCTTTCCCATTCCGTCGCCGGTATCTCGCCGTGACAGCGGGTACCGGTGACGAAGTCGTCCTTTTGGGCATTCTTTCTCCTCTTTGCTTGGCTGTCCCGGTCAGATGGGGTCTCCGGAGGTTGCTACGACGGCCCTGTTCGTCGCTTGGAAGTTTCTCTCGCGTCACAGGGTGAGACGTTTTGTCCAAGCGAGGGCGGCAGCGGTTAGATCGGCCGTTCCTCTTGGTTTCTGGCCAGATCTGGTGTCTTTTGGCGTGAGTTGGGTTGATCGGAGGTCATCCTCTCCGTTGAGTCACCAACGGCAGCTGTTTGGGTGATTTTTCTTCTGATTTTGGTGATATGCTTGGTCGGTTTTTATTGTTTTTCCGGCGTGGGATGTGGGAACTGGTGGGGTTTTGATTGGTGGTGGTTTTGGGGTTTGATTAGGCATCAGAATAGTTGAAGTTTGGGGTGGTGGTCGGCGACGTTTCTGGTGGTTCTGCTCCGGTGGTCGTCGGCGCTTCTGGTGGATCTGCTCCGGTCACCAGATCTTTCCTCCAGTTGGTTTCGGTCCTTTTAGTTTTTTTCAGTTTTATGGTTTGGTTGTAATTCCACTTTGTGTGGATGGTTTTCTCCTGTTGTGGGACTCTATTTCTGGGCTTGTGCTCGCTTGGTTTTACTTGTAGGGTCCCAGTTATGGTTGTAACTTTGCCCTGGATCTGGTTTACCAGGTTTTCAGGTGCCCTTTCAAAAAAAAAAAAAAAAAAAAAAAAAAAAAGATATTACATATTACATATTCTAATCCAACTTTTTATTTGCTAAATTTATAGTTCAACCCACCTTAATGACCCTGATACATGGATGACTTTCTTCTAAGTCTAACCCAGCTATGATTTACAAAAATAATTTAAGTGACTTTGGATCCTCTTCCGGTCTAGCCTTTCTGTGGGGTTGTTGAATTTAAATGAATTTAAATGAAACACTTGACTGCTTGAGAGGGAATATTTTTTACTAATCGATCATGTAATATTTTTTATGCTTAGTTTAATTTCCTATTTTCCTTTGACACTCATTATTTGATACGTATACACTTTTTTCATTTAATAAAAAACTTTCACTTTTTGCTGCAAAGCTTGTTTACGTCTTTACTCATGATGGTTGCTTCTATCATTTCATTAATAAGGAGTGAAGACGTAAACAAACTTTGCAGCAAAAAGTGTGAGCTTTTCATTAAATAAAAAAGTATATATATGTCAAGTAATGAGTAAGAAAGGCAAACGGGAAAGGTAGATAACATCCCCCTAAATTTATTGTTTGGGATTAGTGGTTGGTTAATTAGATACGGTAATCTTTTTTTTTTTTTTTTTTTTTAACAGCAAGATTCATAACAAGGGCACCAAGCCAGGGAAAGAACAACAACACAACAGGGCAGCCAGAAAGGCGCAAACAAAGCACCAACAGGAAAAACCAAACAAGCGAGACACAGGCATGAAGAGCACAGAAAGACAACAAAACAAACAGAAGCCAAAAAAAGCAAGAAAACAGCCCATAAACCAATAGAAACGACCAAAAAGTTGTTGGGGATAATTCCTATAAACCGATAAATGCGGAATCGCTGTGCCTAATATACGCTCATAACTCATAGCAAATAATAACGTCAATAAGCAAAAAAAAAAAAAAAAAAAAAAAAGATGAGAGAGAATAAAACAATCACAACACAAGATATATGTGGAAAATCCAAAACGAGTAAAAGACCACGGGCCGTCAGGACGACAGAGAAAGTTTCACTATATGATAAATTGTTACAACCATATACTCCAGGATTCTCTCTCACACCTAACCCCAAACCACACTCACAAGATCTTCACCAAGAATCCCACGATATCCCTAGGTCTCCCCTAAATATCACCCACGGATCACTAACTTGATCCACCGATATTCCCATTGGGTCTCATCGGATCTCACTCACACTCTCTGATGTTACATGGTGTTCAACTCACACTTTCAACCTAATTACAAGGTTCTATTTATACTAGTTACAGGGAGTTTAAGATAAAAGGAAATCCTACTCTTAAACGTACAAGACTTACTTGTTCTATATAAATACTATTTCATTTTATGACAAATCTTCTTATAAGGAGTAAATCTTTTCCTTCAAGCACAAGAACTTCCAGAAACAAACTACTTCCTTTTCCGCTGAAGATTTCCCGTTTCACGTATGCTTATGATTGACTATGATTCGGGTCACGGTTGTACACCCGTTTCCTAAACCTTTACAAGTCACCTTAAAATACATCGCTTAGAATACCGCGATCCATACGTTGAAACAATTTTTAGTCTTCCGTTCTTCTGGTCTTCAAACCTCCCTCAAATAACACCATTCCATTTTCCAAACGTATTTCACGCCTCCAGGAAGCTCCACATCAGTTGAGTCTTGTTTGATTCACTTAGGAATACAAGTCAAAACCTAACAAAAGCAAAACTACATCAAAAAGTATCCCAAATAATCTTGTCACCACCATTAGAAGATAAATTTAATGATTATAATCATCATATAGAATATGTTTGTTGAAGGTTGTTAACCTAACCATGATTATTTCCAAAAAAAAAACTAACCAAGATTTGATTGCTTAACAATTTTTCCTAGACCCTATTCATTAATTAATTAGTGTTGGCAATTGCAATACAAACATCAATTAGTTGGGTCAATATTGGATTAATCCATATTCAAAGAAGGGTTAGGGTGAGTTTGATCAGGTTTTTAGGGATTTAGATGAAATCATTTTATTTTTTAATAATGTTGTTGGCAACTTGGCATGTCAAATCACCTCTAGTCACTTAAAATTAATGTGTTCTCTCAAATTTTTGTTTTCTTTTGTTGATACGGTATCTTTGTAATGCCAAATGGTGAATTATTGACATGCTTTTATATTAATTACAAGTGGCTTGCGATGTACGTCATCGTCCATGATCTGTTGTGTAATAAATGATGAATTATGTGTTTTTTTTTAAAATTTAACCCACTTTATTGACAGCAGCCAAGGCCGAACACAAAGAAAGAAACAACAACAAAGCCCCAAAGAGTCAAAAAACTGCGACAATTAAATTGAATCATTAAATTTAATCTTTCACATGTTTTCTCCCTTTGATTAATATTTTTCATATAGTACATGATATGAACCTTACCAGGAGCTGAACCAATATATGGTAACGAAGGATCGTTTCTAATTCAAGTTTATAATAAAAAACATAATAAGGACTGCGACTCGTTATCTATATGGAGATAAGAACCAACGGTATCAAGAAGGTTTTAGACGCCACACTCAAGAACGAGAAAAGAATGTGAGTGATAAGATAAGTTGGAACGCCACAAAGTGGAACCTTGATAAATTCACAGTTCAATGAAGAACCAAAGAGAAAACTCTATCAAAAATAAAAATATCATCAATTGCCTTTATAAAGGAGAAGAACCAAATATAAAGCCAGGCTTTGGAACAACCTCCAAGCATGGGAAACATAAAACATAAAAGCTCACAGCCGATAACAAGAAGAAATAAAAGCTAAAGTTGATTAAGAAACTTGGAAACAAAGAAAGACTCTTCAGATCCCGAAGATTAGTTATATCTGACCACCAACACGAATTCAGTCATAACTCTCTCTTGGGACCTTCAAATGACTTGTTTCAAAATACGAAATTGAAGTTAAGACGCTGATCTTTCCAATGACATAAGGCACGTTAGCTAATTTATCCGGAATCAAAAGTTATGAAGTCATGAAACTGCCCCTCGAACATGACCTTATGCTCAATAAATTAAAGTAAGAATTTTGAACCTTTTTGCACCTTGATCGTGAGTCATGTAAATAGACACTCCCGTGTCATTGTGCTACATGCCCAAGCCCTAGCTTGGTCTTCATGTGGGCCGAACTTGGACTTCAACAAATCAGATCAGCCTATTAAATGCTTAATTGAACTTCTTGGCCCCTTGTAATTGGCCCAACTGCAACATGGAATGGATCCGTTGGTGAAGCTTTTTGATTCTCATCAGTACAATATTGAAATTTGAAAAATTAAAACATGCAGATTTGTTGAAGTATTTTTGACATTGTACGCACAACAAATTATTAGAAAACCTATTTCAAGGAACACACTCGCCTTTGTGTTTTTTTTAACACATAAGCCATGAATTCAATAATAATTATCAAGGAATTTTTCTACGTTTTTCGTACGACATCGACTCTGTAATGTTATATATAAATTTAGGGCCGGTTCGTGGGGGCAGCAAACCCAGTATTTTGCTGGGGGCCTCAACTGATCCAATTTATTTCTTCTTTTTTTTTTAAACAATCTTCAGGTTTTGTTTTATTTTTTTATTTTTTTTGTTTTTTTGTTTTTTTTTTGTGAAATTAGTTTTTACTTTCTTTGTTGTTTTATATATATATATATATTTATTTTCCTTTTCACAGTCGGGCCCAATTGAACAATTCAATTCAATAAAAACAAACTACCAATTCAATTTAAAGTCATTGCCTAATTGAGTTGCATGTCAAAGTGTGAAACTATCCAATCCAATAGAACAAAAACAAACAGAGGAAAAATAAAAAAAACAACAAAAAATCAACAACTCGCAACGTTCTCTCCCTTTTATGTGAATTATATTTTATTTAGTTAATGAAAAATTATTTATTTAAAAAAAAAATTATGTTAATGATAATAATTTTTTTATGAGACTTCGATTTTTGTTAATATCATTAAATAGATTGGACCCCAAAATGTCTGAAGATGGGCCTGCATAAATTCAAATCAATTTTTTCATGATTGAGAATTAGATTATATTAAAGTGTGAACTGTGAACTTTGAACAATGTGCAAGTTGAAAGCATTTTATATAACCAGAATTTTTCGGTTCAAGTATTTATCATAATGAAAAGGACTAATTGCACAAACATCCCATAAGTTTAAGCATAATTGCATGCATATGGAACTTTAACCCATAATTACACAAACGTCCCCTATCGTTAGTTGACTTCCATTAACTTTAATCGTTGACCACAATTTTAACCCACAATGACTAAAGTACCTCTAGTTACCTATTTTATTATTTAAATTAAAAATTAAAAACCAATTAACCACATCCATAATTACACCGTTGAAGTTATATATATATATATATTAAATGGATGTGGTTAATTGATTGTGGAATTGATGGATTTGGATTTTTATTTGTAGATTTGTGGATTTGATTGTTGTTTGAGGATTTGAGTTTTTGTTTTAATTTGTGGGATTGAGTTTTGGTTTTTGTTTGTTAAGTTTATTTTTGGATTGTGTTTGGGAGTTGAGAAATGAAAGAGAAAAAAAACTATTGATTTTTTTTTTTTTCTTTGTCTTTTCTGTTTTGTTTTTTAATTATTAATTTAAATAATAAAATAGGTAACTAGGGATACTTTAGTCATTGTGGGTTAAAATTATGGTCAACGGTTAGAGTTAACGGAAGTCAACTAACGGCAAGGGATGTTTGTATAATTATGGGTAAAAGTTCTATATGTATGCAATTATGCCTAACCTTAGGGCAAATTTGTTAAATTAGTCCTAATGTAAACCATTTGCTACTTTTTCTATATATATTGGTGGGTACAACAATAACAATAATCGCTTAATGCCAAGAATCAAATAGATAGAAATCATAATAATTACTAGGG
This sequence comes from Acer campestre, assembly GCA_954870605.1. Taxonomy (NCBI): domain Eukaryota; kingdom Viridiplantae; phylum Streptophyta; class Magnoliopsida; order Sapindales; family Sapindaceae; genus Acer; species Acer campestre. The sequence continues at coordinate 54,453,261 of OX940800.1, read as the reverse complement.
TGAAAATATATTAATTAAACCATGATAATAATATAAGTGGTGTCACTTGGTATTGCAATCAGTGGGTGTAATTAGGGTTGGAGACAGCTAGATAATAACATGATCTTTCTGCAGATGACAATGCCACCTCTTTGTAATATAGTAGAAGTTGAGTTAGATTCACTGCAGTGGAACAAGAAGCTGTTGTCAGTGCAAAATGCTACAGCTGTATAGAGTGAGAAATTAAGAAGGAACTGGACACAAAGATTAACTAATTATAATAAAAAGATTGATTATTTTTTTAAACGATTGCACGTGTCTCTTTTTGACGGGAAGGCGGTTTAAACTTGTAACATCAACTTAGTAGAGAGTTGTGATTACCGTCGGAATGTGTCTACCACCACAATGATTATGTCTCTTACTTAAGTTTAATTTGTCAATTAAAAAAAAAGCAATATATATAATTCTAGGCTGTGAAGATTGAATATATATCCAATTAATATGAAAATCTCTATAATTATATATATGTTGTAGATCTCTTTCGATGTAAGACTTTATTATAAAATATACCTAGATAGTTATAAGATTATTATAAATTTCTTTTAAATTTTCAAAAAAAATTATACATATAACCTTATTTAGAATTTGTTACAAATCTTTCCTGAAACCCAGGTATCTTACTTTGTTGATGAAGATCATTTCTTTTTATAAGTATTATACTATTCCATAAATTTAGAATTTTTTTTGGAGAGAGAGAATTCGAACTTGCAACCTCATGGTACATGTGTGAGAGGTTTTATCATCGGACCAACCTTATCTCGTTGATAAAGATCAACTTGTTAAATATGCAAATCAAACCACTCAAGCTTATTTCTCTAACTCAAATATCTTTGACTCAAGTGGTCAACTGACAAACCACACACATGCAGGGTCGGTCCTAGGCATAGACCCACGAGACGACTGCCTAGGGCCCCCGTTTTCCCAAGGCCCCAAATTTCAAGTTAAACATATACTTAATTTGTGTATTCAGTTTTTAAATAAGTCTGATAACCCATGTACTAGTTTTTTTTTTTTTATAAAAAAAAATAATTAGTCCATATATCACTTAACCAAATATAATTCTGGAAGACCATTTATTATTATTATTTATATATATATATATATATAAATAAAAAACAGCCAATTACCCAATATATACCTAACCACATAAGCATATGAAGACCAACCTTTTATATATATGTTTTTTTTAAAGGTCCACCGAAGAAATACAATTGTAATACTTAATCACATCCACAATTATCAGAATTTGAAAAAAAAAAAAAATCAATTCTAAGGTTCTTGAAAGAAACACAAGTATAATACTTAATTAATACTTTTACTTCTAAAAATGTGAGACGGATAATGTTTTAAGTGATATATTATTTGATGTAGTTATAAATTTTTTATTTCGATAACTTTTTATTTGCTATTTTGTTATGTTGCAGTTTTGATTTTTAGTTATTATATTGATTTTTATAAGTATTTACTATTTACTAGAGAAAAAAAAATTAAGTAAATATACATAGAGGATCGAGGGCCTCATTTTTATAGTCTGCCTCGGACTCCAAAAATCTCAGGACCGGCCCTGCACACATGCTACACCAAGTCTGGGTTGTGCTACAATGCTAGCATATCCAACGAAAGGAAACTTTGGATGACAATCCTCACCACTAATCATGATGATCAGATCATCGTGATCAATCAACCAATTATAGCTCTATGAATTGGTGGGAAATTCTATCTTCATCCAAAACAGAATTGCCAGGTGAATTGGTGGGAAATTCTATCTTCATCCAAAACAGAATTGCCAGGTGGCAAATCAATTGGCTGTCCACATCGATGCCGACCCTGGAGGGGTGCATTGAGTGCAACCGCCCTGGGCCGCAATTTTTTTTTATTAAAGTCAATATGTATTATTGGGTTTTGAGGGTTCAGAGAAAATAGAATTGTGATGACCTAATTCATTTTTGTTTTAAATTATATGTATATAATATATTTACAAAAATAGGGCCAATTCATTTTTGTTTTAAATTATATGTATAGAATATATTATAAAATGGGCCCAATTCATTTTTTATATAATATGTATAGAACATATTTAAAAAATTGTGACCGTGAAGAGCCCTTTATTTTTTTTTAATTATATGTATGGAATATATTTTAAAAAATTAGATTTCTGAATAAAGGGTAAAAAATTTGTTCAAGAGGGGCCCATTTCAGATTTCTCGCCCCGCGCCTCAAATGTCAGGACTAGCCCTGGTCCGCATTTGTAAAAAATCTGTTAGAGTCACACGACCTGTGCTTGTGTATAAATTAGACTCTGACTATTACATTATGTATTCAATTGAAATCAATGAAAAACACAAAAGAAAATATTCTCTGCACATCACCATTAACAGAGCATAAAAGCTCTGGCTTCTTCTTCTTTTAGTATCTGTTCTTACCAAACGTTTCTGCAAATCCTACAATTATTTATCGAATAGGTCGAGCCTTGTAAGATAGTTGAACAATATTGCAACTCTATACTTTTAGCAGCCCTTGGATAGCATTGATTTATAGATTTTTATTTATAATACGCAAAACAATAAAAATTGATAGTAGTTATAACTTATAAGATGACAAGTGAAGTTTTTTGCTTTCTAGTAATTAACCATTAAAAACGATAAGAAAATCTAAATTATAAATATCCTCTAAGAGATGTATTATAGCTCATTGATCGAGTTGCCAAATTGATTCATCAATAATGAATTTCCAATTTGCCAAAATTATTAGCTTTAAGATAAACTAAGGGAGAATTTGGAAGCCAGTGACAAAATAATTATCATCAGAAACGTTTTCAAACAGCACTCGTTGTAATTACAGGAATTGAAAAATGCACTTTTAGATCATTTTCGAGTGTATATGCAAATAAATAAATAAATAGTGTTATCTAAAAAAAACAATACTATGCCAATAGGGGCGTAGCTCAGCTAGTAGATGAACGAGCTTAGGGTTCGGGCAAATGACTCCCATGTCAGCAGCTCAAATCTTACCAATGGCGAAAGCTTTCAAAAAAGTATTTGGTCCCGAATTAATAGATATTGTCAACAAAAAATAATAATAATAATAATAATAATAATAATAATAAAATACTATTAATCAAATGCACATCACCTCTTTGGTAGTACTGTACATCTCTTTTACATCAGCGATAAAAGTTCAAATCTTATCATGTGCATTTTACATGAGAAGTTTTCTCCTTGTTATTTGTGAGAATAGATAGAGTTTTGGAAGGACCGGTTCCGGTTCGGTTCCACGGTTGGAACTGAACCGCAGTCATGTCTACCTTAGATGAGGCTGCCCGGACCTTATATTAGGTGAAGGCAATGGCGAGGCAATTGAGGGGCCATGCTCTTGGAAAATTTCATATGAGTCCTTATAATTAATTTAAATATTTTTTTATTTGTTTTTTGTAAAATTAAAATTCTACTGTTTATTAGCTTCCCAAGCTTTACTAAATTTGAAGTTCTGGCTTCATCTCTTGGTGAAAGTATATTGAATTGATTGAGAACACAAGTGCTTATATAAGATAAGGTTGATAAGGTTGATCTGGTGGTAAAGTCCCTTATACCCACACCACGAGGTTGTGGATTCGAGTATCTCCCCACTCCCCCATAAAACCCCAAATTATTGTAATATTTCAAAATATATTAATAATCCAAAAAGATCTCCAAACGACTCACCTTATATAAACCACTCAACGAATCCTAAGTTGTGAAGAAATTATATTTATGATCGATAAATTACTTGCAAGCATATATATACTTTGACATCACAATGCAATACAACAGATCTCCATTGTGCCTAATTGACTTTTGGTTAATTAGCCAAATCAATCCACCTCTAATGTGGAAATTTCCTATTTATAGTGCTAATATGAACAAAAAGTTTCTCTCAACTCAATCATTTAAATTGTTTTAAAAACAATTTTAATTAGAAAATATGGTCATCCCATTTCCTGCTGCCTCAACTAGTGGGAGTCCCATCACCAAATTTATATATTATCATTGTCAATCACCATAAAACCCTAGCTAGCTTTTCTTTATAAATACCTCAAACTTCTCCTTCCTCACCCATATTGAAGTCGCACACTACTCTTTGATCTCTATTTTGGGTAAGTACATGTATTCTATCACTGAGATACCGGTGTTAATTGACAACTTTCTAAATTAATATGGGTATTTTTTGGAATCCGTACGAAAAAAACGTACAAGATGATCAATGTTTTCTATATCACCCAGTAATTTATTTTATTTTCCTCTCTAAATGTTTATTCAACACGAATATCTCTCACTTGCATTAAACTTGAACTTTGCTCTAATTTGTTTTAAATAACAGCTCAAATCAAATCAAATGGGGGGTGCAAGAATGAGGCTTCTAGTGCTTGCTCTGGTGCTCATGATGACAGTGAGCTCTTGCTTGGCTGCAAAGGCTGCTTCCAAGGTCGATAAGTGGCGCCACGGCGGCAGACTGCTATTCGACAACGAAGCTGTGAACCCATCAAGCGGTGGCAAAGAGAAGTTCGAAAGAATTAAGCCCCCCATAAATAGTGGTGGAATTGGTCATGTTGATGATAAGGGCCGCGGCCGGGGACTAGTGGACAACAACGAAGGATATGCAAAAGATGGGTACTCTTCTTCAAGCAATGTGAATAACCACCACACTATACCTAGGCCGGAGTTCAGTCACTATGGTGGTGGTGGTGGTAATGATGTTGGAGGTGGCAGTGGGTAGAACTTGCTAATTATTATTATGTGATCATAATGATGATGATATTTACATTATAGGTGTTTGTGAGGATTGAAGCTCTTATCTATGTCTTGGATATTATGATATTGTCTTTTTTGAGTGCGCTTTTGGATATGTAGCATATCGAGTCATATCAGTCTGTGTATATATATATACAACTCTTGTACTGTGACAAAGTGTTATTGTAATAAATGATCTATGTATGATTATGTACTAAGATATAAACGTTGAGTTACTACGTACTGTGCATGGCTGCATGAGATCATAAATCACCGAGCTATAAATTACGAATTGATCAAATTGATTACAATCACGTACTCTTTCTTATTATGTGGTTATGACTTATGATTCGATCTTTTGTGAGAGAATTCCATGCACATGCTAATTCATGAGTAATACTAGATATTTTATCTATGTATTTCATCTTCATTGCAACCAATGATATAGTAATTGGTAAGTGGATGGATACATATAGTTATATTAATGAAATAAATCATCATTAATGTGTATCTACTTACCAATTACTACATCATTAGTTGAGATAAAGGTGAGATACAAAATGTTAGATGGCTAGCATTATTCATTCTATAATTTTTATTTTTAATTTATTTTTGGTTGATACCACCACTTATCGAATGGGTATTGGGTCATGCTGGGCCATAGTTCTAAAAATTGAACTATTGGCTGCAAGAATATGGGTAGTGCCGGCCCAACACATCCCAACACTAATGCTTAAACTATCTTAGCAATTGGATACATAGATCAAAAAAAGAATTTAAAAAGAGTGACGATATTTATACTCCTTAAAAATTATATGTACACCCCTAAATTAATATGTTTTTAAAAATCCAATGATACCCTTAAATAAAATTACTAAGAGGACTAATTGTTTGTTAGTACACCCACCAATAATTATTAATTAGTTTCCTATTTTAATATTTTATAATTTTTTTATTCCTATTAATGATTTGATATTAACATATATCATAAAAACTCTTTCCATTTTAATAAACCCTAGATTCTCTTTTAAATGTATTTTCAATCTTTTTTAAGGAAATACTAATTGATTGCTAAGTATGGAAAATGAATCAAAATAATGAGACAGGTTTGGTTGTGAAAAAAGTAAGTTTTGAATTAATTTTAATTATTTTTGTTAGAAGAAAAAAAATCATTATGTATATAAACAAACTTTTAAATTAACTATATTAACTATAAATATTTTTTATTTCTTTCAAACACATTTTAGACTTTTTTTATATATCAATATTAGATGTTCTTTCTAGTCAATATATATATATATATAGAGGAAATGGGACAAAATAGCACTTTTGAAATTTGAAGTTGTGCAACTATCACCACATTACTAACTCATGTTTTATTAGCACCAAAAATGGAATTTGGACAAAAATACCCCCCAGCTTCTTTTCTTTTCTCTTAGGTGTCCTTCACCTTCTTCTTCCTTTTTCCCAAACCTCCATTGATGGAGCTTCAATGGAGGTGCCATCGCCAACCGACGAGTTGACCGGTAAAACCACCGGGAAAACGTTCATCGAGTGCCAATCATTGTAACCAAAGTGTTCGTTTTCATTTTCGAGTTGTGTAGAGAGAGAAACGAAGCAAAACTCAAACCATCACGAATCTTCATCGTCCGATTTATGACGATCCGTCATGAATCTGATGAAACCGATAGCGCCAACGAACTCGGCATCGTTCAATCTTCCAGATCCAACTATCTCCGGAGTCGATTAGCGCTGTCGTCGGATCGTCACTGTCGCCATTAATGGAGGTCGACAGAATATGTCTCGAAACGCAGGAATAAATCTCGAAAAACGCATGAATAAGTCTCGAAAACGCATGAATAAGTCTCGAAAAAATCATAAATAAGTCTCGAATTTTCGAGAAAAAAAAATAAAAAGGAAAAGAGTAAGTGGGGGTATTTTGGTCTCATCACCTATTTTGGTGCTATTAAAACATGACTTATTAATGTGGTGCTATTTGCACAAACCCTCCCCCAAAAAGTGCTATTTAATTTTTGAACCCTATATATATATATTAGATGTTCTTCAATTTCATCAAACACTTATCTTTTTTTTTTCTTTTTTTTTTTGACATATCATTTAACATCTATCTACTTCCATATCTATTGAGATATAACACAAATCTTGCTTCCCAATAACTTGTTCAAACAGAATCACAATAGAGTTTGATTTATAAAAAACCGAGAAGAGAAAAGAAGTAGAGAAGAGAAAGAATAGAAAGAGAATTAAAAGTAATAGCAAAATTTGAAATAATAGTAAAATTAATTAAATAACATAATAACAATTATAGGTGTTGTGTACTTACAAAAATATAATGCAGTATAATTAAAAAACGGGTATTTTTGACATTAAATGGGGTTTAATTACAAATTAGAGATTTTTTTTTAAATTTTTGATAGGTATAATTAAGAAATAGGTGTAGAATAAATAAAGCATTGTTTCTTTGAAAAAAGTTTAGTGTTTATAATAAATGAATAAGACTTGAATTTATAAGATGAGAAATGAAATTTAAAAAGCTTTAGAAGTATGTAACTAGGCACGTGTGCACGACTCGAGACGATATGTCGGTCTGCCTTGTCGGGTCATCTCATGCCATATCTTGTCGTGCACCGTAGTGTAGGTTATTGTCAATTAAGGATACGAAGAATTGCACTGGCACCCCTGAGGTTTGATATAATTGTAATTAGATCGTAGAATATACCCTTTGTCTACTCTCACACCCCTTGGAGTTCATAGCCGTTATGAGTTATGTGATGTTTTCCAAGTCTAGCTAGTGGAATGCCAAAATTACCCTTGCATGAATTGAGAACAAATATAAATAAAACGAAATAAAAAATAAAATAAAACTAATACTAAAAAATTGAAGGCCATCTAGCATTCAACAATGGAGGCCACACCAAAAAAATACCAGAGTCCAAAAAATTCGAAAATCCAAAAGGTCATTCAGCCTCCCAAACCCAGCTAAAATTAAACTCTACAACACAAAAAACCAATCTCAAATCAAACTCGCAATATTTAAAATCAACAAAATCTTCAACATTAAACTCAAAATTTTAATGCCAGAAAAATATGTTTGATTGAGATTTTTTTCACCATTAATTGCAAATGATGGGGAGAGGTGGAGTTAGGAGGAAATTCCACATAGTTTTAAGGCCACGTAGTTTTTTTTTTTTTTTTTTTCCAAATTTCCTCATCATTTTTTCTCCATGGAGATTTTATTCTTTTTATTTGAAGAGAGAAAGAAAAGAGATGGAGAGAGGTGAAAAGAAAGAGGAAGAACTTTACAACTATTCTGTTCTTCCAATTTCTCAAGTTTTGTGCTTTGTTTTATGCATCAAACCACAAGCAATGTCAATGCAATTCTCCCTCAGTAATAAAGTTATTTCTGGTTGAACATAAAAAAAACCTCGATCGAGGTGGTTGATACTCTTTCTATTAATATTTTTAAAATATGTTTTTAATTTAGATGAAAACAGTTATTTTTACTTTTTTACTTTAAATTAAATAATTTAAAATTTTGAGAGTAAAATAGTAATTTCATATTTTAGTTTTTTGAACAAATAATATATATATTAATAATAATAAATAATTTCCTATTATTTCATTCATTATTGTCTAGTCTAGTATACATTATTATTTAATACATTTTCATTATAAAAAGCCGAGTAAATATGGAAGGCATACTATCTTATTCTACGATACTCATTATAGTTTGATACAATTCTTTGAGTTTTACTATATATTGCTTGTTAATTACAAAAATAAATAAATAAATTAATTAATTAATTAATGTTTGGTTCTAGATGATTTTCGAGATATAAAATAGCAATAAGTTACATTTTAATTTTCAAAATTAATATATATATTTTTTTTTTTGTGACACTACCATTAAGACTAAAGGAATAAAGGGTACGGTATCACATTTTTTTTAACAACTTATTTCTTAAATATTAATATATTTGTCTTATGTGACATTGAATATCAATTTTTGTATTGGTCCTCTCAAAGCCAAATTTCTAACTTCGCCCCTATATGTATATCAGTATATATATATATATATATACACACGTATATATATGCTTCAAGAAGTGATTATGTGGGGAGGAATATCACCACCGTGGGTGAATCCAAGGTGGGGCGGTATCATGGGTATATATTGAAGATTTTGGTAGTTTGTATCTTGATAAAAACTGAGTATGAAATTGTATTTCTCAAAATAACTGAGAATGAATTGTATTACTTAGAATAATTAATATATACAATATAGGACATATTTATAATCTATACAAACGAATCAAATCAGGAACTAAATCTACCATAAAGGAAATAGACCATATAAGAACTAAAACATATAGGAAATGTACCATATCAAATCCTATCATATTTGATATGGTAACATCCCCTCGCAAACTCAAGATAGCGAAAACATAAGCAAGCTTGAGTTTGAAAACCAAAGTCGAAGCAAGCTTTAGGTTGAAAACCAAGATGCAGAAACAGCCAGGAGAATGAGCTTTGGTGAAGATGCGACGAAATACCAGAATGTAGATACGGAAACGGCCAGGATAAAATTACTGATAATACCAAACCAAAAATCATCAGTGATACCAAAACCAAAAAATCACCAGCGATACCGAACCAAAAATCATCGGCAATACGATATCAAAAAAAACCGAGGAAGTGATGCGCATGTGACCTCCACTAATGCCAATTGATTGCAGCTGGCGACATTGGAACGATTGGAAGCCTCTGAAGACGACGAAGGTGGCGATGTATAGCAACACCTACAACAGAGACAAGAGTGCCGACGAAGCAGCTTGGCAAAGTGCCGTCGAAACGGCTACGAGGTGCGTTTGGTACACGCATTGCTTGCATTGGCAGGCGCGTGTGGTACACGCGCAATTAGGAGTCTGACGAAGAACGTGAGACACACGTGGAAAACCAGACACTCACAAGTGGAATATGAGATTCAAAGTGAAAAAAAACAAATAAAAAAATAACAATATTATTAAAATTACCATAGCTCTGATACTATGATGGAAACTGAGTATGACATTGTATTTCTCAGAATAACTGAGAATGAATTGTATTACTCCAAATAATTAATATGTACAATATGAGACATATTAATAATCTATAGAAGCGAGGAACTAAATCTACCATAAAGGAAATAGATCATTTGAAAACTAGAACATATAGGAATTATATCATATTAAATCATATCATATTTGATATGGTAACAGATCATGTTAGCACCATCTATAATATCTGGATCTTATTATATAAGAAGGTGATTTTCAACTCTAGAGCTACGAATTCGTTTGTAGATATACTTACAAAGAAAGGTTCTAGCATGAAAGGGGACTTTGTGGTTTGAAATGATTTTTGAGATGATGGGTTTGTTATCGGGTCTCTGTTTTGGCTGGTGTTTTTTTCTTGGCTTGGTAGTTCAGAGCTTGGTTTTTCGTTGTTTGGTGTTTGTTTTCTGGTTTCTTTGTTTGGCTGTTTATTGTTTGTTGTTGGCCTGTTTTTGGGTCCGATGGTTGTTTGTTTTTCTTCTCTTTGGGCTTTTTAGCCCCCCTAATAAATTTTTGCTGTTCAAAATATAAATATATATATATATAGAGAGAGAAATCAGGATGGGAACCTATTTCTATCTCATCCCCCACCATCCCCATTAGGGGAGGATATTTTTTCCCTCAAATGGGGAAGGAGATTTGGTGTCTCCTAAGGAAAAATGTCATTTTTGAAAAGCACGGCCCCACTTGAATTGGGCCCCTAGGACTATGAGTCGATTTGTTTTTAATTCATTTCTATTTTTTTAAAATAATATGTAAAATTGCTATTTTACCTTTAAAATGTTAAATTATTTAATTTATAATAAGAGAAAGAATGGATTTTCTCATTTAATTAATTTAAAATTTATTTTAAAAATATGAATAAAAAATTAATTGTGTATTATTATATTGTGTCGTGCCTAATATCTTTACCCAGCCCAACCCAACCCAACCCATATATCGTATTGTGTCGTACCATACCGTTAAACCGTTTCGTACTTGTACAAGGAAGGTTAGTATGAATTAAATGTCTTCAACTCTTGTTGTTTTAAAATCTCCACCTCACTTTTGCTAATGTCACCGATTGTAAATAATGTGCATTATCACCGATTACTTGTCATTCATTCATAATCGAGTTGAACACGCATGCATGATGCATTACCATCTTCTTTAAATTCCTAATTAAACCCATGATTCTTCTGCATATTTCACTATTTGATGAGTATCATATGCATACATGCAACCTAGATCTCTTCACTAGGTATGGCAAAATTATCCATAAATACGATTATCCGTAAAAATCTACTCCATTTAAAATGGAGATATATATCATTATTTCGATGATGGAATGGAAATGGATATCGTCTTAATATCCATTTTATTTTCGAGGATGTTGATCCGGATCCATTATAGATTTTAATATTTTAAAAATATAAAAATTTATTATTTAATTATTAATTCTAATTATATAAGTTATTGATTAATTTTTATATTTGAATTTTATATATTTCAAATGATAGAAAGCAAAGCTTCCTATCAATCATGTGTTGGTGTGAGTGGTTCGGCACTCTCATCCCTTAAGCAAGGTCGTGGGTTCAACTTCCCTTATGAACGGAACTACACATATTGGGAGCACTTTACCTCTTAATAGACCGACCCGGTGCGAGTCCGGATTAATCAGGGTGTGGTCTGGACTGATTGCACCGTATAGTGGATTCACCCCACCCGGAAACAGAATGGTGTAAACCAAAAAAAAGCAAAACTCCAACAAAATTCAATCTTTAACATGTAAAAGGATCTACCTAATTTTTTTATTTAATTTTTGAACAAAGATCTACCTAAATTTAAATCAAACCTCTTAATATGAAATTGATATCATTACACATGTAGTAGCACATATATATATATATAGCTATCAATAGTGGAAAAGATAAAAAAAAGGTAAGAGATGTACATAGTAGCAAATCCTTCATTCACCATACAGTTTGCTCAAATGTAATTGGGATTCAATAATGATGTCGGATGACCTGCTACTATATGCATTAGCATGAATGATCTCTCTACTATTTGTCCCACCAATTTTTCTTATTCAAATCTTACTTTTAATCTCTCATTCAAGACAGCTATAAAGATCAACCAACAAAATCATGAATCATTTGCCCTCCTAATTGCTGCCTAAGCTGGTGATGATCTGTTTGTTGTTGTTGTTGTTGTTGCTGCTGCTGTGAGCTTTCCACGCCGTGCCTGAGACCAAGAGTCAGTGACACGGCTCCAAGTCCCCCAACTTCAAGCCCGCCTCTCTGATATGGCATAAAACGCATAAATGACCTGTCCATGTTCGTTGTAACCTGACACTCGACCCTTGATCGCTTCTCCTGACTCCACTGTTCTGCACTGATTAGCCCTTCGTCCGTGCCCACTGAGGAACCAATGCCTGAATAATCCAAATGCTCATCAGACATTGAACTTATACCTAACTTGTTCATTGGTTGATCACCACTAGACCGCCCAGTGCCTTCACTAGCAGTGGATTTTCCATCGCTCTTGCTAGAGTTTTGGTTGGTTTCTGCCATGCCTTTGGTCTCAAGCATGTGTATTTCTTCAACCATTGGCTTCCAAACACGTACTCGTGCATTTATAAACCAGTTCGACACCTGCATTAATCAATTAGACAAATTCTCGTCGTAATATCAAAGGGTCCGTAATGACCATGGTGTGATCTATCCTCCTAACATCTGTAATTGCAAAATTTCTTCACATAAATTGGACAAGGGTTGAACCTAAAAACCAACTTGATTCAATAATAATGATGATACTATTTTAGTATTGCCAATCAACATCAAGACCTTTAAACGAGAAGGCAAAAAATAAAACGTAAAATTGGTCCATAGGAACACTACCTATACAATTATGCTATATGCTAATTCAATTACCAAATTCATTCTATAGTCTTAGACATAATAATTCAGTAACATTCTGGAAGCTGACCCTACCTGGTTTCGAGAGAGACCAGTCTGAGTGGCTAACATGTGCTTATCTGTGTCCGTTGGGTATCTGAAAATGAAAATGTTGACAAGAAAAATAAATAAATTATTATAACAAAGTTTAGACAGAGAGAGAACGCAGTAGATTGAGAGACTCACGGATGGAGAAAATGATCAAACAACCATGCTCTGAGAATAGCCACTGAACGTTCTGGTAGGCCGCGCTGGGGCCTCCAGATATGTTGTTGGGGTTCAAGGAAGCCCACATTACTCCCACTAGATTTGTGCCTTTGAAAACCTTGGTCCGCATACTTGAGCCTTGAAGTGTTTGTATCACCTTTACTAGTACTTGTACCGCTAGGCGAAGACAGCAAATCCTCCCCCAAGGCTTTTGATACATTCTTAAGCTGATTCGAAATAGTATTCTTTAGACACCGGAAGTTCTTCGAAACTGTCTTTAGAGCCAAGGAGACATAAGGTGTAGAAGCACTAAGACCAGCAACTGATTCAAAAGATGAAACCACCATTTGCATCTGCTGGTAATATAGCTTGTACCTTCTGCAGACCTTTACGACACACAATAAAACAGAGTCACAAGATCTGTTGCAACTAAACAAAACAAAATTTCCATATTAACCATATGCTACAGAACATAGATAAATTGGTAGGTAAATTTTTTAGAAGAAAAAAAACAACTCAACAAGATTAAATCATCATGATAAAGCTCAATGATATTGAGATTGGCTCCATATTCAGACAATTAAAAGTAGGAGAACATTACTTAAAGGAGGTGGTTGGGACAAAAAGCAACTGAACTGTAGCTTCCATTCCTTGATAAAGCAAAAAAGTGGAACCTAATTAGGAAAACCAACAGTAACATAGATTGCCTAATGAGTAGTATATTATGTCGGCGTAGTATACAGGCTGTCTTTTTTCAAACCTATAATAATGGGAGACGACAACTTGTTGGTTATTGGACATCAATATAGTGGTGTCAACTGTTAATTGAAATTTATCACCACAACCATTCACACATAGTAAGTGCTCCACAGTCACAACTAGTTTTCTAGTTTGGAGAAGAGGTAGAATATCTTTCAATTATTGTGTAGGTATATAGTGGGCCATCAGAATTATTATTGATTACTCCTTACATTAGAACTACATTTCAAACTTCAAATCAAATCAATGATGTATTTCACCTTAATCAATTAATAATTCAACAGTTTAACACATAATCATATAAATAACCTTCTCTACCACCAATATGGTTCCCCTAATGGAACATAAGTTTTGTCAATGTTAAATGATGATAAGTAGAATAAACTCACACATTTCTCTAGGAGTTGCATTAGAAAAAAAGAAATTTCAAAATGGAAATTGGGATCGGGATGCATTTTCGTACACAGAATGAGCACATTATATAACACATAACACACCTAGCTATTAGAAAATGAACTTCAGCTTATGTTTACATCATATTTAAACATGGACTGCCAGTAAAGTTTTAGCATCTTTGAATAACCATAGAACCAGAAAGCCAAGTAAAGTTTTAAAAATCTCAAATTACATCGATAATTAGCAATTAAAAGAATATATTAAATTTGATCAATTTTAACACCGAAAAAGAAGAAGGTTAAGGTTAAGGTCTTAACAGAGATCCTTATAAAATAAATTATATAAATTACATTAACATAGTAGTTTTTAAAGGTAACTAAATTATGCAAGCAGAAAATGCAAGAAGAGAAGAACAAAACTCAAAAAGAGTGCTTTCTACCTATCTGCCCAAAGGAACCCTCTTCAGACAGAAATCTCGATAGAAATGGAGAAAATATTATTGCTAGAAGTGTTACAACCATCATACTTTAACCCATAAGAATTTTAGCAAACCAAGCCCAGAGGTAGAAAGTTGAACAACAACTAATTCACATACATGCTAAGACCTATTCAAATTTGAAAATGAAATTGAAAAATTATGGCAATAACATGAGTCATGAATAATCAAAACTTCACATCAGTAAAGGATCAGCCACCAAGTTTCTTGAATGTCAGACTCGTGATAAATCTAATCCTTAAAAAAATAACATGAAGAAATTTTGTACAACCCATCAACCCTTTTAAGTTTTAACCAATTAGACTACCAAATTCATAATTTTATTGTTTTTTCAATTAATTTTTTTTCCTGCTTTATAAAAGGTAAGCACCAGAGAAAGAGGAAGCACAAAACAGTATTCTACCCCACAGGGGCACTTGATCTAATAAACTAGTCGGTGTTTCTAACACAACCCATGTTCTTTAAAAGATAGCACTGCACTTCTGGATTCTTAAGCACAAGAACCACAAGATGACGATGGTAAAGAAAATATAAATTTGCATAAGCTATTTATGAGAAAATTAACATACAAAACAAAGTGCAGGAATTCCAATCAGCCTATCAGAGGAATTGAATCTTAGTAACATGCTGGTCTAACATGGAAAACTAGAACCGGTGATTGATCTTGTTTGCCAACTGATGGAATCATGGTATATTAAACTCAAGATTAGAAACAAAACTCTGCCAAGACTCCACTCTTAATTCCAAAACAATGATAAACTGTACTATGTTGAGCCTCCTTCATAGACTACGAAATTTGAACTAGTTAGATAGTAAGCATGATCACTCTCATAATCAAAGTACCATTTCACTCTCATGATCGAAGAAACATTAAGAATTCAAAAAGATATAAACCTAAAGTTAATTCTATGTAGGAATCAACATGATACATTGGTTTTTTTGAGTATTCGATAATAATTAATAATTCGTTACTAAAGAGATCTATCAAATGATAAATTATACATGACTGAGCAGTCCTTCATAATAATCATGGTCGTATATGCTGTATTAAATTGTAGAAAATTATTTGTAGTACTCCGCTATATGACCACTGTCTCCATTAAAATGATATGCCTCTACCGATGATAACGAATAATTGCTTCAAATCCAAAGAAAACGACTTATGCAAACAGTTGGCTCTTCAATCTAATTCCCCACAAAAAGAATTAAAGCTAAAATCCATCCTAGTCATTTAAAACACTGGATTGCCTTTTATTTAATTATTTAAGGATAAGGAAAAAAAATAACATGATATGATTATGAATAACAGAATATATATATATATATATTATATATATAACCTACCTCTTCCTGCAGATATAGAAGTTTGGCCTTCTTTTGTTGGTACTCAGGCCTATATGATTCAGAAGAGCTGCTCCCAACTCCACCACCATCACAACTGATATGGTTTGAACTGTAAAATGTAGAGGATGAGACAACTGAACTATTATTCCCCCTAGCTCCAAACTCCTTATCAGCTGCATCGACAGCATCACCGTCTGCTGAAGCTGAAACCGAAGCACTAACCTGATCACCAGAAAGTCTCTCGGATGAATCGAACGTCTTTGCAAGTTTTGACCCAGTTATACTACAAAATCCATCCAAGAGCTCTTGAGCCGGCTTTGAGAATCTTGAACTTTTCAAAATGGTTGCATATCCAGTGAATGGCCCTAGAGGACCGCCACCACGATGAATGTTGTAATTAGTTGTCCCTACTAATTCCTGAAGAGATTTTCCACAACCTTTGCTAATAATTGACGGCTTTGGAGCTTTTGAATCCTGAGGTTCTTTGAAAACATCAGTCCTTGAGTGTGGATCTTGAGACTCATATCTGTCTCCCAACTGATTAGCTACATGCATTTTAGATGGTGGATTCGATGAAAGAGACAAAGACAGACCCTGTGTTGTGACATCACTAGCAACATTTCTCAATTCCAGACCACTCTTCCTCGTGACAAAACCCGATTCAGCATTCCATTGATGACAACCCTCTTCTGATCGATTCATCCAAGTATTGGCACTATCATAACGTAAATCACTCGATTGATTAGCATAATTCGGAAGAAGCACAAGTTCATTCCCGGAATCTGCCCATGTTCCATGGCCAGTTTCTCTAGTGTTCTGCTGCACTAGAGAAGCCACCTCTAACCCCTGAGTTCCAATAGAAGCTAAAGTAACAACATCATTGACATTGTTTTGGTAAAGAGAATTGGCATAATGCATGTCCCCAAAATGTTTTTGCCTGTCTGGACTTGAAATTCCACTGGATGGATTGGTTAAAGTTGACTGAATATATTGATGATACTCATTGTAATTATTATTAGGCTTCAAATATTTCCTAGATGAAGAAATATTGCTAGCTTTCACATTATTATTTGACATGACTTCCCCAACAAGCATGTGATTTTGATTGCTCTCCCTACCTGCAGACCCACTAGCATAATTCACCATCCAATCAGAGTTGGTCTGTGAATCAAGACTTTTCCAATTACCACAGCCTTGAAAATCACCACTGGTTCTAGATGAACCATTAAAGTGATGAGATGAAACTGAGTGAGGCAAATTGGTGAATAAATCATCACCACCCATCAGAGACCTGTTGTGTTGTTGAGCTGCACTTAGTTCCTGATGCAACATTGCGTTTCTTTGAGCTGATAACACATCTGGGTTTGTCGAGAAACTGATGATCTCTGAGGAGAGATCGTAAAGTAAATTGGCATTTCTAACGTTTCGAACTTGAATAAGATCTGGGTTGGCTGAAGATTGTTGTCCCAAGTTGTGAGTGTAGTCCTCCAAGTGCTGGACTGAAGCTGAACATTGTTGAATTCTCAGCTTATCGCGCCGGCTTTGCTGTGCAACATGCGACTCAGGCCTAAAGTTGCTCATATCCATCCAGCAAATTACTAAATGATGCTTGAAATCTAGTATAAGCTCAAAACAAATGCATGACAAAAGAACCCATATATCAAAATATTTCCTGCAATAAAATCAAGCCAAATTTTCAACAACAAAAAAAAAAAAAAAAAAAACATCAACTTTAACTTACTAGAACGATGTCACACAACTAAGTATCCTATCCAATTAAGCAAAACAAACACTACAGTCTAAATAAGAAGACATGTGAATAGAAAGAGAGCAGCTATCAACGACAAAAAAAAGTACATAAAATGAACAGAAAATTCATGTGAGAAGACATGAGAGAACCGACGAAACAAAGAAAACGTGTAAACAGGAACTGCTGCAAGAAAACTTCACCCACCACTTAGATCTAAAAACACCAAAAGAAAACACAACCAACAAGCCAATCAAAACTGGAAAATGAAGAAACACACAATTCTACATACACCATCTGTATATTATACGTATGATATAAACACATACACTTCACGTCAACTACAGAAACCCTAATTCGACAGGTAATATCAGTACTGTACCTTCACATCAAACAAGTCAAAAAAACTAGATATCCTGTCACATAGATCTAGTTGTAGAGGCTAAAGATCGAACTTGTTGGATTTCCACCCATGAAAGCATTTTTTTGAAGCTACGACTTGCATAATAAAATTTGTGCAGTTTATGATCAGTGAAAGGCCAAAAAAAAAAAAGTAATAATATTATATCTTTATTCAATAAAATATCACAACTTTCATTAATATTCGAAGTAACCCATATAAACCGTAAGCAACTAAGAAGAAAAAAAAGCTAGCAACTGCATGAATTCAACTTCGTGAAGATCTTCAAACTTTGAAACAATAAAAGATAGAAACTATACAATTCAAGTAGAAAAAGTACCAACCAAAAAAAATAGCTGAAAAAAAACTTATACTCACTTGGATCTTAATTTCGAGGCAGACCCATTATAGCTGAAACCACGAAGAATTACCGGCGAAAATCCGGTGAATTTCCGGCGAGAAATGAGAGAAAAAGAGAGAGAGAGAGTAGAGTGACGACAGTGATACAAATACTACAAAAGAGAGAGATGTGTGGGACAATAATTGCAAAAGCGATAATCAGGCGTTAGCTTTTTAACGTCTAAGACTCTAAGCGCGCGCTTAGAGAATTTTAAGCAAATTCCGTCATATTTTGGGCCGTTAGATTTAACGGCAGGAAAATTTGGTCCGCACCCGTGAATCTTTAGGAATTGAATTTGCTGTCCCCTCGTTTGTAGTAGGGTCCCTCGAACAGAAGTTTCGTCGCTTTTTTTATTTTGTTTGGTGGTGGAGAATGGAGACACGAAAAAGTAATTCGTGGGTTTGATAAGAACAACCTCCATTAATGTCCTTAATTACACAAATTACCACTAATTTACATTTACTATAATCTCATTTCCTCTTTTCTAAGGCCATAAAAAGTTGATTGGGAGTTGGGTCATTCCCATATAGAGTAAAATACGATTCCAAACCACATCATCGACTATATTAATGTGAAAAGTATACATTGACCAAATTCGTCTCATCACCTATATTATGTTTTGACAACCACGATCAGATATTTTATAGCTATATTTATTGATCTAGGTGGGATGTACTGAAATTTGAAAACTTGTTTTCATATTAATACTACTTTTTCACACGCAACGATCATAATTTCTTAGTCATATTACATTTAATTGGTTTTCCATACGACATTGAGTTAATACGACAACGGTGAGTATGTGTTTTCAATATAGGTTTAACGACCACCACTCTTGATATGACTTGGTAAATTAGTAGTAAATATGCTTATTCAGTCTATAAATATCTTATGTTTATGAAATTAAATTAATCATACATTCATTTATGATGTTAGTATTGTGATAATACTCATAAAAAATCATGGTAAATTTTCTTACCCATTAGCCATTGTATTAATGTGATTTTTGAGAAAGGGTTTTTATATGAATGGATCTGAGATCTAAAAAATTATTACGAACTAAATAAACATTCATCGTTAACCACAATGGAAGGTGGTTATAGCAGTTAATCGTCATCATTGTTATTATTTTTTTCCCGCAACTAATATGATAGTCATTTCAAATACTATCTAAATAAATTTACATACAAACTAAAATGTTTTATAATTAATGATTTCTTAAATATAATGCTAAAAGAGTATGTGTGAACACAATTTCTTAATTAGTTCCCTAATAACAACGACCATCAAATTCTAATTATTTTCTTGTTATTGTTACCATCATTATCACTTTATCACCACCAAAATAGTAATGTAATTATTATTATCAAACCATTATAATGCAAGTTAATTAATTAAACCAACAATATTACGAATTTGCCACTAACATCAACGTCACCACATGTCCACATTAGTACCACAACCTTATTATTTTATGACATTATTACCAACATGTTAGACTTCTTAGAATACATTACCTACATTAGCTTAATAATTTTGAAGATGAGATGGCAAGCTGTCATTGGTTGAAAAAAGAGGGCCCCCCATGGTAGAGTTATATTTGATTGGATGGGGATTATTGGACAGAGCACACAGTACGGGCAACTGGAGATTACGTCACCTGCCGGTTTTCTCTCGAGGGGGCCGTCCCTGCCCAGCTTTGAATGTCGACCGCCGGATCTTTTGCTTGGACGATACACTGATTTCTCACCGTTTACCGATAAAAAGCCGGTCACTGATACTGTACGGAAACACCCCTGTTTGTTCTACTATAAATAAATAAATACAACTCTTACTCTTAGTTCTGTCGTAATTATTACAATAGCAGCTCCACGTACAACAGGTATATGCAGTCGTCCGATCCTCCAACAAGATCCATCCAACGGTTAAGAAAAACTTTAGTTCTGTGATATGGAAGTTAAGTCAAAAGGCTATGCATACGTGGAATTTTAATATTTTATTGCTTTTGTTAATTAAAGGTAGATATTCGTTGGGTGAGACGGAGGAGGAAGGAGAACCGTTGGATTGAAATCTAAAGTTACGTGTGGAGATTGGTGCGACTGGGACTGGTGACAGTCCAATCAAAAGAGAAAAAAAAGAAAAAAGAATGAATAGTAACAAATAGGGGGTGCTATATTTGGGACTGTGATATATAGCTGGGTGACCCACGTGGTCCAGGGATTCTGCGACTGAAGAATATCAGAAGGACTGACTGGCAAGGTTTTATAACTTTTATTATAGCATGAGAACCAAGAAATCTCAATTCATACTTCGCTGTCCTCCACGTGGCATATGCTCTTTCGCTTTATTTTATTTGGAAAACGATCGAATAAATATTTATACAAAATTTGGATATTCAAATATATATGAGTTGAGTGTGTTTGGTATGGCTTTTCAATTTGAGCTTCTAGAGTAGATCTTTTTGTAGTAGGGCTTCTAGTGAGTGAGCTTCTAACAAAAAAGGCTTTTGATTGTGTAAATTATAAAAAAGGTATTGACAATGTATTTTTAGAAATAAGTTTTGGTTGAGTGAATTACAAAAAGGGTGTTGACAATGTATTTATAATGAAAGAGGTATAGTAGAATATCTAAAATTTATAAAGGGTAGTTGAGACAATTCATATGCTTTAAAAAAGCTCAAAAAAAGCTTCTTGGAGAAGCCCAAAATTTGGGCTTCTCCAAATAGACATAAAATGGCTTTTTTAAAGGGTAATTGAGACAATTCATATATTAAAAAAGCTGTTTTGATTTTTGCCAAACAACCTAAAAAAACTTCAAAATAGCTTCTAACATTAAAAAAACGCTTTTAATCATTTCAAAAGCCATACCAAACATACACTTAAAATATTTAGTTTATTAGGTAAATGATAAATCTCATGGTTTTTAGCCAAAATCTTTTCTTTTTTTTTCCCTTATTTATTTATTTATTTATTTATTTTCCTATTTAATTTATGAAATTCTCCCAGTAGAAAATTTGATGTACTCTTAACTTTTAGTGATTGTTCAAAGCTAATATTTATTTAAATATAGATTAATCCATTTGTGAAATAGATAGTGGCACACCCAAATACCCAATTTAAAATATTAATTTTTTCTAAAAAAAAAATAAATATCTTAAAATTTATTTATTTATTTTATTATTTTTTTAAAGATATCTTAAGCTATAAGGCTGATTGTTACAATTATACCGATCTGGAAGACTTGAAGTATAGATGAGAATATGAGATCCAAAGGAAAATAGGGGTGGTTGGAGGTCTAGATGAGCAACATTCACTGGGTGAATTTTAGACATTGAAAAAGAAAAGAACATCAAATCAGAATGAATAGAAAGATTTTGAAGTGCATCAAAGTGATTTGATTCACAATAAATAAGCAATCAAATCTACTTATTTTGTGTCTGATTTTTGTACAAACAGATGGTGGGCATGTAATAAAAACGCCAAACTCCCCCAAAGCTACACTACACGCTACACGCTACACACTACACAACCAATAGCAAGTTGTGTAATTTGAAGGTGGTACTTGTGGAAGCTAGCTTGCTATGGAAAAAGAAAATTAAAAAAAAAAAAAAAAACAAATAAAGCTAAATCTTTACGTCTGGAATTGATAGAAAAGACTGTTCAGAGTCATTTTCAAAAATCATGTATTAATTTTCCTACATTTTGAAATCATATATATACAGGTTAAGCTATTGGATTTTTTTTAATAATATAATCTGAAAAAAAAAAATTCTTTACATTAGTTGGAATCATATATATATATATAGACCATCTGTTGTCAGTTTGTTTTGATATAAAATATATCATGAGGAAAAATGTAGACTATAAATTATAGAGAAGTTTTGATAAGTACATACACTTTGAGTCAAATTATTTAAATATAATGGTTCACATTTTTCGTCATGATATAACTTATATTAGAACGAACTGACAATAGAAAAATTGTATATATATATATATAATATTTCTCTAATTAGGATCGTCCTGACTTTATAATTTTAAAACATCCAACCACAGTCACACAAACACAGTGTGCCCACAACTACATATTAACAAATATCTATATCCAATATAAATGTATGACTGTGTTTGAACGTTCTAAAATTATAAATTAAGAATGTCCTTAATAGAGAACACTGCCATATATATATATATATATATATTCAAATTTTTGCGCACTGATGTAAATATATAAAGAAATTATAAATGTAAACCACTCATTTTTCATACTTTTAACTTATTATGCATGCATTTGTTAAAACTTCTCTATAATAAGTTAGTTATATTCTCTATAAAGCTATTGGATTTTTTTTTTAATATTATAATAATAATAAAAAAATTCTTTACATACGTTGCCAACATTAAGATTTCCATAAAGTGGCGGTTTAAATCCCATAATACGTATTTTAAAAAGTATGTGTGTAGAGTTTTTCTCAATTTATGAGATTAAATATTCGGATCACATATATAATGTTTAATTTTAACGGGTACTAACAGTCTTATTGTAATAGTAGTAAATTGTAATACTTTAAAAAAATATATATTAAATGAATAATTTTTTTTATCAGTTTTAAAATGCAAATTAATTTTTTAGATTTGGGGTATTTATTATTAATAATGATATTAAAAAAAAACTATAGAAATTAGGGATATTAATTTTTTAAACCGAACATGTTAGTGGTAAAAACATTCTTAAAAAATTAAATTCAGTAATTAATGATTAATAAAAGAGTTAAGCACTGAAATTACGAAAAGCAAAGCAAAAAGAACAATCGGTCATTGGAGGTTCACGATTTACGATAGCCTTGAGAGTGCGTGACGTCATGTATCGACGTCAGTTACAGAAGACTAGGGTTTGTAGGCTCTCATTAGTTTTTGGATAGTGTGTATCCATCCATTGATGGAAGATATATGTCAATTCCATCTTTTCATTTGCATTACAGCACTTTAATTTTCTTAATTTTACATTTCTGCCACTCTCAATTCTCTACCTTGTTTTCGATTCTTCCAAGGCCCCCAACTCTACGTGAAATTAATTAATCAATGAAACCGAAGAAATTAAGAGTTTTTTTTTTTTTTTTTTTAATTTAATTTAATTTAATTTAATTTTATACAATAACAGCCGGGACCTGGCTAGGGGTGGTAAAAATCCCCAACCCGTCCCAAACCAGCGGGGCTCCAATCCAATTTGGACGGGTTTGGAGCATTTAAAATGGGGTTCGGGTCGGGTTTGGGGTAAACTTTTTTTGATCCGGTTTTTATCGGGTCGGGTATGGGTTAACCCCTTTTGCCCCGACCCGCCCCATTTGACCCGGTATTTCTATAATTATTTTTTAAAATATAAAAAATATAAAAAGGAAAAACAAATCTCTAATCTTTTTGTCTCTTTACCTAATCATATTTATGTTTGAATTTAAAGTTTATTAAACTTAGATGTTGTGTTCTATTAAATTTAAGTTTATGTATGAATTTTAAATGTATGTTAAATTATTTTTCTATGGTATGGTTGTATTTAAGTGTATATTTAAATTTCCAATAAAAAAAGAAAAAAAATGTATATATATATATTTAAACTTAACGGCAAATTTTAAGTCAATGTCCTAAAATTCAATCATATAGTAAAATAATTTATATATTTAGTTGTTTGAGAATTTTTTTTTTTAAGGGTAAAATGAATCGGGTCATTCGGGTCGGGTTTGGGGCACCCTTGCCCCAATCGGATCGGGTTTGGGGCAGAAATCGAAAACCCGTTCGGGTCACGGGTCGGGTTTGGGGCAACATGTAAAAAATGGATTTTAAACCTAATCCAGCCCCTATCCGATTCGACCCGTTGCCACCCCTAGACCTAACGAGATAAGACTCTACAAATACAGCTCGGAATACTACTCCCACTATCAGGGAGAGGTTACAACTTACAACTTTGGATTACAACTCTTGCAGTCAACTGGAGAGAGGGCTAATCACATAATATCAAGATATGGCTAAATGTGGGATAATAATTATTTGCATACCAAGGTATTGAACCTTGGTGGCGAAACCACACTTGAGAGATTCCAACCACCAAAGCAAGAGGTCATTGGTGATTTGAAATTAAGAGATTTAAATGACGATGGTTTTTTTTTTAGAAAAATTTCAATATAATGGCAACAACTCGAACATGAGACATTCTTATCACCGAACTATGTTGGTGATTACGGTGGTTATATTTATTTGTAAGCAACAGTTAATTTCATGTAGTCAACAGTCGCATCATGAAAAATTATGTCATTTTGGTCTTCATGAATATTCATGGTTACTGTTCAATTCTTTATATGTATACTCTTCTTTAGAAATGGTTTTTAGAAGAACTTTTATATATATATATATATATATAGATTCTCATATCACTTGACATGTTTTTAAAAATGTATCTATTTTTAAAGAGAATTTTAAATAATTAATTTTTTTCACTGAAAATGGTTGATTAATATTTAAAAACTTGAAAGATTTAAGCCACTGTAAGGTTGATTTTCCAATTGACAATTCATGTGCATGGAATCATGGATGGCTACTAGATGTGAAAGCTATGAAAGCCTTAATTTTGAAACCTAATCTGTCCCTCTCTCTTTGATGTAAAGGCTAGCCACATCAACCATGGACGTCCACACAAATAATAAGTTCATGAGAGATCGATATTGGCTGTTGCTACTTGCTACGATCACACACAAACACATACTATTTATATACATACATAAATATACAATTCACATCAACAATCAACAAGATCCTTTATTAGCTAGGAATTGAATTATGAGACATACCCACGTTTGGAGTTTGTCATTGCACTGCCGTAGATAATCGATGTAGGACAGGTTACCCTATAAATTATGGGATTGCATGCTTTTCTACTTAATGGTTGTGTGTGAGTGTGACCTTGGTGACCCACTTTAGTCGTTTACGGTCATGACAAAATTATTATGGTACGGTAATTTAGAAATTGTGGGTCAATATATGTTCATTTCAGATATATGTTGGGCTGACATGCGTGAACTTGAATAGGGAGAGACATGATGATAATACCGAACCGGATAAAAAGTGTAATCGTGATCTATCGAGATCAGACATTATGCACATAAAGGTATAAGGGTTTATTAAGAGTTGTCGAGATCAAGTATTACATACGTGATTCATATATTTATTCTCACAACACGTGGGGGAAAACTCCATTTATATACTAATAAAATATGCATGGTGGAACTCGAATGTCCCACCACTAACATAAAAGGGGCACGCTATATGAGCCAAGAGAAGATATAGAAGTTTTGATAAGAAAATTAGGAGCTTCTAATTGTACACCGTTAATCATGATTGTTGAATTGATTCTTCATTCCACCGAATAATCAGTAGAAAATTAAGAACAGTAAAACGTGGTCTCGAGTGTTGTTGTGACTTATGAGAGTAGGTATCTCTCGTTATAAAAGTAGATATATTAACTGCATAAATACCGGTTGATCAAGATAAATTCCAATAAATCTCTGATCTATTCGGTGTAAGAAGAATGTTTTCATCGAAATGCCCGTTGATCATGCTTTAGTTAGGCCTGTCGTGCTTGTGTTCATCCAAAGGCCCATCACAATATTTCCAACTTTCGGTCACCTCATGCAATAGTAAAAGAAAGAAAAGGTAACAAGCCCTTCTTCGGTACATCAATGTAGGGCAAACCATATATTCACATCAACAAGATCCTTTGTTAGAGATAAATTATGAGACCTACGTGCCAACGTTTGGACAAACTGTCAATTGGGACATCAATATTGTAGCCTTGTAGGGCAGGTCGCATGCCCTATAAATCATAGGTATGTTACGAGAGTAACGAGATATAATATGGATGTGCGAGTGCGACATTGGTGCCCCCACTTGCGTCGTTCACGGTAATGACAAATGTATTAGGGTCGGGTTGGAAACTGTCGGTCAATTACCATTTCGGATAATTATTGATCTTTTGTGGTTAGTGTTTACTAACAAATACACGGTATTTATCCTTTCAAAAAAAAACAAAAAAAAACAAAAAAAAATGAATAAATCACTGTATTGGATTGTTTTACTTGTTCAATATCATCAAATCTACGACTTCAATATAGAGATAAATCGCGTAATAGAGAATTTCATTGACAATTGTCAAGTTTTTACTTGTAGAATTTTAGGGTACGTTTGGTACACCTTACGGTATAAATTTAATACTCTATATTGTTTGGTATTAGATAGTATTGGACTGTACTTAATTGGTTAATATAAATTTTTATTTTTTGTATTTAAATTGACATTTATAGATATATTTAAATATTAAAATTAAAAATATCAACAAATAAAAATTTCTAATTTTTTTTTCCATTTCAAAAAAAAAAAAAAAATCTACATTTTTTAAAAATTGCACCTCCATCGTCCATCTCAGTGTGATGGACGTTGGAGATCTGTCTAAAAAATAAAAATAAAAAAAATATTGGGTTAGAGATCACTAGTGGATGGATCATTGGATCTCCATCCATGGTATCGCCACCTCTCTTGGAGGCCGCTAACCTTCGTTTGGAGGAGACCAACCGGTGACCTAGACAACGAGGTCCAGCTAGTCTCCTCCATGAACGGAGGGCGGCAATCTACTTAAAGACGAGGCCAGGCAACCTCCATGATGGAGGCCGTTTCGCCTTATGAATTTATTTTTTTATTTTTTCAAATCTAATTCAGTTGAGAAACACCTCTCCCCATCGTATAATTTAATAAGGTTCAGACCGTATAAAATGAGCACGTTGTACAACTGATTATGACTATAAAATATTACCAAACACTGTACAATAAACAAGGGGTTAAAGCACAATTTTATTGAGGCCAGGCAACCTCCACCGCGACGAGGTTGCCGGCCAATCTCCTCCACGAATGGAGGCCAGCGACCTCCTTGAAGATGAGGCCAGGGAACCTCCACAATGGAGGCTGTTTTGCCTCACGAAATTTTAAAAAATATATTTTTTTCAAATCTAATCTGGTTGAGAAACACCTCTTCCCATTGTATAATTTAATTTGGTTCGGACAACATAAAATGAGTACGTCTTACAACTAAGTACGACTATAAAATATTACCCAATGCCGTACAGTAAACGAGGCCTTAAAAGCACAATTTTATTGGATGCAAAAGAGGGGTGCGTACGGTTACCTATCTACTATAAAATTGTGAAGTCCTATGCGTTGTGATTGGTATTTAGAAATCAATAAATACAAAAGTTTGCTACTTATGTAAGAGTTTCTCATTTTATATATTAATATATTATTGCTTTTATTTTATAAAATCAACTATAAGATACTACTTGATCTTTTTTAAAACATAAAATTTAGAAAATATACATAACTCTTTCTCTTTTTCTCCACATTAAATACTTTTTTTTATTTTTATTTTTATTTTTTTTCATAGAAAGTTGTTTTGGAATGAAAACTATAAAACTTAAATGAAGCTGGCTCCTAGCCAGATCTTAAAAATGTAAGTGAATATTGTACGAATCCTTATTCATTGACCATGTCCAGGAGATCAGGTAAACTCGATGCTCGGCCTAACTCAATTTTGTGTATTTGGATTTGGTCCATTTGGGTTCTCTTAAAGGCCCACTACAACATCTTCACCCTAAAAAATAAATTAAGTGCTGTTTGTTTTAAAAACCTTATTTCAATTAGGGGGAATTGCATTTTAGTCCCCATAGTTTTCCTTAATCTGCATTTAGTCCATTGTTTCTTATATTTATAACTTTTAGTCCTTATGTGATAGAATCCATCAAAAGACAGATTCTGCCATGTCAGTCGTGTAAAATGATCTTAATACCCCTACTGAATGCTGCTCCGTCTAAAAAGACTATAATACCCCTACGGACAAAATTAAAATGAAAAAAAAAACTAATTAAATTAAAAGAATTTATAAACAATAAAATTAAAAAGAATTAAAAAAAAAGATCTGAATCTACCAAAAAAAAAAAAAAAAAAAAAAAAAAAACTCCAACACTCATCTCCATCGTGATCATCATCATCTCCAACACCCAAACCCTAATCTAATCCATCACAACTCAAACAACAAACCCTAGCCACCACCACACCTCAAAGGCCAAACCATGAACCACTCATCACCACCCTAAAAATCCAGCCACCACTATGAACCACCTGCTTCTCGTGACCACCACCACATCTTAATCAAACCTAGAAAAAAACAACAAAATCAATCCCAAACGTAGAATCGATCCGACCCAATCTCAACTGCCGTCGCGAATCAATCTCAGTCTTCGTTGATCATACCCAAACGCCGAAGCGAATCAATCTCAGTTGTCATTGATCTTGCACAACCAACTGCCATTGCGAATCAATCTCAGTCATTGTTGATTGAATCTGGTGGTGAGAGAGAGAGAGAGAGAGAGAGAGAGAGAGAGAGAGAGAGAGTAATGGTTTGAATGGATTGGAGGTGGTGGAGGTGTGGGTTTGGCGGTATTGGAGGTGGTGGCGGATTGGAGGTGTGGGTTTGGTGAAGATTAGATGAAGATAAAGATGAGAGAAGAAAAAAACTGATGGATGAGGGAGGGAAAGAATGGAATCAGGAATCAGATGAAAATGAGAGGAAACGTTGTCGTTTGGAGGAGAGAGAGATGAAAATAATAATAATAATAATTATTTAATTTAATAATATTTATTTATTTATTTAAAATTAACTTGTAAATTACTATTATACCTTTTGGTTATATATGCTTCTAAAATATTTGATGTTATTTTACCTTTTTACCCTCATTTACCCTCATTGACTTAACGGAACCCTAACAGAATTGGACAATAGGGACTGTAATCCATATTGTCAGAATAATGATGGACCGAAAATTACAATACCAAAAAACCATGGACTAAATGCAGATTAAAGCAAACTACATGAACTAAAATGATTTTCCCTTTTAATTAAGTAAAGTAATACCACTTAATATTTAAAACACTTCAATTTGTATGAATTTTTTGTCGCAGTAATAACAAAGACCACGGTCTCAATGCTTGTGAGACTCTTGGTTGGTAATGCATCGAAAATAGATGGTAGGTGTGCCTGAATTTTAGCCTACCTTTAGCATGGGAGGAGGACCTAAGATGCCGCCTGAGTTGTCTTGGGTAGGTTGCTATATCAGTGGAGTCGTTGGAGGCTAAGAGAAAGAGCTTGCTTTTCTCTGGAGTGAGTTCCGATTCTCAATTAACAGAGCCACACCAATGGTGTCAGCCAAGTTGCTTGGCTGTTTGATCTTGACGTCCAACCGTATTTCGTCACGAAGACTTGCAATGAAACAACCAACTGGGAAAGCTTTTTGAAAGCTTCTTGATATGCAGCTAATGTGGAAGTCTGTTTCAGATGTGTCAAAGCTTCATAAGGGTCCTCATAATCTGTTAGACCAAAACGGAGCCAAATAGCTTTGGTAAATTCACTCCAAGTCAAGGATCTCTTGAACTTGCTCATCCATTGATGCCACTAAAGAGCTATACATTCGAGATGAACAGAAGCCAATCAGACCTACTGTGTCGAAGTGATATTTTTGAAATAAAAGTATTGCTTGGCTTTGTAGATCCATTCGATATGGTCGTCACCACCAAACTTTGGAAAAGAAAGTTTGAGCTGTGTATGGGTCCGGTCAGGGTTAGAGGTGGTAAGTGAGGTAGGCTGGTGTGAAGAGGTGTTAGGTGTGGCGAAGGGGTTGACCTCCCCCTTTGGTGAGGTGAGCTAGATGCGCAAGGATTGAATTTCAGTGAGGATAGTTTGAAATGTGACGTGAACCTGGTCAAAATTGGACTCATGTCTAGCAAGGATTTTGTAAATCTCTTCGACAAAATTCAACGTTTGATTTATTGCATGCAGCTATGGATTGTTTAAGGCTCTGATACTACTGGGGCTCAAAATTTTTTTGTCACTATTTGGACCGGGTTTTATAAAAAAGTAACCACTTTAATAACTTAAGTTTAAAAGACACATATTATGGTGAACGGACAAAAATACCCCCCAAAGTAACCTCTTTCACCATTTTGGTTTTTTTTTTTTTTTTTTTTCTTTTCTTTCAAAATCCTCCATTAATGGATGACGGTGGACCATGAACACGCGTACGTCCCCATCGACGACCACGACCAAACACAATAGCAACTTTTTTTATGTCCGAGCCTTTGTTAGTTGCATCTGAGAAACAAACCCTCTTGTTAGTTGCTTTTTTTTTTTTTTTTTCAATTTAAAACTCTCTTTTGTAAACCTTAAATTGATTGTGTGAAAAAAAAAATGATTGTTGAAAATGCTCGGAGAAGAAATGTAAAGGCTTAGAGAACAATTGAAAAGGCTCGAAAAGCAATTGAAAAGGCTTAGCGAGCAATTGAAAAGGCTTAGAGAGCAAATGAAAAAACTTGGAGAACAAATGAAAATGCTCGGAGAACACATGAAAAGTCTTGGAGAACACATGAAAAGGTTCGGAGGTTCAAAATTAACAAAAAAAAAAAAAGATTATTGAAAAGGTTCGGAGAACAAATGAAAAGGATCAGAGAACACATGAAAAGTCTCGGAGAGCACATGAAAAGGCTCGGAGGTTCAAAATTAACAAAAAAAAAAAAAATTGTTGAAAAGGCTCGGAGAACACATGAAAAGTCTCAGAGATTAATTGAAAAGTCTCAAAGACTAAATGAAAAGGCTCGAGCTTTTTCAATTAGTCTCCGAGACTTTTCAAAAGTCTCGGAGAGTTTCAAAAAGCTCGGAAACCCAGATTTTCATTGTCTTCTATACAAATTTTCATAAATTAAAACCCTAACCGTACCCACAACCACACTCAGATAGACAAATCAAACTAAATTGAAAAAAAAAGCTCTAGGGGCGCTGCCCATACTCCCCCTCTCCCTCGAGCCACTGCGAGCTCAGCAGGGAGCTCGACCCTCGAATGCGTCTGCGTAGCGCCACTAAACTAATTATTCAATAAAGATGCATTAATATTGTTATGATGTTCAACCTCCATTGGAGGTCTGTTAAATAGACCTCTATGAAGAAGATGAAAGAACAAAAAAAAAATCGAAGTAAGAGAATGTGTGTAAAGTAAGGGTAATTTTGGAAATCACTTACTTTAGTGTCTTTTAAACTTAAGTTATTAAAGCACTCACTTTTCCACCAAATCAGCTAAAAAAAGTGATATTTCCCACCAATTCCACGATACCACTAATACGAATAAATTTGAGAAGGAAGGGAGAGTTGAAAGGCATTGATGGTTAGGCCGACAATTGGATTAGGCAATGTTTATTAGAGATACATAAATTATGAGACGGGCCAACGTTTAGACAAATTGTCACGGCACTGCCCTTGGCACATTAGTTATATTACTCCTATAAAAGTTACGAAGTCCTATGCTTGTGATTGATACTTTTTGTGTGTATATATATACCTTTGTGAATTGTGATCGGTATTTAGAAATCAATAAATACAAAAGTTTTCTACTTAATTATGTGATAGTTTCTCATTTAATAAATTATTGCATTTATTTTTATAAAATCAACTAAAAGATAACTGATATGTTTTGAAACAAAAAATTTAGAAAATATACATAACTCTTCTTCTTTTTCTCCAAATTAAATATTAATGTCAGATACTTTTCATTTTTTTTTTCATAGTAAGCGGTTTGGGAATGAAAACTATATGAAGCAGGTTGGTTCCTTGCTAAGATCTAAAAAATGTATGCGAATATTGTACATGTAAACTCGCTCAGTGCTCGACCCAGTGTATTTGGATTTTGTCCACTAGGGTTCTATTAAAGGCCCACTGCAACATCTTCATCCTAAAAATTGTAAGATAGATTAATTTTTTGGAAAGAAAATTTGGGTTATTTAGGGGTCGATCGATCTTTTATGTGAGGACTAAATATGTTTGAAGTTTACTCTTCGTGTATGAAGATTTTAATGTGACGCTGAACACAGGGCCGGCCCTAGGATTTTGGAGGCCCAAGGCGAACTATAAAAATGGGGTCCCGAGTCCTGACTTTCTATGTATGTTTACTTGAATTTTTTTTTTTCCTAGTAAATATTATAAACTTATCAATTGCAACTTGCAAGATCAAGATTATGATTCCATAATATATAATTTATTCATAAATCATAATACATTCAAAATTCTAACAAAACTAAAAAGGCAAAACGAAAAGAGATTTTCGGAATAAAAAGAAGAAGAAGAACTTAAGAAGGAAATGAGGACCGTAGGTGTTAAATTACCTTCTAAAGCAACAATGCTTGATTTCAAGAAGAAAGCTTCCAAGAAAGCAAGAATAATTACTCTCCCAATTGAATTCGCATGAACAGAGGTGAAAGAGCCCTAGAATTGATTTTGAATGTTTGATATCTGATATGCAATTTTCAGTTTTATATGTTGCGGTGGGGACCGTGGGGTAATGGGTAAGTATAATAATTGGGCCTTTTAAAAAAATAACATATATAAAAGATTGACTTTTTAAAATACAATATTTACGATTCTTTTATGGGCCATTCAAGATATATGGGCTATTTTTGAAAAAAATTGTACACGGGCCAGAAATACACTAATTATTTTAAAATTGAAATTTGGGGCCCTTGAAAACTGGGGGCCCTAGGCGGTCGCCTCTTGGGCCTATGCCCAGGGCCGGCCCTGGCTGAACACTTTCAAATGACTTTTGGATTTACGTTTATAATATATGGTTGGAATCATTTCGAAAAAAAAAAAAAGTTTTGGAAAAAAGAGAGAAATATAAAGTTTGAGAGAGATAAACACGTACAAATGAATTATAGAGAACAGAGAGAGAATCCTAACAGGGAAGAAAGTCGTAAAGAGAGAAACATGAGATAGACGAAAGACATTAGAGAAATAATTCATGTTTCCTAGGAGGTTACTAGGAGGTTAAAATTACCATATAGGTAACTCATTCATTCCTCGATCTTATTGTGTAGCGGTATCTCTACAAACTCAGTGTCTTTGTAAATTGGAATCGGAACCGTAACCGAACCACCTAACTGGCAGTTAAAAACAATTAACCAAACTTATTAGGTCGGTTACGGTTACGGTTTTACCTTCCCACATAACCGTAACCAGTGGTTCCAAACTGGAACCAAACCGTGGGCACCACTAAGTGTGGCAAATGTTGACAAGAACTGAAAATTTTCGTGGGTGATTAGTTTTGAAATCATCAAAAAATTGAAGGCCAAAGCAAACAATTTCCTCCTAACAAAACCTATTTTTCAATTGGGGGATTATCATTTGGGTCCCTAACTTTTTCTGAAGCATCAATTTTTTAAACAAGTTTGCTTTTTTATCAAAACTTTCCCTGACTTTTGAAAAGTATATCAAATCAGTCCATCCGTTAGTCAACTATCAGTCAAACTTAACATTTACAGGGGTATTTTTGTCTTTGAACCAAAACATGCCATGTGTCACAAAAATAAAAATAAAATAAATACAATAATTTGTATTAAAAATTAAAAAATTAATTAAATTAAAAAATAATTTTTTTTATTAATATAACAAAATTAAATTAAAATAATTTATTAATATAACAAAATTATACCATCATCATCACCAAACCTTTACCGTAAAATTCCAGCCACCAACACCCAATCCATTATGTGGAGATCCAGAATTTCAGATCTCTCTCTCTCCACCACCATTGTCAACTTCAAACCACCACCCCCACCATCGCAAACCCCGCAATCGAACCACATAACCACCACCAAATCCATAGCAGCAAATTAAAAAAAAAAAAAATCCAAGAACACCAGAAACCATACTCATCCATCTCCAAAACCAAAACCAAAACCCACAACTATCCATCTCAATCACCAAACTGGAAACCCCATAGACCACCACGATTTTCCAGAAATCCAGGAACCTCATCACCCATTTCCCACCAGTTCCCATAGACTACCAACACCTCCACCCCTACACCCAGAAACTGAAACTCAGAAAGCACCAAAACCATCACCCAGAAAATCGGAAACCACCACGTACCACCCTGAAACCGAAACCCATAAACTAACTCACCATCAGAAAATTCAAAACCAAGAAACCAACCAACTCCCCACCAAAAAAATGAAACCGAAACCACTCAACTCCCCACTGAAATCCAACCAGAATCAAAGTAAAATTGAAAAAAAAAAAAGGGTTAAAAGTAAAACCAAAATCAAAGTAAAATCAACTATATTCAACACTCAAATCTGACCACCACTAACAATCAAAAGCACCCAACCAACCCCACCAGTTGATTTGTCGATCTCTTCTCAGTGGAAGAGATTGGTGTTCGATCTCTTTGCTAGCGGCCACCCCAAACCAAAACCAACCACCATAATCACCACTACCCCGTGAAGAGGGGAAGAAATAGAACCGTGAAACGTCATTCCCTTACCTCGCGATGGCGGCCATCCCTTTGTCGAGGGAAAAGAGAAGGGGATCATTGGTGAGCGGCGGGAAGAAGGTCGACGCTTGTTGGGGTGGAGATTGGTGTGATTTCGGTGGGTTTGTTGTTTGAGTGGTGGCGGCGGCGGCTAGGGTTTGGGTTTTGGAGAAGATGGTGATGGGAAGAAGATGAAGAAGAAGATAAAATTTGGGTTTTTGAGTTTAGGTTAGGTTTTTTGTTTTAATTATTATTAAATCAGATTTCTTTAATTTTTTTCATTTGTTAAATAATATATATAATATTTCCGATGGTGGTGGTTTATATATAATATAAATCAGATGGTGGTGGTTTATATATAATATAACATTTATATTATATATAAATCAGATGGTTGTTAAAAGTATTTAACATTTAAATCAGATTTCTTTAATTTTTTTCATTTGTTAAATATTTATGTATTATATAAATATTTTTTATAAATTGTATTATTATATCTTTAATTTAAAATTAAAGATAAATTATTTAAATTTTAAATGTTAGAGGATAAAACAGTCTTTTCAGCCATTAATAAGGCATACAGGGGTAAAATAGACATTATACCAATTCTGTGATGTTTGACCGTTTAAAAAAAGTCAAATGGACCTATTTGATATACTTTTCAAAAGTCAGGGAAAGTTTTGATAAAAAAGCAAACTTGTTTAAAAAATGGATGTTTCAGAAAAAGTTAGGGACCCAAATGATAATCCCCCTTTTCAATTTTCAATTTCTGTTTTTTTTTTAGAATTACCTTGTTAATTCACAACAAAGAGAAAAACTAGCTATTTGTTGCAAGGATTTCTAGATTTCTCATATATATATATATATATATATTTTTGAGAAAGATTTGTTAAAGCTTTATTCAAACCGGTACCATTTACTCGAAGTTTCAAACCAAAGACATTACAGTGTCTTTATTACATAAAGCATGATCCTTGTAGTCATTTTTTCCATTCCTAAATTAACCTTCAAAGTCCTTAATTTATTCAATAACAGACCAAAACGAAGGCTAGGGCATGGACCAAGTAACATCAACCACACCCAAGTCCTTATCGAGACCCAGAGCAGTTCACACGGCATCGGACCCATCAACTATATTATTCTTACAAGGCGGCTGTCCTGCATGCTCCTCATCGCAACCACGCATCGAGTCACACTCGTCCACCACCGTTGCCATCACACTCTTCCCATTACTAGCCATAATCTTTATCATCTTCCCACACCTTGACCCTCCATTATACCACCCCGTTGACAACGCCACGATTGGTTTTGAGTTACTGTGGTACTTCCCGTCACACTCCAATGGACCTCCGCCATTGCCACCCTCGCTGAAATCGTTGTTTGTTAGCTTAGCTTTTGTCGCGGATGTCACCGGAGGAGAGCATGAGTACTTAGGGTAGGATTTCCCTTGGCATGTAAGTGTGCCTGATTGCTGACAGCTGCTGGATGGAGATGGAGGGGAAGGGGATCCGCCGCCACCGCCGGAGCATATGTGGGTTCCTACATCGGGGTCGTCGTTGCACTTACCATTGATGCAAATGAGCTGACTGGAACAGTCGTTGAGCGTACGACATGCACCGTTACAGGAGGAGAGGGCATTGGCAAAGAAGGGAGAGGAGGAGATGATGATAGTGAAAGCAAGAGCTGAGAAGCTAGCTA
This sequence comes from Acer campestre, assembly GCA_954870605.1. Classification (NCBI taxonomy): domain Eukaryota; kingdom Viridiplantae; phylum Streptophyta; class Magnoliopsida; order Sapindales; family Sapindaceae; genus Acer; species Acer campestre. The sequence continues at coordinate 54,416,521 of OX940800.1, read as the reverse complement.
AGAGCATCTCCAATGCAAAAGTAGCTTGCATACCAATAATTGTTGACATGACAACAATATCAAAAGGCTTACTTCCTATGTGGTATAAAAATAAACTTAATATACAATCAACTCAAAAATAAGAACAATGTGTATGCCATTTTAGACAAGTTTGAAGATTTGATATGTGTTTGGAGAGAACTCGAATACCGTTAAATAAGGTTTCAAAATAATAAATATTAATTAATAATATACATGTCATGACCACTTTTATATGAGTTGGTTGTTTATCTTTACCTCAACTTTATACTTTTAATAGTACTAGAAGTAAAAGAAATTTGTTTTTTTTTTTTTTTTTGATAACATAAAAGAAATTTGTTTGATTGTATCACTCGTATCACTTTTACTGAAATTTTCCGTAATAAAATAAAAAAAGTATGGATTATACTCGATTAATTGAGTGGCAATTTATTAAATAAATAGAAACATGTCAAAAACTATAGTAAAAGTGTATCATCATCTATGACCATCGTCTTAGTAATCGCCTAGGCAGCCGCTTAGGTCTTAGGCGGACCTGGCCACAGTGAGGAAGGTCGAATCGGCCTTCTTAGGTAGACGCCTGCCTAGGCGAGCTAGTTGGAGTTAACACCATTGATTTCACCTGTCAATTTTTTTTTTCTTTCCAAAACAATGTCGTTTTGGTTTATTCGACTTCATCGTCTAGGCGTAGATACGGACCTATGGCTTGAGCCCACCCTAGCTTTAAAAAATAAAAATGAAAAGTTTAAAAAATATATATTAATGATGAACATCATAACATACATCAACAAGAATATTGTATTATTTGAATACTCTTATCTAACTTTTTCTCACTCCACTGCACACTGTTCGAGGGAATTAATATCAATTAATTATTCTAATTTTAATTTACAAACTAACACTACTGTTATTTTTATTTTGGTTGAAATTTAGATACATGTTTTTTAATTTTATTTATTTTTTGGTTTTTAATTATTCTTTTATTTTTGGATTTGTTAGTAATTAGTAATATAAGAGCGTCTCCAATGCTATGTCAAATTATTATGCCAATGCTAAAATTTGGCACAGGGTGTAAAAACCATCCTCCAATGTAGTGTCAAATTTGGTACAACAATAAATGCTCATTTTTTAATTACAAAAATATCATTATATATATATTTTTAAATGAAATAATACATACATTAATGGAACTTTGCATTGGAGCATTAAAAAAAAAAATAATGAATGTATTAATGGTAAGTATTCACTTTTATAATTTTAATTAATAAAATAATAAAAATAGCATTTTAAGTAGAATTATACATTGGAGCACAATGGTAAATTGATGTGCCAAATATAACATTTTACTCTTTTTTGTGCCAAATTTATAATTAGCATTAACATTGACATATGCATTGGAGATGGTCTAAGGTGGCGTTTGGTTGGCTGGAATGAGCAAGAATGGAATGGAATCCATTCCATATGTTTGATTGGTTAAAATCTAAAGGAATGGGCATTCCATTGGAATGGTGATTCCACCATTTTGGTGGAATGGGCATTCCATTCAAAAACCAATAGAATGCCCATTCCATTCCATTCCAATGTAAAAAATTTATTCCATAAAAACCCTCATATACACAAACTACATTCTAAAAATATCCTCCTTTCCAAAAATAATATATTATCATTATATATTATATTAATGATATATAATATATATTTATTATATTATATATTATTATTATATTAAACAATATAATAATATATAATATATAATAAATAATATATATTTTGGATATTTCACAGGCTCTCTCAGAGATTGGTATCAAGCTCTCGGAGGATACAGACAACTTCAGTTTGTCCGTGTACCTCTAGCTTCTTAGGCTATAGGTTACATATTCAGAGAATTCCTTGGTGATCCCGATCACTTCTACAAACAAACCAGACAAGAATTCTTTGAAGGTCGTTGTTGCTCTCTCCGAAAGAAAGACATCATGTTTCACTACAAAAAGATGTCCAGCAGGTTCCACATCCTTGGTGGAATCAATGACCAAAGTCTTAAGCAGGTCTACATGAATCCTCTCCCAGAAGAACTTCATGATGAGTTACAGAGAAAGATTGATGCTTCTGGCAGAACACTCAATGATACAACTCTTGGTGAAATTCACATGTACTCTTTGAGTGCATTAGAAAAACTCTGTGTTACACAGAAGGTTTTCTCCAAGATGTTACGAGAAGAAAAAAGATATGAAACCAGTTGTAAACAACCTTCTCTGCAGATCAAGTACAAATCTAAAGACACCTGTACCTGCAAGACAAAGAAGAAAAACCACTTTCAGCAATCCAAATCCAAGCACAAGAACAACAAGAACAACAAGAACAAAAAGTTCAAATACTTCAAGAAGAAGTCCAAACGTGCATGGAACAAATCCCAGAAATGTTTCATTTGTGGACAAAAGGGTCATTATGCAAAGAAATGCCCTAACAAGAAGGCAAAGTCAGCAAAACTAGTTCATCAGATTGAACAACTGGCAGATGACATTTCAACCGATGCTGATGTGGAATCCATCTATTCTGAACAAGAAGTTGTTGATCAGAACACAAATTTTGTGCTTCAAGACACATATGTTACAACAACAGATTCAGAATCCTCTGCCTCCTCAGAAACTGATTCAATTTATGAATCCTACCAGGCTTCACAAATCATTTCCCAGTCAGGACCTCAAGCTCCTATTTAAATCCTTCCTGACAAATATTCCAAGCCAATTGATGCCATTGCCTACTTCAACACAGGATCTCATAACACCATGATGAATCCTAAGATCCTCCCTCCTGCTGCATGGAAACCCTCCATCCATTATTTCAAAGCTGCTGATGGAAAGATATTCACTACTAATCTAGTTACCAGACACAAGATTGGTATTGAGATTTTTCCTTCTTATACCATTTGGGTCCATGTTATTAGAACTCCTTTGCCTGATAAAGATATCTTCATTGGATGGGATGTCTATTGTCAATGCAAATCCCTCCGTCTTCTACCTAAGGGAATCAGATACAAAAAAGAGTTCAAATCATTTTCAGATATTCCCAAAATCTTCCCTCTGTCTGAAATCCAACCCTCATTTGAACAGATTCAAAGAAAACTACTTCAGTTTTGCTCCAACAGTCATGCTGATTTCCATCACCCCAATCCTTTGTGGAAAAATCCAGACTTCTTCATCAAGCTCCCCTTTAAGCTCAATGAAGATGTTAACCCTACAAAAGCCACCCACTCTGGCATGTCACCATCAGACCTCAGATTAGCAAATGAAGAATGTGATATCTTGCTTCAGCAAGGTTTTCTTGAACACACCTCCTCACCATGGGCGTGTCAAGCATTTTACGTTGAAAAACGTTCAGAACAGCTCAGAGGAAAGAAAAGATTAGTCATTGACTACAAGCCTCTCAACCACTTTCTTCAGAGTGATAAGTTCCCTGTTCCCAGAACCAATATGTTGTTTTCACAACTCCCAGGTGCCAACATTTTCTCCAAATTCGATCTCAAAAGAGCATTTTGGCAAATTGGTATCCATCCTAGTGATAGATACAAGACAGCTTTCTGTCTTCCTAATGCCCAGTATCAATGGACTATCCTCCCATTTGGTCTCAAAACAACCCCATCCTTATTTCAAAAGACAATTACCAGAATCTTTCATCCTATTCTCCATTCAGCCTTACTCTACATTGATGATATTCTCCTATTCTCTGCAGATGAGAATTCACATACCCAACTCCTTCATCATTTCCATGATTTACTCAACCAGTATGGTATTATGCTTTCAGAAAAGAAAAGTATGATTGGCATCAAAGAAATAGAATTTCTTGGTATGTTTATTTCAAATGGTCAATACCGTCCTGGTCCTCATCTGGCCTCACAACTCCTTGATTTTCCTGATTTAAATCTCACACACAAACAGATTCAATAGTTCCTTGGAATTGTTAATTACATCCGAGATTTTATCTCTCGAGTTAGTCATTACACTTCAGTTCTTTCTGTTCATCTAAAGAAGAAACCTCCTCCCTGGAGTGCTCAACACACAGATGCAATAATCCAATTGAAGAAAATTGCACAGTCTCCACCGGCTCTCACTATTCCATCCTCCGGTCAAATCATCCTCCAGACTGATGCCAGTGACACCCACTGGGGTGCCATCCTTATCGAAGAAAAAGAAGGTCAAAGAAGATATTGTGGTCACGCTAGCAGACAATTCAAACCTGCCCAACAACATTATCACACTATCTACAAAGAGATTCTCGCAGTGAAAAATGGAATCCAAAAGTTTGACTTTCATCTTAGGACAAGAAACTTTATTGTGGAAATGGACAACTTATCTTTTCCCAACATCCTCAAGTTCCGCAATAAGATTCCTCATAATCCTCAACTGTTGAGACTCAAAGACTGGTTCTCCGGATATGATTTCACTGTTAAACATGTGAAAGGCCAACACAATATAATTGCAGATATGCTTTCCAGGCCTCAGCCAGTCCATCTCATCACCTCAACCAAAAGAATCTCATTAGTCCTCATGGCTACCTCAGCCTCCTCCTCATCAGATCCCTCACCAAATCTCCCAGCTCTCACCAACCTAACCTATCCTCCGGACTACTACAGACTCTTCCCCCGAATCAAGAACCTACCCTTGATCAAATCCAACATTTTGCAAAGTCTCATCTCAGTGTCTATCTGACAAAACTCCAGAAAGGATGTCATCACACTCTCATCAACCCAACAAAACCTTTTCTTGACCCCTTCTTGATGCCTCCCTTTGATTACTTCACTCCTCGAGTTTTATGGTTTTTATGGTGTCTATCTATCCTCCATCATCATGCCATTGTCTTCCCTCTTCAGGAACTATATGGTCATCTCCATGATCCAGCTCAACAAAACTCCCTCCTATGGACATTCCTCCAATGGTTTGATTCCCTGTCCTATTAGAGAACTCAACTTACAAAACTCATGGGACAATACAACATTTGGAAACTTGACCCTGATTCAGCCTCTTCTGTATCCTGCATTTGGATATTTCACAGGCCCTATCGTTACAATCCTCACAAAAAGCTTCTTTGGACACACAACATCAATTATGAATGACACACCACTTTTGACTATTCACAGCTTTATTCTACTAAGCTTCAAACACCTCTGTTGAATTTTCTTTGTGACATTAATGATGCCTATACAGATGAATGTCTGATCCTCCCAGATGTGCCCAGAGATTCCTCTAAAAGCTGGCCTCCAAGTTGGAATCCAATACCAGAAGATTTACCAGATCCATAATATACTTTTATATATTATTATTATTATTATTATCCATAATATATCATGTTATTATGAATGTTTTATAATTAGGGGTATTTTGGTCAAAATACAGTTAATTCCATTCCATTCAGTTGTTAACCAAACAAAATAATACTGATTCAGATGTTAATTCTAAAGTCCCAACCAAACAAAGAAATCAGTTTTCCATTTCATTCAATTCCCATTCTCATTCTTATTACCATTCTGATTACCATTCCGTCATTTAACCAAACGCCATCTAAGTGTATATTTATTTCCCTATATGAAGTGAATGCTCCATCATGACTAAACTAAACTAACAATTAAATAATTATAAATTTTTAGGAAGTAATGAATTAGATTTCTTTTAACGATTAACATTGTATTTGTATATTTTGAATAAATCAGCTAATATTATAATATAAGAACATTGTATATGTAAATAATTTGTTATTTCTTGACGTATATAGAAGTAATAACATAAGGACCAATTTAATGACTTATTTCTGTGTCTTTTTGTTATTTATATAGGTCTTAATGTAAAAATGAAATATATTCCATTATTTCGAAAAAAAAGTTGATAGTGATTCATCATGTAGGCCAAAAAAAATAAATTCTAACCCACCCTAGGATGTAATCTTGGTTATGTCCTTGCCTAGGCGGTCTAAGAGTTAGGCGCTAGGTGCCAACCTAGTGCCAACTAGAACACTGTCTATGACTATATTTAGATTGGTTATAGATTTTTTAATTCTTGAGTCTTTATAGTCGTCAATTAAATTCTAACTTTCTTTGGGTTAAGTATGTTGATTTCCTTATTTATCGGTAACTTAGTTAATAAGCGAAACATATGTATCAGGTTCAATCTGTTTTTGTGCATGTACATATATAATTTAGTAGAAGCTCAAGTTTAAAGAAGAATAGAATCCTTCTTGAATACTACATGCATTGATATAGCAATCATGCACATACACAGATCGAGTTTCAGTGTTTTATAGCAATACAAAAATTACGAAAAGCCGAAAAAATGGCTTTTTCTTTTCTTTTCTAAATGTACACGATTCTGAGCTAAACCATTTTTAAAAAAAGATTTTATGGTTTTTACACGCATTGACACGATGCACCCTACAAACAAGTGCATTTATAACAACATTTAATGGCCACATGTCGCGGGACAAAAGTCAGGAGATGGAACTTAGATAATTAAATTTACTCTTCCAGATAAAATTAGAAAAAAATAATGTGCACGTAACAATGTCAAAAGAAAAGAAGTTATATTATATAATTAAGCATCTAGTTTTATAGCGTTGTATTCGATAAGAGCATCTCCAATGTAAATATGTATTTTTTTAGTTTATAAATAGTGTAATATCAGCATTTCTATTCATTATAAGTCCACTTTTGAAAACAAATTAGAGAAATGCTTTTTAACTATCTCTCTTATGTGGCAATCAATTTTTTCCAAATACATATTTGTATTGGAGATCCTCTAACTTTAATATATATTGATGGAAGAAGGTCAACGCATCGTTTGATACTTTCTACCGGAAAATACCAATGAAATAAATTAATAAGAAGAAAGTTTAGTACGATTTTGGTGCTGTAAAAAAGGATGATGATCAACAACCAGCAATATCTAGAAGCCATAACAGAATGAGCTGAATCAGCAAATATCTGTAACAGAATAAAGGTGAGTCAGCATTCTGTTATGAGCAAGAATAGTGAGTGGCACCAAAACCAAATTGGGGAAAAACTTTCTCGCTTAGAATCAGGAAAGCTTCTAGAAGATTATAATGATTAGACGATCCTGATTGCATTTTCACAGGTGCCAATCTGAATTGTTAGAATATGTTAGAAAAGCATATATAAAAGGTCTCCTGTACAACATACAATTCATTCAATAAAATGAGAACAAAATATAGTCTACACGAAATTCTTCTTTGTTTGTCTTGTGATTTTTCATTCTAGTTCTTGTCAAACTTTATCATGGTATCAGAGCCTTGAAGATCAGAGGCCATGAATCCATCTTCAAGCTTACATTCACGCAACACTCAGATCTTTGATGATCAAGATGAACCTGGTCTCACTAAGAAGCAGAGAGAGGCCAGATCAAATCTGATCTCAAAGAATCTGAACTTCAGTTTACCAATAAAGTTGAATCAAAACAACTTTACTTTCTGGAAGGCTCAGATCATGCCAATAGTGCAAGCATTTGATCTGGAAAAGTTTCTACTAGGACCGAGCAGATGTCCACATAAATATGTTGAAGAATACGATGAAGACACAAGTGGGACCATTCGATATATTAGTGATGATTATCTTAATTGGAAGAAGATAGATCAACTGTTGGTTGGTTGGATTTTCTCAACCTTGAGTGAATCAATGTTGGCTCAAGTTACTCAATGTGTAACGGCTTGTGAGACATGGAGATGCATCACTAAGCTGCTATCACATTCTTCAATGGCTAGGAAGATGCATCTGAAAAATCAATTGCAGGTGATGAAAAAAGGCTCACTAAGCATCAACGAATATATAGTGAAGAAGAAGAACTTGTCAGATGCACTAATTGGTGCAGGACAAGATGTCAGTGAGCAAGATCTGATAGGATATATACTTGGAGGTCTAGGTCAAGAATATAACCCCGTTGTAGTCATTATCACATCAAAAAATGATGAGATTACCTTACAAAAGGCATAGTTTCTCTTGATGAGTTTTGAAGCAAGACTAGAAGAGTTTGCTACCTCTGTGGAGTTACCAAATGTCTCAGCCAATGTGCACATGGCTCAAAGAGGTGATATAACCAATTCTTATACAGGAGGACAGTATCGAGGAAGAGCCAGAGGCAGAGCTAGAGGAAGAGGAGGTGGCAGATCAAACAACTTTAGACCAGTTTGTCAGGTGTATGGAAAAATCGAACATACTGCTAACATTTGTTATCATAGGTTTGAACAAACCTATAGTGGCAATCAGGCAAGGCCTCAGGGAAATCTTGCTCACTTAGTTGAAAGCACACAGACACAGGCACATGAAAACTCTTATCAAGTCAACAACAACAGCTTAAATGCAATGTCAGCCAATGCAGCATCTGTTGCCGATCCACATTGGTATATTGACAGTGGAGCCACCAACCACATCACACCAGATTTCAACAGTCTTGCAATCAGTTATGAATACAAAGGTAATGAGAAATTAGTTGTAGGTAATGGCCAAACTCTTCCCATTTCTCACATTGGTCATTTAAGAATTATGTTAGATATTACACCTGATTATTCTATATTTCTGAAGAATATATTATATGTGCCTCGTATTAAAAAGAATCTACTCAGTATTGCTCAACTCACACGTGATAATGCCATTGGGGTTGAATTTAATTCAAGTTTTTGCTTTGTAAAGGACAAGGTCACGAAGAGAATCGTGCTTAAGGGGGTTCTCAAAGATGGGTTGTATCAAGTTGTTCTTCCTAACACTGAGAAGATTCTACAGTCAAGAAATGGGTTGGTCAATACTAGTCCTATGTCTAATTGCTTAACATCTAGCATTTCTAGTTTTGAGAATAACACAAATGTAACATCTGTTACAGATGATAGTCATACACCTCAATGTAACACTTTTGTGGTTACCACAGAATTACCTATGTTTAGACAGTCCATTGACAAGTCTTGGCACAACAAGCTTGGCCATCCTAATTCAAATGTATTGTCCATTGTTTTACAATCTTTGAATATTAAAATTTGCAATTCTGATCTACACAAGTTCCGTGATGCATGTAGATTAGGAAAGTCTCATCGTCTTCCTTATGCCTAGTCTACTTATGTGTATCATAAGCCACTGGAAATGGTATGTGCAGATGTATGGGGACCTTCGCCCCTTCCATCCACACAAGGTTATCGTTACTATGTTAGCTTCATTGATGCCTTTTCCATATATCTTTGGATATACCCATTTGTACAAAAATCTCAGGTTAAACAAACCTTCATGGTCCTTCATAAATTTGCTGAAAATTAATTCTCTACCAAACTCAAATGTCTCCAAAGTGATAATGGTGGAGAGTTTGTTGCTCTGTCATCATATCTACTTGAACATGGTATAGTTCATCATAGGTCTTGCCCTCACACACCACAACAAAATGGTATCATTGAGCGGAAAAATAGGCATATTGTTGAAGTTGGGTTATCCATGCTAGCTCAAGCCAACCTACCATTGTCTTTTTGGTGGGAATCATTTCATACAGTCACTTTCCTCATAAATAGGCTTCCTTCTTCGGTTTTACATCAAACCACACCCTACTTCAAATTATTCAACAGGTCTTCCAATTACACTAGTCTTAAAACGTTTGGTTGCTCATGTTTCCCTCATCTTAGAGCCTACAACCAACATAAGCTTCAGTTTAGAACTAACAAGTATGTATTCATAGGCTATTGTGACTCCTTAAAAGGTTGCAAATGCATACTTTCAAGTGGAAGAGTTTACATATCAAGGGATGTTGCTTTTAATGAAGATGAATTTCCATATCATACTTTATTTAAAGCTAAGCCTACTAAGTCTTCTGCTGAAATTCCTTGGTCTACTCTAGCTGCACTAGTATCTCAAAGGGAGGTTACTAACATAAATGCTAGAAATATTGTACATTAAGTTGCTGCATCTCAAGTACCTAATTCGTCCAGTCCAAGTTGTGCTACAACTCCACATGTCTTAATTCCTGTTAACTCACATAACATGATTACTAGAGGCAAGAGTGGGATAAGCAAACCGAAAGTCTACCAAGTTGCTCAGGGTGATGATACTTAGGAAATTACACCAACTGTTACTCAAGCACTTCAATTCCCTGTATGGAAGGAGGCAATGCAAGCGGAGTTTGATGCTCTAAAGCGTAATCACACTTGAGATTTAATACCACCTTCAAAAGACATGAATATAGTTGGGTGTAAATGAATCTTTCGTATCAAACACAAGGCTGATGGAGCCATTGAGCGCTACAAGGCCAGATTAGTGGCCAAAGGTTTTACACAAACACCAGGTTTGGATTTTTCTGAAACCTTTAGCCCTGTTGTTAAGAGTGCCACTGTCAGAGTGATGTTGAGCCTTGCTGTTACAAATGGCTGGGATATTCAACAGCTTGATGTTAATAATGCTTTCCTCAATGGTGAACTTTATGAGTCAGTGTTTATGTCTCAGCCTGATGGGTTCATTGACACAGCTCACCCTTCGTTTGTTTGCAAGTTAAGGAAATCCCTCTATGGTCTCAAACAAGCACCAAGGGCATGGTATGCCAAGCTTAATATAGCCTTGCTTCATTGGGGGTTCAGACATTCCCAGTCTGACACTTCATTGTTCTTTTATAGAAGGGAAAACTCATTCTTGCTACTACTTGTATATGTTGATGACATTTTATTGACTGACAATGATCAATTGCTTATCTCCAAAGTCATCAAAGACTTAAATCTCAGCTTTGCTCTCAAATCCTTGGGATCTCTTCACTTCTTTCTTGGTTTTGAAGCTTAGAGAAATTCTGATGGTTTTACTTTATCACAAACCAAGCATGCTTGGGACCTACTCATAAGAACTAACAAGACAAATTGCAAGCCATGCCCTATACCAATCTTGCCAGGCTGCAAGTTGTCTTCATATGATGGTGAACCTTTTTAGGATGCCACTTTATATAGGAGTACAATTGGGGCATTACAATATCTCACCCTTTCTCGGCCTGACTTGTCTTTTACAGTGAACAAGCTCATCTAATTTCTAGCCTTTCCATCTTAAATTCATTGGCTAGCTGTCAAGAGGGTACTCAGGTACATTAGAGGCACACTAAATTTGGGTCTAGTATTCAGGCCTGCTCCTCAATTATCCTTGGAATGCTTTGCGGATGTTGACTGGGTTGGGGATGTTGATGATCGTAAGTCAATTGGTGGACATTGTTTGTATCTTGGTGGTAATCTTGTGAACTGGTCTGCCAAGAAACAATGAGTTTTAGCTCGCTCAAGCACAGAGGTGGAATACAGATCACTTACTGCAGCTGCTACTGATATTATGTGGTTTCAGTCATTATTTAAAGAGCTTCAACTGCCTTTACTAGGTGCTCATGTCCTGTGGTGTGACAATCTTAGTGCAAAAGCTTTAGCACACAATCCAGTTTTCTACTCGCGAACAAAACACATTGAGATTGATCTCTATTTCCTGAGAGATCTTGTTGCCACTGGTCAATTGGATATCATATATCTGTCCACTGATGTGCAAACTGCAGATATTTTCACCAAATCTTTATCCATTACACGATTTCGATTGTTAGCTTCCAAGCTAGTCACTGATAAGAATCAGTTCAACTGGAGGGGGAGAGATGTTGCTATGTCAAATGATCAGTTTTCACGCACCAAATTTAAACTTACCGAGATACCTCAATCAAGTTTAAGGGGGAATGTAAAGAAGGATGATGATCAACAACTAGCAACATCTAGAAGCCATACCAGAATGAGCTGAATTAGCAAATATCTATAACAGAATAAAGGTGAGTCAGCATTCTGTTATGAGCAAGAATAGTGAGTGGCGCCAAAACCAAGTTGGGGAAAAACTTTCCCGCTTAGAATCAGGAAAGCTTCTAGAAGATCATAATGATCAAACGATCCTGATTGCATTTTCACAGGTGCCAATCTGAATTGTTAGAATATGTTAGAAAATCATATATAAAAGGTCTCCTATACAACATACAATTCATTCAATACAATGAGAACAAAATATTTGTCTACACGAAATTCTTCTCTGTTTGTCTTGTGATTTTTCATTCTAGTTCTTGTCAAACTTTATCACCCTAGTCAATCAATAACAATAACTGCCCTATGTAGTGCTTGTCAATTGTCATGGACATGGTACACGTAATAGTGGAGGAAGTGGAAAATTAAAGCACACCTTTGATTATTTCTCAACTTGAGAGATGGAAGAAAAAAAAGGGAATGGGGCTTGTCGGCACTCGGTAGACACAACAGTACTGTAAGAGATTGCTAAGTTTTAAAAATAGAATTAGAGTGTGTTTGGTATGGCTTTTCAATTTAAGCTTCTAGAGTAGATCTTTTTGTAGTATGGCTTCTAATGAGTAGAGCTTCTAACAAAAAAGGTTTTTGATTGTGTAAATTATAAAAAAAGTGTTAACAATGTATTTTTAGAAATAGCTTTTGGTTGAGTGAATTACAAAAAAGGTGTTGACAATGTATTTATAATGAAAGATGTATGGTGGAATATCTAAAATTTATAAAGGGTAGTTGAGACAATTCATATGTTTTAAAAAAACTCAAAAAAAGCTTCTTGGAGAAGCCCAAATAGACATAAAATGATTTTTTAAAAGGATAATTAAGACAATTCATATATTAAAAAAATCTGTTTTGAGTTTGCCAAACAACATAAAAAAAACTTCAAAATAGCTTTTAACATTAAAAAAACGCTTTTGATCCTTTCAAAAGCCATACCAAACATACATTTATGGCGCGTTTATTAATCAGGAATGGATGAAATCGGAATCAAGTTCCATCGGAAAGGGAATGGAGAGGAATCGGAATCAAGTTACTAAATTCCATTCCATTCCATTCCATTCCATTGTTTACTAACAATTTAGGAATCAGAAACAAAATCAAATTTATTCCATTTCTAGTGTTTACTTAATTAAAGAATCGAAATTATACAAAATTGATTACAAAAATACCCTTATTTTTTATTATTAAAAAAAATATTTTTCATTTTGCTCATAGCACTGTAACTATAATAATTAACATCTTTATATTCTAAAATTTGAACTAATTAGTCAATAATAATTAAAATTTGAGAATTAATTCATATTTGAAAACATAATTAATTTGACGTTGAATTAAATTTTCACATTTTTGTGCATTTTTTTTTTTCCTTTTTATGGAAGGGACACGACTTAAACTCACAATCTTTTAGATGTGGATGTGAGCAGCTACCACTGAGCCAACCTGGACTCAATTCTTTTATGGTTGGTTTTGTGTAAATATATTTACTCATAAGAAATCAAATAATGATATCAAAATATTCATATTAAAATGATAGTCAAACACACCCATGTAACTATGTTGCAAAAAAATGCAAAATAAAACAGTGATTTTGAATAGTAAAAAATGTATAAGAGCAAGCTGAAGCAGATAGAGATGGAGTGCGGGTACTTGAAGAGATGGTTCGGTTCACTAACGGAACAAAACAGGAGGCTGCGTGAAGTGGAGGAGCTCCGGGCCATGAAGGTGGGCCAACCTACCTTCCTCTCAACCCACTCTTCCCAGCCACTTACCGCATCCACTCTCACCATTATATTCATGGAATCAGCATTTAAAAAAAAAAAAAATTCATAACTGCAGTAAGATTTGGAGAAAAATGTTGAACATAAGAGAGAATGTCACAGAACAATCCTGGTAAGAAAGCTATAAAGTGGAAAGACAATTTTTTAATAATTATTATAATTAAGGATATTTTAGTAAAAATACATGGATTCCATTTTTCAATCAGAAAAGGAAATTTGATTCTTAGGGTGAGTGGGAGGAATCAAGTTCCCTTTCCATTAGTAACTTATGGCGTGTTTACTAATCAGGAATCCCATCCAAGGAAAGGGAATTAAGTTCCTAATTTTGAATTATAGTGTTTACTAATGTTTTTGGGAATTAAATTCCGTAGACTCCATTCACAAATCAGGAATTAAGTTCCTGAAAGAAAGGGAACTTGATTCCCCTCATCCACCCTAGGAATCAAGTTCCCTTTCCTGATTACAAGGTGAATTTATGTATCTTTACTAAACTATCCCCATATAAAATTAATAATAATAAATAAATAAAAAAAACAGCTGTGCATATATTTTTTTCATTAATATCTCATATGAAATTATGTTGTAATATATATATATATATAATAAAATAAAAATGAATTGCAAGTACCTTGAATTTGGTATGTATATATAAATGATTTTATTAGGAAAATAAAAAAAGTTTTGATATAAAAATAAAAAATAAAAACATAATCGCGATAAAAAATAAAATAAAATTGTGAACTATCGTATATCGACTTCTTGCAGATGTTGCATGGTATATTGTGAACTATTATATAACGACTTCTTGCAAACATTGCATGGTATATATATAATGAATAAATAAATAAATAAAAAGGAATAAGTAACATGCCTTCATTATGGAAGACATAAGTTTGTATTTTTTTTTTCTACCGGCATTTCAATTTTTATCCTATTAAAATTGATATATATATAGCTCTATTTTTTATATAGAGGTATTTTTGTAATCAACTTTGTACAAATTTGATTCTATTTTCAATTCTTCAAAATTAGTAAATGCTGGAATTTAATTTAGTAACTTAATTCCGATTCCTCTCCATTCCTTTTCCGATGGAATTTGATTCCGATTCATTTCATTCCCAATTAGTAAATGCGCCCAATTACTGATTTGAGTGTGGGGTCCACGGAACTTAATTCCATAAAAAATTAGTAAACACTGGAATTCTCAAATCAGTAATTTAATTCCCTTTCTTGAGTATGATTACTGATCAGTAAACATGTCATTAAGGTATAATCAAAGTAATACCGGATTGTTCAAAATATTAATTTATGTTCAAGCGGTTTGGTAATGGAGACTGAAGTGTATATTAAAGTTGCATCACAGTAGACGTCCAAATAAATCTTCAAATTAACTCCACTAGATTATATGGAGACTGAAGAAATAAATTATTGATCAACACAAAAAGCTTTATTACCTTTCAATTAATCATTAATATTATTAATAATGGATGATTAGTCTATTAGATTTTAGGGTGGCTCTGTTATACTAGAATTTGAATCTCCTCCTCACCTCACTTTATTCTCACCTAAATCAACGGTCTAGATTAATTCCATCTTTTAGTTGAATAAAACATAAAAGTTAATAGAAATAATCCAGACCATTGATTTGTTATATTAGACACATGTTAATAGATTATGAAGGTGAGGAAAGGATCTAGATCCTATTACCACCCAAAAATATTTTTTCTACACCCACTATTTTATATAAGAAATTTTAATTACTAAAATAACCACATATAAAATTACTAAAAAGGATAGGATGATTTAAATGAATAAAATAAAAATATTTTCCACCCTCATTTAATATACAGTGAATAATTATAAACCCTAATTCTCAAAAATCATTCCATTCAATTCAAAGTACAATCAATTATCGTAAACCTTATTCTCAAATTGATTGTATAACAATGAAATATTGTTTAAAAAATCTCAAAACAAAGTCAACATAAAATATGAAATTTGATAAATCCAAAGATCAATTACTATGAAAAAGAGTAAATCCAACCTACTATTTTTTCAATTACTATGAAAGAAAAATAATAATTGTGCATCCACGGTTTTCAGAGTTAGGCTTATAAGATATCATTGTCTTTCTTAATTCCGGTAATTTTTCTATTTTGCTTTAGGTTTTGTTAGTAACCAATAGACCTAAAAGCTTAAGCAAATATGAAATGATCCAAATGGTTTGGCACGTGGCCCAAACCCAAACACATATTCAAACAAATTCAAATGCTATCATGTGGGGGAGTTGAACCCATACCGATAGTACAACCAAGGTTTGAAAACATATTAGTAACCAATAGACCCAAAACTTAAGCTAATTGAAAAAGGACCCAACAATAGTATTCAAACAATTTAATAGGTTCTGGCACAACTTGCAAGATTGTTTGTAATCTTTGTTATGTTTTGTAATGGATTCCCTTTTGTTAAGAAAAAAAAAAGAAAGAAAAGAAAATCTGGTTCGACACAAAGTGTGGGTTCAAAAATTAAATGTCACTTTTTATTCTTTTTTAGTGCTCTGTTTTTGTGTTGCTTGTGTGTTGTTTCTCTGCTTCGTGGCTTGGTGACCTTGGTTGCCCTTCATAAATTGTGCCTTTTCAAAAAAGAAAAAGAAAAAAAGAGGTGGGTTTTCAAGATTATCACTGTTTTAATAAGTTATGTTTAAAATACACCTATTATGGTGAACAGACAAAAATACCCTCATAGTACTTCCACGTCAACTTTCTTTCATTTAGTTTACAGTGATAGAGTTGTGAAGTAGAGAGAGAAAGTCTAGTTGAAACCAGGCGATCACTCGAACACGACGACAGAGTGGCGCTACGCTGACACACTTGGGGGAGCTTTTTTTTATTTTTTTATTTTTATTTTCAATTTAAAACCCTCTTTTGTAAATCTTAAGATGGTTGTGTGAATTTTGAATCTCCAAGCATTTATAGGCTTTGTCTGAGTCTTTCTAAACACTGTCTGAGCCTTTGTGAAGTTGTGTCCGAGCAGTTAAGTAAAAGGCTCGGGCATTATATAGAAAGTCTCGGAGATACAAAATTAACAAAAAAATAATTGTTAAAAAGGCTCAGACAGTTCATTAAAAAGTTCGGGCAGTTAAGTAAAAGACTCGAGCAATTAAGTAAAAGGCTCGGGGAGTTCATTAACAGGCTCGGGCACTATATAGAAAGTGTCAGAGATACAAAGTTAACAAAAAAAAAAATGATTGTTAAAAAGGCTCGGGCAGTTAAGTAAAAGGCTCGAGCAGTTCATTAAAAGGCGCAGGCATAGAAAGTCTCGAAGATACAAAATTAACAAAAAAAAAATGATTGTTAAAAAGGTTCGGGCATTATATAGAAAGTCTCGAAGATACAAAATTAACAAAAAAAATGATTGTTAAAAAGGTTTGGGTAGTTCATTAAAAGGCTCGAGCAGTTAAGTAAAAGGCTCGGGAAGTTCATTAAAAGGCTCGGGTAGTTAAGTAAAAGGCTCGAATAGTTCATTAAAAGGCTCGGGCACTATATAGAAAGTCTCGGAGATACAAAATTCTCAAAAAAAAAAATTGTTAAAAAGGTTCGATCAGTTCATTAAAAGGCCCAGACACTATATAGAAAGTCTCAGAGATACAAAATTAACAACAAAAAAAAATGATTGTTAAAAAGGCTCGGTAATAACTCACAAAAACTCGGACATTACTCACAAAGGCTCGGATACAACTAACAAAGGCTCGGACATAAAAAAAAAAAAAGGTTTAATGTTCATACAAAAGACTCGGGCAGTTCATGAAAAAGCTTAAGAATTGATTAAAAATGATTGGAAACTATTTACAAAGGCCTAGAGTTTCGTTGATTCTGCTTTTAAACTGCAATTGCTCAGTATTTGCATTTTTTGAAGTTGCATTAACACTTTGCTTAGTATTTGCATTTTTCAAAGTTGCATTAACACTCTTCGTTGGTTTCCTATCTCTGTTTCCATTTTGCCTTTCATTGTATGAATTTTGATATTCATAACCTGATAAGATGAGTGATTTTATGTAACTATATGAATGTTGAACTCATTGGAAAAGAAAATGAACTTGGATTTCAATTTACAAAGCTTTCCACTTTAAGGCAGTTAGAGAGAGAAGTAAATCTCAGACAACTTCAAAGTATCTTCCAAAAGTTAAAGTCAAAAAAATAATTTAAAAATGTGTACAATAAGGACATTTTTGGAAGTCACTTACTTTGGTGTCTTTTAAACTTAATTAAGTTATTAAAGTGGTGATAGTCTTGAAACACCAACTCAAAAAAGTGACAAAACCCCCTATTTCCACCACAAAGTTTTATTAGTTTTCATTAATCAATAATTATATATATATGATTAATACTAGATGGCTAGATTTAATTTGGAAGGTATTGATGATCAAGCCGACAATTGGATTATAGGCAAAGTTTCTCCCCAGTCCCCACCATGGGATATATAATACAAGTTATTTAGGTAACTTTTTACTTGGGGTAAAAATATACAAATTATATATATATATATATATATTAGAAATACACAAATTTTCTATATATATAAAAAATTCTGATTGTAGCAGAGAAGAAGTACTGTAACTTGATACATTTTTATCATTGTTCTAGTAGTCGGTCTAGGCCACCACCTAAGCCTTAGGTGGACCTGATTGCCGCATTGGCTTTCCTTGGCGGCCAAGCTTCTAGACGGGCTAGACGGAGTTAACTCCATTGACTTAGTATGTCAATTTTTTAATTTTTTTTTTTTCAAAACGATACCGTTGTAGTCGTTTTGGTTTATTTGGCTTTACCGTTTAGACGGCGCCTAGACAATTCAGGCGCTAGGCACCAGTTCGCTGTACGACTGGGGCCTAACGCCTACTAGAATACTGATGTTTATACATGAAAATATGTGATTAATATATTGAATTAAATGAATGATTTTTTTTTTTTTAAATAATTGAATTTATACTATATATATTTAAGGACTTTTGAGTGGGCAAACAATATCGAATTTGTGCCCACCCATAATATGACATTGGAATCCTCTTGACAAGAAGAAAACATTATAGATCGAAAAGAGAGAGAAACCTGGTGGATGAATAAGAAAGTTGCATAAATAGAAACACAAAAGGATGAGACTTGAGAAAGAAAGAGAGTATTGAAAAGCAAATAGTGTTTTACTTGAAGAAGATGAGACTAAGTGTTTGACGAAATGCTTCTTAGAAAAGCAAAGAAGAGAAACTAGAGAAACTGGAGAAAGAAGATAAGAAGAAGAATTCTGTAAATTGTATTTTTCATTAAAAATGATTTTGTGAGCTCAAGCTCCTTTATATACAGACATACAAGTGGTAGAGGATTGAGTTGATAAGGTTTTGGATAAGATTGCCACATGTCAATTCTATTACAATTGCAACAAAATTTCCTGCCTAAAACCATCCTCTACTCTTCTAGAAGCTTTGTCATCAGATATTTTCCAGATGCAATCTAAGCCCTTGATTGACTTGAGCTGAGTTATTGTTGTTTGATGTTGGTATCGTTCCTGCTCTGTTTTGAGTAATAGAAGATGGTGATGTGGTCACCTGTTGACTATTGCTTTTGTTATCTCTAACATCCCCCCTCAAGCTGATCGATAGGGAGACATATAGACTCAGCTTGGACCGTAGAAACTCGAAGCGAGATACGGCCAAAGCCTTGGTAAAGATGTCAGCACTTTGGTGCAAGGAAGGCATATACTGAATTCAAAGCAAACAAGTAGCCATCTTCTCACGGATAAAATGAACGTCGATCTCGATGTGCTTAGTACGAGCATGGAACACTGGATTTTGAGCTAGAGAGCTTACACTCTGGTTATCACACCAAAGAACCGGACTTTGTTTGATAGGAAAGCCAAGCTCAAAAAATAAAGAAGTGAGCCAAATTGCCTCAGTTGCAGCCTGAGACAATGCACAATACTTTGCCTCGAAGCTAGAACGAGCTACAACAGTCTGCTTCCTAAAGCTCTAAGCCATGAGATTTCCACCAACAAACACACAACACCCATTGGTTGATCTCCTGTCATCAGGACATGATGCCTAATCAGCATCACTGAATACTTCAATAGAGAGGGACGAAGCTGGTTTAAAATGAAGTCCTAAACTCATGGTGCTTTTTAGATATTGCAAGAGTTGTTTACAAGCCTTCCAATGATCTTCAGTTGGTGCAGCCATAAACTAGCTCAATTTGTTGACACAAAACGAAATATCAGGTTTGGTATATGTCAAGTATTAAAGTGCACCAACGGTACTCCGATAAAGTGTAGGATCAGAGAAGGTCCGACCTTGTTTGGTTAGTTTTGCACCAGTTGGCAGAGGAGTAGTGCATAATTTGTAGTCAAACATGTTCGTTTTCTTCAAGAGATCAACCACATATTTCGTTTGAGTCAGAAACAGCCCAACAACAGATCGGAAGGCCTCAAAACCTAAGAAATAGCTTACCGATCCTGGGTGGCAATCGTTTGGTGAATGAGAGAAGGGCTGTTACCGGTCACCAAGATGTCGTTAACATAAACCAAAAGGAAAACAACTTGGGAATCTTTTCATTTAATAAAAAGAGAGACATTAGCTATAGATGATGTGAAACGCTATGCATACAAAACTGATTTTAGTTTGGAGAACCATGCTCTTGGTGCTTATTTCAAACCGTAAAGAGCCTTTTGAAGCTTAGACATAAAAGATGGACGACTAGAGTCAACAAAGCCAAAAGGTTGTTCCATAAAAATTGCCTCTTGAAGATCACCGTTTAAAGAGACATTGTTAACGTCGACTTGTTGAATATCCCATCCATAGGTGACTGCTAACGTGAAAATTATATGAATGGTGGCAGCTTTGATGACGGGACTAAAGGTCTCATGAAAATCAACACCCGGTGTTTGATGGAAACCTTTTACAATAAGATGAGCTTTATATATGGAGCCATTGGGCTTGTACTTTGTCCGGAATACTCACTTACAACCTACTAAGTTTGTGGACTCATTTGGAGGAATAAGTGTCCAAGTCTGATTTCACATTAGAGCTGAATATTCATCTAACATTGCAGCCTTCCATTATGACATTTTCAAGGCATCATTAGTTGTTCTTGGTTCAGTGGCAACAGCTGGATTAATATCAGTCTTGAATATAGATGAAAAGGCCTTGTGTGGTAAGGTACCTGATTTTAGGCGTGTAATCATATGATGAGAGTTTGGTGGCTGAGAGCATGTAACAGATTTTGATACTGGTATATCAATGTGAAAAGGAATAGTTGGAGACTTTGTACTCAACTATGGTTGCCCAGTTTGTATAGGGATGGACAATGGTGTAGCTGATTCAAGTTGGTTTAAAGGCATGACTGATTCATACTGATATGAAGGCCTAGCTAATTCAAATTGATGGGAAGACATAGCTCGTTGAGCCTATGCAGCTCGAAGAAATGAAATTGGCAAAAATCCATACTGATGAGGAGAGAAAGCACTCATGCTTGGCTGCGGAAACAACAACACTTGGTAAGGATGTTCAAACTCATTGAACACCACATTCCTTGATACATAAATGTGGCCTGAAGGATGAAGACATTTGTAGCCTTTTTGACTAAGGCTATATCCAATAAACACACATTTGGAAGTATGGAAATTAAACTTGTGATGTGAGTAAGGTCGAAGGTAAGGAAAAGCCGCACATCCAAACACCTCAAAATAATTGTAGTTTAGTGTCCTTTTGTACAATACTTCATACGGAGATTTCAGTTGCAAAACCGGTGTTGGAAGATTGTTGATTAAGAGAACACTAGCTTGAAAAGCATCCACCCAAAATTTTAGTGGCATATTAGCTTGAGCAAGAAGAGTGAGTCCCGTTTTTATCACATGATGATGCTTTCTTTCCAGTACCCCATTTTGTTGATGAGTGTATGCATAAGATGTTCTAAAGTGAATGCCACACTCTTCTAGGAATGGAAGCAATGGCTTAAACTTGGTTCCAAGGTTTGCTTGTAGACATTTCAACTTGCAGCTTAATTGAAGTTTAGCTAACTTTTTGAACTTATAAACTTTCTAGGAACCTCTAATTTTAATTTCAGAGGATATAACCAGCTGAATCTTTAATAAGAATCTACAAAGATAACATAATATCAAAAACCTTTTATTGACGGAATGGGTGATGGTCCCCAAACGTCTGTAAAAACCAACTCAAGAGGCTTGGAAGCCTTGTAATTTGAATGCTGAAAAGGAAGTTGATAGGATTTTCCTATTTTGCAAGCATCACAAAACAAAAGTTGTGAATCATTGTATTTCAAGTATAAGCTATTTAGAACTTTTCTTAAATATCAATGGAGCCGGATGACCGAGCTTCAAGTGCCACACATTTTCATTTAAGTGGGTTTTATTACAAAAATTTCCAGCTTTGAAGGTATATTTACATGAACTGAAAGTATTATTGTTTGAAATTGAAAAGGCATTACAATGCTTATTCATACACCCTTTTGGTCGAATTTTGCAATTCAAATCTAGGTTGTAGAGACCATTCTCAAGCTTGCCTTGGAGAAGCACTTCCTTGGTAGTTTTGTCCTTCAAAACACATGAATAACAATCAATTTCAGCATAGGCATTGCTATCATGAGCGAACTTTGATAAACTCAGCATATTTTTTGCAATATCAAGTACACAAAGCATGTTATTTAATTTCAACACTTTTGTAGCTGATTTAAGTGAAGGGATATAGGTGTTACCAATATATGAGATTCGAAGTTGATGGCCATTACCTACTGTCAGCTTGTCAGCTCATTGATAGTCTGAGAAGGAAGAGAAATATGACAAGTTTGATGTTATGTGATTTGTGCACCATTGTCTGCATACCAATTTGGATCACACACCGTTTCGGGAGTTGCATAGTATGCGGTAGACTGATGGAAATTGGCTTGGTGAGGGCTATTCGTTAGAGCTGGTGTGTTATTGTTGTATAGAGGCTGCTGAGAATTGAACTTTGAACTTGATTTTGTATCTAAACATATCCTCCTCCATTACGATTTCCTTGAAAGTTTTTGTCAAAACGATGGTAACAATTCAATGCAACATGACCGGTTTTTCCACAAACTTGACACACCGGCATGTTGTTGTTATTCCATCGACCTCTGCCTCTACTTCTTCCTTTGTTGCCAGCCTGTCCATATGCATTATAATTGTCTGATCCACCTCTTTGATTTCTTTTCTCATTTTGATTATATCCGGATGTAAAATTTGCATTTGCATTGGACAAGTTAAGCTGATCACTAACACTAAGTTGAGCTATTCTTTGCTCATGATTTAGAAGCAAATACTAAGCTTCTTGAAAAGAAGTTGAGTATCTATATGAGTAAATGACTATGACAACAAAGTCGTACTCATGCCCAACACCATTCAAGATACTCAAGATGAGATCATTATCACTTACTACTTGACTAGCTGTTTTTAAACTATCACAAATTGTTTTCACTCTAAGAACAAAATTAGTAATTGTACTATCTCCTTTCTTACAATTCTGTAATTGATGCTTAAGCTGTAGAATCTTAGCTAATGATTGTTGTGAAAACAACACTTCAAGAGTATGCCAAACTTCATACGAGTTCATGCAATCAGTGACTTGGCCTATGACACTTTGACCAATTGATGAAAAAAACCAACTTAAAAGCAGTTGATCAGATCTCTGCCAAGCATTATATTCTTTGTTTATGATCAATCGTTTTTCTCCACCATCAGAAGCTTGTAATTCAACATATTTAGATGGAATGGATTTTGGATTTAAGATGAAATCTTCTAGTTGAAAAGCTCTAATTACAGGGAATACCTGAGCTTTCCATTGAATGTAGTTATCATTGTCAAGCTTGACTTGAATGTTGAAGTGCATCGATTTTGCTAGTGAAGCGAATCCTCCTAATCGTAGACCAGTAGTTTCTTCTTCTTCATGCTCTGCTTGAGATGCTGGAAGTGAAGCCATGGACGTTGGCCCTTTGTTAAGCTCTGATACCATATTGAAAAGCAAATAGTGTTTTACTTGAAGAAGATGAGACTAAGTGTTTGACGAAATGTTTCTTAGAAAAGCAAATAAGAGAAGCTAGAGAAATTGGAGAAAGAAGATAAGAAGAAGAATTCTATAAATTGTATTTTTCATTAAAAATGATTTTGTGAGCTCAAGCTCGTTTATATACAAAACTACAAGTGGTAGAGGATTGAGTTGATAAGGTTTTGGATAAGATTGCCACCTGTCAATTCTGTTACAAATGCAACAGAATTTCCGGCCTAAAACCATCCTCTACTCGTTTAGAAGCTTTGTCATCAGATATTTTCCAGATGCAATCTAAGCCCTTGATTGACTTGAGCTGAGCTGTTGTTGTTTGATGTTGGTATCGTTCCTGCTTTGTTTTGAGCAATAGAAGATGGTGACGTGGTCACCTGTTGACTATTGCTTTTGTTGTCTCTAATAGAGAGAAATTTAATTTAGTGGATGAAGAAAGAAAACCATATAGAGAGTGACATACACAAACACTACAAGAAAAATAGTCTAAGACAACATTCAATTAGCAACATACATCATGTAAATGTTGCCAAAAGTCACATATCGCAACGCGCGAAAAATGCATGTTGTGGAAGTGATTTACAACAACACACATGCGTAAGTAGTCAATAATGGAAGACATATTGCAACGTACAACTGATGAATGTTGCGAAAGGTTACGTATTACAACACGCAATGCGAGTTGTTAAAAAATTACAATATATGACAACACACATTTTACGCAAGTTGTTAAACGACTTGTCTTTCGCAACACATAAGTTTACATGTTGTTAAACTATTAGTTTTTCGCAACACGCAAATTTGCATGTTGTTAAATTTCTTGCATTTCGCAACACACAAACCCGCATGTTGTTAAATGTCTTGCGTTTCACAACACGCAGACTTGCATATTGCTAAATTTCCTACATTTCACAACACTCAATCTGCACGTTGTTAAAAGTGTTTATCTTCCGCAACGCGCAACTTTGCTTGTTGTTAAAAATGTGTCTTTCGCAACACGCACTTCCTTATGTTGTTAAAAGTAACATATTCTACAACACACTAATTTTATTGTTGTCATAGACTTATCTTTAACAACATACTTTGTTTTAATGTTGTCAAAACTCAGAGTTTTTACAACTAGATTATGCATATTGTTAAAAATAACTAAATATTCATTTTCAAAATATGGTGTTTTTAATGCTCATTATTTTTTTATACTAATTAATTTAATCTAAATAGATAAAAATAAAAATTTAATATTTGATCATTTTATTTATATTATTAAAGGATGTTTACTGTAGCAATATAGACAGATATATAGCAATAACATAATTATTAGGGTAGTTACGCTACATTAAAAAAACTTAAAATTTTGACTAAATTTTATTATTTAAATATTTAGTTATTTATTTTTATTCAACTAAGTGATAGAAATCTATTATTTATTATGTACATTATATATATAAATAATATATTATTATATTAAATAATATATAATTATATATATAATATACTTTTATATTTTATTATTATTATTATCCATAATATATCATGTTATTATGAATGTTTTATAATTAGGGGTATTTTGGTCAAAATACAGTTAACTCAATTACATTCCGTTGTTAACCAAACAAAACAATATTGATTCAAAGACTAATTTTAAAGTTCCAACCAAACAGAAAACTTAGTTTTCTTTTCCTTTCCTTTCCTTTCCTTTCCATTCTCATTCTCATTCTCATTCTCATTCTTATTACCATTCCACTATGTAACCAAACGTGACCATAAAGTATTGACCAATAACTCGACTATATATGTTTTAAAAAATATAATTTTATTAAAAGTTTCAATAAATATTTTTTAATATATGTCTATTGTAGAAATTAGAATTTTGATTAGTTGAATAAATTTAAATTTATCTAACAAGATTTTTATTTATTTATTTATTTCTAACAACTCATATAGGTTATATATAAATATTGTTCAATTGTTAACACAACAAGTCTTGTAGTCAAGCGGTAAAGACTTTCAACTATTGACTTGAGGTCTCAAGTTCAATTCCGAATAATGACAATTAATTGTCATTATTATCATTAGTGGCTAGAGATGGCGGCGACGATGGTGGGTGGTCATACGGACGGCGGCGGCGATGGTGGGTGGTCGAACGGACGGCGGCGGCAGCGGCGGTGGGTGGCCGACGATGATGGAGGTGGGTTGCCGGACGGCATCGGGTGGCCGGATGGCGGCGGCGGAGTGTTAACATCTACCGCAACGTACTACATTTGTTGCAGTATACTTATCTACAGCAACACACAACGCGTGTTGTTATAGACGTTTATGTACAATGCGTGTTGTCAGAAATATTTTTGAAAACGAACGTGGTGTGTTGTTATAAATATCTACGACAACATACATAGACGTTGTCATTAGTTATAACAACGCGCGCTTCATGTTGTTATTATATCTACAACAACACGCGGTGTAAGTTGTAAAATGCATATCATCTTTTGGCAACACGCGTATCAACAACAGGCAATGTATGTTGCGAAAAGTTTTCGCAACACACATTGTGTGTTGCGGTAGACCTAATTTGTTGTAGTGATAAACGTATGAGAAAGAGGAATTTCAAGAGAGGAAAAAGGTTAATTAAAAATCACAAGACGAGTAACTCAGTCAACACTCAACCCATACTATTTAGCAGCATTTTGTCAACTTAAAGACAAAAATTGACAATAAAATTAAAAAGATTGGGGGTGACCAATTTTGAATTCGTTACTAATTTAAGTGCCAAAACAGAGAATTTCCACAAAAGTAAGGACGTTACACAAATAGTTAATTATTTCATATATATGAACTTATAGGTTCAACCTGTACACATATTTGTGCCCAAATTAACCTTCAAGTCCCCTAATTCCATGCATGCGAATATGCTATGGCTCGAGATCTTCAAAAAGCAAAGCTAGGTCATGGAGACCAAGTAACATCGACGACACCCAAGTCCTTATCGAGACCGAGAGCAGTCCACACAGCATCGGACCCATCAACTATATTATTCTTACAAGGTGGCTGTCCTGCATGCTCCTCATCGCACCCATTCATTGAGTCACACTCGTCCACCACCGCTGCCATCACACTCTTCCCATTACTAGCCTTAATCTTTATCATCTTCCCACACCTTGAACCTCCATTATACCACCCTGTCGACAGTGCCACCACCGGCTTTGAGTTACTGTGGAACTTCCCGTCACACTTGGACTCTCCTCCGCCATCTCCCCCTGCGCTGAAATCGTTGTTTGTTAGTTTAGCTTTTGTTGAGGATGTCACTGGAGGAGAACATGAGAACTTAGGGAAGGATTTTCCTTGGCATGTAAATGTGCCTGACGGCTGACAGTTGTTGGAGGACTCAGAGCTATCGACCCCGTCCCCACCTCTGCCTCCACCATCACCACCAGAGCATATTTGTGTCTTGACATCAGGGTCGTCGTTGCACTTGCCTTTGATGCAAATGAGCTGACTGGAGCAGTCATTGACCGTTCGACACGCACCGTTACAGGAGGAGATAGCATTTGAAAGAAAGGGAAAGGTGATAAAGATACTGAAAACAAGGGAAAGAGAAGCTAAGAATAATTTGTTTGCCATGTTTAGCTAAACAAGTTTTAAATTTTGATGGGTTTTAGAGAACACAAAATTCACTTAAATAATGTGTTTCCACTTGCTATAATTATCAATTTATCATTATATTATACTAGAGACGCTTTGGTGCATCGCGATGCACGGTTTATTCCCATTGTGATCATAACTCCTACGTTTCGTGATCACAACGGAGGATGCTTGGGGTATCCAAGATTTTTCACATACATACAAGCACTTATAGGCATGGTGCATCCCAATTAGATAATACTGTGGACTGCTAAGTCTTTGAATTTTGAGCCTTTCTTCCACAAGTTAATTCACAGCAATTCTATCTTGTCTTTTACGACTAAGTTTATTTATTACCTTGTTCATCGGTAAGTTAATAAGCAAAATCAAAACGTAGCATCGCATTCAAATTTTGTGTTTGTATGTACATGTTTTGGTCAATTTATTAGCTTGGTATGGCCATATATAATCAACCAAGGAGATATATCTTATAAGAAGACCCTTTCCTTGATCATCATCTATATATCTTTACTTTTTTTGTTAATGAAAATTAACTTATTTCTCAGAAAAAAAAAATGAATAATTAAAAAAAGTGATCCAATACTAAATTCTTGAGATCTCCACACTATAATGAATTAATTTGTTGCAAGTATTGAAGGAAGAAATTTAACACGAGTTTTGTTATACTTTCTACGGGAACAAACGGATAAAATTAAACTACAAGAAGAAAGTTTAAAACGATTTTGCTAATCAGTTGTTTTTGATCAGTCAATCAATGACTAGATACCCTGTGAACCAAAAGATCGAGTGGAAAATATTATATTAATTGATTATTTAAACTAATTAAAAAAGATCGCATCTTTGATTCTTTGATTAATATTCAAAAGGAACGGCTTTGTTGGACTTGGACAGAATATGCTTGTGGACAGACGCAACACTTTGACACATCAATGTCTTTTAAAATTGGAATTCGGCATTCCGGCTATTATGATGGGATCAGCTTTTAATTTACAAGTTTTTCGAACATGTTGGTACGTACCATATAACATCTATAAATTATTATTTAATAGATTACTAATTTTTTGATATAATAAAATTTTTGTGGGTTTTAAATTGGATTAAAGAGATAAACATCCTTAAACGAAATTACTTATCATCACAAGGTATTCTGCTACCAATACCTCCACATCTAGCAGCATGGCCAAGCCCGGTGGACAATGGGCCCCTCCAGTTAAAAAAAAAATTAAAATTTATTAAAATTTTCTTTAAAAAATTATACATTTGATGTTAAATTTTACAAAATTTCACTTTAACTCCTCTAAAAATTATATTTTACTATATTGACTCATGATAAGTTGATAACTCAATTTTATACAGGTTTTAGGCTCTCATTTCTTATCAATTTCTCGAGTAAAATTAATTGTTAAATGTGTTTATTATGCTTTGTGTAGGTAATCATCCATAAATAAGGTGTTGAGCTTATATATGGATGGCAATAGGGCGAGTTCAGTTCGGGGTGGCTCTCCCCGCACCCCGTCCTATTTAATTTTTGAAATCCCATCCCTATATAAAACCTCACAATATATGGAGCAAGGTGAGGAGGGGTGGGGAATGCTTTTCCCATCCCAACCCATTTATCCCATTTAACCCATTTATGAAAATTATTTGATAAAATAATAAATATATAACCCATTGAATATGATAATATATAAAGTAATTCCAAAAAGTTATTGAAAATCATCTCAAAAACATTAAAAATAAACATAAATCTTACAACTAAACAAATAAATTCAACAATTTTTAAACATAACATTAAAAGAATAATAATAATAATAATAATAATAAAATAAAGACTATATTTTAAGCGAAGCGGGGCGGGCATTATAAAACCCATCCCCGCCTTATACTCGTTGCGGGTTTTACTATCTATCTCCATCTCCACCAAATTGAAACTCATCCTCACCTCAAAAGTGCGGGTCCTCGCAAACCCCCGTACCCATGGGTTATTTTGCCATCATCCCTAGTTGAGCTTGAGCTTAATTGTAGAGATTTGAAGGCTAAAATGACAGAAATTAATTGTAAAGGATTGTTAGAACATCCAACTTGCGGAGGCCATAACTCCAACACCTCCAAAGGGGTTTGACCCCTTGGCACACCACCACCACCACCACCACACACTTCTTCATCCATCCATCTCAGAGAGATAAGGGAGAAAATGAGGAAGCCTTCTTTTCTATGAGTGGAGATATGCACAAAGGAAAATGACAGGCTCTCGGCTATCGTCTAGTTGCAAAAGACAATCGGGTGACAACCAAAAGACTCAGTGATAGCAACCTCGGTGGCTGAAGGTTTCTTTTAGCTATCACTCAACTCTTATATTTGTTATCTTACTCTTTGATGTATATTATCACCACTAGGGATTTGATGTAAACCTAACACTATTTTCCATTTTTATTGAATATGTTTGATGATTGTTGAGTAGATATTTAAGTTCGCAATGCTTTTGAGTGGTTGACCACCATTAAAATGAACTTTAGTTGTTATGTTAAGGACCGAAAGGTGACGCGATGTGCTCTATTAAATATTCACTAGATGTTTTAGTTGGATAGAGATATACCACTTTGCTTATATATGTTGATCATAATGAACTCATATGCATTCTAGTATTCATCGAGAGATAAAGTAATATTGTTGTATATTCTCCAATGTTGCTCGAGAGATAATATTGGTTATAAAATGGTGAACACGAATTTCAACATTAGCAAGTATGTCTTTATGAATTTGTGTGAAGGTTATGGTGGAGTTAATTACTTAGTATACCATATCCCTTGCCTCTCTTCAATCCATTAATTACATTACATATATCTTAGTTAAATCTCATTGTATATAATTTATGATTTCTGTCAATCATTACATATAATGCGCAGGAAACTCTCTTAAAATCGTTTTTCATTCTTTTAAACTAGGAATAGTTGACAGATTACAATTTCCCTTGAACGAACTCGTATTTACCGTTATACAAATGTTCTAACGATTCATGCACTTGCGAGATAAACCGTGTATTTAATTTAGAATATGTCAAGTTTTTTAAAATGAACTGATTATAAGCTCAACCGCTTATAAAATTTCTCCAAATAAAATTTTCTGGCTTCGCCCTTGTCCGGCAGTTCTTCGGATATTGGATTTTCTGCTAGTGTGGTTTTTGATTCTTTCCTTTCTCACTTGAACATAACAACTTATTTATATTTACACAATAATAAAAATAATAAAAATGAAGAAGGCTCATACCCGTGTCGATCTCTTGCATTTGGGGTTTCCAAAAGGTAAGCAAAAGACTAAAAGGAACAGATGTGCTTCAAGTCTTTAACTATGTAATTAGTTGAATATTGTTTCTCAGTTTCTCTTTTCATCCAAACAGGATGGCTGTAGAGAGAAATATTAATATGTAAGGTTGTTTTAGGTATTCTGGAAGGTGCAAAAAAGTAAATGATAAGTTTTTAAATTTAATGATGAGTATAAAGAATGAATGGGTGCGGAGAAAAGTTTTTTGGGTGATAGAACCACTCATTTTAAATCGTAAGATGAACGCCATTTATGAAATTCCCTTCTAGAATACGTGATTCCTTCATTTTATAAAGGGTGTTGATTTAGTGACCCATAAAACTAATTATTATATCAATATTTTATTAAAAATTTTAATTATAAAAATATCCTAAATAAAATTTAACAATAAGGATAAATTATTTTAATTAAAAATAAATCAAATATTATGTACACTCGTTAATTACACCAATATCTTCAACTATATTTTAAGTACAAAACTTTCTCATCATCACATAATTATCAATATAACATAGTAATTAAAAAAACATTTTCAGAGGATTTTAATCGTATTGAGGTATGTATTATTTTACTTTTTCTTTTTGTCTTTCTTTTATGTCTAGTTATGAACTTCATAGAAAAAAAAAAATACTTAAAAAAATATAAAATAATTTTTTTTTTTTTTTTTAAGATACATATTTTGACCCCATATACAATCTACTTATATATCTTCTCTTTCATAAGACTTTTACATTTGAAACATTTCCAAAAGTAAATTGAACCATTATTAGGAGAGGTTTTGATTCCAAAAATAACATGATTTTATTTTTATAAATTGGGTGTGTTTATAATTTAGGAGGGTTTACAAATAAAATGTATTAAAATTAATATATTCATTTCAATAAGGGTAATTTTGGTATTATGATGGGTGTTTATAGTAATATTTATTTTTTAAATTTAAACATGAATTTACCTATAAAAATGGGTTTACTAATTAGTTTTATAGATGGTAATATCCGCACCCTTTTATAAATTAATAAATCGTTAAAATGTATGCATAGTATTTTGACTAACGTAAAATTTAACAATGGAATGGAAAGTACTAAATTGCCCCTGCATTTTTTTTTTTAAAGTTTTCTTAAATAAATTAAAATTTTAATTAATAAATTAAAAAATAAAAAACCAACTCCACCGCCTGGCGCCCGTGGAGCTTCTCCTCATGTTCGTGGAGGAGGGATCTTCTCCATGAACTGGAGCAGATCGATCGATGGATCTCCTCCCTTTTGGAGTGGTTTGGGCATACCCACTCAACGTACGTACTAAGCGCATTTCTCAATAGCATGTATGTGCATGATTCAACAAATAAAAAGGCATTTTGGTGAAATATTCCTTCCACACTGATAATTGCCTCGTTAATTTAGAGCTACCTAAACTTCCCTGGAAAATGTTAAATTTCCAAGAAACTGTGGTCGAGATTTTTTTTTTTTATAAAGAAATTAGAATATGACACAGCAGACTACCTCAATTTTCCAAACACTTCAATTTTCAAAGTTCCTATCACTCAAAGTCTTTTGGTCAATCCAATTACGCGTCAATTAAGGTTATCAAAATTCTATAAATTCATGTCATGGCCCTCTATCTATCAAACACTAAGCAAATATCATCAAACATGGCAAACACAGTCTTCTTATTAGTTTCTCTTCTCCTTGTTTTCACTTTCATGTCCTCTCCATTCCTTTCGAATGCCATCTCCTCCTGTAATGGCCCGTGTCAATCCATGGACGATTGCGACGGTCAGCTAATTTGCACAAACGGCAAATGCAACGACGACCCAGATGTCGGAACACACATATGCTCCACTGGCGGAGGCGGAGGCGGAGGCGGAGGCAACGATTGTCAGCCCTCGGGGACGCTTACTTGCGGAGGAACACCCTACACTACCTACACATGCTCACCTTCCGTGACATCCTCAACACAAGCTAAATTAACACTGAACAACTTTGCACAAGGAGGGGATGGAGGCGATCCATCGGAGTGCGATGAGCAGTACCACGACAACACGGAGCTCGTGGTGGCGCTGTCGACGGGGTGGTATGATGGAGGGTCAAGGTGTGGGAAGATGATAAGGATCACGGCGGCTAGTAATGGGAAGAGTGTGGAGGCTAAGGTGGTGGATGAGTGTGACTCCATGCGTGGGTGTGATAAGGAGCATGCAGGTCAGCCACCTTGTAAGAATAATATAGTTGATGGGTCCGATGCTGTGTGGGATGCTTTGGAGCTTAACAAGGACTTGGGTGTTGTGGATGTTACTTGGTCCATGACCTAATTAATTGAGAGAGATTGTGTTAGGAAATTACAGTAATATAACTTCCACAACAACAACACAGATATATATTTCTAGATGCTTCACAGACAACCTAAAAACAAATATATATCAACAACAAACAATTAGATCTAATAACCTAACACCAGATTTTAGAAGTTACCAGATAAGCATACAATATTAACAATAGATTGAAGATTAACATACAAACATACAGTTTATAGACATACAACTTCAGATCTGTATTAAACATGCATACCTCAACATACTTCAGAAAGGATATAACCTAAACATTAAAGATCTAACAAGTAATCAAAGAGAATATAACCAGTACATGCAAGATCTAACATGTAACAGAGAGAATATATTCTACACATGCAAGATCTAACAAGTAAAGCAGTATAAAAGTGCAAAGAATGTAAAGACACAAGGATTTATAATGGTTCGGCCAAGAAAAGGGCCTACATCCACTTTGAGCCTCTCAGAAGAGACTCTATCACTATATGGTGTCTTTACAGCCTTGAACTACACAGATCTATACAAGATCTACCCTCAGAAGGAGCCCAGAAACCCTAAGAAACAAACAGTCACTCAACCCCGAAACCTTAGCCTCTCAAACCTCTTCTGATAACAACCCAGAAACACACAAAAGTAGTATCAGAAGAATCACAATAAACAGAGGAACAAATCTTTCTTCTAACTCTCTCGCAAATACAAAGCAGAGAACCCAGATATTCAAGTTGAATACCAAGAACACGAAGAACACTCTAGAGAGAAAAAGATCTCTGAAAAACAGAAAAGAAAACCCTAACAGAAGAAATGAATCAGCTGCCTTCTCTCTCATCATCGCTTCATATATATAGGTCATAAGAGATAAGGTCCACATCAGCAGAGCAGAGCCAATCACAACACGCCACTTAATCTAGAAAATCTGTGACTCAGCATCAGAAGATAGGATAACTTAAGTGAAACGGCAGCGTATTGGTTTGGGCCTCGGGGGAGTATCTGTTTCTTTTGGGCTTCTTCTGGCTTCAACTACTTCTTATCATTGGGCCAAATACTTTGAACAGAAAACTCTAATGGGCTAAAACCCAATTCTTTACAAATTCCACCTTAGTCCATCACTGCTGATCAAAGTTGCTTAGACACCAGAATATAGTAATTGAAATCTCTTCTGAAGAACCTGGCTCAAGACACAGAAAAATAGAGATTAGCCATAATCACCAATTTTAAGCAAATTCAAACAATGTTTAAGTTTGCTGTAGGGTACCACTTTAGTACCCATGTCAGCAGGATTATCTTCAGTGGAAATTTTATCCACTTCCACCACTCCATCTGAGATTTGATCTCTGATGAAGTGATATTTCACTTCTATGTGTTTAGTTCTTTCATGAAAAACAGGGTTTTTACAAAGATGTAATGCACTTTGACTGTCAGTGTAAATCAGAGATTTTCCTTTAAAAACATTTATTTCACTTAACAACCCTTGAAGTCATATGGCTTCTTTAATAGATTCAGTCACAGCTATGTATTCAGCTTCTGTTGTAGACAGGGCCACAACAGACTGTAACTGACTTTTCCAACTAACACAACAACCTGCAAAGGTGAAGAAATATGAGGAGGTAGACCTCCTCTTATCTCTATCTCCAGCATAATCAGAATCAACATAACCAACAAGATCTAAATCACAGTTGGCACAATCATAAATCAGACCAACAGAAGTAGTGGTGCTAATATACCTAAGCAGCCATTTCATGGCATTCCAATGGCCTTTACCAGGCTTGGCCATATATCTAGATAGAACACTAATAGCTTGGGCCAAGTCAGGTCTGGTGCAAATCATAGAATACATCACAGAGCCTACTGCACTAGAGTAAGGGATATTTTCCATGTATCTAGTCTCTTCAATAGTTCTAGGTGATAAAGCAGCAGACAGTATAAAATTTGAAGCTAAAGGCACATTGGCATATTTACAATCTTTCATGTTAAATCTATTTATCAATTTCAACAGGTATATAGTCTGATTTAAGCAAAGTCTTTTCTCATTTCTGATTCTTAAAATTTCAATTCCCAGAATTCTCTTAGCATTTCCTAAGTCTTTCATTTCAAATTCTGATTTCAGTTTCTGCTTTAAATCTCTGACCCTAGACACATCTTTACTAGCAATTAACATATCATCTACATATAAGAGCAAGTAAACAGATTTTTCAACAACAGTATTATTGAAATAAAAACAGGAATCGTAATTACTCTTGCAGAAACCTAAGCTAGTAATAAAAAGCATCAAATCTTTTATACCACTGTCTAGGAGCTTGTTTCAGCCCATACAGAGATTTCTTAAGCAGACATACATATGAGGGATTTGTTTTGGATATAAACCCCTCAGGCTGAGACATATAAATAGTCTCATCCAAATCCCCATATAGAAAGGCAGTTTTAACATCCAACTGCTCTAACTCAAGGTCATAAAAGGTAACAAGGGCTAGAATAATTCTAATGGTCTTATATTTGACTACAGGAGAGAATATCTCATTGTAGTCAATTCCCTCCCTCTGAGTGAACCCCTTAGCAACTAATCTAGTCTTATACCTAGGTGGCTCATTCTGCCCATCCCCATCTTTTATCTTAAAGATCCACTTGCAGGCTATAACTCTCTGTTTTTCTGGTTTCTTGACCAGAGACCAGGTCCTATTTTTAACAAGAGGATCCATCTCATCATCCATGGCATCAAGCCATCTAGACTTTTCTAAAGAACCTATAGCCTTTTCATAAGTCCTAAGTTCAGCATTGTCTATATCTTGGCCAGTGCATAACGCAAATGAAATGTAATATGCATTCGAAAACTTGTTGTTAGGTATGACATTTCTTCTAACCCTATCCCTAACCAGCTCGTAATCAGCTAGAGAATCAATGTTATTCTCAGGCTGATTCTGACTCTCTCCCACCTGATGAGAACCATCAGAATGGGTGGCATCTTGATCCTTAGCAGAATCAAGCTGAATCGAGACTTGACTTGGTGGTGGGCCACCAACTTCCACATGAATATGGTTGACATCATCCTTTAAAGGATCTGTTTTATTCTTAGAGAGCAAGTCAATGTCTTTACAAGGCATTCTAGACTCATCAAACACCACATCCTTACTAATAATGACCTTAAAACCCTTTTGATCCCTAAGCCACAGCCTATAACCCTTAACACCTAAAGGATACCCTAGAAAGACTCCCTTTAAAGCCCTAGGTTCTAACTTCCCTTCAGATTGATGTGCATAACAAGCACACCTGAAAACTCTTAAGTGTTTTAGGCTGGGTGGTCTCCCAACCCATAACTCTTCAGGAGTTTTAAGGTTTATAGCAGTGGAGGGGGATCTGTTAATGAGGTAGACAGCTGTTGTAGCTGCTTCCCCCCAAAAATTTTGACTCAGACCAGAATCAATCAGAAGGCATCTAACTTTATCAAGAATGGTTCTGTTCATTCTTTCAGCCACCCCATTCTGCTGGGGTGTATATCTTACAGTTCTATGCCTTTGGATGCCTTCAATACTACAGAACTTATTGAATTCCTCTTTGCAGAATTCAAGACCATTATCTGTCCTAAGGGTCTTGATTTTCTTAGAAGTTTGGTTTTCAACCAACTTCTTCCAAGTTTTGAAACTTTCAAAAGCTTGGTCCTTAGATTTGAGGAGATAGATCCAGACTTTTCGTGAAAAGTCATCTATCAAGGACAGAAAATAATTGTTTCCACCATGAGTGGGGACCTTGGCAGGCCCCCAGAGATCTGAGTGAATGTACTCAAGGATCTCTGAAGTTGTGTGTTGGGCAGTGCTAAAACTAAGTCTGTGTTGTTTGCCTAGGACACAATTCTCACAGAACTCAATCTTGCTCACTTGATCACCATCAAGCATGTTCTGCTTACTAAGCTCACCCAACCCTTTTTCACTCATGTGACCGAGTCTCTTATGCCAAAGAGACCCTTTGTCACAGATTTTGGAAGCAACACAAGCTGCTTCATCTGTGACAGTCACTCCTCTTAAAATGTAAAGCCCATTTTTCTTGTCTCCTTTAAGGATGACAAGGGATCCCTTTGAGGCTTTAAGAATGCCTCTTTCAGCTTTATAGGAGTACCCTTCCCCATCTAAGGTTCCTAGAGAAATTAAGTTTCTCTTCAGATTGGGAATGTACCTAACATTCTTAAGGACTCTAATCATGCCATCATACATTCTTATGGCAACAGAACCTAAACCCTCTACTTTACACTGTTGGTTATTCCCCATCAGAACAGATCCACCATTGAGTTCTTCAAACTCAGTGAACCACTCCCTATTAGGACACATATGATAAGAGCAGCCAGAGTCTAAAATCCATTCAGACTTTATCTCATTTGTGCTCACAGTGAGGA
Source organism: Acer campestre (assembly GCA_954870605.1). NCBI lineage: Eukaryota > Viridiplantae > Streptophyta > Magnoliopsida > Sapindales > Sapindaceae > Acer > Acer campestre. The sequence continues at coordinate 54,379,178 of OX940800.1, read as the reverse complement.
CTTCACTAGGTTCAAAACAATTAGATGCAACTGCAGCATTACCATCTATTTGTGTTTTATCTTGATCTTTTTCTTAAATTCATAACAATATTTCTTGATATGCCCTTCCTTCCCACAGAAGTAGCATTTCCTAGAACCAAACCTATTTCTAGATTTAGATCTGTTATGATTAGGGGTTTTACTCCTGCCTTTGTTTTTAAAGTTTTGATTGTTATTCTTGTCTAAAGGCCTACCCCTAACAAATAGGTTTTCACCACCATTCTTTCTCTCAATTTTCAGTTCCAAGTCCTTAGACTTTAGAGCTGAAATGCACTCTTCAAGGCTCAGAGAGGATCTACCATACTTGATGGCAGCTTTAACATCTTTATAAGAATCAGGTAAGGAGTTGAGGAGAATGATTGCCTCATTCTCGTCACTCAGTTTCTCATTATCACCAGCATTAGCCAGTTCTATGGTCATCTTTTTAAACTCATCTAAGTTTTGACCCAGGCCTTTACTGTTATCCATCTTAAAACTAAATAATCTTTCTTTTAGATAGATTTTATTAGTTAAAGATTTAGTGAGATATAAGCTTTCAAGCTTTTTCCAGACATTAAAGGCAGTGGTTTCATCATTTACTTCCCTAAGTACATTATCAGATAAGTTCAATATAATGGTACCTAGTGCCATTTCTAACATGTCATCTTTCTGTTCTACAGTTAAGCAATCAGGCAATTTATCAGGATTTTCAATGGCTTTGAGGATTTTTTGTTGAGACAGAAGGGCTTTCACCTTTCTTCTCCATATACCAAAATCCCCAGAGCCATCGAATTTGTCTATCTCAAATTTCATGTTATAAATTGAATTAAAAGCACTGAAAGAATTACCAATAAAAGGTGTAGAAACTTCACCTTGAGTGCTTGCCTCCTCGCTGGCACTTACCTCTTCCCCAGAGGAGTCTTCAGCAATTGAAGACTCAACTGCTGGAGGGATAGCAACCTCTGATCCAGCCGTGGTTACTAGTTTCAAGCTCTGATACCAATGTTAGGAAATTACAGTAATATAACTTCCACAACAACAACACAGATATATATTTCTAGATGCTTCACAGACAACCTAAAAACAAATATATATCAACAACAAACAATTAGATCTAATAACCTAACACCAGATTTTAGAAGTTACCAGATAAGCATACAATATTAACAATAGATTGAAGATTAACATACAAACATACAGTTTATAGACATACAACTTCAGATCTGTATTAAACATGCATATCTCAACATACTTCAGAAAGGATATAACCTAAACATTAAAGATCTAACAAGTAATCAAAGAGAATATAACCAGTACATGCAAGATCTAACATGTAACAGAGAGAATATATTCTACACATGCAAGATCTAACAAGTAAAGCAGTATAAAAGTACAAAGAATGTAAAGACACAAGGATTTATAATGGTTCGGCCAAGAAAAGGGTCTACATCCACTTTGAGCCTCTCAGAAGAGACTCTATCACTATATGGTGTCTTTACAGCCTTGAACTACACAGATCTATACAAGATCTACCCTCAGAAGGAGCCCAGAAACCCTAAGAAACAAACAGTCACTCAACCCCGAAACCTTAGCCTCTCAAACCTCTTCTGATAACAACCCAGAAACACACAAAAGTAGTATCAGAAGAATCACAATAAACAGAGGAACAAATCTTTCTTCTAACTCTCTCGCAAATACAAAGCAGAGAACCCAGATATTCAAGTTGAATACCAAGAACACGAAGAACACTCTAGAGAGAAAAAGATCTCTGAAAAACAGAAAAGAAAACCCTAACAGAAGAAATGAATCAGCTGCCTTCTCTCTCATCATCGCTTCATATATATAGGTCATAAGAGATAAGGTCCACATCAGCAGAGCAGAGCCAATCACAGCACGCCACTTAATCCAGAAAATCTGTGACTCAGCATCAGAAGATAGGATAACTTAAGTGAAACGGCAGCGTATTGGTTTGGGCCTCGGGGGAGTATCTGTTTCTTTTGGGCTTCTTCTGGCTTCAACTACTTCTTATCATTGGGTCAAATACTTTGAACAGAAAACTCTGATGGGCTAAAACCCAATTCTTTACAGATTGAGAGAGAAGCTTGGGTGAGTGACGCATATCTTCATTTTAATATTTTTAACATGTGATTGATGTGAAAATAAATGTGATCGATTATCAATATATCGCATACTGTGATTCTAATAAATCAATCATAAGCTGAGTAAAATTTTAAAATATTATAATAAATCAATATGCTGAAGAATTTCTTCTAATTGAATCGGATGTTATTCTAATAAATCAATACGAATTTCTCATAATTGAACCGGATGTTATTGTATAATAATGTCTTAGACCTCTTACTTGGTCAATAGACTTATTTTTCCTTTTTAAGAATCAAAATTCTTAAAAGAAATTTAGAATAAAAAAAAAAAAAAACCTGCAATGGCAACACTTAGATTCTTTTTAAAAAATTAAACAAGATATATATATATATATATTTTGAAAGAACAAGATTAAATTATAAATACAATATTTTTATTTTAAAACTTAATATTTCAATAATCTCTTTTATAATTGCACCCAACAATCGAGGTACAAAATTTTCCAAAAAAAAAAAAAAAAAAAGAGGTTGTAAAAATTATATTAGTGGGGGTGCCAATAACACAAGCCATAGGCCCATAGCATAGATGGTTTCTGCTAATTTGGATGTTTGATATTGGGTTTAGTGGCCCGTTTCATAAAGAAATCCAAAATTCAACATTAAAGAATGGCCCAGCCCAATTTAATCTCACGTAAAAAGAATATTTGAAATGTTATACAAAATTGAGAGCTTGATCACACATTATGCAAGTTGATAATCTTCTATTTTTCTACTGTAATTATTTCTCTATTAATTATCAAAGATTCAAAGTCAAGTTTCAAAGACAGCATGCCAACTTCCATCCAAAAAAAAAAAAAAAAAAAAGACAGCATGCCAACATCTATCCTTCGGACTTTGATTGAGACCTGTTTAGTCAAAACTCAAAAGTTCCCTCAACTTGAGGGCACTGTTACTCAAACTGGTACTACTTTCGTTAACGTCACCGAAGAAAAATAAATACAACGGTCAAAGTTAATTTGCATGTCAACCGAATTTTTATATATCCAATATTCCAATTGGAAGAAGAGTTCAATCTTCAATGTGTAAACTCTCTTCAATTTTGTTTTGTTTTTGATATGTTTAAAGTTTGAAGACCGTTCATCATTCAGCTTGACAATATCCCATATTTAAATAGTGACAAACCCGATCGAAGCCCAAAATACGTCCAATTATGTAATGAATGAGTTCACAACTTTATTAGGAGTGCGCCAGCATTCACTTGAGAGTTGAGACTTTCTTTTTTAGTGGCTTGCAGATAAGAGTATTTACACCAACAAAGCCAACCTTAATAAAAAGTGGCTTGCAGATAAGAGTATTTACACCAACAAAGCCAACCTTAATTGACAAAATTCTACAATATAATATATAGTGTTATGTTATTCAAACAACAATCCAAATTATTAGAAGAATTGATAAATAAATAAAAAAAAAAGACTAATTGACACTGATGTCCTCTAAACTCTTCCAAAATATGCAATATGTCCCCTATACTCTTTTTTTCGTCACTAAACCCCCTGAACTCTCACAAATTGGTAAATGCCGACTGTAGATGGGTCCTTACAGGGGGGTAAAAAACCAAGTGTTTGCCAAAAAATAAGAGTTCAGGGGGTTTAGTGGTGAAAAAAAAGTATAGAGGGCATAATGCATATTTTAGAAGAGTTTAGGGGTATAAATGTCAATTAATAAAAAAAAAAAAATCATAACTCGTAGAAAGTATTACAATTGGCTGCAGTCAGTGTTCGAAAAATCGCGCCTAGGCACCGTCTAGGCGGCTGCTTAGGCGCTAGGTGGTCTTCGGTCGTCCCGATTAGGACAAAATCAGCCGTATTAGGTGGTGGGTAAAAAAAAAAGGATAATTTGACCAATTTGTCGGTTGATTTTACTGATAAATCAGTTTAGACGGAATCAAAATCATTTTTATATCATAGTTACACTATTTAAAATTTGAATATCGAATTTTTTTGAAGACATTGAATATTGATTTTGTATGTAGGAAAAATAATTAAAATAAATAAATAAATCTCCGGCTGCCTAGGCGCCTTCTAGATGCTGCCTAGGCGCTAAGCGCTGCTCTACCGTCCAACTAGCGCTTAACGTTTACTAGAACACCGGCTTCAGGACACGAGTGATAGTTGAAATTCAAAAAAAAAAGGAGACTGGCCTTGACTTGTTTCGATGATCGTGAAAAAAGTCAAAGACTGAAATCTATTGGGATTCTTGATATTTACAATTACAGAAATCTATGGACGAACAAGAATAATGAAAACAATAGACTACAAGTCTACAAGAGAACCCCAAGCTATAAGATAAGACCAAAATACCAGATTCCAATCATGACATTTTCCTTCTTGCTAAATTCCTAAACAAATGAGATTTGTTTTAATTTATTTTCTTTTAGACAATCAAATTTCTAAATGTCAAATCACTATAAAGGTTTCAAACAGTCTAGAAATAGAAGGAAATTTTCTATTTCAAAAACTTCTATGAGAAATCTTCTTCATAATTTTTTAAAATAAATAATCCACAACTTAAAATATATTTTCTTTTATCTTAAATTAGACCTTAATAGCATTGTGTTGATAATTAGCTCAAGATTAGAAGTTCATGTATCGAAATCGATATTTACTTGCTTTCTACGTGAGTATGAGTCGGCTACGGTAATGACTCCGCTACTTTTCAGCCTAACTTTGGTTGCCCCACCGTGTAGAACCCACCCAAAAAGGTTTCTCATCAAAATATTCCATACAAATCTTCTCCGATTGGCACAGCATTTAATTCTTCTAATCCCAAACTTCACGTCCAATTTCAAGCATATAAAACTCCCACATATTTTGTGATGTGCAAAACCAAAATGTCTACAAACGCCTCTGAACCCGTCTCGACTCGGCCGACTCAGTCCCCTCGCACTCGACGAACACAGCCGACTCACCATGATCCCAATTTCTCATTCCCTTCAACTTCAACCAGCGGCAACTACACACTACCTTCAACCTCTACTTCTTCTTACACCAAAGCTTCCTCTTCAAGCGCCTCCGTCTCCAGCCGTACCTCTCTGTCGAGTCTCCGCAACACCATCTCCGAGAATCCTCACATCTACAGCTTCTCCGAGATTCGCTCGGCTACTAACAACTTCCTTTTGAAGAAATACTCTTCGTCTTCCACCAATTGCTGGCGTTGCAATTTGCGAGGCAGAGACGTCATGATTTTCCAGAGAAAGTTTCGCCGAAAACCCGAGACTTATAATTTGAGAGAAAGATTGTCTGTTATTTGCAGGAGTCACCATAACAGCATAATCAAGCTCCTCGGTGCTTCCATTTCTGATGATTATATATATCTCGTGTATGAATTCATTAACGGCGCGAATTTATCTGATTGTTTGAGAAATTCGAAGAATCCTGACTTCACGGTTCTCTCTACGTGGATGTCGCGAATGCAGATCGCGACAGATCTGGCTCATGGACTTGATTACATTCACAATAATACTGGATTGAACTTGAATCTGGTTCATAATCATATCAAGAGCAGTAGCATTGTAGTCACTGAACCGTCGTTTAACGCTAAGATTTGTCATTTTGGTACGGCTCAGTTGTGTGGAGAGACCGATGATGATGACGATCACGAGCGCAAACGAAAAGTTTCGAGTTTCAAACGAGAGAGCGAAATCGCTGAAATAGTCGAAGAAGAAGACGAACAACAGCCGATTCCGACGTTGTTGACGAGATCTAGTAGTAAGAAGATGCAATTCGAAGGCGTGAGAGGTTACATGTCGCCAGAGTTTCAGGCGACCGGAATCCCGACGCAGAAATCCGACGTGTACGGTCTAGGCGTGGTGATGCTGGAGCTGATATCCGGCGAGGAGCCTCTGAAGTACAAGTTCGACAAGAGCCGCGGCGAGTTCGTGAGGACGTCGGTGATTGACGCGGCGAGGTCGGTGTTGGACGGCGGGGAGGAAGGAGGTGTGGGCGGAGGGTTGAGGAAGCTGGTGGATAGGAGACTGAAGGATTCGTTTCCGGTCGACTTGGCGGCGAAGGTGACACGTGTCGCGATGGAGTGCGTTGACGAGGATCCAGATAAGCGGCCAGATATGGAACGCGTGTCGCGAAAGATCTCAAAGTTGTATTTGGAGTCAAAAAATTGGGTTGATACCATGAAAATTCCAGCTGGTATCTCTTTCTCTTTAGGACCTAGATAATCAGATGAGGGTAGAATTGTAATTTGACGGCTATTCTTTTTTAATTTTTAGTTTGTTCTTGGTTGCTATTGATTTTGTAATTTCGTTGGATTTGATTTGAGTATGCGAGGATTAAAAAACAAAGTTAATGAAGAGGACAGGAGTTAATTTTCTGTTATTAAGAAAGACTTGTTGTTCTTTGATTCTTTCTATAAGATTTTAAAAAACAAGTAATGATACGGATAGATGTTATTGGGGAATATAATATATATATATTTTTTTTCAATTTGTGCATTTTATTAGATATATTCATATTCATATTTGACTTCCAAAAGAAGGAAAATTAAAAAAAAAAAAAAATTGTTTAGCCATTGTACATTTTGTTATCAGAAGTGTAACGGGCTGTTGAGGTCAAATCTTTTACATATTTTTATTATAAGTGTAATAGGCTGTCGAGATCCGATCATATATAATCGGTATGGATATATACTCTCATAATATTGAGAAGAGAGGTGCACACCATATATGTTAAGGGGATGCCTCCCAACCATATATTTGAATTTATGAAAATTGGTTAAACATTTATTTTTTTTAATAAATACTATATGATTTCATTTTAAATTTTTTAATAAAAATCATGTTCCATCTAATTAAATTGAATTAATCTAAGCCTACATGTTTTGTAAAAAAAATTTAAAAAACCTTATTTTGTAATTAAACCACATTTAATGGTAAAAATACCTTTCTTTATTTCTATTGTATTGTATTTTTGTAACTTCATTCTACCCACACCTATTTTATTATTATTATTATTTAAAAATTTGTTATTTTATATCTTGTAATCTTGTTTTACAAAAAATAAAATTTTAACTCTTAAATACGTAAATTATACTGAAATGAATTGGTTTTTGAACTGATTTTATTTACAAAAGGTTGATTAAAATAACAAAAAAGAAGATAATACAAGAAATAAATAAAAACAGCAAATTGCCTTTGCTTCGAGAGGGGAGATTGGTGGTAAGTGAAATGCCCATAAAATTAACAAATCAATGTTATTGCTAATTTGCTATGTATGAGACTATGCATTGACGGTTTGTAATACGCAAATACATCAAAAATAGAGGTGTATAGCTACCGAATTTTTCTCTCCTCTTTATCCGAATAGTGTGGGTTTTTTTTTTTTTTTTTTTTTAGGAGATTTTTCGAATTCATGAGTGTCTTCCGACCGGAGCTACTTGAAATTAGTATTTAGAAGAGAAGTTATGGTTTTATGTTAAACAAATAATAGGAAACTGGTTATATATAATTGAAAAAGGAAAAGGAAAATGATTAATAACTTGTGGTTATACTTATAAATTATTTAGTTATTTTAATCATTTTAATTAAGAGTAATATTGAAACTTTTAAAATATGTTAATTAGGGGTGTACATACTTTTTTTGAGAGGTACAAATACCGGAACTCTTACTAATTTCATGATTGGTCCTAAAAAGATACTAGAGCCGCAAATCTCAGCAGACAAACCAAACCAAACCTTTTCATTGAAATATAGTGCAAGAAATTTTCAAATTTTGATCATTTTCTTGAAATTCAACTATCAATTGATGACAATCAATTAGTAGGATAATATTTGATAACAATGAAAAAGGATGACGGTGTCAATGATGATTTCTTAAGGTCAACTATAATTTGTCCGAAGGAGAGTTTACAAGACGTCTACTTTCTAACTTAGGGTTTGTTTTTTTGTCTGAAAATTGAATAGTTCTAAATTTTTCTGAAAACTGAATGAGGACTCAAATTTGAACCTAAATAACATGTATTTTTTTTTTTTCCACATCTGAATGTACTGTCAACATGTTTATTTATTTAAAATAAAATTGTTTGAAAATAAGTAATTTTACATTTATACCCATACTAATTAAAAAAAAGTAATTTAACATGCACCATTCTTTATAAGATTTGGTATGTTCTTCTGCAAATAAAGTTCAATTTAACAAAACAAAAAATTTATCAAAGAATATAATTGTTCCACAAATAATGTTCAAGTTCAATTTATTGTTAAAAAAAAAAAAAAAAGGTTCAAGTTCAATATGCACCAGAAGCCAAATTAAAAAAAAAAAAAAAAAGTTCTTAATTTTTTTTTTTTTTTTTGAAATAGATTATTGAAATATATTGCATATATATTCTATAACATCTTCAAGCCATGGAATCTACTCAATACAGTAGACAAATTTATTGAGTACTAGATGAATAATTAGATTAAAAAAAAAATACAGAGTTCTTACCAGGATTGGGTTGGAGATAGAAAAATTCAATTGTTCAATCCCATAAAAATTTCAGTATGAAGAAGTGATTATGTTTTTAATTTTTTTAATTTTTAATTTTTTTACCTAAAACCCGTTTAAAATAAGAAATATGTTAAAAGAAAGAATTTTACACCATATCAAATTAGAATAAATTTGGAAATATATTTTCTTTAGAAGGATAGACTTGGAAGTTAATATTTTAATTGTAATCTAGTGATTTGGAATTAAATTAAAAGTCAGGATTTCTTACTTTTTATTTGAAGTTGTTTTTTGATGTTTTTAAGTTGTTTGACCATTTAAAAAAACAAACAAAACAACTTGAATTCAATTTAGACCTATTGAGTTTTAAGTGGAAAAAACAAATGACCCATTATTTTCTAGAGGAAATGGGGCAAAATAACACTTTTGAAACTTGAAGTTGTGCAACTATCACCACATTACTAACTCTTGTTTGATTAGCACCAAAAAGTGTATTGAGACCAAAATGGCCCCACTTTTACTTTTGTCCACTATTCATTTTAATTTTCAATTTTCATTTTCCCTTACTTTGTCTGAACAATGAGGTCGTTCTTCCTCTCCTTCCTCTCCTTTCTTCCATAGTCGAATCCAACCTCTACTAAAGTCGTTCTTCCTCTCCCATCTTCCAAATTCGACTTCAACCAAACTCGTTCTTCCTCACATTTCTTCCATATGACAGCTCATTCTTCCACAGCTCATTCTTCAATTTCACAAATTTCAGATTCAGACAAGCTAATTGGATTATTGAAAGGTAAATTTCAGTAATAAACTAGTTGAGAAACTCATTCAGTTGTGGTCTTGAAGGTTGCACTTCCAATTTGTTAGATATGTTGAACTAATGCGATTTCTCCATTTTTAATTTCATATCTAGACAAGCTATTTGGATTATTGGAAGAGTTTATAAGGTACATTTCCTCCATAAAGTAGTTGAGAAACTCGTGAATGACATTTCTTTTAGATATGGTCTGGAAACTTGCACTTTCAATTTGTTAGATGTTTATGTTGAACTGAAGCTAATTCTCCATTTCAATCTGATTTGCTGGAAGAGTTTCTGTTTTTCGAGACTTATTTGATGTTATCGAGACTTATTTATATCAATTCTGAGACGTATTTTTGTCATATGGAGACCTATTTATATCGTATTCGAGACTTATTTATATCTTTATCGAAACTTATTTATATAATATTCGGGACTTATGGATAACGTTATCGAGACTTATTTATATCAAATTCGAGATTTAAATGGAATAATTCGAGACTTACTGGGATGAATTAGACTGATTGTAATTTTTTCACTAGTTTTCATATGGTTTTTTGACAGTAATGTTTTGACTAGTTTTTGACTAGTTTTTGACTAGTTTTCATATGTTTTTTTGATAGTGTTACTCGTTTCCAGGACGATGGATCGTGTTAGAATATTGATATCATATAATGGATGATGGAATGAATTACCGGATGGAAGCGAGAGATATGTCGGCGCCCTTAATAAAGGTGTATATGTCCGGAAGAATTTGACATACGAAGAATTGTTGGGGGTTGTAAAGGCCATTGTGAAATATGATCCGAATAGGTATGAAATTGACATACAATCAATATCTGTTGGTCCAGACAGTACATGTCGTACTATGATAACGGATGATGATGACGTTCAGTTTCTACTAGGGGAAGATAAGGTAATTCCGAAAGTGTGTGTTACACTTGTTGAAAGAAGATGCGAGGAACATGTCATAGGTGATGACTTTGAAATGAATCAAAATCCCGTATGTAAGGATTCCCATTATTGATTGGCTTATTTCGTGAACAAACCACAAGTTGGGGTTTGAATTGTAATGGTAGATTAGGTGATGGAAGACCAACATCAAAGGCCCTATTCAAGACCTCAAGGTGTCAAGCACTCAAAGGTATATTTCTTGTGCTTAGTTTTCTTTGAAGAGATCTAGAAGCACACACACACTTAGCATACTTGCATTTGTGTGCATACTCTTCACATGTCACATTACACACTTGCACTTTGTTTGATTATATCTTGTTGTGTGTTTGTTTGTGTCGTGTAATTTGTTTCCCGAATATGTTCGGAAACGTCCGCGCTTGCACGATTATGTGCTTGGTTTTACGCAAAGACCGCTCTTGGTGATAGCCTTGGCTTTCTCCTTGGATTCACTACTTTTGGTGAATCGGCGGTTTAATCAGCGGCCCTGGCCGCCGAATGAAACAGCCGTTTTGGACCAGAGGTCTCTGGTCTGATTCTGGGGTTATATCGGCGGTCTGGCCGCCAATCTAAATCCGTCGTTTCATACCTGATGCATTTATTATTCTCGGGTTGTGTTCTACGGTTTACTCGGCGGTTTAGAAACCGCCGTTTTCTCCCCTGTTCTCGGGATGAATTCTGCGGTTATTATCGACGGCCTGGCCACCGAATGAAACCGCCGATTTAGATATTTTAGGTCAGTTTCTTTCTCTGGTTCAATTCTGAGGTCAGATTCTGTGGCCCCGACCATAGAATGAAACCGCCGATTGAGCGTTTTCAGGGGCAATCTTGTCTTTTCACATGCCCTGTTCTTGATGACTATATATATCATACTTTCTCATTTCTCTAACTTAGTTCTCTGATTCTAAAGAACCCTAAAGTTCAAAAAGAGAAACTTGAGAGAAAAGAAATCAAGAACTCATTTTTATACACACAAAACCATTCTCATATGCATCAAAAGATCATCTAGCATTTTCTAGCATAGTTAGGATGCTTGCTTGCATGAGTTTTGCTCAACACACTTGCTTTGGTATGTTCTTCACTAATCTCATCTAAGCTTAGTGCTTTATTTATCAAAGAAATCTCTTATATTATTGTATGCTCTTAGAATATATTCTAGATACAAAATAGAGATTGTTGTGTTGACATGTTTGAGTGATGTATTTTGATAGCAACATCTAGGTTATTTTTATCTATGATTTGCTAAGCCTTATGACATGTCATTTAGCTATTGACATCTAGGATTGCATTTATTGTTATCTAATCATCCTAGATAAGCATCTAAGGTTACCTAGCTTTATTTGCTCATTGAATATCATTTTATATTCACATAGGTTGTAATCTCTTCATTGAGAAGTAAGTCTTGCATGTAGCTTCCGGGATTAGGTTGCTTAGATTGCAAGCAATTGGACTAGGTCCACTTATACCGGGATTAGGTAGGTGTGTTGATTATTGATCGGGATTAGGTTGTAATCATTTCACATTTAGTGGATTCGAGGTTCGAGTGTGGCGCACTATACAGCCCGTGGTTTTTTCCGTGAGGGTTTCCACGTAAATATCAAGTGTCTTTTATAATTTCGCACCATATTACACTTGTTATTGTTTTGACTAGTTTGGGGCATTTTCGTAATTTGAATAAACGCGAAAATTGGGTAAATTTGATAAAATCTATTCACCCCCCCTCTAGATTAATATTAGAACACACCGTGTTATTTGTTTCACCGTAGAAACACGACAATCTAATAATGTTGTCCATGATTCGCACGAGGTAGTTGAGGTTGATACACCTCATACCGTACCTCAATTTGATTGTCAGTTAGAACAGTCGTTAGACAACCATTATGACACTGGTGATGGTCCCGAACAACATCATACATCAGGAAGGCGTGTGGAAGGAAAGTTCATTTCTAGTTCGAACAATACAACAATGTAGGTTATCCCTGGATCAGAGTCATTTTTGTTTGACGACATGAGCATCATGGGTCCAAGAACACCTAACACTATGATTTACAAGGAACAATTTTTCCCAAGGAAAAAGGATTTGAAACGGTTAGTAGGCATTCATGCATTGAGAGAGAATTATGAATGGAAGGTGAAACAGTCTAACAAATTCGTTTTACATTTGGTTTGCAAGCATGAAAATTGTAATTGGAAATTAAGAGCAGTTAAGGTGTCCGAGGGGACATACTTTCACGTACGAAGTTATCAAAACAAGTTCATCTGTCCATTGGAAGAGGTTCACCAGCACCACCGGCAAGCTAGTGCAATCATCATTGGTGAAATTGTAGCTCCTAGACTTCAAGACCACGACGGACGTATCATGGTTCTTAGAGACATAATTGTAGATATGAAGTATATGTATGGCATCCAACTATTGTACAATAAGGCACACACATCCTTGCAGTATGCATTGCAATTGACATATGGAACACATGAGGAGTCATTCCAGTTGCTTCCATCTTTTACTTATGTTCTGGAACAACTAAATAATAGCACAATCACGAATATACAATGCACAGATGAAAATCAGTTTTTGTACTTTTTCATGTCGTTTGGAGCTTCAATTAGAGGATTCCACCGATGTATGCGTCCTGTTATTGCTGTTGATGGTACACATTTAAAGGGGAGATACCTGAGTACAATGTTTGTGCCACATCATAAGATGAAAATGAACAAACATATCCTATAGCATTTGGGTATGGGAATTCCGAAAACAACAGTTCATGGGAGTGGTTTCTACAAACATTGAAGGATGCACTTGGCCACATTGATGATTTGGTTTTGGTATCCAATCGACATGCAAGCATTGAAGTTGGGATACAAAAAGTCTTCTCAAATGCAACCCATGTGTTTTGTGTTTGGCACATTTATGAGAATGTAAGGAAAAGGTTCCACAGAAAAGATGTTACAGATATATTTCAATAGGCTGCTAGAACATACAGGCAAGTGGATTATGATCGGGAGACGGAAGAGTTAAAGAAGCTACATAAGAACGCATATGAATATGTTTTAGAAATTGGACCTAAAAAATGGTCACGTGTCTATTATCCACAGAGGAGATTTTCCATGATGACAACCAATGTTGCTGAATATCTTAATTCATGCTTAAGATTTGCTCGCAAATTATCGGTGATGACATTGGCCGAGTTCATTAGGAACATGCTCCAGAAATGGTTTTGTAATCGTCACCAAGCTGCGGTAAACATGCGTTCTCAACTCACTGACGCTGCACATGAGGAGATTGCGGAGCGAATAGTTGAATGTAATCATATGACCGCAACTCATTTTGATTGGAACATATTTCTAGTGAAGCTACGGGGAGACCAGTGGACAGTTAACTTATTGGAGAAGACATGCACATGCAAGGTTTTCGATCTTGATCAGCTACCTTGTGCTCATGCACTTGCAGCTTCTAGGTATATATTTGTTTTTTTTTTAGTTCTTCAATAACAATCATTCTATGATTGCATTTACGGTGAATGTTATCTGTTGTTAAATTCACAGGGAATGAAACTTGGATCACACTTCCTTATGTGCGGATTACTACAAAAAGGAAGTCCTTACCGATGCATATTCTATACCGATCATGCCTGTGGGTTATCCAAATACTTGGGTAGTTCCTGAGGACATCAAAAATCGGGTGGTCTTAACACCTGAAATTCAAACACAATCTGGTCGGCCTCGAAGAACTCGATTTGCCTAAACCTCCGCCTCCGAGAGGCCTAGCAAACAAAAATGTAAAAAATACGGAACAGAAGGTCACAATTCCAGGCGGTGTCTGAATCCAGGCCCCAGCTCCAGTAGTACTATTTTAGATGCATACAGTCGGAAATGTAGTTTGTGCCATGAAAGCGAGCACAACAAAAAAACTTGCCCAAAAAAGGATGAAATCGTTGGATGACTGTAATGCTTATAATGAATTTCTTCTACTTTATCTCATTTTCTGGATGACTGTAATGCTTCCATTATCCTTAATCGTACTTTCTAGATGTAAGGTCTCATTTTGTTGTTTAGTAATTTGCATGTGGATGGTTAGTAGCTGTTATGTTGCATTATAAAATTCATTAGTGTAGGTTTAAAGGTTTATAATACAGAATGACAAATGCAACCTAGTAAGTCTCGAAAGAACCAAATAAGTCATGAATATATTGTAATAAGTCTCGAAAGAACCAAATAAGTCATGAATATATTGTAATACGTCTCGAAAGTACCAAATAAGTCCCGACTATATTATAATAAGTCTCGAAAAAGCCGAATAAGTCTCGAAAGTACCAAATAAGTCTCGAAATTATTGTAATATAATCAATTCGAGACTTACTGGAAACAAAACCATCCCTTCACAAAAAAAAAAAAAAAAAAAAAAAAAAAAACCTATCCATTGAAAATGATCTATTCAATTCCATTCATTCAAAAATATTCATTATAAACACATGATGTCTATTTCAATTCCATCCAACATAACCATTCAAAAGTAATCAACATAATTCATACATCCGTCCATAACCAAAATATCCATCTATTGTTAATGAACATGAGAAATACATTCATACATCCATCCGTAATAACCAAAAAATTCATCCATAATAAAGTTTAAAAATACTATTCATTGTAATCGCATTTCCTAGCCAATGCAGGAATTACTTCTAGAGCGAATATCTATAACATTCAAGTGATACAAAATTGTTAGAAAATATAATAATAAATCAGTACAAATTATAAATGAAAATTTTCAAACAATAATATGATATTGTAAGCCTCACCAATAAAGCATACGAAAACCCCCACATGCTGTACTTCACTATCTGTTCAAATCTGTTTCTTCGGCCACACAACGCAGTCTTAAACCCATATATAAAGTAACTGTAGACATCAAAACCGTCCAAGTTGTCTACAAGCCGCACTTGACAAATAGGCACTTTCCCCCTCTCGTCCCCTCTGATAAAAAACAAATGAAGCAACAACAAGAGACAGAGCCTGACAATGTCAAACTGCTCTGTCCATCCACCTTGTTGTACCCTTTCCTTCAATTCCTCAAAACTGATTTCATCCCGACCACCAAAATACCTTTTGTGTATTCCATTCTCCACCTCGGAATACTCCGTCGTGTCAGGCACAACTCCAAACTTCAACCCTGTTATTAGACAAAACTCGATTTTTGAAAACCGGACATTCACATTTCCCAACAAGAATCGCATCTCATCTGGGCTGCCATCGTGATGTATCTCCCGCAAAAGCAAGCGATGCACAATTGTCCCAGAAAACTGCATGGTTCGATGCATATTTAAGAAATGTCCAAAACATGAGTCCATGAACCTCTGCTTTTGGATCCCCCCATCATCTATGCTGCTAAGTACATTGTCTATTACTTGCAAAATTTTGATGTGATTGTGGCGAGTAATTGTTCCATTATTCCAATCTGACTCGGGAATTTTTAGTTGCCTCTTCAGATTCACCATCTGCAAACAAAACATACAATAATAACTACACATCACACAATAAGTCTCCAATGTAGCAAATCATTCTAGAACATTACAACACCAATAAGTCTCGATCAGAAACAATTAAGTCTCGAATATATACCGGTAAGTCTCGAATATAGATGAATAAGTCTCGATAATACTTAAATATGTCCCGAATATACCTTAATAAGTCTCGAAAAGTATGATATAAGTCCCAAAACATACAAGCATGACTACACAGCACATCAGTCACCAATGAAGCAACTATTTCCAAAAATATGAACACCAGTAAGTCTCGAATATGCACAATTAAGTCTCGAAAATATAAAATAAGTCTCAAATATAATGATATAAGTCTCGATAATTATGATATAAGTCCCGAAAATAAGTTTTGCTACCATACTGATTTCTTTAACATCAGAACATACTCATCTTTCTAACCGATAGTTACAATATTAGTCTTCACCCATCTATGGAGGAGTACAAATGTATGTACCAAATTGTTAATTAGTCTAGCTACACCATTACTTCTCAAAGTCACTTTGATATGCATGCATGCTAAATTAAAACAACAACATGAAATATTATTTTCAGTTCAGCATTTTTTTTATATTTTTTATTTTATTTTATTTTATTTTATTTTTAAAGGCAACCTTTATTCAATTGGGAAAAAACCAAAGAGAACACATACATAGCCCACAGAGCTCATAAAATAACAGGGACACCCAAAACTGACCCAAGACCTCAGAAGAAAAAATCCAATAGCCTACAAACAAAAAATCACACCTCAAAAGTGCCAAAAACACACAGAGCTCCCATGTTTCTTTCTAATTAACATCGTCATCTTCTGCATGCTCTGATCATCATGCCCAAAATTAAACTAATGTCTTGAACTTTTATCATGTAATTGGTGTCTTTGTTGGGCTTTTAGAACATGCTTCCCCACTAGTGTGTACTTTCGCTATAAATTTGTCATTAATTTTTTTTTTTTAAAAAAATTCCAATAAAAGTCAAATTTATAGCTTTACTTTTCTTGTTGGATTCTTCATGACAAGCTTTTGTTTTATCGGAAGTTGATTTGCTTTTTCACTGCATTTGCTTCATATTTTTACAAATTAAGATACATCATCAATAGGATCACTTGGCTTATCTTGTTGGATTTTCTTTATCCTACCATGAGAAATCCCTTTTAGAGCTAATGTATCTAACACATATAGTAATTAAATCCCATTTATATTTAATATATTGAATCTCAACTATAGGATTATAAGAAAGACAAAAGTCCATATCTAATAAAATTACACGAAACCTAATTAACACATATCACCCAAATCTTAATATCAATAATCAATATGATTGAGAAAGGTTTAAAATCTCTACTAAAGAATAATACTATGCAATTATATGTCAGTTCTATCTGTGGTAAAATCCACTAAATGCCAATTCTTCTTAAAATCTTCCTTATCATCAAGCATATATCACCAAAATTCATCATACCACTAAGGGCTTTTAATGAGATAAAATGTTACTTCCTTTTTAATGCAGTTTGAAGGTACAGGTTTTTACTGCAGATTGCCCCACCCCCATTGCCCACCCGCACCTTTCTTAGCCAAAATGTAAACTGCTATATTATTTTTTTTGAAAATTAAACTTTATTCAAAGCCCACCACCACAAAACAGGAAAAAAGAAACAACAAAACACAACCACCCCCCAACAAAACACAACAGCAAAGCCGTCAGGACAGAAACAAGCAAGACAAAACAAAAGAAAAGAAAAGCCACACCCCCACCCAACACAAAAACACCAGCACAGCAAAACAAAACAGGAACAGCAAAACGAAAACAAAAGAGACACCCCCAGACCCTTACAGGAAAGAGGAAAAACAGAGAAAAACAAACCTAATTCTTTTCTTTTTTGTTTTGATAAAACGAATTCAAATTAACAAAAATCGAAATATTTAAAATTCACAAACAACAACCACCATTCTTATTCAACAACAACATTTCAAATTCACAAAAAAACTAAATGGAAATCAATCAATAAGTGTTTAAATTTCTGAAAATCAACAATATCAAATTTCAAAACAAAACCCAAACAAAAATACCTCAAATCCATTGACGAGAACTGTGTTCGATTGATGAGAACTGTGTTGGACGAATGTGTCGTCGGAGTCACGCAGTTGCCGTTGAAGTCCTCACCGTTGTCACCGGTGCTGTCGAACTGCTCGCAGTTGTCGCCGTCAATGGTTGTCGCTGTTGCTTCAACTTGTCTTCTTTCCTTGAGTCAACGGTTAAAGAAGAGTAAAGTTGGAGATGAAAATAAAAAGTTAAGAGTAAAAAATAAATCAAGAATAAGTTGTCTGATGCCCTAATATGAGGGTATTTTTGTCCGAGCATATACTTTAGTGCTATTTAAACAACACTTATTAATGTAGTGCTATTTGCACAAGACCACCCCTAAAAAATGCTATTTAATTTTTTAACCCTTAATTTATATGTTATAGGTCATGTACATTTCATAAGTACATGTAATGTTTCATCTCAACCTGAAATATTTGATGTCAATTATTTACTTCTTTATTTAATGAAAAAGTCATATATCCTTTTGTTTTAAAAAGTCATAAGTACATGAAAAAGTCAAAAAATAAAAAAATAAAAAAAATAATGAAAAAGTCATTTCAAATTATGGAAGGTCTAAGCATATCCTTTTGTTTTCCTTCAAAAAAAAAAAAAAAAAAAAAAGCATATCCTTTTGTTTGAAATTAAGCTTAAAACAGAAGGCAGAAAGCACTTCCTTAATGCCATAATCATCGTCCATTGATGATGTTTCCCTAACCAAAGGTTTTACCAAGTAAATTTGTCTTATTTACTTTTCCTCATATTTATTGTCAATTTTCGTAAATCACAAGCATTGAAACATGTTTACCGATTGATCTTTCAATACTACGAAAAATCACTGTTAACACACAAGTCGGTTGAAGTTAAGATTAATACGTGATTATGTGGTATTAATAAGTAAGTGTCTGTTTGGGGGAGCTTGTCTACTGGCTAAAAGAGCTTTTTTAATTAGAAAAGCTCTTTTCAAATTTTTTTGTGTCATTTGGTTGACATTTCAGTAGAGCTTTCGACGGTTAAAAAAACTGTTTTACGTTTACTTGGAGAAGCTCAAATTTTAGGCTTTTCCAAGTAGACTTTTTGAGCTTTTTTTAAAAACATTAAAATCTCCAATATAACCCTATAATTTAATATTTGCTAGAGTATTTTGGTAATTCTCTCATTAAAAAAGATTAAAA
The DNA here is from genome assembly GCA_954870605.1 of Acer campestre. Lineage (NCBI taxonomy): Eukaryota > Viridiplantae > Streptophyta > Magnoliopsida > Sapindales > Sapindaceae > Acer > Acer campestre. The sequence continues at coordinate 54,360,026 of OX940800.1, read as the reverse complement.
AAGCTTTTTTTTAATTGATAACCAAACGACCAACGGCTTTCATTTAAAAGCTCTACCTCTAAAAGATCTACTTCTAAAAGATCTACTACAAAAAGATCTACTTGAGAAGCTCTCCCAAACGTACTCAAGCCTTGACCTTTCAAATGCCATTTTAAGTAAAAAAAAATTGAGACAAAGTGATCAATGCTTCGTAGGCGACAGCCAAATAGACGGCCAAATAATAGAAGAACTGAAGGCTCGCTGGCTCTATTTTGTTTTATTTTTTTTATTTTTTATTTAAAGAAATAATAGATCGAGGGCATGAAAAAGAAAAAAGTAATATTAGACGTCTCAAATATTTTTCCCAAATCCTATCACAAATGATGTGACACGTGAGGTGTCAGCATCTTATAAATCATGAGATTATATGATAACTGATATGATGTTGACACCTCACGTGCCACATCATTTGGGATAAGATTTAGGGAAAAAAATTTAGGACGTCTAGTATTACTTAAGAAAAACCTTTCAAATTGATCAGACAGCTTCATCAATATTATTCAAGCAATTATTTGACGTAATTTTCCTTTTCTTTAAAATTTCATTCTCTGCTGTGTATATTCTCACATGCATGCCCATGTTGGATTTTATTTATTTAATGTCATTCAACATCAAAGATCAGAATTCAGATTATGATCATATATATAATTAGATGTTGAATTATAGTTGCCGCAGGTGAAGAACGGGTTCCGTGACACAGAGCAAATGTTACATTAGGATTGGTTGATTTGAGTCCATAAAGTTTACCCACAATTGCTTCTTTATCATCCTTTTCACCCTTTTGATCAACCTATATTAATGCAAAATCATACTGTAAAAAGTACCTAGTATGCATGCAACTATATAATAATAATAATAATAATAATAATAATAATAATAGTGCAGAGGAAGTTTCGGGTGATCTTACAGGATCGACTCTATAACATTACACGTATCTGTAACGTTATAGAGTGACATGATCACTTTTGAGAAAGTTTTTTTTTTTTTTTTTTTTTTTTTTTTTTTTTGAAATAAGGTTTACAGGAAACCAAAAAACAACAGAGCTAGCTGGGATATTCGCCCAGAACCAACCTCTACACAGAAGGAGGGCAGTTATACAACTAGAAATTGCAAGAAGCAGACTTGGCAGCAAGCTTGCCCAAAGAATGCGCAACATTGTTGGTCTTCCTAGGAGAGAAAGTGATGCGGACTAGATTGCGGACTCGTATTTGGGACGCTTAGTGCACCCAAAACGAGCCTAGTTGACAGACTCCTAAATTACGTGCGCAACAAACTTCTTAATCTTTGTTCAAGTAGGATTTGTTCTCTTGTTTGGTAGTCTTTGTCTGCTTTAGATTTGTTCTCCTTTTTTAGATAGGATTTTCTTTTCAGTATTAGTTTAGTTAATTTAGAAGCCACTTCCTTGTGGAAATCGGCTTAGTGCTTTTCTTATTTAAAGATGTTTGAACCCAGTTGGTTTCTCAGTTTTTGATGAATAATATTACTTGAGTTTTACTCAATTTATCCTTCTTTTTCCTGGCATTCAGTAGAATCAACAGGCATTAGAGAACACAAGTTGTTCATATCAGTGAGATTGTCTTTCTCTAAACTTCCGCTGCATCAGTTTGGTATCAGAGCTCGGTACAAATTTTTTTTCGTCGTCATGCCACCAAGAAGACGTTAGAATTTTCCAAACGCTCGTGAGGCTCCAGTTGACGAAGTTTATGAACGTGACTAGATCGCACAGTTACGACAACAAGTGGAGGCGTTAACGCAGCAGTTGGCTGCCATGGCACAACAACATCAGGGGACTCCAAATTTGCCATCTGCAAAGGAGGATTCTGTTGATGGTGATAACCCGTTTGCCCCTCTTCAACCAAGATAGGGAAGACCTGTGATTGATGACTCAAGGCGATGGGAGTCGGGGTTCAAAGTTGACATTCCCGAATTTCATGGAGGACTACAACCGGAAGAGTATTTTGACTGGGTAGCCGCAGTAGAAGAGGTGCTGGAATTCAAGCAAGTTTCGGAAAATAGGCGAGTTGCACTAGCTGCAACAAGGTTAAGAGGACGCGCAGGGGCTTGGTGGCAACAACTAAAATTAACCAGGTACATGCAAGGAAAAACCAAGATCATAGCATGGGAAAAGATGAAGAAACATATGCGTGGTGCCTTCCTACCTCATAATTACGAACGGCTCATGTTTCAACGGCTACAGAACTTGAAGCAGGGCAGTCGAACAATTGATGACTATACGGTGGAATTCTACCAATTAATTTCGCGGAACGCCATTGTAGAGTCGGATGATATGCGAGTTTCACAATACATAGGAGGTATGCGGACTCAATTTCAAGATGTTCTCAATTTATTTGATTTAGCGACCGTCTCCGGAGCTTACCAAAGAGCCTTACAACTAGAGAAACAATTTGCCCAGAGGAATATTAGTGGAAGTAGCTTAGGACAAAATGGTAGTAGTGGGCGTTTCATAAACACACCAACACCAACAACAACACCATCCACCACTACACGGCCAACCGTACCATCACCAACAACAATACCAAGCTCACGTTTCAAATGTTTCAGTTGTGGGGAAACTGGCCACCGATTTGCGGATTGCAAGAATAGGGCACGAAAAGGACTGTTTGTGGATTATGAGGAAGTGCAAGAAGAGTTTGTTGATACCGAGACCGATCCAGTGTTTGATGACGCTGAAATAACAGAAGAGGAGCACCTAGAGGGTGATTTTGGGCCGCTACTTGTGGTCCGGCGCAGCTGCCTTGCTCCCCGCAGCACGGAAGATGATTGGTTGCGTACTAATGTGTTTCAATCAACCTGCACAATTGGGGGAAAGATCTGTAAGTTTATCATCGATTTCGGAAGTTGTGAAAACGTCATCTCTGAAGAAGCAGTCAAGAAGCTACAGCTGGTAACAGAAGCTCATCTGCGACTGTACAAACTAACTTGGTTGGACAAGAGAAATGACGTAACAGTGATACGAAGAAGTCGTGTCTCGTTCTCAATGGGGACAACCTACAAAGATAACACTTGGTGCGATGTCGTCGCTGTGGACGTATGCCACCTACTGTTAGGGAGACCATGGTTATATGACCGTAGAGTAACACATGACGGATTTTTGAACACCTACACTTTCGTATTCAATTCAACAAAGATTGTACTCTTGCCAAAAAGGGAGATAACAGGGAATACCCCATCTGGAGATAATAACAACTTGCTGTCATTGACCAAATTTGAAGCAGAGGTGAAAGAATTAGGAATTGTGTACATTTTGATGGGAAGAGAGGAGACTAAACCTAGCTGCATTCCTAGTAAAATAAAACTAATTTTAGAAGAATTTAAAGATGTATTTCCAGTAGAATTACCAAATGATCTACCCCCACTGCGTGACATACAACACCAAATTGACCTCACGCCAGGTGCAGCTCTCCCTAACAGACCATATTACCGAATGAGCCCCAAGGAACACAAGGAATTAAGGCGCCAAGTAGAAGAGCTGCTACAAAAAGGGCACATCAAGGAAAGTCTCAGTCCTTGCGCAGTTCCGGCTCTCCTAACCCCAAAGAAGGATGGTTCGTGGAGGATGTGTGTCGACAGTCGCGCTATCAATAAAATCACTGTCCGTTATAGGTTCCCAATTCCAAGACTAGACGATCTTTTAGATCAATTAAGTGGAGCCATGGTCTTTTCTAAGCTAGATTTAAAGAGCGGATATCACCAAATTCGCATCTGCCCCGGAGACAAGTGGAAAACGGCCTTCAAAACTCGAGAAGGTCTTTTTGAGTGGCTTGTAATGCCTTTCGGATTGTCGAATGCTCCAAGTACGTTTATGAGGCTGATGAATCAAGCCTTATGGCCATACATTGGTAAGTGTGTAGTCGTTTATTTTGATGACATATTGATTTACAGTGCTAATCCTGAGTTGCATTTACAACACCTCTGAGATATTTTGGTGATCCTACGTAGGGAAAATTTTTTTGCAGCAACAAATAAATGTGAATTCTTGATAGAACAGATCCTATTTTTGGGATGTATTGTTTCGTCGAATGGATTGTCAGTGGACCACTCCAAGGTGGAGGTAATCCGACAATGGCCACAACCGCGAACAATTACTGAGGTGTGAAGTTTTCATGGCTTGGCCTCGTTCTATCGTCGATTTATCCCTCATTTTAGCACCATTATGGCTCCAGTAACTAGCTGCTTGAAGGCAGACAGTAACTTCGTGTGGTCGTTCGAAGCGGAAAATGCGTTCCAAGAGATCAAGCGACGACTGACGACAGCCCCTGTCTTGGTTTTACCCAACTTCTTCAGTCCTTTTGAGCTGCACTGTGACGCTTCAAAATTGGGGATTGGAGCAGTATTGAGTCAAGGTGGCAGGCCTGTGGCTTATTTTAGTGAGAAATTATTAGGAGCTAAGTTACGCTACAGCACATATGATGTCGAGTTTTATGCCACGGTTCAAGCAATTAGACATTGGCGACACTACCTATTTTTGCAAGAATTTGTCCTCTATACTGACCATGACGCGCTCAAACATATGGACAGCCAAGACAAAGTGTCTTCCCGACATGCTACGTGGGCAGCGTATCTCCAACAATTTACGTTTGTCATCAAACACAAGTTAGGCGGGTTAAACAAAGTCGCGAATGCACTTAGTCGGCGTCGGAATTTTCTACTCGACATGAGAGTTAAGGTAATGGGATTTGACACCTTCACAAGCTTATATCACACAGATAATTTTTTTGCTGCTGTGCTGAAGAAATTAGAAGAGAACCACCAGTCAGAATTTGTGCTACAAGAAGGCTTTATTTTTAAAGGAAATCAATTGTGTGTCCCGGATTGTAGCTTACGCGCCAAGATAATCAAGGAGCTGCACGAGGAGGGTCATGTGGGACGAGATCGAACCTTCCAGTTGGTGGCCACGTCTTATTTTTGGCCAACCATGCGGAAAGAGGTGGGACGGTTTGTAGAGAGGTGTCGTGTGTGCCAGATTTCCAAGGGGAGTGCCACGAACGCAGGGTTGTATATGCCCCTCCCAATTCTGGAGCAACCGTGGTCGGAAATCAGCATGGATTTCGTGTTGGGCTTGCCACGAACACAAAGGAGTTTTGATTCAATTTTCGTGGTTGTTGATCGGTTTTCGAAGATGGCACATTTCATTCCTTGTAAAAAGACATCGGATGCCATCAATGTTGCTCAGCTTTTCTTTCGAGAGGTATACAGACTTCATGGGTTGCCAAAATCAATTGTGTCCGATCGAGATACGCGCTTCCTTAGCCACTTTTGGCATAGCCTTTGGAAAATGATGAACACGAAATTGAACTTTAGTAGTGCCTACCACCCTCAGACTGATGGTCAAACCGAGGTAGTTAACAGATCTTTGGGAAATCTCTTGCGTGGCTTGGTTGGAGATCAATTGAAGACATGGGATCAGAAACTTAGCCAAGCCGAATTCGCTCATAATCATGCTACTAATCGTAGCACTCAGCTCAGCCCCTTTAAGGTAGTGTATGGTTTTCTTCCGCGATGCCCTCTCGACTTAGCACTATTGCCTACTAGTGCCAAGGTTCATCGCAAAGCGGAGGATTTTGCTACACAACTGGTTGACGTCCATGAACAGACTCGTCGGTAGCTGAAAGAGTCCACAGCTCAATACAAGGTAGCTGCAGATCGAAAACGGCGTCATGTCAATTTTAGTGTAGGGGACTTTGTTTGGGCAATATTGACTAAAGATCGTTTCTCTGTGGGTGACTACAACAAACTTTCGGCGAGAAAAATCGGACCAGTCGAAATTATTGAAAAAATCAACTCAAATGCTTATCGTCTCAAACTGCCTTCCCATGTCAAGATAGCTGATGTGTTCAATGTTAAACATTTGGTTCCTTACCGTGGCGACTCGTCGTCTAGTGATGAGGAAGAGTTGAATTCGAGGTCGAATTCCGTCCGACCTGGTGTGGATGATGCAGACCAGATTTCGGACTCGTATTTGGGACGCTTAGTGCACCCAAAACGAGCCTAGTTGACAGACTCCTAAATTACGTGCGCAACAAACTTCTTAATCTTTGTTCAAGTAGGATTTGTTCTCTTGTTTGGTAGTCTTTGTTTGCTTTAGATTTGTTCTCCTTTTTTAGATAGGATTTTCTTTTCAGTATTAGTTTAGTTAATTTAGAAGCCACTTCCTTGTGGAAATCGGCTTAGTGCTTTTCTTATTTAAAGATGTTTGAACCCAGTTGGTTTCTCAATTTTTGATGAATAATATTACTTGAGTTTTACTCAATTTATCCTTCTTTTTCCTGGCATTCAGTAGAATCAACAGGCATTAGAGAACACAAGTTGTTCATATCAGTGAGATTGTCTTTCTCTAAACTTCCGCTACATCAGAAAGTAACAGAGATAGGAAACATACTAAGCATAGACAAAATATCATCGATGATCACCCCCAAATCCGCGTTCGTAGAGACACTCCTGTTGATTAAATCCACCACCCTTTTCGCATCTGATTCAACCACCAAAGGCAGGTTCCCTGTTTCCACCTCAAAGCGAATCCCTTGAAGGATTGCCATAGCCTCAGCAGCTTGGGGAGAGAAGGTGGCAACAATAGGTTGGATTGAGGAACCCATCACTCTGCCAGTATCATCCCTAATAATGAGGCCAATGCCAACTTTCATATGGTTTACCAAGAGAGCAGCATCAGAATTAAGTTTAAAGGTCCCCCTTTCCGGGCACTGCCATTTGACCACCTCCAGCTGGTCCACAACAGGGTTTCCAGAGCCTTGGATGTTAGCAGCACGAAACTCATCCACAAACTTAGTAGCCCATTCCCACACATTTTCCGACAAGTCACATGAGGAGCCGTGCATTCTTTGGTTCCTAATGTGCCAAGATCGCCAGAAAAAGGTACAAAGGATTTCCATTTCCCCAATTAAGAGAGTGTGAGAGTAGTAGCGAATTAAATTGGAAAAAGGAACGCTATCGTACCATTTAGAGCCTTTGAGGAGCTGGCAACCATTTCTGATGTGTTTGAGAGCAGCGTAGCCCCACAAAGCATGCGTAGTTGTTTCCCAATTTCTGGAGCAAAGCTGACAGGTCTTGTCAATTGGGATACCATGTTTTGCTAAGTTGGTTGCAGTAGGGATCCAGTTATGGTAGGCTTTCCAAATGAACAATTTAACTTTCATAGGGATATTTAGTTTCCAGAGGTGTGTTCACCAGGTTTGGGCGTCAAGGCCTCCTGAAGTCCCAGCCATAGAGTGATCAGTCACCCCAATTTTGTATCCATTACGCATAGAGTAAGAGCCTGATTTTTCAAAATGCCATATCAGTCTATCATGATGGTTGTTCGAACCAATTGGGATGCTCAAGATGTCTCTCACATCATCAACATGAAAGTAGGAATGAAGGAGGGAGGTATTCCAGCCACCGGAAGGGGAGAGGAGGGAGTGAACTTTAAGGGACTCACCCAGGATAGGTTGAGAGAAGATCTGGAAAGAGTATGGTCTTGGGATCCAGCGGTCCTTGTAGATATGAATCGAAGCACCATTACCAACTCTCCACCGAGACCCTAGCTGAATGATAGAGCGACCCAAAAAAATGCTTTTCCAGATGAGGAAACCCGACTTGCAGACATCAGCATCAAAGAAAGATGAAGAAGGGAAGTAGCAGCCTTTGAGGACCTTTACCGCAAGAGAGTCAGGTCTGGAAATTAGCCTCCATCCCTACTTGGCAAGTAGAGCTTTGTTGAAAATGCCTAAATCTCTAAAACCAAGCCCTCATAAATCTTTCCCCAAACATATTTTTTTCCAAGTACACCAGTGCATTTTCCTAGCTACATCTGAACTTCCCCACCAGAAACGAGCACAGAGTCTGTGGAGATCAGATATGAGCCCCTTTGGAACCTGGAAAAGGCTCATAGCATAAATGGGGATTGATTGGATTACTGCTTTTAGAAGGATCTCTTTCACACCTATTGAGAACAATTTATTCCTCCAGCCCTTCACTTCGTCCCAGACACGATCCTTAATAAAGGCGAACAATTGTTTCTTGTTTCGACTCGCAAAGCTCGGAAGCCCCAGATATTTTTCGTGACATTGGACAAAACCCACCCCCACAATTCCTGCAAGAAACTCACCATGGTCACGTGGAATTGACTCACTGACACACAGAGCGGATTTCTGAAAATTGATGATCTGACTAGAGGCAGCTAAGTAATCATCCAAGATTTGGCAGAATTTAGAGCAGTTGGAAGCAGTGGCTGTAGAGAATAGGAGACTGTCGTCAGCGAAGAACAAATGAGAGATAACTGGGCCTTCTCTGCTGCATTTAAACCCTGCAAGCTCATTATCATCAACAGCCAAATTAATCATACTGGAGAGACCTTCCGCGTAAATGAAGAAGAGGTAAGGAGATAGGGGGACTCCCTGTCTTAAACCCCTTGTCGGAGTCAGGGAGCCACACACTTTGCCATTCAACAGGAAGGAGAAGGACATTGTTGAGACACATCTCATCACTCTATCAACCCAGGAATCAGAGAAACCAAGTCTTGACATCATATTTGCTAAGAATTTCCACTCAACACGGTCGTAGGCTTTGGACATATCGAGCTTTAGAGCTATGGATCCCTTTTTTCTTTTTTTGTTCCTGATGGCATGAATGCATTCATAACCAATTATGGCGTTATCCGAGATCAATCGACCAGGTATAAAGGCGCTCTGGGCCTCAAAGATGACCTCCCCTAGCACATCTCTAAGTCTGTTAGCTAAGGCTTTTGCAATAATTTTGTAAGTCACAGTACACAAGCTTATAGGCCTGAAGTTTTCCACTGTCTCAGGGATAGCAGTCTTGGGTATCAGGGCCATGAGGGTTCTGTTAACATCTGTTGGAGAATCTCCATCGTTCAGGCAGCGGAGACAAGCTGCTGTAACACCTGGCCCAAGAATATCCCAATATTTCTGGTAGAAAAGAGCAGGGATCCCATCAACTCCCGGAGCTTTTGTAGGTGCCATATAAAAAATAGCCTTACGGATATCCAAAGCCAAGAAAATCCTGTCCAACATAATACTACTACAAGGAGACAGACAGCCCTTAACCTTGGATAGGACATTACTGATAGCCCCATCAGCTGGATCTGCCGTGCAAAAAAGATTAGAGAAGTACCGGTGGAACATGGTTTCCACAGTTCTGGTATCAGAGTGCCATACACCACTGTCATCACGCAGCCTGGCAATTTTGTTACGCGATTTCCTTGTCAAAGCTTTCCAGTGAAAGAACCTAGTGTTCTTGTCTCCTTCTTTAAGCCAAGTAACACGGGATCTCTGCTTCCAATAAGTTTCCTCTTGTTCAAGGAGATGGTCCAGCTGATGTTCGATCTCCTGAATCCTCCTCTAGGAACCCGGCGGGATGGAAATTGTGGCCTCCTGTAACTCCTTTTCTTAACAGCAATCTCCTTTTTTAAAATACTATTATTCTTTGCATTCCATCTCTTGAGCTTATTCCCATAAATTCTCAGTTTGTTGGCAACATTGGTAACATCACAATTAATAGGAGTTGAGCCCCATTGTTGCTTGATCAGATTTTTACAATCCACTTTGTCAATCCAACATGATTCAAAATGAAATCTCCTACCAGGCCTATTAGAGGAGGAATGGCTGCTAGAAGAATTAACAGTCACGTCCACCAAGATAGGACGATGATCATAGTTCCAGAACTTCAAGTGTTGGATACAAGAACCCGGGAACATCTGCATCCAATCAAAGTTACAAACTCCCTTGTCTAAGCATTCCAAGATGAGGTGTTGATTATTCCTTTTGTTACACCAAGTGAAGGACGGACCCAGGTATCCCAAATCGTCTAAACCACAGGAGTCCAGAGCTGAACGAAAATTCTCCATCATAATTCTAGGTCTTTCCTGCCCCCCTCTTTTTTCAATGGTGTCCAGGATTTCATTGAAATCCCCAGCACAAAGCCAAGGGAGAGTAGTCATTGCACTGAGCCAACGTAAAAGAGTCCACGAATGGTGCCTCTGGCCTTGGTCAGGATGGCCGTAGAAGCCAGTGAAGCGCCAGCTATTTTGGTTTTGGACAGAAACCTTGACATCAATATGATGGATGGAGCAGGATAGGAGATCAACAATAGCATCTGTATTCCATAAAAGGCAAAGACCGCCACTTCTACCCACATAATCCACCACAAGCTTACCACTGTAACCTAACTTGATACGAATAGAATCAAAATGAACATGGTTTGTCTTCGTCTCCATAAGAAAAATCAAACTCGGGTTATGGTGCTGCTTCAAATTTTACAGCGTACGAAACGTGCGGCCACTACCTAGCCCCCACGCGTTCCAAACGAAGATCCTCATTGCGTCCGGCAAGCCGGTGAAGACCGACTTGCCGATATCTCTGTTTCAATGTTAGTTTTGCTTAGAGAAGACATACCTTCAACTTTGCTAACTATTTCTGTCAGTTCAATTCCCATTTGGTTTCCCGAATTTGTATCATAGTCCCCTTTAGCACCACCACCCGTAGAATCCGTTGGTTCACTCACCACCGTGTTGAATGCAGATTTCAAGATAGAGCTGCTACACTCAGAAGTTGGCGTGGTTCCTGTCGTTGTATTCAAAACTTCCGTCGAGACCGACATCGGCTCACCCATCTTCAAAGAGCCTTGAAGAATTTCTACTTCACCAGCATCTGAGATGTCTCTTCCTCTTGGTTTCTTAGTTTTCAGACGAAACTTCTCGGCATTTGGCAAAGGGTGTTTACCTAATTTTATCCCCAAATTATCTAAGGCAACATCCATATTTCTTTCCCGGCCCACCCGTTTCCATCGACCCAGTTTGTTGTTATTGGGTGTGGGCTTCCCACTACTAGGTCCAATGCTTGAGGCCCCAAAAATAATATTAGTCACCTGGGCTTGAACTTGCTTTTGCCCACTCCTATATTGGGCCTCTACAGAAGTAATAGTTGGTATTGCTTTACCTGTTTGGGCTTGACCTGAGAGATCCATTTGTTCTTTATTGGGTCCTGGAAGGGCGGTGGGAACATCATGACTTTTTCCACTTGCCTATCTTCTGACCAAATCCGCTGTAGATCCTTTCTCAGCCGTGACATCACTCAGAGGACTCCCTTTGACTTTTCCCCATGCACGTCCCTTCTAGGCGGCTCATTTAATTCAACCTCAACCCCCATGCATGCCTTGTTTTCCACCCTGTTTTCCTCCCTGATATCGAGATTTTTCCGGCCCACCGAAGTTTGGCTAGCCTTTCTCCACCGGTCATCGGTATTCCTCAAATTATCTCTATCTACATTGTTCTTATTTCTACCCCATTCTCTTTGCCCCGGTTGTCCTCTTCCATAGTTGAAACGTTTTGGCGGACTATTGGTTCGCATCCAGACACAAAGTCTAAGATTACCCTTAGTAGTTACTGCCTTGTTATCTCCCCCTTCAGGGCAGTCGCCCAATAAGTGGCCTAGCCTGATACATTTGAAGCAATAATCTAGGAGACGTTCATAGCGTAAAAGCAAGGTTGTTATGACCCCATCCCCTGTTAGATCAACTCGGAGGCTTCGTTTTAGTGGCTTATTCACTGCCAAAACAACACGAACCCGGAGAAAGCGTTCGTTCCCAGCTTTTGGTGTCTTAACATCTACCTCTCTTACCTCTCCAATCATGCTTCCAAGAAAAACACCGATTTCATTGACATACACAGCAAAGGGATGTTGTGTATCTGAATCCAAAACTCAGTTTGATTGAAGCCCATACGCACAATATCACCCTTCCCTGTTGATTCTTCAAAAACAATGATTGCCCTATCAAAGCTCCAAGGTCCACCTCTTAAGATTCGCCTTCGATCATCAACATTCTTAAAGTGCAAAGCGAAGGTGTTACCTTCGATCATTTCTATTTCGAAACCCCCATTAACTTTCCAGATTCTTGACATAACTCCCACAAAGGCGTCTTTGTTGACCACCTTTGATGCTAGTATTTTTCCAACTAGACACAGCGTGAGTCCCTACTCTCTTCTCTCCCTAAGCGACACATCCAAAGTACCCACAGGACTTTACTTTTCTTTTAGAGATAAATCATTGCAAAGCCCAGCAATCTCTTCAGTATTCATTGTAGACAACCACACTAAAAGCCACCTAACTACCTTAAAGAACAAATATCCACAAACAGAATAAGTACTAAGAATGGCAATATTCTCACCAGGCAGTATTCAATATGTAGATCACACCACATAGATCACCCACCTACTTTAAAGAACAGATACCCACAGCCAGTATAAATGCTAGATATGGCTAAACTCTCACCTTAGGCTCAGAGAGACTAAGAGAGAGACTGCTTTTCTTTTTATTAAAAGAAATTGATCCACTTTTGAGAAAGTTACTTTGTGTTATTGTAGAGTCGATCCACTTGATAATTATTATAATACTTACATCGCTTGTGTTTTTTTCACCTCTTTAATGCTGGAAGATGATGGACTCCTTAGAATATAGTGTTCAATTGTTTGAGCATTTATGGTTTTGCCTCCTATGCTGAGGGAATATAATATATATATATTTTTTAATTTGTGCTTTTTATTAGATATATTCATATTTGATTTCTAAAAGAAGGAAAATTAGCACAAATAACATATTGTTTAGCCAATGTACATTTTGTTATCAGAAGTGTAACGGGCTGTTGAGGTCAAATCTTATACATTTTTTTGATTAGATCGAAGTGTATCAGGCTGTCGAGATCCAATCATATATAATCGGTCTGGATATATACTCTCATAATATCGAGAAGAGAGGTGCACACCATATATGTTAAGTGGGGATGTCTCCGAACCCAACCATAGATTTGAATTTACGAAATTTGGTTAAACATTTATTTTGAATAAATACTATAAGATTTCATTTTAAATCAAAATTATGTTCCATCTAATTAAATTGAACTAATCTAAATCTACATATTTTGTAAAAAAATTAAAAAAAAACCTTATTTTGTAATTAAACCTCATTTAATGGCAAAAATACCCTTTCTTTATTTATGTTGTATTGTATTTTTGTAACTACATCCTACCCACACCTATTTTATTATTATTATTTAAAAATTTGTTATTTTATATCTTGTTTTCCAAAAAATAAATTTTTAACTCTTAAATATGTAAATTATACCAAAATGAAATGGGTTTTGAACTAATTTTATTTACAAAAGGTAGATTAAAATAACAAAAAAGAAGATAATACAAGAAATAAATAAATAAAAACAGCAAATTGCCTTTGTTGTCAAAGGGGAGATTGGTGCATGGTAAGTGAAATACCCATAAAATTAACAAATCAATGTTATTGCTAATTTGCTATGTATGCGACTATGCATTGACGGTTTGTAATACACTAATACATTCAAAATAGAGGCGTATAGCTATAGAATTTTTCTCTCCTCTTTATCAGAATAGTGTGGGTTTTTTTAGGAGATTTTTTGAATTCATTAGTGTCTTTTGACCGGAGCTACAACATGCAGACGATTTCAATTTGAAATTAGTATTTAGAAGAGAAGTTAGGGTTTTATGATAAACAAATAATAGGAAATTGGTTATATATAATTCAAAAAGGAAAAGGAAAATGATTAATAACTTGTGGGTATACATATAAACTATTTAATCATTTACTCATTTTAATTAAGGGTATTATTGAAAATTTTAAAATATGTTAATTTGGGATGTACATACTTTTTTTGAGAAGTACAAATACTGCAACTCTTACTAACTTAATGATTGGTCCTAAAAAGCTACAGGAGCCGCAAATCTCAGCAGACAAACCAAACCAAACCAAACCAAACCTTTTCATTGAAATATAGTGCAAGAAATTTTCAAATTTTGATCATTTTCTTGAAATTCAACTATCAATTGATGACAATCAATTAGTAGGGGACTACAAAAAAAGCATCATCCAAAAAAGTCAAAAATGAAGAAGTTATTAAAACCATTACTTACACGAGTGATTTTGATTCTCTGTCAAAGTGAATGGATAATATTTTATCACAACGAAGAAGGATGACGGTGTTGAGGACGATTTCTTAAGGTCAACTGTAATTTGCCTTAATAATAATAATAAATAATAAATAAATAAATAAATAAATAAATAAATAACTATAATTTATCTGAAGGAGAGTTTACAAAAAGTCTACCTTCTAACTTTTTTTTTTTGATGATCAATGAATGCTACGTAAGTCAAGACCTAAATATATAGGAACTGGATACACTTGATATCAATCTCACAATGCTGATGACTACCTATACATAAACCCAAGAGAAGTGTTTCATAGTGGCGGCAACTACAAAATTTACCACCATGGAATTTCTCAACAAATGCCACTAAATGAACATTATCTTCTACCTGTCTTTAACTGATTCTTTTTCCTTCTTTAAGGTCAAAAAGCTTAATAACTTGTTGACATTGTGACAATTTTACGGGAGAATAGGGAAACGATATAATTAAGAACTGGTAGGGAAGCCTGATAGAAGCACCTTCAATGTCTCGTAAGTCATGAAAACAATGCCAACACTGGGAACAACCTTGTAGTATTCAGGCAGAATCCCTCCATACAAGCCTCGTAGGCCCTCAGACTTGATTATGTGCCCAAATGTCCCAAACAACCCAGTATTATAGACACGAGCTCGACCACCAGCCCCTTCCAATTGCATCCTTCTCCTCACAAGATCAAGTGGAAATGTTGTTGTTGATGAAAGGGTCGTTTGTTTTTTTGTCTAAAGCCTGAATAGTCTTAAATTTTTCTAAAAGCTGAATGAAGACTGAAATATGAATCTGAATGACATTTTTTTTTTTTTTTTTTCACATCTGAATGTACTGTTAATATGTTTATTTATTTAAAATAAAATTATCTGAAAATAAATAATTTTACATTTATACCCATACTAATTAAAAAAAGTAATTTAACATGCATCATTCTTTAAAGTTCAATTTAACAAAACAAAAAATTTATCAAAGAATATAATTGTTCTGCAAATAAAGTTCAAGTTCAATTTTTTGTTAAGAAAAAGTTCAAGTTCAATATGCACCAGAAGCCAAAAAATAAAATAAAATAAAAAAGTTCTTAATTTTTTTTTTTTTTTTTTTTTTTTTTTTTTTGAAATAGGTTCTTGAAATATATTGCATATATATGCTATAACATCTTCAAGCCACGGAATCTACTCAATACGGTAGACAAATTTATTGAGTACTAGATGAATAGTTCGATAAAAAAAAAATACAAAGTTTTTACCAGGATTGGATAGGAGATAGAGAAATTCAATTGTTCAATCCAATGAAAATTTCAGTATGAAGAAGTGATTAGGTTTTTCATTTTTATTTATTTATTTATTTTAATCTAAAACCCGTTTAAAATAAGAAATATGTTAAAGGAAAGAATTCTACACCTATCAAATTAGAATAAATTTAGAAATGTATCTTCTTTAGAAGGATAAACTTAGAAGTTAATATTTTAATTGTAAAATAGTGATTTGAAATTAAGTTAAAAGTCAGGATTTCTTACTTTTTATTTTAAGTTGCTTTTTTGATGTTTTTTAGTTGTTTGACCATTTAAAAAAAAACAAACAAAACAATTTAATGAGTTCAATTTAGACCTATTAAGTTTTAAGTGGAAAAAACAAACGAACCCTTAATTTCTATGTTATAGGTCATATACATTTCTTAAGTACAATATTTTCTCGATGTTGTTACTGTATAAGTAGATATCCAAATTAAGCATGTAGTGTTTCATCTCAACCTAAAATATTTGATGTCAATTTTTTACTCTTTTTTTTTTAATGAAAAAGTCATATATCCTTTTGTTAAAAGTCATAAGTACATTAAAAAGTCAATTTTTTATTTATGAAAAAGTCATTTCAAATTATGGAAGGTCTAAGCATATCCTTTTGTTTAAAATTAAGCTTGAAACAAAAGGCAGAAAGCACTTCCCTAATGCCGGCCATAATCATCATTGTCCATTGATGATGTTTCCCTAACCTAGGGTTTTACCAAGTAAATTCGTCTTATTTACTTTTTTGCATATTTATTGTCAATTGTCGTTAATCACAAGCATTGAAATTATACATTGACCGGTCCATCTTTCAATCCTATGAAAAATCACCATTGTGGTAGCCAAAAATGGCCCATAAGCCCAGAATGCAAAGCTCAGGCTCATCTCACTTTGGCCCAATTTGAGTAGCCCAACAAGAAAGGTATCGGCATGACTTGGTCGTTTGAATACCAAGTCAGCCAGCAGTTTACTTCATTTTGGGCAAGTGAGATACTGGGGGAGAGAATATCTCCACAAATCTCGCCCGAAATCACACCATGATTTAATTTTTCTGGTTAAAACGGTAACCTGAAGACTCCTATAAATGAAAAAGCATTTTACACTATCAAGGGGATTGAAAAAAGCTTATTAGAGCGTACTGAAATTCTGCACTAAAGAATCACGGCCACCAGAATCCAAGTTTTACGATCATTACAAACTATTGCTCAACCCAAGCATATCTAAGGCTAACGATCTAACACCACTTTATTTTCTTTCATTTTTATCTTTATCTTTTCTGTTCTTGTTATTTTTTGCAGGTTCATTATAGAAATCTCTATTAGGTTGATTGACCAATTTTTTTGCAGGATTATTAAACAAACGACAACATCAGACTGACGGTTCAACCCAAGTTGCATTGGACCTAGCAAAACACAACCCGATCCACATCGATTGTAGGTCGACCCCCTATAGTTTGGTACCCATCGTGGGGCCCATCGCAACTTTACAAGTATCAATTGAAACTTTCAAACTTTCAAACGAACAACAACGATGTCTGGCGAAGGAATCATCCCAACCATCGAAGAGCAGATTGTTGCATTGGTCGCTCAAATAGCAGCGAATGCAGAAAAATTACGAACATTAGAAGCTGAAAATGCTGCAATCCGGGTGACTAATGAAGAACTACGAGCCATGGTCAACGGCGTAGTACCCGACAACGAGGACGTCGAGCGCCTAGTTCCGGTCCTTAACGTCGAACAAGAAGTCGACCGACGAGCTCCGAACTCTCCAACAGGACCAGAGATCCCAAACTCAAATCCAAATGTCGGGCAAACCCAACAAACACCCCAGACTGCTCGAGTCAACATCGACCTTAACAACTTGCTTGTCCGAAACGATAATAAGCAAGATCCTGTTACGGGAAGGTAACCTAAGAATGTCTTGGGGACACCCGTGTCACTCCAGTCGACACCAGAATTGGTAAAATCTGGACCTGACCCATTAACCATTGCTAATTTGAAATTTTCTCGCAGGTTTGCAGAAATGGAAGCCCTTATACAAAGGATTCTGGGTGTTCTAGCTCCAATTAAAAGGAGCAACATTAATATCTTTGCAGACTCGCCCTTTGTCGACGCAATTGCACTTGTCGAGATGCCCAAAAAATTCAGCTTCCCAAATATGAAACAATATGAGGGAATGATTGATCCAGACGACCACATAGCGTAGTACAAGTAGAGAATGTTCACTGCAGTAATTCCACGTGACCTACGTGAAACGTGCATGTGCAAAGTCTTCGGGTCTAGCCTCAATGGTTTAGCTCTACAATGGTACACTAATTTGCTTAACAATTCTATTAAATCTTTTGCGCAGCTTACAGACACCTTCGTGGAGCAATTTGCAAGTAGTCGCAAGCTGGAGAAACAGTCGGACGACCTGTAAACTATAACCCAGAAACATGACGAAAATCTAAGGACTTATGTCGGTCGCTTCAACAGAGAAAAAGTTCAAATCCCTCACTGCAATTAGGCGACCGCGATATATGCCTTTAGAAAGGGAATCGGGTTTGACTCTGATCTTTATAAAGAATTAACCAAATATCCATGCAGGACAATGGAAGATGTGTTGGCCAAAGCATGGACCCAAATAAAATGGGAAGAAGATGAAGCTAATTATATAGGCAAAATCAACAATTATTCAAATCGTAGAAACAATCGAATGGATAGAAGGTCGAACGACAGAAGGGCAGAACCTTACCCGACTGGTGACAGATGATCCACTCGACAATACGGTGAAGGTTCAAGCAACAGTCGACCTTACAAGCGAGATTACCTAAGGAACCACGAGCAGAAGTACCAGAATACAATCTAAGCATCGAACCAGTCGACCTAGTAGCAATTATGAGGGAGATGGGGAAGACGATAAAATGGCCAAGAAAAATGAATGCTCTTCCAGAACATCGAGATGCAAAGCTGAGATGCGAATTCCGTGGAGATCATGGCCATCGAACTGAAGATTGTATCGCCCTCAAGTTTGAAGTTGTAGAACTGCTGAAACAAGGACATCTATAGGAGTTTCTAATAGAAAAGGGGAAACAAACCCTGGCCAGGCGAAACGACAAAAGGGTAACAAATTCAAACGACAGCCCACTAGAACCACCTCGACAAGACAGTTATAAATTTCATTGCAGGAGGTTCTGAGGTGAGTGGTATTAGCTATTCAGCAGCGAAGAGGCACACGCGACAGGTGTTAAACACGGAGATTCAACCAAGTAGAGAGCATCCGTTGACCTACGACGAGACCGTCATTTTCAAATCTACAGATAAATCAGATTTGTTTTCTCCTCATCACGATGCACTTGTTATTTCATTACATATTGCTAACTGTTTAACAAAAAGAATTTTGATTGACAATGGCAGTTCGTGTAATATTTTATTTAACAGTGCCCTAAGAGAAATGCAAGTCGATGAATCCAAGCTAAGCCGTCGGACGACAATGCTGACAGGATTCAGTGGGGAATAAAAAAGTACTTTAGGGGAAATCGTACTACCAATCTATGCTGAAGGCGTGAACCTTTACGTCAACTTCCTGGTGCTTGACTATCAGTAGCTGTTATAAGCAAAAATAGTCGTGGCAGACACGTCATCACTATATAAAGCCACGTAAGCAGGGGTAAAGGAAAGTCAACTAACGGAGCAAGAAATCCCTCGTGAGAACCTGTTCGGGAAAAGAGTAAGCTGCCCGACCACCAGCAAAGATAAGCTGCTCGGGCAACAAATCTTACTCGGGCAAATACTCGGCGTAGTCGGGAATCAGTGAAAACAGATAGTCATCAGCGTCTATATTCAAAACACAGGGCATAATCAGCGGCAAGCAACTCCATGATAAGCAACAGTGTGACTGCAGAGTTCAAATAAGGAAACTGGTAGATTTTTCGCAAATAAAGGAGGAAGAATCAGAGTCAGACTTGGATTCAACCGAATCAGGAAATATACAACAGAAAGAGAATCCGAATTCGTTTAGGATTAGAACACACAATTAGGGCACCACATACCAAACCCTAATTAACAACATGTATAAATACCCCCTTTATACACACAAATAGGGGAGACAAAAAAAAAAGAGCTTGAGAGAGATTATAGTACAATATTTTTGTAATCATTCTTCATAGTGAATTTGGCCTCGTTGCTTAGGCAACAATCCGTGGATGTTTCTCCGATCATTGGAGTTTTACCACGTAATTGTTTGTTTATTTCTAATTGTTTCTTTTTGATTTTAATCGCTCTCGTTCATAAATTATTGCAATTCAAAAGTAAATCATTAACTCGGTGACCACCAAAAATCACTGTCAACAATTGGCGCTAGAAGGAGGGGGACCCGAAAATTTGTGATAACAATGGCTGGCGAAGGAGATGGTAGCGATTCCAGGTACAGTCAAGGCGTGCCAAGTAACGAGCTGGAAGATGACACCACGCTCAATACAGCGGATGCCACCCTAACGACGGCAGACCAGTCAGCCGCCCTAGCTGGTATTCAACGTTTCCCCACAACTAATGAAGAAATTGCGCAACAATTTCATGCTTCTCTGCAACAACTTATATCAGACGCATCAAAGCAAGGAATTGACCTTTCCACCACGGGAGGTTTGATGTCGCCTCACAGTCTGTCCGCCCCAAACCAGCAGGCTGCGAGATTGCGTTCTGCAGTGGTGATACCAACTCCTGATGCACCCTTGAAAGCGAGACGAGATCCTAAAGGCAGGCCAGAAATATTATCCGAAAGGGTGAACAGGAGGAGTAGGGAGCATAGAGAGGGGAATTATTCTGACAAGGGTTACGATCAAGATCGGATAGTTGTAAATCGAGATCACCCTAGGAGGCGCTGTCATCGGAGAGACCGGTTTTCATCCTCGGAAGAAAGTGAGCAGAATCATCATCGCAAGCGCCAAAGGGGCACAGTATGGCTGCATGGCCTAAACCGAGATCGCAGAGAGTTGAATCCGGAGGAAAGGGGTCAAAAATTGACCAAAAGTCAAAATTTCAATGCGATAGGGGAACCAGAAGGAGACAGAGATATACTCATACAGAGTCTGACCCGGGAAGTTCAGAACAATCGTCTACAAATGGATGCTTTAGTCAGGCGGTATGGGCGTAATGAGCTGTCAGATGACGAATCCGGAAGCCCTTTCACTAGTGGGGTCCTAAGGACACCTTTCCCGGAAAGATTTAGGATGCCACACGTGGAGCTGTTCAAGAAAGATACCGATTCAAAAGAACACGTCCGGAGATATATGAGCGCTATGGCACAATATGTCAACAATGACGCACTGCTATGTTTGAATTTTCCTCAGACTCTTGGGGATCTAGGCTCCCAGTGGTTTTGTAGATTACCAGCAGCAAGCATAAGCAGCTTTGGCGAGCTGAGCAAGGCTTTCTCAAGGCAGTTCCTCTGGAATGTGCATAGAAAAAAATCGGTAGCTCACTTATCCCAACTCAGACAGGGAAAGGATGAGTCGCTAAAGAAATATCTGGGGAGATTTGGTCAGGAAGTGTCCGAGATTGGGAGTGCAAATGACGAAGCAATAATTGCTGCGTTCATCAACAACCTTCAGAATGGCCAATTGTCATTTGACCTCAGAAGAGCCCGGCTAACCAGTTACGCTGATATGATGGACATGGCAGGGGGGTACGCCCTGGCTGAAGAGGAAGAAATTGCCACAGGAGGTTACTTCGTGCATGGCGGTCGCCCAGAGGGATCCAAAACCAAAGACCAAACAAAGGCGCTCGATGCCAAAACAGACAAACAGAAGAACAAAGCACGGGATGGTCGGGATGGACGGCGAGCATACGACCCAAAAACCGATCAACCGCGGCAGAAGTTCCAAGGCAGATATACAAATTACACCCCACTGAAGAAAGATCAAGGTGAAATCTTGGCAATCCTAGAAGAGAAGAACATGTCCAAAGAACTGCCTAGGCAGTCAACATATGCTCGGAGGGACACCACCAAATATTGCAGTTTCCATAAGGAGAACGGGCACGAGACATCCAAGTGTTTCCAATTAAGGGACCACATCGAAACCCTCATCAGGGAAGGACACCTGAAAGACATTGTCCCCAAACAGGTAGACAGGACGAATGGACAAAAGGATAGCTGGCAGGACGGACGGGCAAGAAAGTTCAGTCCAAAGAAAGCTGAGGATGAAGGAGCAATTAACACCATCTTTGGAGGACCGGCAACTGGCAAGAGTAACAGGGAAAGGACCCAGGAAATTCGGGAGGCCATGGAGGCACGGAGAGACCTGGATGTCAATTCCATTGAACCCGACCCGAAAAGAATCAAAGAGGGATGGGACCCGATCATATTCACAGAAGTCGACTCACATGGAGTAGATGTTAAGCCAAATGACGCACTAGTAATCGGCGTGCGGATCGGTCATAGAGAGGTTTATCGAATTCTGATTGACAATGGGAGTTCAGTGGATATTCTAAGTGCAGAAGTATATGACCAGCTGAGGTTAGACAGAAAAGACCTACAGCCGTTTCCCACGCCCCTTAGAGGATTTGGGGGAGTCGAAGTAAGGTTGCTAGGAACAGTGAAATTACCCGTGAAGATTGGGACGACCCCTTACCAAAAAACTGTGCTACTCGACTTTGTGGTGGTGGATACAGAAAATTGGCCATACAACGCTTTATTAGGCCGACCATTTTTGAATAAAACCAAAGCAGTGACGGCAACTTATGCCTTCATGATGAAGTTCCCGACAGAATATGGGGTAGGAGTAGTTAAGGGGTCACAAGAGATGGCCCGAAGAGCAAACTTGTCAGTATACAAAGATAGGGAAGTACACCAAGTGTACGAGGTAACGGCCCAACAAAAGGTGGAAGAACCAGAAGAGCAGGCAGAAGTGCCAAAAGAGTTTGAATTGGATCCCAGAAAAGAACCTGAAGTCAGAAAGGATGAGCCGACCGAAGAAGTGGCCCTGAATTTGGCGGACCCGAGCAAGACAGTGAAGGTAGGGGCAAGTTTAAGTGGGCATGTCAAAACCCAACTGGTCACATTGCTAAGAAGTTATGAGGATGTTTTTGCTTGGGGTCACGAGGATATGCTGGGAGTAGACCCAAAGGTGATATCACATTGCCTTTCAATCAACCCAGAGTCCCGACCAGTGGTGCAAAAGAGAAGGTTGTTCAATCCAGAGAGAAGCGTCCCAATCAAGAAAGAGGTGGAGAAGTTACTTTCCGCAGGGTCGATAAGGGAAGTCAAGTACCTGGAGTGGGTAGCCAACGTAGTATTGGTTAAGAAAAAGAACAACCAATGGAGGATGTGTGTAGATTTCATTGACTTGAACAAAGTTTGCCCGAAAGACAGTTTTCCACTACCAAGAATTGACCAGTTGGTAGATGCAACGGCAGGATACGAACTACTAAGCTTCATGGATGCCTACTCGGGATACAATCAGATTCGGATGAACAAAGCAGACGAAGAAAAAACATCTTTCACCACGGATCAAGGTTGTATTGCTACAAAGTGATGCCTTTTGGATTAAAAAATGCTGGAGCAACGTACCAAAGGTTGGTGAACCGGATGTTTGCTCGGCAGATCGGGAGAAACATGGAAGTCTATGTGGATGACATGCTGACCAAGAGCACTACGGCAGAAAAACATTCGGAGGATTTGAAGGAAACCTTCGATGTTCTGAGGAAATATAAAATGAAGCTTAATCCCAGTAAATGTGTGTTCGGAGTACCCTCAGGGAGGTTTCTAGGCTTTCAGGTTCACCAAAGAGGAATTGAGGTAAATCCTGAGAAGATCAGAGCACTAGAAGGAATGGCTTCACCGAAGACATTGAAAGATGTACAAAGGCTGAAGGGATGTCTTGCGTCACTCAATCGGTTCATTGCCAAGTCAACAGACAAGTGCACCCCATTCTTCAGGGCAATAAAAAAGGGAAAAGGGCTCGAATGGAGCACAGAATGTGAAGAAGCCTTTCAGAAGTTGAAAGAATATTTGGGGAGAGCACCCATCCTCTCAAAACCGGTGGTGGGAGAAACATTGTACTTATACTTGTCGGTCACGGAGGTGGCGACAAGTTCGGTATTAATCCGGTTAGAGGAGGGGGTACAAAAGCCAGTGTATTACACAAGCAAGACATTGTTACCAGTAGAAACCAGGTATTCTCTGGTAGAAAAAATAGCGCTAGCACTAATCACATCGGCCAGGAAACTGAGGCCATATTTCCAAGCGCATACAATAGAGGTATACACAGACTGCCCATTGAAACTAATTCTTCAAAAGTCGGAGGTGTCATGAAGGCTGACCAAATGGGCTGTGGAACTGAGCGAATACGACATCAAATACACACCTAAAGCGGCAATTAAAGGACAGTCAGTATCAGACTTTATAGCAGAATTCATCGAGACCGATGCCGAGGTAAGAAGGACAATGGAAGATGAACGGACTGAAAAACTCCAATGGAAATTGCATGTGGATGGATCATCGAACACACACGGCAGCGGGGCAGGAATAGTCATAACAACCCCCGAGGGAGATACCGTGGAGTGTGCCATGAGATTCGATTTCAAAGCAACCAACAATCAAGCAGAGTATGAAGCCTTGTTGGCCGGCCTAAGGGTTTGCATAGCATTAGGGGCAGATGAGTTGGAAATTTACAGCGATTCACAAGTCGTGGTGAATCAAGTACTGGACGAATACCAGGTAAGGGAAGAGCACATGATAGTTTATTTGGACATTGCAAAAAGGCTACTTAGAAAGTTCAAAGTGTATAAAATCTCTCAGATCCCTCGGGAAGAGAACGAGAAAGCAGATGTTTTGTTCAAATTAGCTTCAGCCACCACAAGCATCAGATCCAAAGCAATACCAGTAGCACATCTGACTAAACCAAGTACAGCAGAATCAGAGGAAA
The DNA here is from genome assembly GCA_954870605.1 of Acer campestre. Taxonomy (NCBI): domain Eukaryota; kingdom Viridiplantae; phylum Streptophyta; class Magnoliopsida; order Sapindales; family Sapindaceae; genus Acer; species Acer campestre. The sequence continues at coordinate 54,335,791 of OX940800.1, read as the reverse complement.
TCTTGGTAGCAGAGATCCGACCAAGCCCAAGCGACTGGACATACAAACTCAGGAAGTACTTGGAGGAAAATATACTACCGGAGGATGCAGTAGAAGCAAAACGCATCAGATACAGGTCAACCCGGTACACAATCCTAAGGGGAGTGTTATACAGGAGAGGATTCTCCAAGGTATTGCAAAGATGTGTGGCCGATGAAGAAACCGGAAAAATCCTAAAAAGTGTCCACAGTGGAGTTTGTGGGAACCATACCGGGGGTAAAAGCCTAGCACATAAGGTACTTAGGCAAGGATTCTACTGGCCGACTCTGTTCGCAGAGGCACAACGATTCGCCGAGAGCTGTGAAACATGCCAAAGAATAGCAAACGATATTCGGCAACCCCCAGAATTACTCAGAAGTTTAACCTCACCGTGGCCCTTCACCATGTGGGGACTCGACCTAATAGGACCAATGCCCACAGGAACAAAGGGAGGGGCAAAACATGCCATTGTGGCGGTAGACTATTTCACCAAATGGGTAGAAGCAGAAGCAGAAGCACTTGTACATATTACAGAAGCAAACACCACCAGCTTTGTCAAGAAGAACATCATATATAGGTTCGGGATTCCGAGCGACATTATAACAGACAATGGAACCCAGTTCGACAACAAGAAGTTCAGAGAAATGTGTGAAGAATTCAAGATCACGAACTATTACGCATCACCTGCTCATCCTCAAACCAATGGTCAGACAGAGGCTGTGAATAAAGTGATCAAGCACACACTAAAAGCAAAACTAGAGGCAAAGAAAGGTGGTTGGGCGGACAAATTGCCCGAGGTGTTGTGGGCATACCGAACAACGATGAGGTCGTCAACGGGGGAGACTCCTTTTGCGCTGGCATTTGGGACAGAAGCTGTCATCCCAGCAGAGACAACTTTTATATCCCCCAGGATATAGTTATACAGTCCCGAACACAATATGAATATGCTGCAGCAGAACTTAGACGAACTTGAGGAAATCAGAGATACAGCACAAGTCAGAAATTCTGCGTACCAGCAAAGGGCTGCGAGGTACTACAATTCCCATGTTCGGGAGCGGAGATTCCAACTCGGAGACTTAGTGCTAAGAAGAGTATCCCCAAACACCAAAGATAAATCTTCGGGATCTCTCGCCGATAAATGGGAAGGGCCATACATCATCAAAGGGGTAGTAGGACACGGGGCATACATGATAGCCCGACCAGAGGGTAGTCTAGTACCCCGACCATGCAACGCACAATATCTAAAGATCTTCTATCCCTGAGGGATCCGACCACATTTTTATAATTTAACTTATTCTGCTTTAGCTCATTTTTTAGTCTCCACCTTTTTTATTTCAGGTTTATTTTTTGGTTTCATAATCATGTTCATCTAATGAAGTTCATGTTGATCATTCAATAAAGTTTAGTTGCTAGTACAGAGTAATTCAGCAGAATTGATTATCCATGAGCAAAATTTCTACAGCGGCCCACCAAAAGTTGGTCGAATAAACACCAGAAAATTTGGGCGCCATAAACCCGAGAAAGAGCGGACGAGTGGTGCCCGAAGGGCGAAAAAGCTATAATAGCATGCCCGCCTAGCTAAAGCGATAAGAACGTATCCCTTAGCAAAAGGCAAAACCGAGGCACCAGAATGAACTGGAAAACTGCTCGGAGCGCTGCTAGAAAGGCTAGTGAGATGCGCTGCCGTGTTGGCCGGTGCAAAGTACCCCAACGATTCGGCAAAACCTTGCACAGATAAAACCAGGAGACATCCTAGGTAACTTGTGCAAGGACCTTGACGTATGGTCGTGGCGAGCCTCGGCGTAACATTGAGGTAAAGCAAAATCAACAATAAAGGCCAGGTACATGAGATACTCGGCCAAAACCGCAGTTAAATAAGATACGCGGTTCAAATTGTTTAAAGGCCAGTTACATGAGATACTCGGCCAAAACTGTAGTTAAATAAGATACGCGGTTCAAATTGATGAAAGGCCAGTTACATGAGATACTCGGCCAAAACTACAGTTAAATAAGATACGTGGTTCAAATTGTTTAAAGGCCAGTTACATGAGATACTTGGTCAGAACAAGTTACCGGTTAAATAAGATACTCGGTCTACCCGACTAAAATGCCAGAAAATAAGGCCCCGAAGGACTAAAATCCCTAAGGACCCACAAGTTCAAAGAATGTAAGTACATACAGGCGAAATGAATTTAGATTGGCCCATTCAGGCATTCACGCGTTCGCATAAAACTCTCTTGAGAAAAAATCCGTATGTATATATGTGAAAAGAATACAAATGTACAAGTATAGTTACAATCAGTTACACCGTTACAAAAGAGGCTTGGAAGTTAAATACTCAAGAGAGTGGCGCTGGGGGTCAGGAGCTGCTTCCGTCAACATCTGGATCGGGCTCCATCACGTACTCACTCAGGAGGCTGTCATCCGAGGGCCAAACAATAACATCCTCCTTCTCATCGACCATCCAGTCGGTATAATCAGTCCCGAGGATGGGTCCCAAATCAAGTGTCTTGTTATCGATCCCCGCATTCTCACAGGCATAAAAAGTGGAGAAGGAGTCGGCAGAAGGAACCTCGAGGTGCATGGGATGTGGCGCTTTACCCTTACTTCTGCAATACGCGCGCCACTCCCTCATCTGGACCCGAAGAGACTCCAGAGAGGTATCCACATGCTTTTTGATTGAAAGGCTCCAGTTGGCCCTAGCCCGATCAGTCGCCCTATTCTTCTGCTTGAAGAATTCCCCAGCCGAGACCATTCCTCGCTGGAACTCGTGCAGAAGCAAAGCATCATAGGCTGGAGACCTCTTAAACCGATCGACACTTTGTATTTCCAGCTCCAGCCTAGCTTCCTTCGATAGGGACCTGACTGTCAAGGCCTGACTGTCAAGGCCTGACGCTCTAAGTCTTCAATTCGGCGCTCGTAAACAGACTTGGCGTCTTCAACGGACTGCTCAGCCTGGAGCAAAGCACCCTGAGTGGATGACAATTGATCCTTGAGAATCTTGACCTCCTCAGCAGCGGAAGATGCTCGCTGTTCCGCCTCCAGTTGTCGAGCCAGACATTGATCCAAAAGCACCTGACTCGACTTAGCACCCTCCCGGCAAGCCAGCTCAGCCCGAGAACGGCGGTCCTCACTCTCCTTTAGCTGGGCCTCTAGCTGCCTTATTCTGTCCGCCTGGGCTTCGCCGGCCTGACAAGCCCCGGACATCTCAGCTACCATCTGCAGCAAGTAAAAAAAAGAGGTATTACTTACGGACGGAGAAAAGAAATACGAAGTTTTAAACATAACCTAGGCTTTACTTACGTAAGAAGCGCTGTTGAAAAAGTTGTAGAGCCGGTCAGACACAGTCCCCGTCCTGAGATGACTCCAGTGATCCTCCCTGATGTAGGCTCGGCCTGAAGCCATGGCCCTTAACATAGACTCGAGGGAAGAATCATCAAGGTGGGGTGAGGAGCCTAAACCACCAGCATTGGCTTCAGGAAGCTCGGCAGATGAGGCTGCCCGGGGAACATCGGTTGAGACTCCCGTATCATCTTTGGTCTGGTCCATTGGAGGAGACATGCTCACGTTCTTTCCAGCATTACCCTCCCTCTCGTCACCCGAAGATGAGTCAACATAAGCAACTACTCGGGGAATTTTGTGGGTAGGGCGACCAGAAGAAAACGAGGCTTTTCTCTTTCCAAGTTGCCTCACCTCAGCATTGCTGTCCTCAGGAGCAGGAGTAGGATCAGCAGGAGTTGGAACCTCAGAAGCATGGGGAGTTGGCTCAACCGAAGTCGGAATCCCCGGAGTTACCACACCCGAATGTCGCTCAGCTGCTTCGACACCGCAAGGAGTAACACTAGGCGTGTTCGCAGCGGAGGCGGGAGAGCTGGCTCCACCAGGGAAAGTCGCCCGACCGGAATCGGAGGGGTGCCCCTCTTTTTCTTTGCCTTTGGAAGAAGGACCCCTTCGGCTGTCCAGATCAACTTCAGTCCTACTTATTCCAAAGCCTCTCGGATCACCCATGGGCTCTTTCAAACACGCAGTTATTTCTTGACCATGGGTCCCCTCGGGCACGTATTCGAGCACCCCCTCTTCATCATCATCCTCGGGAAGATCTTCGGGAGCGCTCCCTTCAGATTTATCGTCGGGAGGGGCTATTCCAGCGTCTCGCTGGCGAAGAGCTTCTTTCCGGCTAGCCTCCACAACGCCTTTCATCCGGCGTGCCAGAGCATCGCAGACCACGTCCACATCAAACACTTTATAAAAAAATAAAAATAAAAAGGGTGAGGATGTCCGAGTCAGTGGACCAATTCAAGGACAAGAAAGTAAAGAGTAAAAGAGAACGCAACTTACGGCGTCTGCAGCGTGCAGAAATCTGAGGAAAAAGGCGAGCTGTAATCATCTTCCCCTCATTATACAAATAAGGCTTACCCTTTTTCTCCAAAGGGCGGACAGCAGCCCGAGCCAAAGTCTTCAGCTCATCGTCAGTGAGAGCGGAAGTTACATGGTTCCACTGGGGCGAACAGAAGTACCGAGGAACCCTGCAGGTCATCCGAGTGCCACTCAGATCAAAACTGATTGATTGGCCCCAGCGTCCGCCCACAAAGAACCAGCTGTTCTTCCAAAATTTGTTTGAGGTGGGGAAGCCCCAAACAAATCCCTTCATTTTCTCATCTGTGGTCGGCTCGATTTCGCCCTTGACCACAACATCTTTCGGGATCCAAAATTCGGGCTGGGTCGATTGAAGAAAATAAACCCCTGTCTTTCCCACGGGCCTCAGCGCATAAAAGTGGCGGATTTCACTAGGAGTGGGAGGTGGCCGCTTCATTCTATGCCACATGTGCCACATGCACATCAAAATCCGATAGCTATTCGGAGTTAGCTGAGCTGGGGCAATTCGGGCCTCAGCCAAAAACCAAGTGATAAAAGGCTGGAGAGGAAGAGGAAGAGTAACACCGTAGGTGAGCATCACCCCGTAGATCGCCACGTGGCCAGGTGGAGGATTCCAGGCAGCTCGACCTTCAGCAGGAATTAGCGAAATCACATCGCTATCCAGATCGAACCGCTGCATATACCTATTTACCTCATCAAGACCGACCACATTCGGCTCAACATCATACGCGCATATGCGCTCGGGAGAGAAAGGAATGCGAGTGGCCCTATGCTCTTCTTCGACGTCATTCTCGACAAATCTCTGGGTCCCAACTCGGCTCTCCAGCGAGTGAGAATCTTTGTAAACTTTGCGAGTACTCATCTTTTTTCCCGGTCGTCTCCAAGGCCGAGTGTCAGCATAAGAGGAAGAAGAATCTGACCAAGCCGCAGGCTGATAGTCGGGAGGTGATGAGTCCGAAGAAACGGAATGAACTTCAGGAGGAGGTGGAACCCCGGAAGGAATAGAACTTTCACGGTAAACTGCAGAAACATCAGCGTCAGTGAAATGTGGCTGGTCAAAGAGAGGTGGTTTCAGTAAATTGTGGACAACCGATGCAGTGTGAGGCTGATCGGTCATTTATTGTATATGTTTTCGATCCCCATTCCTCCAGTCAATTGCTTGCTCCTTGAGTCTTTTAGTGCTTTAATGGGTGTGTTTGAGTGTTTTCAGGTTATTGGACCAGATTGATATATTTGAAGAAATTCAGATAAAAGTGCTATTTTGAAGTAGTCAAGGGTCTTTTCTAAAATTGAGCAAAAACGCTCTCGCACCGCTGCTATTTTCAGAAGAGAGGCGTCGCGGCGATTAATGGACAGAGGAGACCGCTGTGCCAAACGCTCCCTAACCGCTACCAAAGTGGCAGCGTTCCCAATTGTGTGCAAACCGCTGCCGGACCGCTGCGTCTTTGGCAGCGGTAGCGGCAGCGGTAGCCCGTCAGTGCAGATGACCCATATTGCGGGCCCCATAACTCTCAGCTCCGATTGAACTGTGTGTCCTGCCACCTATGGATTTGAAGCCCCGGAAGTCTAGTTTCCAACCCAATTTACGGCTTCTGAATCAGAATTTTCTAGAAGAAGTCATTCCCGTTTAAGTGTCCGAAGGTCAGATCAGTCAGTTATTATGCTTTCGGGATTTGTTTCGCAAGTTGTCGGAACGGGAAATATTACCTTCTTGGACATGTGTGGGAGTCTTGGAAAGAAATTAGGCATCTAATCCTTATCCTCCTTCAATAAGTAATCAATTTGGATGGATTAGGAAAGAAATAGAATCCCAAAAAGGTAGAGTTCTAAAGGGGAAGTGATTTCCTTGTTGTTTAAGGGCTTGGCTTAGCATCTACACCTATTTATGCCCCTTTGAACCCTAATTTCGAGAGATAGAGAGAGAGGGAGAGAGAGAGAGCCAGTCAAGGGAGGTCCCCGGCCACCAAAGGGGCCGTCCCCCTTCACCATCATCCATCTTTACACATCGGGGGTTTGCAAGACGAAGAAGATGCATCATTGAAGATTTGAAGAATTCATTGAAAGCCACAATGGGTTTTATCTTTTCTATCTCTTGTCTTTTTATTTCATCTATGTGTAACTAAATCCATACGAGGGATTCAATGTGAACCTCTATGAATACTCTTTGTTAGAATTGACTATGTTTTAGTAATTCAAGTTTCGTTTCGTTTCATTTCATTCAATTTGGGATTTCTTCTTGTCTATGCATGGTTAGTGCTAGTCTTGAATATAGGCTTTATATGTTAAGGTTGAGAGATGTGTGGGTTTCACCAGTCTTAACCAATAATCAATTGAATGAATGAATTTATCGTAGCAGGTTATTGCACGTTATCTTTGGTTCTCTTGTTCTTGTGCTTAATGGGTTTTCAATCATAGTTTTTATGCAGGGTTTGCTAATGACTGTGATTGAGAATACTTGATTGTGTGCTTTGTGGGTTGTAGGTTATAGTTGATATGCAGGGTTTGCTATTTACTCAACTGAGAAACGCTTGGTGTATGGTTGATGTATTTTCTGTTATAGTTTATATGCAGGGTTTGCTATTGATTGTAGTAGAAATACTTAATTTATCCCAGGACCACATAGCACTAATTATACATAATTTAAGAACGAACTCTTAACTTGATTAACATTCTTTGTGAAAGTCAATTCGAAGCATTGTGTAAACGTAGTTGGGGATCATTGATGACCTAGTCCTCTCACCTCTTGATCACATTCACATATTCTTGTTAACTGCTTTCTTAGTTTAATCTAGTTTTAATCTTAAATCAATCAAATCAATCTGAAATCTATTGGTTACTGTTACTTGCTTAGCTTTAATTAGAATTGGTTTTAGTTGATAGATCACTTTTTCTCGTGGGAATGATCCCTACTTTTCGCTGTACTTATCTCACGATTCGTGCACTTGCGAATTAGGTTTTTATAACACGATTTTACACATCAGAGGCTGTGAGCATCATTTTGCTCAATAGCAATCATACCAACAGTATAAAGACGGTACCTAGTTGCAGAATCCATGAGAACTAACCTCGATATAGCGAGAAATGGAGACGATAGAAATTGCAGAAAATCTTCGAGAGAAGGCCTGGGGATTGAAGCAGAAGAACTCAATAAGGCAGGAGATGCGGTTGAAGTAGATGAAGATGCGATTGCAGGAGATGCGGTTGAAGTAGATGAAGATGCGATTGCAGCAGATGAACCCAATAAAACAGGAGATGCGAGCAAGTTCTTCAGAGAATACGCGAAGATTGCAGGAAACGAAATAAGAAGAAGAAGAAAAGCACCACCATAGCCAGTATATATAGGCGGCACATTGATTTCAAAAAAAAAAAAAATCGAAACCCTAGGAGAAACACAAAGAAGCGGGAAAGCAGAGGGGCGTGGGCGATGACGTAGTATGTACGCAAGCGAACAGAAAGGTTATGTCTCATAAATGCATCACACCGCCATCGTGCCACAGCCAAACAAAAAAGGACAAGTGACAACCGAAGAGCGCATTGAGCCGCCAGTGAGCAGAAACGTCACCATCAAAAGATTTCTGAAATGATTGATAAATCGAATGCGTGCGGTCATAACTAAGACACGTCATTTAAGAGTTTTGAAGCAAACGAGGATACATTAATACAGAAAAAGACAAACGGGGACTAGTGGTAAATAAGTATAAGGTTAAATATTTGACCCGAGAGGAACTGACTCAGCAAGATCGGCACAAATATTTAAGGGGGTATTGTTATAGACAAAAATAGTTGTGGCAGACACGTCATCATTATATAAAGCCACGTAAGCAGGGGTCAAGGAAAGTCAACTAACGGAGCAAGAAATCCCCCTCGAGAACCTGTTCGGGAAAAGAGTAAGCTGCCCGACCACCAGCAAAGATAAGCTGCTCAGGCAACAAATCTTACTCGGGCAAATACTCGGCGTAGTCGGGAATCAGTGAAAACAGATAGTCATCAGCGTCTATATTCAAAACACAGGGCGTAATCAGCGGCAAGCAACTCCATGATAAGCAACAGTGTGACTGCAGAGTTCAAATAAGGAAACTGGTAGATTTTTCGCAAATAAAGGAGGAAGAATCAGAGTCAGACTTGGATTCAACCGAATCAGGAAATATACAACAGAAAGAGAATCCGAATTCGTTTAGGATTAGAACACACAATTAGGGCACCACATACCAAACCCTAATTAACAACATGTATAAATACCCCCTTTATACACACAAATAGGGGAGACAAAAAAAAAAGAGCTTGAGAGAGATTATAGTACAATATTTTTGTAATCATTCTTCATAGTGAATTTGGCCTCGTTGCTTAGGCAACAATCCGTGGATGTTTCTCCGATCATTGGAGTTTTACCACGTAATTGCTTGTTTATTTCTAATTGTTTCTTTTTGATTTTAATCGCTCTCGTTCATAAATTATTGCAATTCAAAAGTAAATCATTAACTCGGTGACCACCAAAAATCACCGTCAACAGTAGCCCTACAACGTAATTCTAAGGAGACCGTGGATTCATGAGATGAAGGCAATCCCTTCCACTTACCACCAGATGATAAAATTCCCAACAATGTGGGGAGTTTGCGAGATAAAAGGAGAACAAAGGGCAGCCAGAGAATGCTACCAAAACGCCATAAAGAAGAAAAAGGAGTCGTTATAGCAATTACAGGACTCCAAAGTCGAGTCGACTCCAAACACGCCAAAGATGGAGGATCTTGATGAGGTGTCGATCGACTCAAGTCGACCGGATCGTAAGGTGTTTATAGGGTCTAGATTATCAAAAGAAACCCGAGAACAATTGATCGACTTCCTAAGAGAACGACAAGTCAGTTTTGCATGGTCGCATTCAGACATGGTAGGCATCGATCTAGAGGTAATTGTTCACCAATTGCAAGTCAACCCCGATCATCAACCGGTAAAACAAAAGCAGAGAAAATTCACTCCGGAAAGAAACAAAATCATCAATGAAGAGATTCAGAAGCTGATCGACATTGGTTTGGTGAAAGAAGTTAAGTATCCCGACTAGCTAGCAAATGTCGTGGTGGTTAAAAAGAAAAACGGCAAGTGGCGGGTATGCATCGACTTCACAGACCTCAACAAAGCATTTCCCAAAGATTCATTCCCTTTGCCCCATATTGACATGCTTATCGACGCCACAGCCAGACACGAACTACTCAGTTTCATGGACGCCTACTCCGGTTACAATCAGATCCTGATGCATCTAGACGACCAAGAGAAAACCGCCTTTGTAACAGAGCGAGGTACTTTTTGTTATAAAGTAATGCCGTTTAGTTTGAAAAATGCAGGTGCCACCTACCAACGACTAGTGAATAGAATGTTCGCCAAAATGCTTGGCTCGACAATGGAAGTCTATATCGACGATATGCTAGTCAAGTCATTTGCGGCTCAACAGCACATCGACCACTTGAGGCAGTCGTTCGACGTCCTCGATAAATACGGTATGAAACTAAATCCTATTAAATGTTCTTTTGGTGTGTCGTTAGGGAAGTTTTTAGGGTACTTGGTCACACAAAGAGGTATTGAAGCAAACCCGGACCAAATCCGATCAGTACGTGAAATTAAGTCGCCTAGATGCATTAAAGACGTACAGAAGCTCATTGGTCGAGTAGCAGCACTGAACAGGTTCATCTCCAAGTCGTCCGAACGATGCCATCAATTTTTCAACACCTTAAGGAAAAACAAGTCTTTCAAATGGAACGACGAATGTGAGAAGGCATTGCAAGATTTGAAGGATTACTTGACTTCACCACCACTATTGTCAAAGCCAAAAGACAATGAGGCGTTACTCATATACTTGGCCGTCTCAAGTACAGCTGTCAGCGCCGTATTGGTTAAGGAAGAAAATGATCAACAATATCCTGTGTATTACGTAAGAAAGGCATTGCTCAACGCAGAGACAAGATACAGTCGACTGGAAAAGCTGGCATTAGCCCTGGTCATTGCAGCCCGAAAATTAAGGCTGTACTTCCAATGCCATTCCATTAAGGTAATAATTACTTATCCTCTCAAAAATATATTGTATAAACCTGAACTTTCAGGTCGACTGACAAAATGGGCTGTCGAACTAAGTGAGTACGACATCAACTTTCATCCGTGAACGGCGTTGAAATCACAGGTATTAGCTGATTTTATTGCAGATTTTACCCCTAACGAGAACTTGCAGGCTGAAAAAGAATTGGTAGCTCTTACGGAGACAGCGTCGAACGAAAAATGGTCCTTATCGATCGATGGATCAAGCAATATAAAAGGTAGTGGACGGGGATTGGTGCTCAAATCTCCTCACGGAGACATATTAGAGCAGTCCATCCATTGTGAGTTTCGTGCGACAAATAACGAAGTAGAGTACGAAGCACTAATTGCTGGATTAGACCTAGCCAAGAGCTTGAACATCAAAAACCTTCAAGTATTCAACGACTCACAGTTGGTCGTCCGACAAATCAACGGGTCGTATGAAGAAAGGGATCAAAGGATGACCGCCTACTTAGCCAAGGCCAAACAGCTTCAGTCGACGTTTGATGAATTCACTATCCAATAAATACCGAGGTCGGAGAATTCCTAGGCAGATGCACTGGCGTACTTAGGCTTGACAACAACCAACGGATCAAAATCAATTCCGGTCGTACACCTTACATCACCAACTATCCAGGAAGCAAAAATAATTACCCCAGTCGACAATGTAAGAAATTGGATGGACCCATTACTGGATTATTTACTAGCCGACATTCTACCTGGAGACAGAACTGAGATAAACAAAATCAAAGCAAAAGCCATTAAATTCTACATTTTATATGGTAAGTTATATAAGAAATTTTTTACAGGACCCTACTTGAGGTGTGTGACCCCATGAGAAGCATACGACGTTCTCAAGAGTCTACACTATGAAGAATGTGAAAATCACTCTGGAGCTCGAAGCCTGTCGAACAGAGCCATCACTGTAGGATACTACTGGCCGACAATACGCTCCTATTCTTAAAATCACGTGAAGTCGTGCGACAAGTGTCAAAGATTTGCACCTGTGTGCCATCTTCCCCTAGGTACGTTGAACTCAATTTCAGCCCCTTGGCCTTTTATGAAATGGAGGATGGATATTGTAGGAAAACTCTCAGCCGCACCTGGAGGCGTCGTCTACATGTTGGTAATGATAGACTACTTTACAAAATGGGTAGAAGTCGAAACTTTACCATAGGTACGCGACATTGAGGTACGTAATTTTGTGTGAAAATTTATCATTTGCAGGTTCGGGGTTCCACGAGAAATAGTGACCGACAACGGGTCCCAGTTTATTTCGTTCGACTTCAAGAACTTCTGCGACAAATATGGGATAAAACTGAGTTTTTTGACTCCACGTTATCCCCAAGCCAATGGACAGGCGGAGTCGACAAACAAAACGATAATTAACACACTGAAGAAGCGACTAGAAGCCGAAAATAGTGAATGGGTAGAAAAGCTCCTAGAGATCGTTTGGTCGTATCGAACTACTCGACGGTCGACAGGGGAAACTCCATTCTCCCTTGTTTATGGATCTGAAGCAGTAATCCCTATAGAGACACGACTCGCAACTGCACGAATTGAAAATCCAAACGATGCCCAAAATAGCCTTGAGCTCGCCTTCGAATTAGATCATTTGGATGAACGACATGATCGAGCGGCTCTAAGAATTCAGTAGTATCAACAACAAAGTCGCACGACATTACGACAAGAAAGTACACATCAGAACCTTCAAAGTCAACGACTGGGTGTTACGTCGTGTTTTCCAAAACACCAGAGAAGAGGGAGCCAAAAAATTAGGGCCATCTTAGGAAGGACCTTATCAAATAACAGATGTCGTTGGTCATGGAGCATACAAATTGCGAGGACTCGACGGTCGAGAGTTGAACAACAGTTGGAACGCCTTACACCTAAAACAGTATCATTTCTAAACTTTAATTACTGATTAATTTCAGTTTTTAACAGTTTTTCTTGTACTTCTGATACTAACGTTGCACAAAGAGTAATGATGAAAAACTTAGTACTAAGTTAAGAACTGAGCTCACAAAAGTCATTTTTTCATACTTCAGTCAACTTCGACACATTATATTGCTACGACACTATATTGTTACTACAACATTGACAGGTTGTACCCCGACATCTACTAAACAAAAACCTACTCCCAACATTCTTATTTAACAAACGAACGCTGAGAGTCAAGGGGACAGCACTAGACAAAAGTAGATGTCGACTGAACGCATGTACGCGGTTATCAGATGTAAAATGTCCATTGAACGTATGTACACGATTATCAGATGTAAAATGTCGACTGAGCGCATGTACGCGATTATCGAATGTAAAATGTTTACTGAATGCATGTACGCGATTATCAGATATAAAATGTCTACTGAACGCATGTATGCGATTATCAGATGTAAAATGTCGACTGAACGCATGTATGCAATTATTCTATAAATACATGCGATTATTCTATATATATATCAACCATGTTTTTTTATCGATTTTATCTATACTGTGATGTCGTCCGACTTACGCATGAACATAAGTTTATAGGCTTATTTCATTCAGATATTTTATCTTATGTAAACCCTATTAAAAGATGGTCGTGCCGTTTCCACATGAAAACAGATTTCATACTTCATAAATACATGCAAAGAGAAACTATAAATATTCATACGATCAAAATAATTCATAGTAAAGTAATAAATGGTCGAAACGACCAAATCATCCTTAATTACAGACATGTTGAATGAAAATCAAATATATCAGCTGGCAGGTGGGTTGACAGATGAAGCGACAGTTGATGGATTTGCAGGAGGATCGACAATGGGTGGATCGATGAGGGCAGCATTTGTGTCGTCGACATTATCAAGGGTTGCGTCATCACCAGGCGACTGCTCATCACCAGGAGACTGCTCATCTCCAGGTGAGGCCTCCTCCAGCCTTTTCATCTCTTCATAGAGGTCGATCATCTCTCGCATCATGGCATTATCCCACTTGGTATGGTTGCCATAGAGATAGTCTTGATAGAGCTCCACCTTCGCCTTGCAAATTGTAGCAGATGCAATCGACGTCAACTGTTCCTTCAAGCCAACAACAAGGCGTTGTTGCTCGTCGACTGCCGCGCGAGCCTCGATCGATTCCTGAGCATTTCAATCCCTCTCTGTCTTCACCTCCATTAGCTCTTTCTCAAGAGCCATGTTCTTATGTCGAAGCTCCTCGACAGTCTTATCGACCTTTGACTTCTCCATCTTCAAAACGTCGATCGCCTTTCTCTGCTTCCTGCATCTGTCGCTGATCACCTTGAACCTCTCTTATAGTTGCAGCTGTGCCTGCCAGCCTACAAAGCAGGAAAAAGTCATGTGAGACTTGCGTTATAAAAAACAAAAGAGATCAAATACAAACTTACCTGAAAAGTCGAGAGGATTGTCGTGTCCAACACTTCTTCTGTCCTCTTGGATTTCAGAATTTTTTTCATCCGCTGAAAGAATGTAATCAACCGTCTTCTTTAAAAATTTAGTCGGCTCAGGAAATGATGACAGTCCAGAAGAAGACATTGTCGTCGAGTCAGGAACAGAGGTAGAAGTCTGCTTCCTGGGGGTCGACTCGACTCTTTTCCCCTTGTCGAGCGCCAAACTTTTCTTTTGCCTTTTCTTCGTTGGGGATCACTCAGGGGAAGAAGTGTAAACATGTTTGAAAGACACTGAAGTGCCTTCCTTCGACTTGTCGGCTGCTTGGCTCTTTTTAGCCGCCGCTGCTCTTTTTCTGACCATTTCATCCCTGAATTTCTTCAGAGTGTCAGCATCGTTTGGAAGGTTCAGCCTTGCACTCGCCATCGATGTCACTGCGAAACGACGTTCATTATCAGATACAGGTGACAAGAATTTCATTTCATAGTGAAGAATTTCGAAACTCCTTATAATCCAGACATACGACACGAAGTCTTTCACACTAGGATAGGGCGCTCGCGACTTATTAAAAGTCGACCATCTCCATAAACTACTAGGCCTAAGTTTACCTTTTGTTAGCAGCACCTTACAACTTCTATCATTTTCAGGGATACCTAGCATTGCTTCGGTGCGAGCAGGAGCAACGTCGCACGACGGTTTACTCTCTATACCATTTATTTCTACAAAATAAGCTGAACATCAGCAAGAATAATTTCAGAAAAATAAAAATCAGGAAACGACAATAGTCAAACGATACTCACCAAACTGACTCCAAGTTCGACGATATTGATACGACTCATCCCCCATGAACCATGGACCATGGACCATCGATTGGAGGACCTTTTGTAAAAAAGTAAGCATCCTTCCAATGTCGGTCGTTCGTTCGTTCGTCGTCGTATCGGTAATGATCTGCTGCTCTTTACTCCTAGGCACCAACATATAACGATATCGGTCACTTATGTGCTCCTTCAAATAATAGTTATGAGGGAGGCTACCCATCCCAAAAGGTAAGTTATATCTTTTGCTGAGAACTCCCAGACTCAACAATATTCTCCAAGTGTTTGGCATCAACTCACCCGGAGCAAGGTTGTAGTATAATAGCATCCGTCGCACCAATTGTGGGATAGGGAATCTAAACCCTAAACGAAGAGTGTACTCGTAGAAACACGTCCACCCTGGTATATCCCAGTCCGTCCGCTCATATTCCCTTGGTGCGCGTAGCTCGACATCATTTGGGATGCCGTAAATCTCCCTCAACATACATAAATTTTCCTCTGAAACCAGACTAGCTGGACTTTCATCGAGGACACCTAATGGTTGACCGAATGTGGAAGCTTCATCTACATCGACATATTCCAGATGGTCGACTATCATTGCAAACGGCACGTACACCACCTTGTTAAAGTATGCCCTTCGTGTTTATTGCAACGACACTTGACGGATCCTCTATTGTAATGTGTTGATCTACATCTACCATCCCGCTATTGATTCCATCAACACTATCTTCTCCCTCGCTTGTAGTCCAATTATTTTGGGTCAGAGATCGTATCGTCGCTCGACAGGTTTACATCGTCGTTCGACATGTTGACACCTAAAGCTGACAATGCAAAAAATGCACAAGTCAGAAACTAATGCGCTACAATCACAACCTAGGGTTTCTAAAATCATATCCTAGGGTTTTTCGGCGAAAAAGCATCCAATCTTAAAAGCTAACCTAACCCTATAGGTTCTAGCATCCTACAAGTTGATCGAATCAAGCACTCATCTACAATAGTCGTGTCACGCGAATAAATACCAAACAACACAATTGACTATATGAAACAAGATCAAACAACAGAAATAATCGGAACACAGCAAAAACAACATAAGAACAATGAAGAACAACAAACACAAACCCAGAAATTAAACTTTAGGTAAATCTCTACATTGCGTCTATTTCTTATATATTTTTTAAAATAACAAGTTTCACGCAGGAAAACCAAGATATAAGTTTCACGCAAGAAAACCAAAAAAAAAAAAGAGTGGAATTTCCACTAACCTTGAAGGATTTTCTAAAAGATTCTGAGATGTATGAAGATTCTGAAGAAAGTCTAGACAGTCCACGAAAATCTGCAAAACAAAGCAAAACCTACAAAGAAAATCTGCAAAACAACAAAGAGTGTGCAGAGAAAGGAGAAGAAGAGCTTGTGTCTTTTGAGTGTTCTCTGAAAATAACTCAAGAAAACGTAACTCGAGAAAAGGAATGGTTTACTTATAAACCAATTCTCAACCATACCTGCCACGTGTTAATACCCCATTAATTACCACTTAACCAAGGTAGCCTACTTAACCAGAATAACTATCTGTAATGATGGTTTTGAGTTTTGAAATTTGAAAGGACTCTATCTTGAACAAAGCCAGCATGCCTAAATTAAATACATGTGACGTCATCCTAGGGTATTGAAACGATAGGTGTCTTTTCAATTTGACCCTTTTACTGGCCTCATTATAGAATGTTCGTCATAGAATGTTTGTCGAACGACATTTGGGAACCTAGCGCTCTATTGCTGTCATTGATCGAGTCGACTCAAGTTGATGTATTCGAACGACATCAAGAACCTAATGCTACAATGATTAGCTACAGATCAGGTCTAGCTATGGATCAGGTTGATTCAAGTCTTTTCGTTCGATAAACGTTCGACTGGAAATCGTTCTACTTCATTGAAAAGTTTAAGTCAATGGAAGATGTTGTCGCTCGACAACGGTCGACTCAATATAAATCACTCTTTACTTCGTTGAAAACTCCCTAGAGAGTGGGGGACAAACTGTGGTAGTCAAAAATAGCTCATAAGCCCAGAATGCAAAGCCCAAGCTCATCTCACTTTGGCCCAATTTGAGTAGCCCAACAAGAAAGGTATCAGCATGACTTGGTCGTTTGAAGATCAAGTCAACCAGCAATTTACTTCATGCTGGGCAAGTGAGATACTGGGGGAGAGAATATCTCCATAAATGTCGCTCGAAATCACACCATGATTTAATTTTTCTGGTTAAAACGGTAACCTGAAGACTCCTATAAATGAAATAGCATTTTACACTATCAAGGGGATTGAAAAAAGCTTATTAGATTGTACTGAAATTTTGCACTAAAGAATCACGGCCACCGGAATCCAAGTTTTACGATCATTACAAAGTGTTGCTCAGCCCAAGCATATCTAAGGCTAACGATCTAACCCCACTTTCTTTTCTTTTCTTTCATTTTTATCTTTATCTTTTCTGTTCTTGTTCTTTTTTGTAGGTTCATTATAGAAATCTCTATTAGGTCGATCGACCAAGTTCTTTTGCAGGATTATTAAACAAACGTCAACATCAAACTGACGGTTCAACCCAAGTTGCATTGGGCCTAGCAAAACAAGACCCGATCCACATCGATTGTAGATCGACCCCCTACAACCATCAACACATATGTTGGTTGAAGTTAAGATTAATATGTGATTATGTGGTACTAATAAGTAAATGCTAGCCTTGACCTTTCGAATGCCATTTAAAAAAAAAAAAAAAAAAAAAAAAAAAATTTGGGACAAAGTGATCAATGCTTCGTAGGCCATGGCCAAATAACAGAAGAACCGAAGGCTCGCTGGCTCTATTTGTTTATTTATTTATTTTTATTTTATTTAAAAAAAAAAAAAAGATTGAGGGCATGAAAAAGAAAAACCTTTCAAATTGATCAGACAACTTCATCAATATTATTCAAGCAATTATTTGACATAATATTCCTTTTCTTTAAAATTTCATTCTCTGCTGTGTATTTTCTCACCTGCATGCACATATTGGATTTTATTTATTTCATGTCATTCAACATCAAAGATCAGAATTCAGATTATGATCATATATATAATTAGATGTCGAATTATAGTTGCTGCAGGTGAAGAACGGGTTCCGTGACAGAGAGCAAATATTACATTAGGATCGGTTGATTTGAGTTCATAAAGTTTACCAACAATTGCTTCTTTCGGGTGATCTTGCTGGATCAACTCTATAACGTTACACGCTTTATTATAATACTTACATCGCTTGTGTTTTTTTCACCTCTTTAATGCTGAAAGATGATGGACTCCTTAGAATATAGTGTTCAATTGTTTGAGCATTTATGGTTTTGCCTCCTATGCTGAGGGTTGCCTAAAATCACAACATTTACAATAAGTTGTAAAAATCAATGTCATTTAATCTTTTCATCTTAGAAAACAAGTTCAAAATCTAATTAAAATTATATATGGTCTTGGAAGAAAGTCGAGATCCAATGCTTACAAATTTTTTTTTTTTTTTTTTTTTTGGCTATTGAGGATCCCGGACTTCGTCTAAGCACCCACCCGTTTGTCCGTTTGTCCTCCCCAACCACGTGACACACCCATAACCAACTTGTTGGTTCTGACGGTCTATTTGCTGGATGTTATGGAGTATGATAGATAGGAAACCTCGGCCCACGCCCCCGGTCACACAAAGATGCAAACAGATAAATCAGAACTCGCATTCGTCTAGGTAGGATTCGAATCCCTGACCTGAGAGTTACCCGTACCCCAAGTCTGTCCTTCCACCAGCTGAGCTAACACCTTGATGGTTGGCCACAATGTAATTGCCAAGAGTAGAACCAATGACTTGAGATTTTCATCCCAAGACTTGGACCGCCAAGACAACCATCTCCTGGTTAATGCTTTCAAAATTCAATCAATCTTTTCTTGTTTAATTTTAAACGAGGATTAAACAAAGTTAATGAAGAGGACAGGAGTTAATTTTCTGTTATTAAGAAAGAGTTGTTGTTCTTTGATTCTTTCTATAAGATTTTAAAAAACAAGTAATGATATAGATAGATGTTGGGGAATATAATATATATTATTTTTTCAATTTGTGCATTTTATTAGATATATTCATATTTGACTTCCAAAAGAAGGAAAATTAGCACTATATATATATATATATAGTTTAGCCATTGTACATTTTGTTATCAGAAGTGCAACCGGCTGTTGAGGTCAAATCTTGTACATTTTTTGATCAAAAGTGTAGGCTATCGAGATCCGATCATATATAATTGGTTTGGATATATGCTTAATACTCTCATAATATTGAGAAGAGAGGTGCACACCATATATGTTAAGTGGGGATGCCTCCCAACCCAACATAGATTTGAATTTATGAAATTTGGTTAAACATTTATTTTTTTAATAAATACTATATGATTTAATTTTAAATAAAAATTATGTTCCATCTAATTATATTGAATTAATCTAAATCTACATATTTTGTAAAAAAAATTAAAAAACCTTATTTTGTAATTAAACCTCATTTAATGACAAAATTATCCTTTCTTTATTTTTATTTTTTTTGAATAAGTATTTTATTAAAGGAAGCCAACGCAGCAACAGGCTGCAAACTAGCAGCAAAAGCACCACAACAGCCCAAACAAGCGCAAAAGGGCCACAAGAGAACAGCAGCGACCCAAGCAACAAACAAAAAGAAAAAAAAAAAAAAAATAGAGCAAAAACAGCAGAGCACAAAGCAATCAAACATCCCCCCACTCCACGAAGTCCCTAGATGAGCTCGAACCCATTTTTGCTAAACTATCAACAAAAGAATTGAAGATTCTTGAATCAAACACCACCTTAATGCAACCAACTGACTTTAGCATATCATGAATCTCGTAAATAGACTAAACTTGAGCTAAATGACCAAAATCACCATTATTCACCAAAGAAACAACAGTCTTCGAATCACTTACCACCATGATTTCCTGACTTGACAGATTAGAGTTGGAGATAACCAGCTCAAGCGCACGTTTGATAGCCCAAAGCTCAGCAGTGTTCGAATCCAGAATCCCCAAGTAGTAAGAGAAAAGACCCTTTTTTTATTTCTATTGTATTGTATTTTTGTAACTACATCCCACCCACACCTATTTTATTATTATTTAAAAATTTGTTATTTTATATCTTGTTTTCCAAAAAATAATTTTTTAACTCTTAAATACGTAAATTATATCGAAATGAATTGGATTTTGAACTGATTTTAATTGCAAAAGGTAGATTAAAATTACAAAAAAGAAGATAATACAGGAAATAAATAAAAACAGCAAATTGCCTTTGCTGCCAAAGGGGAGATTGGTGGTATGTGAAATGCCCATAAAATTAACAAATCAACGTCATTGCTAATTTGCTATTTATGCGACTATGCATTGACTGTTTGTAATAAACAAATACATCCAAAATAGAGGTGAGTAGCTACAGAATTTTTCTCTCCTTTTTATCTGAATAGTGTGGGGGTTTTTTTAGGAGATTTTTCGAATTCACGAGTGTCTTCCGATCGGAGCTACAACCTGTAGACAATTTCAATTTGAAATTAGTATTTAGAAGATAAGTTAGGGTTTAAGAAAATAGAACAAATTTATAAAAGCCATCAGGGGCAAGGAAATCACAACCCAAAAAAGTTCACAACAAAGCCAACCAGGGAACAAAACCCAGCTAAAACAATAGAAACATCCCAAAAATTAAACAAAAGTGAAACAAAGAAACAAAGCAACAAAAAAGGACCAGATCAACAAAAACACCACCAGCCAAGTCGAGCCAAACTACCCACAACCCCTACTAAACGCCACCCAAAAAGCAGATGATAAAGAGAAAAAAACAGTGCAAAAGCACCCGAAAACTTCACAGAACACCCCACTCCACAAACAATAGGAGTGGGTAGTACGTTATGGGTATACTTACAAACTATAATTCAAATAATAAGAAAATGGTTATACATAATTCAAAAAAGAAAAAGGAAAATGATTACTAACTTATGGGTATACTTACAAACTATTTAGTTATTTTAATCATTTCAATTAAGGGTAATATTAAAATTTTAAAAATATATTAATTTGGGGTGTTCATACTGTTATTTGTAAAGAGTACAAAGTATATGAGAAAAGTACTCAGAGGGAAAGTGAAGCTTTAGAGCTTTTCGTGAAACTTTATTCATGGAGATTTTGCATTTCTTAATTGTTATTTGATATTACAGAGTACTTAGCAATGTATACAATTTACTTTTTCACACGCTAAAAGCATTTCTGAAATCTTAGCCAATCACAATTGAGCAATTGATTTTAGTTAGACTAACTGTAACTAACATTACATTTAACGTCTAACAACTTTCCTAATCTTCAATCAGATTGTAATGAAACCACTGATTAACGGTTTCCTTCCATCACCGTTAACATTGGTTTGTTGATTGTAGCTTATATAGCTTACGCTAGTTGAAGACCATCAAGGAGCTTTGTGATGCTCCGTTTTAGCACCAGAATCTCCTTGGTTATCATTCCCCCGCAAACAGAGCTGGGGAGAATTCATCAGGTTAAGTTTGGAGCATAAAAAACGAAACATTGCTATAGTAAAACTCTTAGTGAAGATATCAGCCAACTGATGCTCAGTAGGAATATAGCGAGTGTCAATTTCTCCCGAAGCAACCTTTTCACGGATAAAGTGAGTATCGATATCGATATGTTTTGTCTGCTGATGAAACACAGGATTTTGTGAGAGAGAATTTGCGCCAATGTTGTCGCACCAGACCATGGACCCTTTGTCAACTGGAGTGCGTAGCTCAGAGAGAAGAGAAGGAAGCCAGAGAACCTCTGTTGTAACTTAAGCCATAGAACGATATTCCGCTTTAGTGCTAGACCGCGCAACAACTCATTGTTTCCTTGAGCTCCACGAGACCAGATTTCCACCAAGCAAAACACAGTTGCCGCTGGTTGATCTTCGATAATCAATGCAGCTAGCCCAATCTACATCTGCAAAGGCCTCAAGAGATGGATGTAAAAATGGTTTGAAGTGTATGCCAAGATAAGGTGTTCCTTTTAAATAACGAAGCACTCTCTTGCAGGCTTGCCAATGAGTTGTTGTTGGAGCCACAAGAAATTGACTACGTTTGTTGATAATAAAGGAAATGTCTGGACGAGTGTTGGTGAGATATTGTAGTGCACCAATTATACTTCTATAGAGTGTAGGATCATTAAAAACAGGACCATCCGATAGAGACAATTTGGTGCCAGCTGCAACCGGAGTATCACAGGGATTGGAGGCTTCCATGTTGGTTTTTTGAAGCAGGTCAAAGATGTATTTGGCTTGAGTCAAGTATAGCCCTGTATCATAACGATAGGCCTCAAAACCTATGAAGTACTTCACAGCACCAAGAGTCTTCGATACAAAAGAGTTGTGAAGGGTGTCAATAAGCTTCTTGATAAGAACTTGATTATTCCCTGTGATTAGAATATCATCCACGTAAACCAACAAAAATATTGAGTCTGAACCAATGAACCTTATAAACAAGGAAGTATCAGACGCAGAATTGGTGAATTCCCAAGACAATAGGGATGTTTGAAGCTTGTGAAACCAGCTTCTAGGTGCTTGTTTAAGTCCATACAAGGATTTATGTAGCATGCACACATGGTTAGGCTTAGAAGGATCAATGAAGCCTTCCGGTTGGGACATGTACACCAGTTCAGTTAGATCACCATTTAAGAAAGCGTTATTGATATCTACTTGTTCAATGATCTATCCATTTGAAACAGCTATAGAGAAGATGACCTTGATAGTAGATGCCTTAATTACGGGACTGTACGTATCTGAAAAATCCAAGCCAGGAGTTTGGTGAAACCCTTTGGCCACCAAATGAGCTTTATGCTTCAATAAACTCCCATCTTGGTTGCATTTAGTCCTAAACACCCACTTACAACCAACTATATTCATATTATCCGTAGAAGGAACAAGAGACCATGTTTTATTAGCTTGTAAAGCACTGAATTCCTCATGCATAGCCTTAAGACATCTAGGATCTTGAATGGCTTTCTTAGCTGATGTAGGGTCGGTTTTAGCTAAAAAACTACTGGATAGATAAGAGAACAGTCGAGGCTTGATAATCCCATTCTTTGATCTTGTCTGCATTAGATGTATGGAGGTAACTGCTGGACAATGTTGAACTGGTGCAGCAGTATTATGTTGAGTAGGTAAGGGATCAGAAATTGAAGAGTCAACTAAGTCTAATGAAGATCTTTCATTAGCTGATAAAGGAGATGGCTGAAAAGTCCTTATCGCTTGAAGAGATGGACTAATATGAGGTGATGAAGGATGATAATGTTGTTGTCTCGAATGCTGAGACATATTAGTAGCATTAGGATAGTTGCCATTTTTAGAAAAAGCTTGTACATGTGACAACACCCTCTGCATATCAGATAAAAGAACACTATGAGATATAGAAGCAATCTGTGAATGATTTTGAGCTAGAAAAAGTGTCATAAAGGGAAACTCCAGCTCATTAAATTCCACATGTCGTAACAAATAAAACCTTCCAGAAGGGTGTAGACACTTGTATCCTTTGTGCAAAGGACTATACCCTATGAAGAGACACTTTGTTATATGGAGGTTGAACTTAGTCTTGGAGTAATTTCTGAGATATGGGAAACAACTGCAGCCAAAGGTCTTGAAGAAATTATAGTTTGGTTTCTTGTTGTATAATTTCTCAAAAAGAGAGATGAACCTGAAGGATGCAATTGACATGTTATTGATGAGAAGAACAGCAGTGCTGAAGGCCTCATACTAGTATTTTAATGGTATTTTGGCATGAGCTAAAAGTGTCAAGCCAGTCTCTACAACATGTCTATGTTTCCTCTTAATTGCTCCATTTTGTTGATGAGTGTGAGGG
The DNA here is from genome assembly GCA_954870605.1 of Acer campestre. Lineage (NCBI taxonomy): Eukaryota > Viridiplantae > Streptophyta > Magnoliopsida > Sapindales > Sapindaceae > Acer > Acer campestre. The sequence goes on along the minus strand of OX940800.1, from coordinate 54,312,206 downwards.
CAAGACATTTGAACTTGAATTCCCTGTTGAGCAAGGCAGGAAGAAAAGGCAACATACTTTCCACCCATATCAATGTGGAGACTCTTTATTTTCCTATCAAATTGCAACTCAACATTCCTTTGAAACTTTTTAAACACCTCAAGTGCTTTAGATTTTAACCTCAAAGGAAACAGCCATGTAAATCGTGTAAGAGCATCAATGAAAGAAATATAGTATCTAAAACCCTCTGTTGAAAGCATAGGGGCCGGACCCCAAATATCGGAATAAATGAGTTCAAGAGGAGCTGAAGCAGTAATATTCACTCTTGCAAAAGGTAATTTGTGAAGTTTACCAACCTTAAAAGAATCACAAAAATGAGATATATGAAACTTTAAAGTAAAATGAATGTTATTTAACATTTTTTTTTGAAGTATTAGAGGAACTGGATGCCCCAATTTTGCATGCCAAACATTGGCATTCACAGAAGCTAAATTTGCTTATTGTGACTTGGACTCAAACATTTGTCCAAGGCTATTCTTATTTTGAGCAAAAAAATAGGTGGAACTCTTTGTTGAGCTATTGTTTGTGCCTGTTTTGTGTTCAACAAAACGTGAATCAATAGCACCTACTAGCTCCAAGCAATACAACCCATTTTTAAGAACTCCACGAAGCAAAACCTTCTTTGTTTTGAGGAGCTTAATAACACATTGATCACCATAAAATTCAACTAAAGCTTGGTTATCATAAGTAAACTTAGAGATGCTAAGCAAAATTTTCGTTATTTGAGGAACATACAAAATATTCTTGAGTTGTGAATTCTGTGTAGGCAGTGTATGTGACTTAATCAGAGTATGAACAATATTAGAAATAGCAAGTTGATCTCCATTCCCTACAACAAGTTTATCTTTACCTCGATAGCTTGATCGTAAGGAGAGATTGTTAAGATCGGAGGTAATATGATTAGTTGCACCACTGTCAACAAACCACGCTAGGTCATTGACAGTCTCTGGAGTGGCTAGATAGGCTGAAGCTTGATAAAAATTGGCTTGTGGCTCTGTCATGTTGCTGTTCATGTTAGCTTGTGAGGAATCGAGTAACATTTGACCATTAAATCCCTGTTTCTGATTAAAGAAAACATGATTTTGTTGTTGATGTTGGCCATTAAATCCTTGTTGTTGATTAAAGAGAGCATGCTTTTGTTGTTGATGTTGAGGAGGTCCTTAAAATCCATGATCAAATCTATGATAACACTTTAAGGCACTATGACCAGGCTTATTACAAACCTGGCAATGAATTCGCCCTCTGCATCTTCCATTTCTGCCTTTTCCACGATTTCCTCCTCCTCGATTGTTGAATGAGCCACCATCTCTTTGGCCTCTTCTTTCTTAAGTGTTATTAGTCACATAGAGAAAAGTACAAAGTATAACAGAGTACAAAGTATATGAGAAAAGTACTCAGAGAGAAAGTGAAGCTTTAGAGCTTTTCGTGAAACTCCATTCATGGAGATTTTGTATTTCTTAATTGTTATATGATATTACAAAGTACTTAGCAATATATACAATTCACTTTTTCACACGCTAAAAGTATTTTTGAAATCTTAGCCAATCACAATTGAGCAATCGACTTCAGTTAGACTGACTATAACTAACATTACATTTAACGTCTAACAACTTTCCTAATCTTCAATCAGACTGTAATGAAACCATTGATTAACGGTTTCCTTCCATCACCGTTAACATTGGTTTGTTGATTGTAGCTTGTATAGCTGACGCCAGTTGAAGACCATCAAGGAGCTTTGTGATGCTCTGTTTTAGCACTAGAATCTCCTTGATTATCATTATTAAGGGGTACAAATACCACAACTCTTACTAACTTCATGATTGGTCCTAAAAAGCTCCAGGAGCTGCAAATCTCAGCAAACAAACCAAACCAAACCTTTTCATTGAAATAAAGTGCAAGTTTTTTTTTTCAAATTTTGATCATTTTCTTGAAATTCAACTATCAATTGATGAGAATCAATTAGTAGGGGACTACAAAAAAAGCATCATCCAAAAAAGTAAAAAAAATGAAGAAGTTATCAAAACCATTACTTACACGAGTGATTTTGATTCTTTGTCAAAGTGAATGGATAATATTTGATCACAGCGAAAAAGGATGACAGTGTTGATCAACTATAATTTGTTTGAAGTAGAGTTTACAAAAAGTCTGCTTTCTAACTTAATTTCTATGTTATAGGTCATGTACATTTCATAAGTACATGTAATATTTTCTCGATGTTGTTACTGTATAAATAGATATCCGAATTAAGCAAGTAGTGTTTCATCTCAACCTAAAATGTTAGAAGTCAATTTTTTACTTTTTATTTATTTATTTATTTATTTATTTTTATTTTTTTTAATGAAAAAGTCATACATCCATTGCAAATTATGGAAGGTCTAAGCATATCCTTTTGTTTTAAAATTAAGCTTAAAACAAAAAGGCAGAAAGCACTTTCTTAATGCCATAATCATCATTGTCCATTGATGATGATGTTTCTCTAACCTAGGGTTTTACCAAGTAAATTCGTCTTATTTACTTTTCTGCATATTTATTATCAATTTTCGTTAATCACAAGCATTGAGACCGGTGGATCTTTCAATCCTAAAAAACATCACTGTCTTTTTTTTTGAAAAGCAAACTTTATTCAACAGGCTAAACAGCCAAGCACAAACACCCAAAACCAAACAAAGGAACAAAACAAGCCCAAAGCCAGCAACCTCAAACACCTGCTACAGAGGCTACACAATAACCACTGTCGCTGAAAATTGAAACACAGCATCAGAAAAAAGAAAACCAAACAGCATCACCAACACCGAAAACCCCACAAAACAAGAACCCAACCCCAAAGCAACAGCAAAAAGAACAGCAACAGGGTTCGAAACAAAAGAAAAGGGGACATTACTATAGATCTGCCATGTTGGCTATGTCCTCTACTTCCCTACTTGCAATCACTTCAGCCATCTCCTGCTCATTACCAGAAAAATTGAGACCTATTAACTTACCAACTTCCATTACTTTCGACACTTCTTCCTCAATGATCCTAGAGTATCTTGTCTTCATATTGTGTTTGATAATGGGTCCTTTGCTGTATTTCCCTTTCTTAAAACCTGCCGGATTATGAATTCGAGATCCAGAATCAGCAACAACCGCCTCCTCTTCGGCCGCCTCTGAGTTCTGAGCCAAACTTTCCTCTCTAGCTCTCTCTTCCTCAATCGCAACTGTCGATTCCACCAAAGCCTCCTTCAAAGAGCTGTTGTCTGTCGAATTCCCATTTTCAGAGGAAACACTAGGCTCTTCAACCACCTCAATACCTTTAGAAGGTCTCACTTCCACCAAGCCCAAATCCACACATAACTCAATGCTATTGTCACTGATCTGAGATACATTTGGGATGATTGGAAGATTACAAAAAGAGACTTTCTTGGGCTTAGAAGGCCCACCTGACAAAGAGCCACTCTCATTCAGAATTCGGTTGACCTGTCTGCTAGAACTCTCCCCTCTAGACTTCAAAGAGTCCTTAAAAAATCTGATTCCCAAGCTTAATTCAGACGATGAAGAGCTTTCCTCACAGCTAATGACAAGATTATGACCCTTGTCTAAATTCAATTTTCCATTAAGAATTGATCCAACCGAAGGCTTTTTCAATGCTTTACCCACCCACTTCATCTTACCTTTTGCTGACACCCCACGTTTACTTTGAATTTGTAGACCATGCTTTGCTTTTGAGACTGGTTTTCCAGTCTGACAAATCTGACTTGGAAAGACCTTCCCCAAGCCTGCTTGTTGCTTTCTTGGACTAGCCAACTCTTCTACTGCCTTAGTTTGAATATTTTGAAAACTTTCCACAGCTGGGGACATCTCCACCCCTACCGAATATTGAAACTTAGACAACCCCAAAAAACGTTCCATCCACCGAATATCAACTGGGACACAGTCCTCCTCAAGTTTCACCACATACGATTTCTGACCAACCTCAACCTTGACATTTGTAGAACACAACTTAGATTGAGATACCAGCACTAACAGCCTACCCCTATCAAGACGATTACGATTCTCCACCTCCTCTTCTACCAACAGAGGTTCTCCTACCATCCAGCCTAAATTTTTGAAGAAATCTGATGACCAGCACGATAAGGGAGCTCCCCAGCAGTTAATCCAGACCAATCTAGACTGAGGGATCACCGAATCTGACCACCTAACCATTGCTGAAAAGGTATCTTCCCACATAAATCTGTTATTAATGAAAGCCTCCTTATGGGGAGCGGAATCTAAACACCATAGGATACTCTTATCTCCCATATACGATGACGAAAAAGCAAAACCAGCATCCCGAAGACGTTGATTTACCCTGGATACCTCCGCAAAATTCTTCAAAACCCCCACAGCACACCTGCTTAACCACTCCTGCTCTCCCTGTCGAAAATCCCAAGACATCTTTAGCATTCTCTCCTCCTCCTTCACCTTGACCTTTGATATGAAACTCTTGTCCTGAAGCCCTCTCACTACATCCACAAAGGACCGATCCTTTTCATTAGCTATCTGACCGTAATCACCCCCACCTCTACTAGACTGATTCTTCTCCTCATAAAAAGAAGTCCTCTGATTCACCGGAAAGACTCTCCTGTTAGACCACCCATAATTCGCCACTTTGGACACAATAGGCCAACCATACACTAACATTCCATCAGTGCTTTTGGCCACTTTGACTGCTTCCTCTAGAGACTCAAAACGGACAAATGCAAACTTGCTTCTTCTAAATCTCTTTTCCATAGAAATGAAGACATCCCTTACCTTACCAAAGGGTTTGAAAACATCCCATAAGCACCTCTGCTCCACTTTAGAGTTCAGATTATCAACAAAGATGGAAAATAAATTTTCCCTAAAATCTTTGAATTTACCTTCTACAAACGAAGCTGAGTGACTCACAAAATCAGTCATATCTCAAGAACTAAATCAGGAAACAAACTCTGCCATGATGTTCTTCTCAGGCATAAACACAAACACCTTAGGCTCAACAACTACTGACTTCAAAAAAAAAAATTTTGATTGCCTTTAGAATTTCTCTGTCACCGCAAAGCCAAACCACAAAAACATCACTGTCAACACACACGTTGGTTGAAGTTAAGATTAATACGTAATTCTGTGGTGCTAATAAGTAAATGCTAGCCTTGACCTTTCGAATGCCATTTTAAGAAAAAAAATTGGGACAAAGTGTTCAATGCATCGTAGGCTACGGCCAAATAACCGAAGAACCGAAGGCTCGCTGGCTCTATTTGTTTTGTTTTTTTTTTTTAAAGAAATAATAGATCGAGGGCATGGAAAGGAAAAACCTTTCAAATTGATCAGACAGCTTCATCAATATTATTCAAGCAATTATTTGACATAATTTTCCTTTTCTTTAAAATTTCATTCTCTCATGAATGTCGAAAATAACAAAAACTATCTAGAGATATATAATAAGTTCTAAATTGCTAACAAATACTGGAACTCAAAATCATAAGGGATCTTCTCAACAGTGGTTGAAATTTTGCCAGTGCTAAGTCCCTGCCTGAAGCAATCCACCATTGATTTCCTCAACGTCCCAGATGTGGGCAGCTGGTGGCAAACCCACTCCACCAGTGTGTCTATGTCCATCGCAAAATCATGTATGTTCTTTAGCAGAAGTTCCGGGAAAGCGATCCTTCTCGTGTTAGTCACCACAATTGAAGCTTGTAGGTACTCTAGCTTTGATTTCTCCAGCTCCGAAACCACATTCTCTGCTGTGTATATTCTCACCTGAATGCACATATTGGATTTTATTTATTTCATGTCATTCAACATCAAAGATCAGAATTCAGATTATCATCACATATATAATTAGATGTTGAATTATAGTTACCGCAGGTGCAGAACGGGTTCCGTGACAGAGAGCAAATGTTACATTAGGATCGGTTGATTCGAGTCCATAAAGTTTACCAACAATTGCTTCTTTATCATCCTTTTCACCATTTTGATCAACCTATATTAATGCAAAATCATACTGTAAAAAGTACCAAGTATGCATGCAACTATATAATAATAATAGTGCAGAGGAAGTTTCGGGTGATCTTTCAGGATACACGCTCTGTATTTGTAACATTATAGAGTGATGTGATCACTTTTGAGAAAGTTACTCTGCATTATTGTAGAGTCGATCCACTTGATAATTATTATAATACTTACATCACTCGTGTTTTTTTACCTCTTTGATGCTGGAAGATGATGGACCCCTTAGAATATAGTGTTCAATTGTTTGAGCATTTATGGTTTTGCCTCCTATGCTGAGGGTTGCCTAAAATCACAACATTTACAATAAGCTGTAAAAATCAATGCAATTTAATCTTTTCATCTTAGAAAACAAGAAAAACACTTCCAAAATCTAATTAAAATTATATATGGTCTTGGAAGAAAGTTGAGATCCAATGCTTTCAAAATTCAATCAATTGTGCCTGTCCAATTTAGATATTTTATATCCAAGAGTAAAAGTTAAGAGGTACCTTGTTCATCAATGCAAGCAATTTCTCTGGACTATTAGGCACTCCATATTGGAGAAAACCCTGCAAATTAACAAAAATATTTTGAAGATATTTTTTTCATTAAGAAAACGTCTTTGTAGAAAATATCTACGAAAAATTAAATAAACTTTAAAATTTCATCGTGATAAAATAAACATATAATAAGAGTAGAAATGGGTTTGTAGATAATTATATACATGCATGATACAAGCGTTGAACATGTTGATCCAGAAGGCCAATTTCTGATTGTATGTCAAGACTCTCAAGTCTACCGTCTGAAGATTATTCATTAAGATCCTGAAATATACCAACAAAAAGAGACAAAATTATTAAAATCATCATCAAATACAGTCACAGAAATGCATCTTCAACATATATATATATATATATACCTTAATTTTCTTATTAGAGGAACAGAACTGGAACTCGAAATGCACTTGGGGTCCATTGAGCTTGAAGAGAATATGACCAGGTTCTTATAAGGGCCAATGTCCCTGGGAATAGATTCTTCCGAATCGAAAACACCGTAAGGGTCTTGTTGCCTTGAATCCTTTTGTAACATATTGCTTGACTTGGAGTTCAAGCTGGTTTCAGCCCTGAAGCTTCTTGAGCTTAAACTAGAATGCACAGACCTGGAAATAGGTCCCGATTTCTCTATTTCAAGTGCTCTTGATGTTCTGAGTAGTCTAACGTATATGAAGTTCAAACACTTCAATATGCTCTCAGACAGCTTGTTTGGTTGCCAATTCTGGATGCTCTCTTCTGATAGAATAGAACTTGATATAGATTTCTGAGGGAGATCAAAAGAAATCTCTGGATTACGTTCCCTCGGCTGATACAAAGTAACATTCATCATCATCATCATCAAAACATTTCAATAAATTTCTCTAATATCATGTCATATATACGTGTATATATGTTAGATTATAAATAGATCTCATATTGTACAGATTCATTATTCAATTTCACTTTCATCGTCAATTTTTGGGTTGTAAAGTTGGAGCTTAATTACCTTTGGTGATGGCTGTCTAGGGTCTCGTAAGGGTGACGGTGACTTAATTAGCATCCCACTTCTTCTTGGTACCTTGAAATCTTGAAACTTAATCTCCTCCTGATGGAAATGATTTTCTTTCTGATCTGCGAATATCGTTGTGTTTCCTATTTTCTGATCATTTCCAGTACTGTAGTCGCTAAGATTATAATCGCCTTTTATAGCTTTACTAATGAAATGCAATGCCTTGGTCTCGAAGGCCATTTTTTCGTTATTATTACCGCCTTTGTTTAGGAGGTTCGAATAATTATTGGTCATCGTCGTTGTCTTCATTGAATGGCCTTGATTAAGGTTGCTCATCAGATTTCCAGCTTGCCATTGTTTTGATTTTGTTTCCTTGGTGACATCTTGCTCATGTTTTAAACCAAGTTGAAGTTGGCTAATCTGTCCTTCCAGCCGAGCTATCTCTCCCTCAACCATAGCCAACTCTGCTAAGAGCTCTTTCGCCTGCATAATTCATGGAAGATTTGCTAGTTTCATTACTTGCTGCTACAAATTTATATAAGAGAGTTGTTAAAGTTTAAATAGCATTTTTGGCTCTTAACTATAATCTTAATCTTTGGATATAGTTAACCCGAGTTCAAAACTGGAATCCTCATCGAATCCCACAATCCCAGGTTTTGTGGGAGCAAACCATAGACCTGACCATTATCTGACCATTGTGCTAACCTCTTATTGGTACGTACATAATGGCCTTTGAATTAATATACATGTTTTTCAATCTACTAGCTATAAATTAAACCTAACTTTCTAGTGATCCTAAGAAATGAATATGTTGGCATACAGTGTACCAGTCTAAAGAAAAAGTGAGATTTAAAGTTTACCTTAGGTGGAAGAAAATTTGGGATGGACATTATGGCTGAAGCATCTTGACCTTGATGCATGCTCTCCAAAATTTCATGCATCTTTTCTTCTTGTTTCAACATGTTTTGAAGCATGGAGACCTGTTACATTATTAAATGGTCATCCACACAAAAATCTTCATGACCACTATAAATCTTTTTCTTCCATCAGGTATATGTGGAATCATTTCAACCTTAGACACCTATATGTCAATTTTCCCTATTGGCTCCTTATTCTAGTGTAAGAAATTAGTATACCATCACAGTTGTTGAATTTAAGATGCATAAGTTTTTCCTACAACATGGACTGCACATTACAATGAGATCAAAAGAAGGTATGGTACGTTCTTCTTTATTGCTCTCCTTTAATTTTTAGGAAAAAATTGAAACTGATAAGTATGGTTCTCCTTTATTGCTCCCTTTAATTTTTGCAGGAAGAAAAAAAAAAAAAAAAAAAATTTGAAACCGGCTAGTCTCTAGATACTTGACATATAGCTTCTTCTTCTTCTTCTTCTTCTCTTTTTATTTTTTTATTTTTTTATTTTTTTGAGTATTCAAGTTGGAAAAGTCATGTATTCCCTTTCAAGTAAAAGCTAATTAAGGATTTCTAGCTTTGAAAAAAAGAAATCTTTAATCGGCTTTTACTTGAAAGGGAATACAAAGTGACTTTTAATTAAGGATTTCAAACAGCTATATATGCGCTCATATAAATTAATTACATATATAATTGCCTTCAAAAGGCAGAAACCATAATGTGGTTAATATTCCTTGGAAGAACTACAAGTTTCAACAAATAGAAAAATCTTGGTTGGTAAGTGAGGTTTTCATGTGCTAAAAATGTCATCGATAATATATATATATATATATATATTATTATTATTATCTAGCTAGCTAGCTCAAAGATGATCCCTATAGTCATCACTAATTAATGACATGTAAACTGTTTAATTACTGACTAGCTAGCTTGAGCCAATGTCAACAATAGGAGAAATACAAGTAATTAATATTTGATACTACTCGTAATTTTTTACAATTATATATAAATGGGTAGTGTTAACCTGTGCCCTAACAACTACTTTATTACTATAAATGGAAAATAATTACTGTATTTATTGTAATAAAATAATAAATATAGTCATCCATATTTGTATTTATTTCTATTTAGAGTAATAAAGTGGTTGTTAACCTGCCCTTGGGGCACAGATTAACACTACCTTATATAAATATATGCACTATCGCTACAAGAATCTTTTGGTTGAAGTCATCCAAATCCAAATGGGAGCTAGACTCATAACCTAGCATTTATATGCATGACGGTTTGCCTTAATTAACCATAGCAATTTATTAGTGAATGTAATTGCTTGAAAAAATAAATAATATCGATCCCCATATATACCTCTCTTTCAAGTGCCTCTTTCTTTTGCTGCCCACTAACCTTCTTTCTTCTCTGTATATTACAAGTGATGACACTAATTTAATATTCAAAAATATATATATAAAAAAATTTATAAGGTGTGCGACCCGCACATTTTTTTCGAGCCGGATCCTAAATTATTCAACTTGATAACATATTATAATTTAAGTTTCATAAATATATATAAAAAATTATATGTGGGACCCACATGTTATTTTCATACGGGATCCTAAATTATCCATCTGATAATCTAGGATTTCTTACCGTCCGAGAGATCCCGTGACTAAAACCTGGTGTATAAACACAGGAATTGCACTTATTTATAAATAACCATTAATATCTATTAAGAACAATTAATATAAATTATAATTAAAACAAAAGAAGTAGACACATACTATATCAATTGGGGTGTTAAAGGAGAAGCGACCCTGGGTGGCCATGAAGGAGCTGCTGATGAGTTGATCACTAGACTGAGCAGACCTGGAATTGAAACCGGAAGTGGACTTGGACGAGGAGGTGGTCCAACGCTTGGACCTGGACAAAACATTTAAACAACAGGAAGGGTTGAAGAGATTTTGATGGAGTTGGTTAGAAGAAGAAGAAGAAGAATTGTGAATAAGCTTAGAAGGAAAGGAAGAGCAGCGAGCGGTTGTTGTGTGAAAAGATGACAAGGAGCTTTCATAGTTTTGATCATCAGGTTGGTTGGTCTTGCTCTTGCATTTGTAGTACTCTAACCGTCCTCCAACTTGTGGGTGGGACTGCGACATCATATGCAAATTAACTCTTTGATGTGTAATTGTGTGCTTAGCGTGGCTTGCAATTCTCGTTTTGAGAGAGCTTTTTCACTTAGCGGTTGCAATGTGTATATATATATATATATTTCAATTTTCTTCTTCAAGTTTCTGTGTATCATTTGTTCATTGAAACCGAGTAAACAAATATATACACCTACTAGAATACCTTTTAATTATGAGACCGTTTTGTTGCGACCAATCAATCAAGAATTGATATACGACACTTTTTTTTAAAGTTCAAAATTCTTTTTTCTCTTTTTTCGTCCAATTATTTATATATATATTTATAATCTTTTTATTGCATGATGTGTTTTGTTTGAATAGGTGCATAGGTGATGTGGTGAAATTATTATTTCCTCAAAATAGTTCGAGCTTCTGTTTATGTTTTTCATTGACTTTTTGACATATAAAACTTTATATCGCACAACGTGTTTTGTTTGAAAAGGTGCACGACTGATGTGGTGAAATTATTATTTTCTCCGTATACTAAAAATAGAGGTTCATTTTAGGTCTTCCATTAACGTTATGACATATAGAATTGGGTTAAATATGATCGGTTAACAATTTTTCATGGTGAGTGATATAAATGGAAGCACAACGTATGCCTCTGTATGAAGACGTTTTCTTAAATATACATATACTCGAAAAAGCGCTTTATTTTGCACAATGCACATACTATACGTAGGCCTTCCACTCACATCATAACATGTATGTATGATGTTAAATATGATTGATTACGATCTTACATGACGTCATATAAGTAGTATATTAACATTGTTTTTTTATTTTATTTTATTTTATTTTATTTGTTTAACGTATTTTATAATTGGAGGGTAAAATCATAATTTTATTGGTTGAATTAAAGCTCAAGGGCTAAATTGTCTTGCTAGTTTTTAACGATATGGTCAAGGGACCAAATTGAGATATTATTTATAATTTAGGGATGCCGCGAACTCAGATTTGAAAAATAAACAAGAAATTGACGTTTTCAAAAAACGAAAAAAAGTTGGGGGATTAAATTGAAGTTTTCCCATTGTATTAAAACCCTTTGAAGTTTCTAACTAAAACCCTGCCCAACTCCTCCGCAGAGTTGTGTCATTTATTTTCTTTCTATTCACCACCGTTCACTTTCCGGGAAAAGGAAAACAAACACCAAGCAATCAAAATCCGAAAATGGCATCTCGCTGTTTAACTTCGTTTTCACTTGTATCTTTTCACAGATTCTCTGCAACAAACAACTCTATTGTCCCAGTGGCTCTGTTTTCTCATATCTTTAAACCACAGAACTACACAAGAAGCTTCTTCACCTCTGTTTCATCTCCACTGTATAGGAAACCCTTACAAACTTCTTTTCAAGGTAACCCTTTTCTAATTTCTTTCTCATTTTTCACTCTCACTTTTGATTAAATGGGTAATTGGGTATTTAATTGAATGGCTTTCTGTTGAATATTTAAAACAATATATATATATATATATGATCTCCTTTGTGGGTTTCCTTTTCATTGTTTCTTGCATTTTTTGGTTTGTTGTGTATAGATTTGAATAGTCAAGATAATATTGAGAGGAACGAGGACATAGTTTATGTGAAAAATATGTTTTTGTACTTCAATTAGAGTAATGTATGATCAAACAATGAAGTATTAGTCAACATATTAGAATGGTGATGCGATACGAGACACTGTTATTGCTGCCCAGAAAGTGAATTCAATTTTAGAAGAGCAGCAAAACAGACTGAAGCTGTGTTATATATGATAAGCATTGCCATTTTTCATTTTGTATCAAAATGTGATATTTGGGTATATTTTTGAAATATCATGTAAATTAATGTATACAAAATAAAGGACATTGAGAAAATTTTGACTCTACAATACAGTGCTTAATAAATTCTAGCCAGCCAAGTTGCCTAGCGAGTAGTTAATGTAACGATGTTTGTATGCTATTCTCTTGTAGTGAGATCAGTGGCAACTCCTGCTGAAACTGTATCTGGGTTTGATGAGATGGTCTCTGGGTCTCAGCGTAAGTATTACATGCTAGGTGGGAAGGGGGGTGTTGGAAAAACAAGCTGTGCCGCTTCCCTTGCTGTGAAGTTTGCTAACCAAGGGCACCCCACCATTGTGGTCTCAACTGACCCTGCACATTCTTTAAGTGATTCCTTTGCCCAGGTAACAAATTATACTGGTGTGATTTCATCTCATACGAGACGTTGATTGCTTTCTAGATATTAGTTTACAAATCTCAAATTATTTTTTGGGTAGCTCTTTAGTTATGCTTGCATTTTGTTCTTTCTCCCCAGGATTTGACCGGAGGGGAGCTTGTTCCTGTCGAAGGAGTGGATTCTCCTCTATTTGCTCTCGAGGTATTTGAGTAAAGACCATCACAATAATGTCACTCCATGACATTTGTGTCACTTAATTTCTAAATCGATGCATATATATTTAATTTTAGCATTTTGACAGATAAATCCTGAGAAAGCTAGAGAAGATTTTCGTACTGCAGGTCAAAAAAGTGGTGGCAACGGTATGAAAGATTTTATGGATAGCATGGGCCTTGGAATGCTTGCTGACCAGGTACATCATTGTTGTTGGAATATAAGAAGAAATAATTATTTTTTTATCTTCAAGGTAATTATGATGTTTTGATTATATAGGTAGTGAATAAAATAATGGTCTTTTACGTAATGAAGCTTTGAATTTAATTGTTAAAGAACTAAAGCTAATAAACCAAAACCAGTATCAGAAACGCATCAATGATGTACAATTTATAAATGCTTATGCCTTATATCGATTTGGAATTCTCTTCTTCCAAATTTCCAATGAAAATGTTCATTGGTCCTCCATGGATGTCGGTTAACTTAAATTTGATTTATTTATTACTATATGTATTTCACCTTCTACTTGCCGTCATTTAATTCTGTTACAGTTGGGGGAACTCAAACTAGGAGAGTTGTTGGATACTCCTCCGCCTGGTCTCGATGAAGCTCTTTCAATTTCAAAGGTATGTATAATCTCCTATATTATATTGTGTCTTTAACTGAGATTTCTTTGTCTGTGTTTTTCTAAACCTCGCAGCTACTTGCCAGGTTATGCAATTCGTTGACTCACAAGAATATAGTAGGTTTACTCGGATAGTGTTTGATACTGCACCCACGGTTAGTGAATATCCATGTTAGAAGATTCTGTAAGCTATGGTTATCCATTTTATTAACAATTTGGTTTATAGGGCCATACACTTCGGCTTCTGTCCCTGCCTGACTTCCTGGATGCTTCCTTAGGCAAAATAATGAAGGTATGCATGTGTAACCTGGATTTTAATCGAAACCAAGAGATGATCCAACTTGTTTTGTCTTAATTTTTACCTAGTTCTTATCTAACTAGGATTTACGATCAGAGCTAGAGTTTGAGCTGTTTTTCTTTCTTGCATTCTTGTCTGGACTGTTCTCCATTTATGTTTACTGTTATATTAATTTTAATTTGTTTGTTCCTTGATATAAACAATGCAGCTGAAAAAGAAGTTAACTTCAGCAACTTCCGCCATCAAGTCTGTTCTTGGGAAACAAGAAGCACGGCAAGATGCTGTAAGCATTCCGGTTGTTTTTCATAGATCCTCCGCCCTGTTCACATCCTAAGCATTCTTTGTTTGAATCTGTAGTCTGACAAGCTGGAGCAACTAAGGGAAAGGATGGCAAAAGTGCGAGACCTTTTTCGTAACTCTGACACCACAGAGTTTGTTATAGTGACAATTCCTACGGTAAAATGGAACAAAAGCATTCTTGGTTTAACTTAATTAATGAAGCTACATTATAATTACCAAATATGTGGTATGCATCATATTATGTTAGAAACTACAAATTCTACCATCGTTTTTGAAGATTTTTAGCATAAAGATCCATCGATTACTCTGTAACTTTTTTAAATTACCCACTTTAAGGTTATGGCGGTAAGCGAGTCATCAAGGTTGCATGCATCCTTGAAGAAGGAAGGTGTTTTTGTGCAGAGGCTAATTGTTAATCAAGTTATACCTCCATCTGCATCAGACTGCAAGTTTTGTGGAATGAAAAGAAAGGTAAATATAACACTTCCTTGTATTTAATAAGGATTGAAGCTTTAGTATGTCAGTAAGGTGACCCGTTAACTGCCAAATTTTCATAAACTGCATATTCAATTGCACACAATTCATTTATTCTTAAAACACTGCAGGACCAAATGCGTGCCATTGATATGATTAAGAACAATTCAGAACTTAGCGGTTTGAGATTAATCCAGGCACCGTTAGTTGATATGGAGATAAGGGGTGTTCCAGCTCTTAAATTTATGGGAGATATGGTTTGGAGATGAATAATCTACTTTGGGATGGTGGCATGAGTAATCTTCAAAAATATGAGAATGAATTAACTTGTGCTCCCTACCGCGACTTATGGTTTCCAGTTGCGTATTTTACATCTTCTTGTCATGATTAGTGGTTCATTAACTCGTGGTTTTCAGAATTGTCGATCCTAATTTTGCGAGAGGATGATACCTACATGCACAGATCTATTTGAACTGCACAAAGGTGCAAATGCATTGGATAATTTGGCTCCATTATAAGTGGCTCATTTAAGATTGTTATACAGAAGATTAGCAACTTACTCATGGAAGGTACACAAATAAACTAGTGATGTGGCAGACAAGTTGTCTGTCATATGCTACGTATTAATCAATAAAACTTCGCGTTTTGGTTAAAATGTTCTTAATTCATGTTTTCGAAATATCAAGGCTTCCTTCAATTCTATTCTATTGAAGTTTCATCAGATTAAATATATAGGATTTGGTTTGATTTGTCTACTAAATTTGTTGTATTATGTGATTAATGGTCACTGGTTAACAAGATGATAACTGCCCTTATTTAAATTGTGAGGATCTCATTCCTGTTATAAAGTATTGGTTGTGCAAGAAAGGTTTGTTTTCTGACTAGTATGCAATACATTTATTAGGGAAATTTTGCTTGTGATTTATGCAGAAACAAGAAGATATTTATTGAATATGTTTCGTTCAATACCCACAGATTGTTCAACTGTGGACATTATCTAGTGTGGTGAAATCAATTAAAATTATATACCCAGTTGCTGATGCATGGAAACCATTGAATATAGAGGTCAAATCTAAGAAAAAAATTGTAGGAAATGACACTCTTTTCATTACATTTGTGCCATTTTTAGGGTTTTTTTTTTTTTTTTTTTTTTTTTTTTTTGGTGTTCAAAATCCTCAGATGAAAGAATTGAATATGTTTCGCTCAATACCCACAGATTGTTCAACTGTGGACATCATCTAGTATGGTGAAATCAATTATAATTATATACCCAGTTGATGATGCATGGAAACCATTGAATATAGAGGTCAAAAATAAGAAAACAATTGTAGGAAATGACACTCTTTTTATTACATTTGTGCCATTTTTAGGGTGTTTTTTTTTTTTTTTTTGGTTCAAAATCCTCAGATGAAAGACCTTCAATGGTCGATCTCCGATGGTGGTTTCAATGAAGATGACCAAATTTTTTTTTGGAGATTTTCATTTTTGCCCAGAAATTGTAAAAAGTCTCGAGAACTATAAAAAAAGTTTAAGAAATTATTAAAAAGTCTTAGAAACATCAAAATAAGTTTCGGAAAACAAGAAAAATAAGTCTTGGAAAAAAAAAAGGCACGATACTTAAGTGTCGTCTGTTTTTTTGTTTGAAGACCGAACAATCTTGAATTTTTCAGAAGGCTGAAGAGGGATTGAAATCTGAACTTGAATGACGTTTTTTTTTGTCATATCTTAATGTATTGTCAACATGTTTGTTTTTTTAAAATAAAATTGTCTGAATATAAGTAATTTTACATTTATACCCATGTTAATTAAAAGAAGTAATTTAATATGCACCATTTTTTTATAAGATTTTGCATGTTCTGTGAATAAAGTTCAAGTTCAATTTATTGTCAAAAAAAAAAAAAAAAAAAAATGTTCAAGTTATTTTGTATGTTGTCTACGTTTCCAAAGTATATAATTAAAGAAATCATTTTTGTTTTTTTGGTTCCCTGGATCATATGCATCGGAAACCAAATAAAAAAAAAAGTTATTGATTTAAAAAAAAAAAAAATAGATTCCTAAATTATATACACCGATCCCTATGAGAAGTGATAAGGGTTTTTACTTTCCTTCCTTTCTATAAGCCGTTTAAAATAAGAAATATACTAAAAGAAATAATTATACACCATATCAAATTAGGATAAATTTGGAAATATATCTTCTTTGAGAGGATAGACTTGGAAAATAATATTTTAGTTGTAATCCAGTAATTTAGAATTAAGTTAAAAGCTGGGATTTCTTACTTATTATTTTAAGTTGTTTTTTGGTATATTTAAGTTGTTTGACCACTTAAAAAAACACAGACGAAATAAATTAATAATTTCAATTCAGACTCATTAAGTTTTAAGTGCAAAAAATAAACGACCCCTTATTTTTGTGAATGTGTTTTTGTCGGATCCACACTTTAGGTGCTATTAAAACTTATGATATTAATTTAGTGATAGTCTTAAATCTCACTCTTTAAAGAGTGCTATTAAATTTTCGAACCCTTGTAAATAATCCACCGTATTTCCGAAATGTCATCAAGCAACCAATGCATGATTCTTTTATGTATGTGCAGTAGCCTGAATCCTGAACTCTAAAGCTTCTTCAACAAATTTTCATAATGAAAGTAAAATTGACACAGGCAGAAACCTATATGAAACTCCAAAGGATCAACTGATTTTAATTGCTGGCAACCACTGTCACTAACAATTACATGCTACAGATAAGATTCTCTCTAACTAATACATAACACTAGAGGTCCATGATGACTTCCAAAATCTACCAATATATTAATATTTATACTTTTGTTTTTGTACATTAAGTTTGTATGAGTCGAATCTATTTCTTTTGCAAAGTAATCATACAAATGTAAGCTATAGCACGGGCAACTATACCAGTAGCGACGAGTTTTATTAAATTAGGAACAAAATGCTTGAGATCATACCCGCTTCCTTGAAGTGAACCGCATCGTGTTATCAGCCAAACTCCAGAATATCTGACAAAAAAATAGAGGGGCAGAGCAAAATCAACATGAATGATTGGATTTGGACACAAGCAGAAAAATTATTGGATTTGGCAAGGGTAAGTAAAGGTTTCAAAACCTTTTAGCATTTGAAACCACAAATGCTTCCAGTGCC
Source organism: Acer campestre (assembly GCA_954870605.1). Lineage (NCBI taxonomy): Eukaryota > Viridiplantae > Streptophyta > Magnoliopsida > Sapindales > Sapindaceae > Acer > Acer campestre. Next base: position 54,294,331 of record OX940800.1, on the reverse strand, counting down.
CACTTAGCGTAGCACAACTCGGAGATAAAATCCACAACTTCGTTATTGTTATTGTGTGTTGCTACTAGAGTCAAAACAACCGGAAGAAGCACTGACCACTGCATGAATCAAGAGCCGCTTATTATAACAGTCAGAAAAAGTAATATATGTGTTCTTGCAAACTGTATACTTTCTTACCAGTTGTGCTGGACCAGGTTCGAAACAAATGGCCAAAATGTAAGCTAAACCAGTCACGCAGTACACCAGGCATACTAAAACGAAATAATTATCGTAGACAGATGATCTTGGATTGTTGAAGAAGTAGAACATGGAAAGATAAACCAGTGGCTTGATGAGTATGTTAAAAAGGTCAATTGTATCCTTTGAAAGAAAGTAAGCCAGGCTGCTCATCCCAGAACCACTCTCTCTCCAGTAGTGTAGCTTATCCAGAGAAAAAGATCTCAAAGCCGCAATTGAGCACAGGAGAGCTGTAAATGGATCAAATTCCAGTCAGGTGAGAAATGATGCATAGTATGGAAGATAAATTAACACGGGGACTATATTATATTTAATTAAAAAATTAAATTAATGCCTTTTCCCTGGAATTCAAAGCATATACTGATATACATCTAACCAAATCAAAACTAAAAGTCATTAAGTTTGATTTATCTTATATTTTGAACAAATTGAAACCACAGGGAATTATTTCACATCCAAGAACTTGAAAATAAAATAAAATACTTACACATTGCAATCACAGAGTATATGTAACCCTGTGATCCAAAAGTTTCATCACTCACTTTAGCCAGTGTTCCTAAGCAGATTCCAGCAAGTAATAAAATTAGATAATCTACAGATTGAGTCCAAGCTTCCCGTAGCCGCTGCTTGCCAACCCTGCAAAGGAGCCAGTAGCACAAATAATTAAGTTTTGAGTTACTGTATAGAAGCTTCATGGAACTGAGCAGTCAAAAATATTAATAAAATTTTAACAGAGGAACTTAAAACTCTCCAAAAACATCTCCAGAGAAACTTCTTTAAGGTCCCAAAATAACTTATTACATGTTTGTTAACCTCACACTACTGACAGGATACACTATAAAGGAGTGATTTTCATCAGGATATTTTGTTTTCTAAGCCTTGATAACATTCAAATTGGGACTCAGCCTTTACCTGCCAAGGAAGTATCTATACTGTTGAAAGACTCCAGGGGTTCTCCTATCAGACAGGTCCCCTGAACTTAAAAAATTAAGTTGTATGCTATCCTTCGTGACTTCAACATTACGTTTTACATCTGCCCAAAGGTCTCCTGTAAAAGATTGCGCATCAGTTCCATCACCATTATCTCCACTTGTAGATGCTTTCGTTCCTTCAAAGCTCTCTATCATATCCATTGGAACTTGGTATCCATTATGAAGCATCCATCTAACAGGAAGTTGTTTAGCATTCACCCCCGAACTTGCACTCGGTTTTATTATGCCTTCCAAAATGTCAATGTAGTAGTCTGGAGGATTAGCACGCTCAGGAACTGTAATTCCAAGGCCAGCAAAGTACTCTTCAACTTTCTTCACTGGTCCGTGATATACTGTAAGACCACCCTTGGCTAGAAGTATCAAATCATCAAACATCTTGAACAAGGTGTAGCTGAAGCCAGAGAGAAATAAAAAAAAAAAAAAAAAATACTTTTATATGTGATCCATTAGGTTGGCTGAAAAGAACATAAAGGAAAGGGAAGATCGAAACTGAAGAAAATACACAAAAAAGAGAGGAAAGAACATGAAAAGCAGTATTTTCCATAAAATGTACATTCTTGTTATTTTTAATAACCTTACCTTGGTTGGTGAACGACCATGCAAATGTTTACTGCTTCAAGGGCTTCACGTCGAAGAGCTCTAAGAAGTAACTGGGAAGATGAGCTATCCAGACCAGATGTTGGTTCATCCAATATTAGAAGTGAAGGTTCCATGACCATTTCCAGTCCAACATTTACTCGCTTCCTTTGACCTCCAGAGATTCCTCGTTTCTCCACCGTCCCAACAGGAGAATCCCTTATCGCCTGCAGCCCCAAGGATTCAATGACTCTTTCAACAACCAGAACTTTTTCCGGTTTTGGCAGATCAGCAGCAAGTCTACAATAATCAGTAGTCCAGTAAATAAAAAAGAAAAGGCACTATCGCCAATACCAGTATACAGCCGAAAGCAGGAGCAAGAAATTGAAAACAAAGAAGTTGAGGCAAAGAGCAATTGCAATGTGATTCAAAACTGTACTTGAGGAAGAATGCCTATACATTCGAATGAGCCTATGGAGGGTTAATACTAGAAACACAAGTTACTGATGAGCATTTGATTCTTCAGTACCAAATTTCTTTTATTTGAATGAAACTTCCTAATATCATATCAAATTTTAAATGCAAATGTTGAAAACAGATTATTATATTGGTGTAGTATGAATTTTTAGTACATTAACAAACAACATAAAAAAAATGTTTAAATTAAAACTGAACCATAAACTGAAAACAAAGTCCCAAAAATATTTTCAAAAGTTCACTGTCTAGCTTAATATCCAAAATTTCCAACTTGAATAACTACAGTCAATCCATACTAGCAAAAACATATATTTGATTCATTATCTTCCCGGTTAAGGCTAGAGTAGCACAGTCGTCTGTTCCTAAAAGTCTAAAACAATGCACAACATCCATTATTCAACAGTTTGTGAGTTTAAGATTGCTTAACTCAAGCAATAAAATCTTTTTGCCAGACTATGGTTTTGATTCCTGCAATCAAAGTTGTCATTTTAAGGGCAATAAAAAGATGGCTAGAAATAGCTGACCAAAAGAAAAGAAAAAAAAAAAGCATGATTATTAATGGTCAATTACAAGAACATTGTGTATGACATGAGAATAAGTAATACAAACACTATGAAGAGATGCATGTTTCCCAAACTACAGGTGGCCAGAATGATGGAATTAAATCTCATTACCTGCATCTTGCACTGAACCAGAGATTTTCCTCCACAGTCAAGTTTCCATGAACAATATCATCTTGGGGCACAAAACCAATAATTTTCTTGTATGATCGAATTGACTCAACCTTTTGATTCACAAGAACCGTACCACTCATGGTGCACCCAGGTACTTTTCCTGTCAAAGCAGAGAGGAAAGTTGTTTTTCCAGCCCCAGATGGCCCCATCACAGCTGAAACTCGACCAGGTGATAATTTCCCAGTCACACACCTCATTAGATTTTTGTTTTTTCCTTTCAAAGTAATAGTTAAATCTTTGAATGCAATCTCAATTGCAGGCCTCTTCCTTATATCGATGTCATTAGCCATTGTTATTAACCCGGAAAAGGTCAAGTTTTTGTTCTGCTCCTGCATAGCTTTTTCTCTCTCTATTTGATTATATGCATATCTGAACATTTGGCTCTGAGTATGCAATTGCTTACCCTTTGGTGCATTCTTTATATTGTTTTGATTTCCAATCTCAATATTGAAGCCTTGTTGACTTTCAGGATTTTTACCAATTTCATGTATCATCTTTGTGAGATTGCTTGGCTCCTTTTTCTTTCCTTTTGGTTCAAACTGAGATGAACTTGAAGCACCCGGGGGCAAAGGTGGTAAGCTGCCATCAGTTCCCGGGATAGCCTGAGATGAACCTCTTGGCCCAGGTATCCTTGAAGGTTTTCTTTTAGAAAAGGTACGTGATAGTTGCGTTTGCAAACCAATTGCACCTCTCTTAGCAAAGCTTTTTGCAGATTTCCACGTTTCATGTGCTTGTGCACTTTCTCTTACACTTTGAACTGCCTTTTCTCTGGATTTTGCTATTCTTTTTTCTCGAGTTGTGAGGACTTGGTCAGAGCAGCTATATATGACCACAACCAGGATACTTAATCCAACCTACATTGTTAAGTAAAGGGTTTAGAGGAGATAGATGCATTTACAAGATGATAAAGAAATACAAAGTTTGCAGAGATTAAACATAGACCTTATTTAGATCATTTCATATGTTAGATGATTCAAAAATATATCACCAAGACATGCCATGAGAAAGTGCCCAAAAATAAAAGCAATGAGTTTGAAGCCTTTGAAAAGTATTGATGAATTGAAATCAGTCCCGACGTCCTCCAATGTAATTAGGGGCCCAAGAGAACAGGTAGTTTATTCAACCTCAGATATGATATGGTCAGGGTGACAAACCCAAAGCGCTTAACATAACCAAAAGCTTATCTAATTCTTAGGTGCATAGATTTGCTCATTTTGTTAATGTTTTTGTTAGTAACCACCCAACCCAAAGCTTATCTAAATCTTAGGTGCATATATTTGCTCATTTTGTTAATGTTTCTATTAGTAACTGCCCAACCCAAAAACTAAAGTTGTTAGGAAAGAGCCCACCAATATCTTTAAGCACTGTAACAGTTTCTAGCATGATCATGGTGTTTTTGCTTTTATATTTACCTGTGATGACTCACAAAATTTGGATTGCAACGGGTAAATCTAAAAACAATTTAGATCATGAATTCATGATTTAACTTCACTATCCAATAGCAGTTTATTAAACAGATGTAAATAGTCTTTTAAAATTAATATTTTCATTTTAAAAAAAAAAAAAAAGGTAATATTATCATTATTTCAGTAGTTAAATACTTAAATTGTAAAGTGAAAACTTACAAACAACATGATGCCATACGCAGTGATATTTTGATTTGCTGATTTGGATTCACAAGATGCCAACTGGAAACATGCTGCAAGTGCAATGGAAAAGGTTATATCCACCGTGAAATCATTAACACAAAGAAAGCAAATTAAACTTGAAAGACTGATGCTTCACCGACAGATATGCCAATTAACAAGAATAAGTACTAATGTTTTGTGACAAGCTAGTACATGAGAAATGACATGTATGTAACAAAAAACTTTGTGTGATTAAATTCTTGTTCATGTTTTAGCCATGCCCCGATTGCACCTACGCTTTCCAGTATTGTAACAAGGGGGCTGGGGGTTGGTGGTCGGAATGGGAAATAGAAAAGAGCCATTAAATTACTTTCAGAAGTTTATTCATAAAAAAATATTGGCCCAGCAATTGTCATTTTAACCAACGGTGTCCCCAAGGAGCACTATTAACTATCATCCCATAGAACATCGCCTTTTTGACTACACAAAATCATCAAATACCTTTCAAATTCTCAGTCCCCTTGAACAATTTTATACTTCTCCACTGTACCTCCAGAAAGATTATAATAATTTACTTTATAACAGCATATGGGGTACATTGTTTTTAAAGCTCACATACTGCCAGTCAAGGAACATACTACTTCAGCTGGGTCAAGAAGAGTTTATTTGTTTTATCAATTAATATCATATCTGGCCATCTGGGAGATTACAGAAACGCTGTGGGACTAGATGCTAAGAAAACTACCCACTCCCTTCCACAACTTATAAATAACGAGAACATTCTACTTATAAGTTATACCCTGCCATATAGTAACCAGTATTCCGCCCTTACTCCATTCAGAAAAGAACCAAACTCCATGAATTTTGGCAAGGTGTTGCAAATGTGCAATAACCACTACTCACGCTTGAAATTTGAGCTAGTAACTGACATGAACTCGTTTTCATGAACAAATTTTAATTGTTTGATGAGAAATAATTTCTTTTACAGATGTTGTAAGAGAGACAATTAATAGTAGTATTACTATCTTTTCGGTTATCCTGACATGTACATCTTTTCAGCAATTCATGGAGAAACTGATAATCATGTAGCCATTATTCCAAGATTCCAGTCTCATGTATTTGGATTTCTGCATCTAATTTTGAATTAAATCCCATATTTTCCCCCTCTCTATTAGTCAAAAACTCAGTCAAGCAATGAGACCAATTAGGACACCCAGTTTGTTATGCACTTGCAAAAGAAAAGTGTACCTTTCTGAGATGTTGAACCTAACCTGCAGTAATGCCTGAAATAAAAAAAAAATAATAATAATAGCATTCAAATACGATGAACAAGAAGTTGGATTTTATGGAGTTATTCAATAAAAAAAGGCACCAATTATTGGCAGAAAAAACATAGTCATGCAGCAAAAAAGAAATAAAATTGCAACTTCTGATTGTAAGGATAAGTGCTAGAAGTTGTGGAATAATTCTCTATACCCACTACTGCAAGGATTTTTTTGGATAGTAGACGGGCAGTATGATCCTGCTGAACAGAATACCTCACTACTACTCTGGATATCAGCCCAAATATCAGCTGCTCCACAGGTATGGTTTGTCTGACCAGGAGGTACCTGGTAATTATATCTGCAAAGTGTTTCTGCTAATAAATATTAATGTATGCTAGGGAAAAAGAAACTTACAATCTAGTAAACATATATAAAGCAGGATCGAGCTTACGGGTCACATAAACCAGTAGTTTGGTTGAGTTTTGCAAGTGGACAGTAAGAACCCAATGGACAAGCTTCAGTGACAAAAATAGAGTATCAAACAAAAAGACAAAGTTAGGAACTTTCAATTTCATCAAAGAGCAAATGATTCAGAAACTTGCATTCTACTGAATATGCAATACAATTGAAATCTAAAGCAAGGAGGTATAACATAACACTACTTCAGGTATATAATGATCAAATATTGTTAAAAATCTACAGCGGGCTTTTCTAGATTAAAAGCTTTTCTGAACTGAATGAGATTTCTATGAACTGCACAAAACAGAAATTTAAGTTCATTAACGCATCTTTTCATCAACATTAAAATGTGAGCTTGAAAAGTGACAACTAACTTGCTGTTAACTTAAACAGTCAGACTGTGTCCCCAATATTTCTATTTTTCCCTCACCACAAATAGACATTAGATACATTCATCAATGATACAAACAAGGGTCAGGCATGCTATGTGGCACGACAAATGTCCAAGACACTGATTTTTTTAATTTTTTTTTTACAGTACCAAGACACGATTGAATGGGATCCATTTAGAGCTTCAACGATGTTTTATTTATTTTATTAAAATCATATTAGTTTCTTTTTATCAAAATCATATTAACTGCAATGATATAAATATAAATAAAATAATATTGTCATAGAAATTCAATATAAGATTTATGAATACTAATAAAAACTTTATAATTAATTAGGAGCTAAAACTAGAATGAAATGCAATAGTTAAATATAACAGAATTACGTAATCTCCCAAATACTTACGTATCATGCAAGTCAAACCATTAGGGCAAAAGAAACCCTCACAACAAGCAGAACATTCTTCAATTCTAAGAGGCAAGACCCTTGTTTCAGGGTTGACTCTTTCATCGCCAGGAACGCTACAAGCCCATCCTGGTTCACATCCAGCAACCCATGAGGTCAAATTACAGTTCTTGTTAGGTTTCACAATGGTGGTTCTCTTTCCTGCTGTTGCAGCTCCGCTTAAACTACTGAAGTAGAGCTCTATCTCAGCTGCTGTGCACAAACGTTTTGTTAAATCCCCTGTTGATCCACCAGATCATCATCAGCATTGCAAAATGAATATCATAACTGGAACAAAAACAACTTAAAAATCAATTAAAGTAGCATGATAAGGAGATAAAATAAATAAAGTCAGTTGTTTTAAGGTAAGAAGTGTAGAGCTTGTAAAAAGGGATGAATGTTCTGTAAGCCACTTAGTTCCAACTTGAGCTTACTACTGGCTGAACATCTGAGAATAGATAGTAAATTGAATTTGGTGTTTTTTAATTGATCTATTAAACATTCATTCTTAAATTTGGTAACTTCCATGCCTTTTTCTTTTCTTTTTCATTTATTTACTAGTCAAGAATTTCTTGCGGCTTATCGAGTGTTTTCTAGTAATTTACTGAGTCTTATCCTTTCCACTACAGGAACATTTGCAAGAAAATTAGCAGAGACTTGCTACTATTGCCAGCTGAACACACTACACCAGCTGGCAGTCAAAACACACATCAAAAGTCAACAACATTGTGACATTATCTTGTCCTTAGAGGGAATCTCAGTGAAGTGGATATTTAATAAGTATTTTCAGTGAGCGTAAAGGTCTCCATGAAATTCTTATACCACAAACTTCAAAATAAAAACAAAAAGAAATACTCAATTAAATTAACTTGTATTATACGCAATGAACTTGAAAATCAAGACTAATTAGATGTCTCCCAATATTCTCATAAGCTTCATGAGCAAATAAATTTATGTTTCTAAAAATGTCATCACAACACCATTTATTAAAAATCATGAGTTAATGTTTGTGTATAAAGAAAGTGAGCTTATACTTTGTACCTTTCGATCTGATGCAATTGGACAAGAATGTTGTATCTTTGGAAAAATTGAAGGCCTCATTCCAATCAGCATCTCTGCAATTGAAAGCATTTTTAAACAATCATAGTTTTTTTTTTTCCTGTCTGTTTCATAGTATTTGACTCACAGTGCTTTTCAAGAAAGTAGCTGCTCATTACTTATCTAGGAAGTAGATGAAATTGATCTAATAAAAAACAATTATGTTCTAAAATGTTTTCCAACCAACCACTCATCAATTCTTTAAGGGCAATTATAATCCTTCATAAGTAGAAAACATGTTTTTACATTGTTGGAGTCAACTGATCCTCCTAGAAACTTAAAATAATTACCAGAGTACCGCAATCTAATCAATAAATTCACTCAAACAAACTGGAATTTGGTCTAAATGTTAATTAAACAAAAAATTATAAATGTACACACACAAGGTTATGTATATATTAGTACTTATTTCTTCAGTATCTGCTGATTTTTTATTTAATAAAACAAAGAAAAAAATATATATAAACATGCTCGCATTGTCCGTTATTATGGTCACATAGCAATGATCAAAACGAGGTTGAATTTTACAAAATCACGCGGTTGAATTTTAGGTGTTGTACGGGTACTATACGGCGGCAGAAATCATCAAAACGCATGCAGAGTTAAATATATATACATATATATTTAAAAAAAAAAAAAAAAGAGAGAGAGAGAGAAACTCACGAGTCGGTTATGCAGAAAGCGAAATCTTTGGTGACGGACTTGAACGAAGAGCTTAAATTAGTGAGGCTCTGGGAGACAAATTGTGAGAAGATCTCGCTCGCAGCTGGATTGTCTATGAAAGGATCATCAGCAGCAACCGTACACGATACACAGAACGAAATCACCACCACGAAGGCGACTATTGACACAGAGAGAGCCCAACAAGCATCGTCAACCTTCTCTCTGCTCATATCTAACCACACACAGCCCCAAATTACAAAACAAAAATCTCTAAAATCCACAGCAGAAGCGAGATTGTAAATTACTAGTAATGTGATCGATCGGACGAGTACAATAGTTCATGAGCTAGGAAGGAGAGATTGCATGAAGAAATCTTGATTGGCGACGAAGAAGCCAGGGTTTTCTTTGGTGCGTAGTGAGAGAAAGAGAGAGATGGTTTTTTTTTTTTTTTTTTTTCAGTTTTTCTGGGATGGAAGAAATGGCGGGGAGAGTGAATCGGCGAAAAGAAAGGAAACAGAGAGAGAGAGAGAGAGAGAGAGAGAGAGAGAGAGATGGTAACGTGGAGGTCTACTATTGGTTTATTTTTGGAATTTTGAATTTATTTTTATTTATTTTATAATTATCTAACGTCGTTCTTCAGCGGCCTGCAACGGCTATTCAATTTGCGTTTTTATGCATTAATTATAAAATTTAAGTTTAGAGAAGTTATAACGGACAAATATATATATATATATATATATTTTATTATCAATTCGTCCTAACAATAAATATATCAGGACGAATAATATGGACCATTAGATTTACATACTTTGACTCAAAATGTATGTACTTATCAAAACTTCTTCATAATCTATGGTCTACATTCTTCGTCATAATATATTTATTGTCAGGACAAACTGACATGTCCTGACAATAGAAAGACTATATATATAGTGAGTTTCTCATAAGAGATCATTTATATTAATTTCGGTAAGAACCACTATGAAATCATATCAATTTGAATGAATTTTGATCTGAATTTTTGTGTGGATCATATGTTCATTGAAATCTACCTATGAATAAAATTTTAAAAAAATTTCAAGTACTAAAACTATTTATACTGATTTTTTTTAAATATGAAGGCATCGGAAAATTGGTGAAGTATAGAAAAATTTAAGAAAAATAGTTATATATATATATATAATTTTTATTTTGTCAGTTCGTCCTAATATAAAATATATCATGACGAATAATGTGGACCATTAGATTTACATACTTTGACTCAAAGTGTATGCACTTGTCAAAACTTCTCCATAATCTATGGATTACATTCTTCGTCCTGATAGAAAACCTGATATATTTTATATCATGACGAACTGATAGTAGAAAGACTATATATATATATAGAGAGAGAGAGAGAGTAATTTTCCAATGATGACTTTTACAATGCATACTTTAAGCACATTTTGATGAAATTGTATGTAACCAAATGTTTTTCAATGAGATTTTTTGTATCCATCCTAAGAAAATTAAAATACACATTTGGTAAAAATTTAGAAATTTTTTGGATTTGAGAACTATTTTTTCTTATATTTCCCTATTTTTACATTTATGGAAAAAAAAATTAAAAAAATTTGGGTGCAAGAACTAATTTTTCAAAAAAAATTTCCGACTTTTTGAAGATAAAACATTTTAAAATAGGGAAATATAATAAAAAATAGTTCTCAAATCCAAAAAATTTCCAAATTTTTACCAAATGTGTATTTTAATTTTCTTAGGATGCATACAAAAAATCTTATTGAAAAACATTTGATTATATGCAATTTCATCAAAAGGTGCTTAAAGTGTGCATTGTAAAAGTCATCATTGGAAAATTTCTCTCTCTCTCTCTCTATATTTATATATATACGGTCTCAATTTGGTCGGTGCACACTGATATAACTTCATAAGGATATTGAATGTGAGCCACTAATTATGGAGAAACTTTGACAAATGCATACATACTTAAGTCAAATCATGTAAAACTAGTGACCCATATTCAATATCCTTATGTCAGTGTGCACTAACTTGAAATTTTATATATATATATATACAGTCTTTCTACTGTCAATTCGTCTTGATATAAAATATATCAGGACGAAGAATGTGTACTATAGATTATGGAGAAGTTTTGACAAGTGCATACACTTTAAGTCAAAGTATGTAAATCTAATGGTCTACATTCTTCGTCTTAATATTTTTTATATTAGAACGAACTGACAATAGAAAAATTGTAAGTATATATATATATATATATCAATCTTTCTATTGTCAGTTTTTTATATCAAGACGAAGAATGTGGACTATAGATTATGAAAAAGTTTTAATAAGTGCATACACTTTGAGTCAAAGTATGTAAATTTAATGGTTCACATTCTTCATCCTAATATATTTTATATCAAGATGAACTGATACTAGAAAAACTAATATATATAGTTTTTATATTGTCAATTCGAACTGATATAAAATATATCAGTTCCTTACATGTGGGCCATTGGATTTAAATGCTTTGACTTGGCTACATGCACTTGTCAAACCATCGTTTAAATCCAATAGTCCACATGCAAAGAACTGATATATTTTATATCAATCTAATGGTCCACATTCTTCATCATGATATATTTTATATCATTACAAACTGACAATAGAAAAATTGATATATATATATATATATATTTGAGTTACAACTAATAGGTGTAGTACTCAAAAATCTACGGTTAAATTTTGTATGATGGTAGACACTGACAATGGTAGAGCAAAAAATAGTAGGACAAGTGCTCCGAGATCCTATAAAGATGAAAGGTAAAACGGAGTAAGAAGGGGTGTCCCGTGGGGGACTTTCCAATGCTCAAGTTAGACAATTTATCAACAAACAATATGATTCAAATTAACAATTAAACTGAATAAAGTCTAAAACAAACCATAAATAAAACTGGTCAAGTCCTAGGTTGTACTGTTCTTTTGGCCTTATTTTGTTTAGGCTGAGCGTAGAGTTAGGATACAAAGCCTTCGATTAGAACGTGTTAGCATTGGACTTGTAGAGCCCTTGGTTTGGAGTGAATATGTCAATAGTCAATTGAAAAGGGGAAAGATAGCAAATTGAGAGAAAGTGAAAGTTGGCTTGTGAGAGTGAGATTGTCGTCCCATCATTTATTATTTTTGTGTGAGTAAGAGTTTGTGGAGTTGTGATTGAAGGCTTTTTAACACTAGCTTTTCTCACGTCATAGAGCATAAATTTTATATCCCTTTAACAATGAGAATGGCTCTTTTATTTATAGGCAATGGGAGAGAAGTCTTAATGGCTTGAGCCATTTGAACTACATCCTTCATGTCGTGGAGAGAGATCCTAATCTCGAGATATTCGAGGAGTGGAGCTACTTGACTTGGTCTGATGAGAACCAAGAAGCTTCACCAATGGATCCATTCCATATTGCAGTTGGTGTTGGTACCCCGGTTTACAGATTGCGCAGCGGAAGGGTTTTAAAATTTTTTAAAGCAATCATAAACTAAACCTATTTGCACAGTAATAATTGAAAACAATTAAAGAAGGTGAAACAATTTCATACCTACGTAGGAGGCTCCTTCACTTTAATTCGATATGCTCCTGATTTGAACCACTTGATCTTCCTCGCTATCTCCCGGAACTGGCAATAGCGTGTGGGCGCGTCACGGTATTCAGGAACAAGGAGGATGAAGAGACACACGAAGGACAACTTTTGTGCTTTGTGTATTGTTGAAGTTCGGCCACCCAAATTTTCAAAACAAATAAAACTTCTTTTACTTTCTTTTAGTTTTTTTTTAGTTGGCCGCCCCCGTTTTTCTTTTTTTGTGTTGTTTGTATCAGATACATCACCAAAATCCATCAATTAAAAAATCACATATATATCATATATATATATATATATATATTTTTTAAACTTAAACTAATTAATAAAATATTTTTAGATATCGAATATCTTTTAAAGATATTAATTAATTAATTTGATTTAATTTGAATTCAAAACTCTTTTAAATTCAAATTTAATTAAATGAAAATAAAATAATCAAATTATATTTTCTTCATTCAAAATTAAATATCAATCAACACCCTCCATCTAATGATTAATTACTTAATTAAATAATCTAATTATTTAATTAACATAATCATTAATATTCATTAATTGAATAATCATATTATTCAATTAATTCATGAATAGACACGTGTCACTTTTGTAACACAATTAATTGGACAATTCAATTAATTAATCGTGACCCTTGTTACCTAAATCGATCGGGCTAGCAAGGGGACCTAATGAACCCACAGTATTTTGAGCTCCAATAATCCTTAGAAATAAATAATTAAACTCTTTAATTAATATTTCATGATTATTAACTTCGGTGTTATTTCACTAAAAACCCGAAGTTGCACTCTCTCAACTGTAGACGTTTTTACACAAACCAACAATTCTTAGTGTCCATCGATATAGCTATTACATATGGTATAATCCTCTACAGGTGGTTCATAATTAGAGCTGGGTCATAATGTCCGTTATACCCCTCTAATTATATCTTTCCATTAAGTACCATTGATTCTCTAATGAACAACGAAGTTGCACTCTCTCAACTGTAGACGTTTTTACACAAACCAACAATTCTTGGTGTCCATCGATATAGCTATTACATATGGTATAATCCTCCATAGGTAGTTCATAATTAGAGCTGGGTCATAATGTCCGTTATACCCCTCTAATTATATCTTTCCATTAAGTACCATTGATTCTCTAATGAACAATAAATCCTACATTCCTTACGGAATTAGGAGAGCGCTCATATTGTTCAAGCCTCAAATCAACCCTTAAAGAAACTACTATCTACTTCTCACAAGAAGGAGTGGATTCCACTATTGTGTGCAGACCTTCCCAGCCACAAGCCAAACCGCGATTCCAACATACGAAGTTATTGACCGGGAATGCAACTCCGATCTCACCCATGGTATATCAAAAACCACGATCTAACCTAAAGGAGTCGATAAGACACTTAGGATTAAGATCACCCATATATAGCCATCATTTGTTGATATATATGAATTTCATATTTTAACGGATCTTAGTGAGAGATTCATATAGATCATGGCCCAGTCTTATATGATCAAATCATATAAGGTGCCTCCATTCTTATATCTCCATATGAATGATCTAAGATAAGATCACCGTACATTACGGAATGGACCGCAGCTGTAGATTGACCACAAATAAAGTACCCAGCTTTATTTGCTATCTACGGACTCTTTAGATTGCTCCTTTCAAACTGAATCCATCTATATATGACATTCATATACTCAATTTGAAATTACATCCGGCAATCTTGGATGTTAAGTACACATGTTATTATAAATGTATGAGACAATTTGAAAGAATAAACTACTTCTTTTATTTCTTGTTCAATTCACATTTACAAACTACAAGCTTTAGGGGAAAAAACCCTAACAATCTCCCACTTGCACTAAAGCATGTGAGACATGTCTTGTAAACCTAGACTCTCTAGGTGACCCGTAAACACTTTAGCCGGTAAGGTCTTCGTAAATGGATCAGCATGATTATCCTGTGATGCTACCTTGGTCACGGTCACATCTCCTCTCTGCACTATCTCTCTGATGAGATGATATTTCCTCTCTATATGCTTACCTCTCTTGTGGCTTCTTGGTTCTTTGGAATTAGCCACAACACCACTATTATCACAATAAAGTGTGATGGGCTTATCCATATTCGGAACAACTTCCAGATCACTCAAGAACTTGCGGAGCCAAACAGCATCTTTAGCAGCTTCACAAGCGGCTACATATTCGGCTTCCATGGTGGAATCAGCAATACAAGATTGTTTAACACTCCTTCACACAATGGCTCCACCACCAAGGGTGAATACTGATCCAGACGTGGATTTCCTGGAATCCTTGTCTGTCTGAAAATTAGAATCCGTATATCTTAACGGGATCAAATCCTGTCCAGAATACACTAGCATATAGTTTCTCGTTCTCCGAAGATACTTGAGAATAGTCTTGACAACAACTCAATGATCTAATCCTGGGTTGGACTGGTATCTACTGGCTACACCCACTGCGAAGCAGATGTCTGGTCTCGTGCATAACATAGCATACATGAGACTACCTACTGCTGACGCATAGGGAACTCGTCTCATATCCTCAACTTCTTGAGGTGTCTTAGGACACTGTTCCTTAGACAAGTGAACTCCATGCCTAGAAGGTAAATTACCTTTCTTGGAGTTCTGCATCGAAAATCGCACAAGTATTTTGTCGATATACGATGCTTGAGACAGTGCTATAAATTTGTTCTTGCGATCCCTTATAAGTTGGAACCATAGAACATAACTCGCCTCTCCCAAATCTTTCATTTGGAATTGGCTGGCTAGCTAGCCCTTTACATCAGACAATACTCCTACATCATTCCCAATGAGAAGGATGTCATCTACGTATAGGACCAAGAAAACTACTTTCTTGTCAATGATGCGCTTGTAGACACAAGGCTCATCAACGTTTTGCTCAAACCCATAGGTTTTGATTACATCATCAAACCTTATGTTCCAAGATCTAGATGCTTGCTTAAGTCCATAAATGGATCTTTGCAACTTGCAAACTTTTTGCTCTTGATCTGGAGACACGAATCCCTCTGGTTGCATCATGTAGATGCTCTCATCAAGATTTCCATTCAAGAATGCAGTCTTGACGTCCATTTGCCAAATTTCGTAATCAAAATAGGCAGTAATGGATAAGAGAATCCGAATAGACTTAAACATAGCTACTGGCGAGAAGGTCTCCTCATAATCGACCCCCTCCTTTTGGGTATAACCCTTGGCCACTAGCCTTGCCTTGAAGGTCTCTACCTTCCCGTCTACTCCTCTTTTTCTCTTGTAGATCCACTTACACCCTATGGGTTTCACCCCATCCCGTAAGTCTACAAGTTCCCAGACTGAGTTAGAGTACATGGACTCCATCTCGAGATTCATGGCTTTAAGCCATTCCTCTTTATCAGGATCTTCCATTGCATTCTTAAATGTCAATGGATCATCCACACTATCAGCAGAGACAACATCTTGTCCCTCACTTACACCCAAATAGCGTTCAGGCTGTCTCACAACCCTCTCACTACGTCTAAGTGGTAGTTTATCCTGACTATGAATCATCTGACTCTCAGATGTTAATGAATCAACAACTCTTATTGACTGAGAACTGGTCTCACCAGGCTCCAACTCATTCAATACAATTTTAGAACGAGGCTTATGGTCACTAATATAGTTATCCTCAAGAAATGTTGCATTTGTCGATACAAACACTTTGTTATCTTCAGGACTATAAAAGTATCCACCTTTGGTCTCCTTGGAGTATCCTACAACAGGCAGACCACAGACTTGGGTTCTAGCTTTCCACTTCTGTTCTTCAGCACGTGTGCTGGACACCCCCATATGCGAAAATGTCGCAAACTAACTTTACGACCATTCCACAACTCTAGAGGAGTCTTAGGAATAGATTTGGATGGCACTACATTCAAAATGTATGCTGCTGTTTGTAATGCATATCCCCAAAAGGAATTTGGTAACGATGAGAAACTAATCATAGATCTCACCATTTCCATTAGGGTTCTATTTCTCCTCTCCGCAACACCATTCTGCTGAGGTGTACCAGGAGCTGTGAGTTGGGACACTATCCCATACTCGACCATGAAGTCTTCAAACTCTTGGTCAATGTACTCACCTCCACGATCTGATCGTAGAGTCTTAATAGTCTTTCCTAACTGATTTTCAACTTCAGCTCGGAATTCTTTGAACTTTTCAAAAGTTTTCGACTTTCGTTGCATTAGGTAGACATATCCGTATCTTGAGTAGTCATCTATAAAGGTGACATAATACTCATAACCACCCTTTGCTTTAACATTCATCGGTCCACAGACGTCTGAATGTATAAGCTCTAGTGGTTCTTTAGCTCTCAGCCCTTTTCCAGTAAAAGGTCTCTTGGTCATTTTACCTTCTAAACAGGATTCACAGACAGGTAAGGTGTCAACCTTTAACTCACTTAAAGGTCCGCTTTTCACTAGTCTATCTATCCGGTCAAGGTTGATATGGCCAAGTCTTAGATGCCATAGATACGTTTTGTTTTCTGGAGAAATCTTTTGTCGTTTTGTTTTAGGTTTTTCAACTTTAAACAATTCAGCGTTGAGCAGTGTAGTATGTATTAACGGCCTTAAAACATACAAGTTGTTTTCGTTTAATCCTGAACATATATTCAAACCATTCTTTGCAATAATAACAGACTTATTATTGAAAGAAATAGAATATAAGGGCCCATCCTGCAAGCTGTTTTTTGTTTTTGTTTTTCGAAAAGAAAAACAAAAACGAAAACAGTGTTTTTGGATTTGTTTTTGGATTCCGAATACGCGTCTGGTAGCATTTACTGGAATCCGTATTTTGAAAATAAAAACGGAAAAAACGCGTTCGGTAGGATAACTGAAAACTTTCGAAAATTATAAAATATTAATTTTTAAATTTTGTTTAATATTATAACAATATAAATAAATGATTAAATAATTAAAAAAAAAACAATGGAGACCAGATCGGATCTGGAAGAAGAAGAAGAAGAAGAAGAAGAAGAAGAAGAGGAAGAGGAAGAGGAAGAGGAAGAAGAAGAGGAGGAAGAGATCTGCACGCGGTGGCCGGAAGAAGAAGAAGAAGAAGAAGAAGAAGAAGAGGAAGAGGAAGAAGAAGAAGAAGAAGAGGAGGAGGAGATCGGCGTCGGCGGTGGGAAGAAGAAGAAGAAGAGGAAGAAGAGGAAGAGGAAGAAGAAGAAGAAGAGGAGGAGGAGATCGGCGTCGGCGGTGGGAAGAAGAAGAAGAAGAAGAAGAGGAAGAAGAAGAAGAAGAGGAAGAAGAGGAAGAAGAAGAAGAAGACGGCGGCGCAGCGAGCAGCGACCGACACCGGCGGAAGGCGAGCGACGATCGGCGACCGGCGGAAGGCGTCGGAGGGCCGGCGGCGAGAAGGAGGAGAAACCGAGAAAGAAGAGAAGAAGAGAAGAAGAAAGAAGATGATGATCTGATCCAAGAGAAAAAAAAAAGAAAAAAATATATTATTTTTAATATGGGACCCACTTCAAATGAAAATCAAAAACAAAAACAAAAACAAAAACAAAAACAACTTTTTTTTGTATTTCAAAATTTCCACTATTAACACTACTTTTGTTTTTCATTTTATTTTTGTATTTCGAAAATAAAATGAAAAACGGTTTACAGGACGCGAATTCGAAATCGTTTTTGGAAAATGAAAATGAAAACAGGCTGAAAACACGCTGCAGGACGCCACCTAATTGTTCCAACAACTTTGAAACTGAAATCAAATTTTGAGTAAATCCAGGAATTAAATATACATTATCCAAAATAATGAAACAACTTCCAAAATGTAGTCTAACTACACCCATTGCTTGGGCTGACATGACATCCCCCGACCCAACACGCATAGAAAAGGATCCCTCCTCATGTTGTGTCCAAGATTCAGTCCATTGCATAGAAGAACAAACATGGTTAGTGGCCCCCGAATCAACTATCCAGGGAGAAGAATCATCTTCCACTATACATGCTTTAAGAACAAGTAAATCACATTTACTTTTTGCCTTTTTCTTCTTGCTTTGGGATTTCTTGGGTTTGGGCTTACGCTTAGCCTTCCCAACAAACCTCTTCCTCTTCTTTGATCTAGAAGAAGATGGGTCAGCAACATTTGCCTCACCGGTCTTATCTTTGTTGTCTTTCATTATGGACTCAAAGATAGTGAGCTCATCAAGTAACTGATTCAGACTGAACCTCAACTTGTTCATCCCATAGTTGCTTTTAAACTGATCAAAACTCTTTGGAAGAGTTTTCAGTATAATGCTCACTTGACTTGGTTCATCAATGGCCCCGCCGTTGATTTCTACCGTGTTGAAGTAGGACATCATGTTCAGGACATGTTCCCGAACTGATGCACCATCCTTCATACGAGCAAACATAGCGGAACAAACAGCTTCATGCCGCTTTTGCTCAGGGGGTTGCCGAAACATAGCCTGCAATGACTCCATTATTTCAAATGCAGTACCCATTGCTTCGTGCTTAGTGACAAGCACGTCTGTCATACTTGCTAACAGATATGTTCGGGCTTTCTCATCTGATGAGACCCATTTCTCATATGCCTCATGAGCAGTTTGTGCGGCATTGGCAGTAGGCGTTGGAGGACATTCCTCCGTAAGCACAAACTTAAGGTCCTTGGTGACCAAAATTGCATTGATATTGTGTTTCCATTTAGTGTAGTTATCACCAGTTAATTTGTCATTGGCTATGATTTGTAATAGTGCAGTTGACATGGCTGAAAAAACATAAATAAAGAATTCATTCATTCATACATTCAAAACATGTGCGAATGTTCGGCATAAGATTAAACATGATGCATGAAAATGTTTAATGAACAAGAACAACCAAAAAAAAAAATGTTTCTACGTCACGACAATCCAGCATACCACAAGCAAGTGCCGCCTTAGGGTCAGTCAAATTCTTGCATGTTGGATCGAGACATTCTCAATCAAATGTTATACCGAAATAACTCTTATTCCTCTAACATTTAACCATCGTATATTTCAGTCAGGTTTCTAATTAACCAATTTAATTAAAACCTTGTGAGTGTAACCCATCATTTCAGATCTCATGAGCTTAACTCGAGAATTGCCGCCTTAGGGTCGGTCAATCCCGAAATCCCCTCAAAAATCCTATCCGTTAGGAAGTCAACCTTGATATTGATTCTTATGGAAACCCTCCTTAGGGAGGACGAAAACAATGCTATCACGAGGCCCCACTCGAATCTTACGGTGTTGAACTAATGATGGAGACCGCGGGATATAATGTCATATATCCCTCTCCCACTCACTATTTTATAATAAGGGTTTTCTATTAATATTAATGCACCTAGATAAAACTAGATTAAACTGCTAATTTCAATTTAAGCGTCAAGTGCATTAATCACAATTTATTAGAATCCTATTCCAATAGCTAATAAACTAATTTGATTTTTAACTCTTAAAAATCTAGTTCATTAGTGATAATTCTAATCTATGTAAACCATTTACTAAGACTAGAATTATTAAAAGTGTATTTACCAAGTTTTAACTATTAAAACTAAACACATTATTAGGTCTAATTATTATTAGGGGCTTAATCAAATTAATCCTAATAAATAATAAAGGACCCTACTAATCTAAGTAATTAAACTCTTTAAAAATTAGATTAGTGATTAATGAGAATTACCAAGTTTTTACTCCTAAAAACTAATCCCATTAATATATAGCCAATTATGTGAATTACCCATTTTAATCAAATAAAAAAAATAAACACATAATATAAATGGCTATAGTGCATGTATGACATATCAACATATATATGTGTAGGCACACCTAATCTAAATGATATGTATATGCATGACAATGCTTTAATTATAACATAATAAAAGGATACATGAGTTGACCGAGTACAATGGGTTATCTAACTTAAAAATTTCTAATTACAAAAAATATCCAAGGCATTCCTTGGTCTTCTTGCAATCTCTTCTGCGTCTTTCGAGCCCAAAAATCAAGTCTGACTTGATTTATTTTAATGGATCCATCTTATGGATTAAATCCCTTAAAATCAAAATGTTATTCTAACATTTTTCGGAGGCCTGGGATTTCCAAAAAAAAAAAATTGTCCCAAACATGCACAATCAGCCCTTGCCTTTGCGAACGTGCACATGGGTGTCGCAACGCTTGCGCTTTCAGTGCGTGTGGCTGCTGCACAAACACGCAACAACTTTGCGCAGCAGCAGGCGTTGAATTAATTATGCATTGCACAATATTAATTAAATTAATTATGCATTGCACATTGCTGCCTCTTTGCACAGCTGTTGCATTATGCGCACTTTTGTGCAAGACTTGCACTCTTAATACTTGCACATGCAACATGCTACGTGACACACTGAAATATATTGCATGACAATCATGCATGTCTCTTGTGCACACATTGCTGTTTTGTGTATCCAACACACGCTCGACTTCTTCGTCTGATTTCTTCTTACATATTTTACAATAAAATACATAACAGGAAAAATACAACAAAGAAAATACAGCAGAAAAATAAAATAAAATATTAAAATTACATCCCGGATTAATATTACATTGAATAATATTACAACCAATAAAAACGAACCCTAAACTCATTGTACCATACAATTAACGATCAACCATGTTTATAATAAATAAATAAATAAAAATTAAAAACACCATACATTCATTAGAAAAGTGCCTACACATTCATACATGCAATCGGGAGCAATCGAATTCGATTATACTATACAAAAATTGGCTCTGATACCAATTGTTGGTACCCCGGTTTACAGATTGCGCAGCGGAAGGGTTTTAAAATTTTTTAAAGCAATCATAAACTAAACCTATTTGCACAGTAATAATTGAAAACAATTAAAGAAGGTGAAACAATTCAATACCTACGTAGGAGGCTCCTTCACTTTAATTCGATATGCTCCTGATTTGAACCACTTGATCTTCCTCGCTATCTCCCGGAACTGGCAACAGCGTGTGGGCGCGTCACGGTATTCAGGAACAAGGAGGATGAAGAGACACACGAAGGACAACTCTTGTGCTTTGTGTATTGTTGAAGTTCGGCCACCCAAATTTTCAAAACAAATAAAACTTCTTTTTCTTTCTTTTAGTTTTTTTTTAGTTGGCCGCCCCCGTTTTTCTTTTTTTGTGTTGTTTGTATCAGATACATCACCAAAATCCATCAATTAAAAAATCACATATCAATTAAAAAATCACATATATATCATACATATTTTTTTTTAACTTAAACTAATTAATAAAATCTTTTTAAATATCGAATATCTTTTAAAGATATTAATTAATTTATTTGATTTAATTTGAATTCAAAACTCTTTTAAATTCAAATTTAATTAAATGAAAATAAAATAATCAAATTATCTTTTCTTCATTCAAAATTAAATATCAATCAACACCCTCCATCTAATGATTAATTACTCAATTAAATAATCTAATTATTTAATTAACATAATCATTAATATTCATTAATTGAATAATCACATTATTCAATTAATTCCTGAATAGACACGTGTCACTTTTGTAACACAATTAATTGGACAATCCAATTAATTAATCGTGACCCTTGTTACCTAAATCGATCGGGCTAGCAAGGGGACCTAATGGACCCACAGTATTTTGAGCTCCAATAATCCTTAGAAATAAATAATTAAACTCTTTAATTAATATTTCATGATTATTAATTTCGGTGTTATTCCACTAAAAACCCGAAGTTGCACTCTCTCAACTGTAGACGTTTTTACACAAACCAACAATTCTTGGTGTCCATCGATATAGCTATTACATATGGTATAATCCTCCACAGGTAGTTCATAATTAGAGCTGGGTCATAATGTCCGTTTTACCCCTCTAATTATATCTTTCCATTAAGTACCATTGATTCTCTAATGAACAATAAATCCTACATTCCTTACGGAATTAGGAGAGCGCTCATATTGTTCAAGCCCCAAATCAACCCTTAAAGGAACTACTATCTACTTCTCACAAGAAGAAGTGGATTCCACTATTGTGTGCAGACCTTCCTAGTCACAAGCCAAACCGCGATTCCAACATACGAAGTTATTAACCGGGAATGCAACTCCGATCTCACCCATGGTATATCAAAAACCACGATCTAACCTGAAGGAGTCGATAAGACACTTAGGATTAAGATCACCCATATATAGCCATCATTTGTTGATATATATGAATTTCATATTTTAACGGATCTTAGTGAGAGATTAATATAGATCATGGCCCAGTCCTATATGATCAAATCATATAAGGTGCCTCCATTCTCATATCTCCATATGAATGATCTAGGATAAGATCACCGTACATTACGGAATGGACCACAGCTGTAGATTGACCACAAATAAAGTACCCAGCTTTATTTGCTATCTACGGACTCTTTAGATTGCTCCTTTCAAACTGAATCCATCTATATATGACATTCATATACTCAGTTTGAAATTACATATTCGGCAATCTTGGATGTTAGGTACACATGTTATTATAAATGTATGAGACAATTTGAATGAATAAACTACTTCTTTTATTTCTTGTTCAATTCACATTTACAAACTACAAGCTTTAGGGCAAAAACCCCAACAGTTGGGCCAATTACAAGGGGCAAAGATGATCAATGAAGCATTTAATGGGTTGATCTGATTTGTTGAAGTCCAAGTTCGGCCCACTTGAAGACTAAGCTAGGGCTTAAGCGTGTGGTACAAGTTAGGGTTAGAAAATATTCAATTTTAGCTTTTTTCCTTTTAAGTTTCCAAAGAATAATGAGTTGATTTGTTTCCCAAAGTAAGGGGCTGATTTGTTTCCAAAATTTAGCCTTCCAAATAGGGAGCAAGTCAACTAATTGCATGTTTTAATCGTTATTTTCTTTCCTGATTAAAAGGCATTAATTGCCCATTTATTTTCCTGATTGTAAGGCATTAATTGCCGAATATTTTTTCCCTTTTAGGTTTTAGATATTTTAGTATTTAAGGGACTTATTGATGTATTATTCATTAGACTTTTAGAATGAAATAATATTATTTGGGAGAACGTTTTCTCTAGGTTCTTCATTGAACTATAAACTTATCAAGGGTTATACCTTGTGGCGTTCAAACTTGACTTATCACTCACCTTCTTTCTTGTTCTTGAGTGTGGTGTCTACAACTTTCTTGATACCGTTGGTTTTTATCTCTATATAGATAATGGGTCGCGGTCCTTGTTATTTTCTTTATTTGTAAACTTGAATTAGAAAACGATCATTCGTTACCATATATTGGTTCTGGGTCTCACTGCTCTTGGTGAGGTTCATATCATTTAGTATAAGAGCTTAGGCTTCTAAAATCAGGTTTGATCTATCATATTTTAGCTTTCTGGGACAAGTATTCCAAAATATTGGTGTTGGGTTTCAAGGCAAGTTGATGACACGTAGTTGAAGTGTATCAAAAGATTTGAATTTTACATTCAACCTTGCAAGTGCACGAGTCAAAAGACTAGTATAGCATGAAAGCAAGGGTATCGTTCCGCAAGAATGTGGAATCCGTCAATTGTCGCTAGCTTAACTTATTTGGAAAACACGAATTTGAGGTGTGTGTGTGTGTATTAAATGTAAATATTGCAATAAAAAGATAAATTATGTACAAAAGTATTTACAAAGATAATGGATGTGAGAGATGTGACATATAAATGGTTACACCAAGTGACTCAACCATAGCAATCACACAATTTCATACAAACATGTATCGTCAATATTGAAAGCCATGCTCACTTAATCCTCGCCAATATTCTTTCTCGAGTAACAAAGGCTATACCCATATGCATCAGCAATCTATCAACAGATGGTTATCTGAACTGCACATGAGTTCATTAATAATTATGAGACACATATAACGACTTTACATGCAAAAGCCTCCCGTATCTCTACCTTACCCTACATGTTGTGACCAATCTACTCATGCACGTTGTGTGCTTCACCTCTCGGTCCTTCACATAACAACCAAGGTTCATTCAAGTGGTGGCTAACCACTCAAAAGCATTAAGCACTTCAAATGACCACTCAACTATTAACAAACATATTTAATAAAAGAGGCAACAATGCTAGGTTTACATCAAATCCCTAATGAATGAAAGTACACATCATAGATGAGACAAAAACACAAAGAAAGAAATACAAAATAGATAGAAAGGAGACCCCATCCATAATCGGGAATCGAACACTAGGTTTTCTCGGTTGTCAATCCGATATATACTCACCACTATACTATTACGGCGGTCTCCAATCTCATGAATGCTCAACTCTCTCATAGAGAAAGCTCTCTCTTTATCTCTCAAATCTCCCTAAGATGCCTAAGATGGATGACTAAAAATGGGACAAGCTCACCAAACAACAATGTGCAAATAGTTGATTGTTATCATTAAGAACATTCAATTCAAGTTAATGGTTCATTCTCTTGATTAAATAATTCACCAAAATCAATTCATCACCTAACCCAAGCCATGAGATGAGCAATTGTGCCTTAATAAAAAGACTCATTAAGCACAAGAATATGGAACCCAAACCTAATCTAGCATGTGAATGCATAATCAACCAACCTTTTCCTACTCCTTGGAGCTAATACTCAAACACTCAAATCATTCTAAACATAGTACTTTTGGTTCCCCCATTAACATATAAACAATTATGGGATGCTAAATTACTCTACTCCTAGTTTAAATTACTCTACTCCTAATCCTAATCATGCATACATGTCAATTTCAGACCTCCACACACATGAGTATCACAATAAGAGAGACAATTACAGATTTAGCAAAGAGTAAAACAAAACCCAAAGAATTTAAGAAACATTCATACATATATTACACAAGTGTAGGTTTACAAAATTCCCAAATTGGTGATTACATCCAAGAAAACAAGAAATACAAAAAAGAAATGAGTTTAAAGGAGACAACCCTTGAAGACAACTCCTCCAAGCTCTCCTTGATTTCCTAGCTCGTTTTTGGTCCAAAGACCACTCTATTCTTCTTGTAATCTACTCTTAGATGGGTGGATGTAGTGTAAAAAGGGTGGTGGAGATGTATGGTGAGCTCCTATGGAGGAAATCCTCTATGGGAGCTTGAAGCTCTCTCTTATTTGGGGAAAGAAGGAAGAAGATGAAGAGAAGGGTGTGGTTTTGGTTTTGGAGTGTGGGAGGCGTTAAAGTTCTGGTTTCAGACCCCAAATGGGGGTATTTAAAGAGTTGGGAGGTCAGGGCACGAATGGGGTGTGAAAGGACAAGATTGCCCTTCAAAATCAGCCAAAAATCAAAAACTGGTGACCAGTCGCCTCTGAACCGATGTACGTACAACATGTTGGAGGCGGATCAAAAGCGGACACATTCTGGAGTAAAATCGCTATTCACCCGCTGTACGTAGGGCGGGTGTACATTGGTTTTGGCATTTTAGTCATTTCTAGCTTCACGCACCGTCACAGAAATGAGCATAACTTCCTCTAGAGATATTGGAATCATGTTCTGTAAAAATCGTTGGAAAGAAGACATCCGGGGCTTTCCAAAAAGATGTAGCATGAAACCTTGTTCAATATGAGGTGGGAGATATGACCCCCAAAAATTTAGTATTCTGCACGAGCCATTTCCCTTTCAGCCCTTTTAACTTCCAAATCTCATCAATTTAGCTCAAATACCTTATTTATGGTGAATAACCTACAAAATCTCACAAAACACATTATATACAAAAAATACGCTCGAAAACGAGTACAAACAATAGGAAATGAGGACCTCAAATAGATGTAAATATGGTCTGATCATAAGTCCTTTGAGATTCGCATCATTTGGTATCAGTCTTAGACTCTAAAATCAGATATAATTATCCTTGTTCTTATTTTATCATTATTTTATTATTATTATTATTTAGTTTGCCTTATTCCTCCTTGGCCGAATTTTTCATCCTCAACTTTTGCTTAATTTCGTCCAGTACAAAAAAAAAAAAAAAAAAAAAAAAAAAAAAAAAAAAAAAACAAAAGAGAAAATATGTCTTCCAAGGGTGATTCATCAAACAAAGAAGAAAAAGGGGAACCATCCTTTGTGATGCAGGCTATCAACAATATTTTGGTGAAGATTCGAGGATGTATCATTTTGAAAAGAAGGCGAATGATAAGAACCAAGAAGCTTCACCAATGGATCCATTCCATGTTGCAGTTGGGCCAATTACAAGGGGTCAAGAGGATCAATAAAGCATTTAATGGGTTGATCTGATTTGTTGAAGTCCAAGGTTGATCCACATGAAGTCCAAGCTAGGGCTTAGGCGTGTGTTACAAGTTAGGGTTATAGAATATTCAATTTCAGCTTTTTTCCTTTTTAGTTTCCAAAGAATAATGAGCTGATTTGTTTCCCAAAGTAAGAGGCTAATTTGTTTCCAAAATTTAGCCTTCCAAATAGGAGCAAGTCAACTAATTGCATGTTTTAATCTTTATTTTCTTTCCTGATTATAAGGCATTAATTGCCCATATATTTTCCTGATTGTAAGACATTAATTGCCGAATATTTGTTCCATTTTAGGTCTTAGATATTTTAGTATTTAAGGGACTTATTGATGTATTATTCAACAGACTTTTAGAATGAAATAATATTATTCGAGAGAATGTTTTCTCTTGGTTCTTCATTGAACTATGAACTTATCAATGGTTATACCTTGTAGCGTTCAAACTTGACTTATCACTTACTTTCTTTCTTATTCTTGAGTGTGGCATCTACAACCCTCTTGATACCGTTGGTTCTTATCTCCATATAGATAACGGGTCGTAGTCCTTTTTATTTTCTTTGTTTATAAACTTGAATTAGAAAACGATCATTCGTTACCATATATTAGTTCTGGGTCTCACTGCTCTTGGTGAGGTTCATATCATGGTCAGTGATGACTTTATCAAATCTGATGAATGGATTGGGCTTTTATAATGGATTTAGGCCTAGTTAATATACCTAGATCAAGACCTGAGCCATAAGATAGGTTTTGGCTACTACAATAAGGACTTGGTGAGATTAGACCATACAAGCACATTTCGAAATACTACTCCCACCATTAAGGAGAGGTTACATATGGACTACAATTCTCATATACGAAGAGAAGGCGAACTCCCACTTTTGGGAGAAGGCTCCCCACACTTTGAGATTTGGTGGCTAAATGTGGGATAAATATTTACAATTACCAAGGCTTGAACCTTCATAACGAAACTTCGACTTGAAGACTCCAACTACCAAGGCAAGAGACCATTGGTCAAAAATAACTTTCTTAAACATTCATGAAGACCAGAAAAACTTGTGAGGGAAGCTTTGACCGCCACATGGTAAAATCGTTGCAAAGTACGTTAATATGGTTCAATTTCATTGGACGATCTTAACACATGGCGGTAAGAGGTGAGACCGTCCCATAAAATTTTTCTCAATAAAGAGATAGGGTCGACTCGACATTCCCTATGCTCGAAATTCAATTAGGGTGAGTTTAGGGTTGCACATTAGGGAAATGAGGGTGGATATAGGTCCCCTCATCCCCATCCCCATCCCTAATTCCCAAACCCTTCCCCATCCCCCCACCCATTTCCCCATTTAGGGAAAATGAGGATGGGGAATTTTGGGGAGAGGTACCTCCATCCCTAACCCCAACCTCAACCCCAATTCTTCATTTTCCCCGTTTTTCCCCGTTTCCCTGTTTTACCATTTCCCCATTTCCTTGTTTTAACTAAAAATTCCAAAAAAACAAATTAAAAAAAAATATTTCATTACAAATGCAAAATAAAATCCATTAGTACATTATAAATATAAAAGAAAATCCATTACAAAATAAAGTATTTCAATAATCCATTAGTGTAAATGAGGTATATATAGTTAGGTTTTCAAATAATAAAAAATTAATATATATATAATTATATTTATAATGTTTTGGGGGAAATGGGGAAATGAGGATGGGGGGACCTCCCCCTATCCCCATCCCCATCCCCATTTAAATATATTAGTGGGGGAAATGGGGAAATGGGGAAATGAGGATGAGGGAGGGTCTCCCCATCCCCATCCTCATTTCAATTTGGGGATGAAAATCATCCCCATCCCCACCCATTTCCCCATTTCCCCCTAATTTTTTTTTTTTTATTTTTTTTACCCAAATGGGGATGAGAGTGCGGGGAAATGGGGATCCGTGGGAAAATGTGCAACCCTAGGTGAGTTGCCTTATACTCGACTTGCATTCCGAATGAGTTTTCAATTTCTACCTCATAGCCCGACCCAAACGAACTTTTTTTTCATATTATTATTTTTTATTTTCTTATAAATAACTAACTCAAACCATTAAATATACTAATTTTACTTCAAGATTAAATTTTATAACAAGAACTTAAATTTTAGCATTCCATTAAATTTTAAAATACAATTAAATTAGCATAAGCTTCAACAAATCCCCCAAGAATCAAGCCTAAGAGTCTTAATATTTAATAAATCCCCAAGAGGACTTGGCTATGGTACCCACATGGGTACGATAGCAACAAGTTTTGGAAATAACACAAGGCTAGTTCTAAGTTAATTTTGGTAACAACTTCAATATTTGAAAACCATTTTCTTATTGGAGTGAACCATAGAGTTATTCCTAAAAAGTGATTGGTATCATACCAACATTTTTTCTTGAGTACTGTGGTAGCCAAAATTCGGCAGTGGCCCAATTCTATAGGCCCAAATACGAAACCGTATCTTAATTTATTAAAAATAGTCAGACCCAACAAGACCCGAATCCATTATAAGGGTCTAATCCAGTCATCAGATTTAACAAAGTCATCTGTAACCAGGTTAAAAATGTTGCACAAGTCTATTCAACTGATTTAGTTTAAATAAAATTCCCAAGATTGTAGGATAAAATCAAATATCTCATCCCATGATCTCAGGCCGAAATCAATGCGATCAGGGGATCAAATCATTAGACAATCCCTTCTCCTACTATAAATAAGAGAGATAAAAGACAATTCAAACGACATCTCCCACTCACGAAGAAAAGAAGTCTAAGAGGAGCACCCGCCACTCATTAAAAACAAGGGAAATTATTATTCTCTCCCCTCTAGTTTGCCGTATTCTCCGGTTTCCCCACTCTAGTTTCAAAATTCTTCAATTCCCCCCCTCCCATGCACAAATACAACCAATCTTACCATATAAAAATAGGCATGGGAGGGGGGAAATTGGAGAATTTTAAAACTAGAAGGGGGAGATTGAAGAATACGGCAAACTATAGGGGGGAGAATAATAATTTCCCTAAAAACAATGAATGATGGGACCACAATCTCTAACTCACATGTCAACCCCCCCTCTGCTCTCAATTCATTCTTAATAGTTTCTTAAGCATTATTTCTCCATTCTTGAGTTTTTCAAGTGCCATCACCAAACTCCAAAAATGATTCTAACTTTATTATCACACTAGTCTTCAATTGCATTCGAAGCCACTTGACCAACACGTATCATTTGCAATATATTAAATTCATTCGACATCGGTCTTGCCTTGTCTACCCTACGCTCAGCCCAATCGAATATAAGGATATTCGAACAACACCACTAGGACTCGACCAACCTTGTTTACGGTTTGATATTTATTATTTAGTAATTCAATATAGTTGTTGAAATTGATTATATGGTGAAATTTATTTTAGTTCCTCTAGTTTGACCTATTACACAAACTGGTCCCTCGGTTTCCAGAATTGTCTCGTTAGGTTCTTCTGTCAAGATTTCCGTTGAAAAAGTGAAATCTGACAGGGACAGAGGGTCAAATGACCCTGTTGCCCCTAATTTTATCATCACTCATCCACCATTCATTTATCATATAAAATAAAAAATAAAAACAATTTAAAATAAATAAATAACATTAACAAAACCATATTGCAAAAGCCTAACATCATCATCACATATTATCAAAGCCTAACATCATCATCTTCATCTTCTATTCATCTTCAACATCAAACACCATTGCCAAAATCGAGAGGTCAAACCACTAACATCTTCAACATCTTCAAACACTAAACCCAGATTCAACCACTTAACCCAGAAATTCTTCAACCCATTAGATTCAACCTCTAACCCACACACTAAACCCAAAATTTTAATTAAAAATAAACATTAAAAAAAAATCATTTTTTCACTTCACAGATTCCTTCTCTCTAATCAAACACCCAATTCAAAACCTCTGAATCTCGAACAAACACCCAATTCAGAATCTACTTTCTCTTTTCTAAATCTCAATCTATACCTCCTCAACTCTATCTTCTCCTTCACAAAAGTCCTTAAAAGCTCCACTAATTGAACTCTTTCTTTACCAAACCGTAACGTAACAAAAAAAATTCCCCAATTCTTCAATCCAAATCCCTAATTTCTTCTTCTTTCACTAAATCTTCGATCCCTTCAAAAAAATCTTCCCCACACTGAAGCTCAACACAATCTCCAACTTGGGTAGGTTATCGATTAGCTTGGCGTCGGCCCCTATCGTTGCGTTGCTGATGACAACGTGGATGGTGTTGCGGTGGGCATCGAGGAAATGGGTCTTGTCCGGGAAGTCCCAGAACTTGAAGTGGATGAAACACATTTGGTGTAGATTGAGCAAGATGAAGTTTGAAAGAAGAAGAAGAAAAAGAAGGAGAAGAAGAAGAAGATGGAAAGAAACACTTGAGAGATCGTGAGAGAGAGGAGAGAGAATGGTGTGATAAGATTTGAAGTTTGAAAGAAGAAGAAGAAGAAGAAGAAGATGGAGAGAATCACTTGAGAGATCATGAGAGAGAGAGGAGAGAGAATGGTATGATAAGATTTTTTTTTCATTTTTTAAATTAAATTAATTAATAATTACTTTTTAATCATATTTTTATATTTGTTACATAAGTTATGATTTTACCCGCATCACTTGGACGGAATCTTTGTAAACTCTAATGGAATTGGACAACAGGGAGAGATTTTGGAAAACTATAGTGACTTGTCAAGATAAAATTGAAAACTGGGTGACCAGTTTGTGTAATAGGTCAAACTAGAGAGACTAAAATGAATTTCACCCTTGATTATATTCAAGTTTTATTGTATACAAACGATTTCTTCTATAAATATCTGGCTTGAGCGTCAGAGAGTCCCCCAAAGGTACCACCCCAACTCCGTGTTCTCTTTTCTGTTTTACAGGATTGTCAGTGGCCTATGCTCCCCCAGTTTGTGTAATAGGTCAAACTAGAGAGAGTAAAATGAATTTCACCCTTGATTATATTCAACTTTTATTGTATACAAATGATTTCTTCTATAAATATCTGGCTTGAGCGTCAGAGAGTCCCCCAAAAGTACCACCCCAACTCCGTGTTCTCTTTTCTGTTTTACAGGATTGTCAATGGCCTATGCTCTACTAAATTTAACTGTCGATTTTTGGGGTAACGAACCCCCCCCCCCCCCCCCCCCCCCCCCCCCCAATAATATTTATAATAGATTGTGAGTGTCATAGCTCATAATCAAATGGTGGTTAGAGAGAGAGACATCCATTAAAGCATGTAATTGTATAATAGATTGTGAGTGTCATAATCAAATGGTAGTTATTAGACTGAGAGAGACATCCATTAAATCATGTAATTGTAAACCTCGTACTATATAATAATTAATCCCCCAAGAATCACGCCTAAGAGTCTGACTAATAAATTCTTTGTTTACTCTATCTAATCTTTGTTTACATTTTCTTTAGCGGTCCACAATTCCCTCCCACATATCAATACCAAATTTTAACGGTAAAAATGATTTTAGTCCCTCTAGTTTGCCTTATTGTTCGGTTTGGTCCCCCTAGTTTCAGGATTGGCCCGTTTGGTCCCCGTAGTTTAGGTTTATGGTTGGTTAGGTCCCTACCATTCAATTCCGTTAGGATTTTTATAAATTCCATCAATGGGATGAGGGCAAAATGGTCAAACAACACTCAGAGCTTATAGAAGGTTTCTGATGAAGGGTAGTATGGTAATTTTGTATTTAATAAAATAAAAAATGAAAAAACGAATACAACTAATTAAATTCAAAATTAAAAAATATATAAAACTAATTAAAAAATAATAAATAAATATTAAACTAATTAAATTAAAAATTAAAAAATATCTTCTCTTCTCTCTTCTCTCTCCTCAAACAAAAAAATAAAACTAATTAAATTCAAAATTAAAAAATATATAAAACTAATTAAAATAATAATAAATAAATATTATACTAATTAAATTTAAAAATTAAAAAAATATCTTCTCTTCTCTCTTATCTCTCCCCAAACCTAATCTTTTCTCTTATCTCTCTCCCCAAAACCCGATCAACATTCAAACCCAGATCGGAGGAAGGAGGGTCGCGTGGCAAAAGGAAAAGGAAGGTGGTGGTGAGTTGGTGACAGCGAGGAAGGTGGTGGTGGACCCGTCTTCATTTGGATTTGGGTTGGGGATTGAAGACGGGTTGTTATTGGGTTGGGGATTGGGTTGAGGAGGTGGGTTATCTGGCGGAGGTGGGTTGGTGGCGGTGTTGTAAGCCAAGCCGAATGAGATGTAAGCCAGAGTGTAGGTGTCAGCATCCGGAGTGCGAGGGTCGGTGTAGAGAACCTTGACACAAAAGGAGTAGTTGTTGGTCTTGTTGTAGACTCGATCAACTAGTTGTGTAGTCGTCCGATCATTAGCATATGTGGGATGATTGGAGAAGATGATGATGAAAAATACAAGGAAGATGAAGGAGGTGGACATTTTTGGGATAAAACCAAGGTATTTGTCTTTTTTAATAAAGTTGTTTATTCTCTCTATTTGATGACTTTGTTATTCTCAAGTGGGAAACTCAATTTCCTGTAATATTCATGTCAATCCAATAATTACAACCACAACCCGTCTTCATTTGGTGATTTGGATTTTAGTTGTTCTTGGGTTGGGGATTGGGTTGGGGATTGAATTTGGATTTGATGATCTGGGTGATGGGGACGGCGACGATGATAGTGGTGGTGGTGGTGGTGGTGGGTGGTGACGATGATGGTGGTAGGTGGTGGATGGTGGGTTGTTTGAATCTGTATTGTTGTTGATGGGTGGTCTGGATATGGTGTTCTTGATGTTTAAATTATTATTATTTTTTTGTTAATTGGATTTGGTTGATGAGATGAATGGTGGAGATTGGATTTGGTTAATTTTAATTTTTTTAATTTAAATATTTATAAGAAGGGTAAAATAGTCAATTCATCAAAAGTCACACTTCAAGGGGCATTTATGTCATTTTGTCTTCTGATCACGTCATGTGGTTTGTTTTTAACGGAAATTGTAACAGAAGGATCAAACGGGCCAATCCTGAAACTAGGGGGACCAGAATATACAATAGGTTAAACTAGAGGGACTAAAATCATTTTTACCCAAATTTTAATGAGGTGTCACCGGAAGAATCAATGTCAATCCAAATGCATGTGGTTTGTGTTCCCTCTGGTTATTAGCCGTGTCTATCAAGATGTTGAGCCACTTAGATCCTGCCACGTTGTCGGAGGAGGTTTTTTGAACGTTTTTATTCTAAAAAATTTGAATTTTTCAGGCATTTCTTAGAAATATGTTATACATTTACTTCCAATTTTACTGCATTTTTGGAATTTGAATTTATTATATATGAAAATTCTCTTCCAATTTCAACTTTTTGGAAAAGATTTTACTAATTATATATGAACATCTTTTTTGAGAGAAAACCAAAAGTAACCATCCAAAATATTAAACTTTTGTTTATAACCACTTTTGAAATTATAATCGTTAATAACTACTTTTTTGAGAAATTACCTCAATACCCACATATATAAGCACTAAAAACCAAAAACATGAGCAGTGGAGATTAACAATTAAAGAGAGAAAAGGAGAAAAGAGAGAAAAAGACATTGTTGCCGAGAGAGAAGAGAGAAAGAAGTGGTGTTGCATGGAGAGAAGAGGGTGTCGTCGTCGTCGTCGTCGCTGGAGCATCCGAAAGAGAAGAGGTCGTCGTGATAGCCTAGAGACAAACCCACAATTCTCTTCTCACTTGACATTTTTATTATGATTTCATGTTAAGAACATATGTAGGGAATAATAAATGTTGAAATGTATCAATTTTGGGTGTTGATTGAGTTAAGGTCTGGTATTTTGGATGATTTGAGACTGGATGTTGGAGTTTGGTTTGAAAAAAAAAACTTGAAAGCGTGAAATCTTCGACAAACTTGAAATGTTTTGCAAAAATTTGAAATCATGCTTTAAATCTCTAATATAAAACTTGAAATCTTCTAAATCTCGAATTAGTGAAACTTGAAATCTTCTGGAAAAAACTTGATTGAATTCTTACCCAGAAACTTGAAATCTTACCTAGAAACTTGTCAACATTTCAAGTTTTTACATACGATTTCAAGTTTTCGAACCAGTGAACTTGAAATCTTCTGGAAAAAAAACTTGAAACTTTTTTTAATTCGATTCTTCACAAAAACACACAAAAGTGATGCAATAACGATAAACTCACGTTAAGGTCACTGTTTGCAACTCAATTAATGAACAAATTAAAGATATTTACATACCAAATACCGATTTAGAGCAAATCGAAATTTTTGTTTCAAGCTTTCACTTCTTTAAATCTTCAACGCGATTATGAAATTAAACCATCCTCTAGTTAGTTGATTTATAGGAATAACAATGGTTCTTCCATATTGGTGTTCGATTTGCAAGAAGAGGAACAACGATCGGAAATCGTTGATGAAAAATGAAGGAAGAAGAAGGAAGAAGACAGTGAACAGTGAAGAAAAGGGTGAGAAAGAGAAAAATAAACAAAACAAAATAGAAATATTAATTTGGGGGCATCTTGGTAATTTATGGACACCCACTGAATATTTTTTCAAAACATGGTTATTAACAATTAAAGTTTCGTATGTGGTTAAAAACGAATTTCTCATATTTAGAGTAGTTATTTTTAGCAATTTCCACTTTTTTGTTTATGGGATTATAACTAATAAGATTTACATTCTAAAGTACTTTCACCCACGATAAAGTATTTTTAATTTTCTTTTAAAGTATTACAATTTACAGCAACTATTACAATTAGATTGTTTAGACCTATTGAGATCAAACAACACATGTGGTTCGGATATTTACTTTCATAACGGGAGATAATTAAAAATCTCACACATACTTATGAAATGCGTATCGTGAAATTTAAAACCCTCACCACTAATGTAGAAGGGAGGTGTACAATCATCTAAAGAGGTGATGTGCTCTAATAAAGTAGTTATATGAAGTGTTTATAACATAATCAAAATTGCAAAATATTATTATTTTTTTTTGAAATACTTCAAAAAAAAATTATTATTATTTTTGAAAGATGAACTTCATCATTCTTTCTTTAATTAATTTTCCACTTTCTAATCATAGAAAGTCATTGAAAATCCAAATTAAGCTAGGATCTACATTCCGTATATGAATAAAATTTTTATTTACTTCAAATGTGAATAAGGTTTGAATCCTATAGTAAGAGTTGTATTCCAAACAATGTTTATTCATAATTGTGGTAGCCAAAAATAGCACAGCCCAAATACTAAAGCCCAATAGAAGACAGGCACAATGTAAAACCAAACAATTACTACGGGTTAGGCCCACATGTAACGGGTCGACCCGAGACTATTATCAGCTGAAAATTGGTTGTTGACTTAATCCAACTTCAGTTACCATTTGTTATTAACAGTTGTAACAACTGATTTGAAAGGGAGTAAATCTCTCCTAAAATCTCTACCACGATGAGCTTGATTTCAGGGATTGAAGTCATCTGAACATTGAAACCAGTAGAGGTGATGGAGCCTATAAATACAAGCCTCCATCAACATATGAAAAAAAAAAGGCTCTCTACGCTCTCTAACCCACAAAAAGACAAATAATGCAATTCCTCTCAATGCCCAAGATTCCTTTTCCTGACTCACACACAAGGAGACAAAAGGCATCACTTTAATTCAATTCAAGTATACTACACTTTGCAAGACCACTCGCCAAAAATCAAACATCCATTCTACAATTCCATTTTACCTGGGGTCATCCAGTAAAATTAATCTCTTCTTCTACTTGGGTTGTTCGACCAACGCCCATACCACTCGACTAGCACATATTATATTATTATTATGAGTTCCTAGCGATTTAAATTGCTACTCAACGCTCAGCCCAAGCGAACCTAAGGCTCTCTGAACGACACCACCTAGGACGCGACCAACTTTATTTACGGATCTCGTAGCACACGACCTACTATTTTTCGTTCTACCATTGTCAATGCCTACCGACTTACGAAAAATTCAACTGGAGATTTTCGGGCTCTTCAATAATCAAAATCCCAAATTAATCTTTTTATTAATTTTTCATTTTCTAATAATAAAATGACATCCATTTATGTACCATTGAAGCCTACATTAGGAGCCTAGGATCAATAATATTTATGAACTTTTTTAATAACTATTTATTTATTTTCAATTTATGTTAGAAAAGATTTGAATCATTTGATGTTTCAATGAGTCGTTCAAAATGGTTTAAAAAATAATTAAATAATTGAAAATTTTTGATTTCACTTTTTTTTTTTTTTTTTTTTGGGAGCCAGACAATGACAAATTGACAATCCTGTATCTACGGTGGACATAACATAACATAACCGGAGGGAGGCTCACTTGAGAGTTGAGACAGAGAGCCACTTCAACGAAAGATCCTTTCGCCGTCAATTAACGTCTCACTGTCGCTCTCGCAGTCTCACTTTTCTCGAACAATGTCAATTTTTTGTCGTCAACTCACTCATATTATTTAAACAGAGTCTCACGCTGTCTGCTAACTCACTCTGTCTGCTAACTCACTCATCACTACTCTCGTGACGTCCGTCATCTCCCAACATTTTTATTTTTTGGCCCTTTGTAATTATAAGTTTTCACACATCTTCTCATTTTGTGGCGTCTCGATGGCGCTTTCTTCTCTCTCACTACTCGCACCATATATAATGTCGCTGTATATATCTCTTGTACAATGAAACACTTGCAAAGTTTGATTCCTCACGAACAATTTTTTTTACAGGTACGTTTTTTCATCTGAATCAACCATTAATAAAATAACTCGAATCCAAATTTAGACTCTGTGTATGCTTGGATCGAATGATCTGCAATCTGTTCTTATGTTACTTTATTTGTATTACATTTAACATTTGTGGAAATTTAGCCATTTGTTATCATTTAAACACAAAATAGTAGAGATAAGATGTTCTTCTTCTTATTATTTGTTGTATTGTTGATGTAGTTTTAGCTAATTGGATCTTTAATACTTAGATGGATCCGTGAAAAATTCAGATTTTACATTTGCCTCAATGTTGATGTTTTATGTTTTTAAAGATTTTGAGTTCAAGATGCATATTGTGGTTCTCTTAGTGAGGTTTTATTAGTTAGATGATTGGTTTTAAATGTATAATCTAAGTTAACTGTTTATGGAGATACTGTGGGGATTCATAACATCATCACTTTCATTCGTATGCTTATTTATGCCCAATGCCTATATGGATTTTTACAAGAATGATATGCGTAATTTTAATTGGTTTCAAATTGTGACTGGATAAAAATCTCGGGATTTTGGGATCAAGCCGCAAGCTTATCATTTATTGAATGCTTGATCAGAAAAATCATGATGTACTTGGACATTCTTTAAATTTCTTAGTTTAGCGCAACTTTTTTTTTTTTGGGTTCTAGTGATATTGAATTTAATGGTAGTTTCTGAACATCTGAAGAATTACTTTTTGCAGGTAGCTCTCACTTTTTGCTCAAGGATTTCAAACTTATAAAAACTTATTCGAGCCTGTGGTCCATTTCAGAGTGATTCTGTTGCTCTCGTGGAAGTGAAAATATTATTTTCTTTAATGATATTTTATGTTGGTTTCAGAGGGGAGTTAGCAATTATGCAACTTGTAGCAGACTATGTGTTGTCGTCAAATAAGTGAAAACAATCTGCTAGTATTTAAAATTCTGATATTGTTTGGTAGTAGACCTTGTTCTGTTACAATAAACTGATATTAAGCAAAAGAAAGTTGTGTAAATCAAAAATGATTACATACGAGCAAGATCCTGATGTTGTTCGGTGGGGTCTCCAACTTTTCGACAGTGATCCGTACTTTAATTGTGGGTATGGTGGCACCTTAACATCAGACAATTTGGACTATTATAATGGACAGAATTTCAAGGAAGATCATTATGGTTTTGATATTTGCAACATTGAAAATGACGAGCTTATTGCTCAAGCTCTTCAAGAAGAACTATCACAACTTGCTGTCGCAGAAGCACCTGAATCTCCACATGGAGGTGAAGAGAACTTGCAAATATCCGTTTTTGAACAAGATTTTCTCAGCCAGTCTTTGGGAAACTATTATTCTGGTAAATGCAGAATGTAGTAATTCCTGTCTATCATCTTATTAGGTGGGTAGGCTGTGTGTATGAATACTATGCGTATGTTCTTCACAATGTGTAGGGCAGGAGAGTGGCCAGGAAGAGGCAGATGATATACAGCCTTCTAGTTTATGTTCAAGCCCTGACGAAAAGTCATACTATGGAGAAGAGTGGTCATATCCACTAGAGCTAACAGATGAATATGCTTTTGATGTTGAAGTTGGGAAAAGATTAAATCAGATGATTTCTGTTCCTGTAAGTTTAGCATTTAAGAAGTGTTAATTATGCCTACTTAAAGTGAAATCACATTTCCTAGCGAACTTTATTGGACTTCTTTTTTCTTTATTTATACATGTGTGGAGTTGAGATAGTGTTCTTCTGCTATGGTCTTTAAGTTTCGATTTCCAGGTTGTAAAGTGTGGACACATGACTTATGGCATGTTCTGCTATGTTTGATATACTTGTAGTCTTTACCTTTGAACAGAATTTCAAAGAGTTACTTCCAATGCGGATAAGTAAAATAATCCTCCCTCCAAGAACCTTTTAAGGGCAATAAAATTGGTACCTGCACTAAATGCATGTTTTTTAGAGTTGGATATGTGTTTTATGTACTTGGATTCTTCATATTGCATCTACATAATAGGCTGTACTTTATATTGTGCATCATCTGGTATTGGTTTTGTGCAGCATGTTCCCAGAATTAATGGAGAAATACCTTCAGTTGATGAAGCAACTTTAGATCATCAAAGGCTACTAGAGAGGTATCATATCCTTTTTTTTTTTCAGACATGAATTTTTTGTAAATGATTTTCCGATGATCGTGGAATAATTTCTATTCTTTATTCATTATGAGTAAACTTTTATGATCTAACCAACGCCTTTTCATCTACAGATTACAGGTATATGATCTAGTTGAGCGTAAAGTTCAAGGCGATGGTAACTGCCAGGTTAGCTTTCTCAGCTTAGAATATATGCTTTGCTGTGCCTTATGCTTCATAACATGGTAATGTCTAATTCTTTAAATTATAGATGCCTTGTTAACCTTAGATGAAGTGATGAACCAATATGCAAATCAACTATTTAACTTATACCATCCCTTAATGGTATAAGTTGTTTTATTTCAAAAAACCAAATTGTCGATATGTTAAAATATCATAGTAATTAAAATGTTCACGTGTCCAACGTAGATCCATAACATCTTCATCTGTGGGTGTTTTCGGCTGGCTTGACTTACATTGTTAGAATTACTGGAGTCTGGCATATTCTTTTTGAAGGGGTGTTTGACTAGGGTTGTTGTTTGGAGGTTTTCTGCATTACCTGATGTTCCAAACTTCGCCTCATTATGCTGGGTGACCTTACTCCTTAACTAGGACAGTTTTAGAACCTTTCCCTTTTCAATTGTGGTTATTGATGGACTAATCACTTTGTGAAATTATAAAAGAGGTCTTTGTGGTCTTACTTCCTCTTAAGATTTTGCACATTATTGTATTGTGTTTCAAGCGAATACTATTTTCTGTGATAAAAGGATATTGATCAACCAAATGACGTTGAATGGTGTAGTCATATTTATTGTCAAGTTTACCCTTTCTGGCATGCTTGTGGTATTCCATTTACTTTGCTACTAGCTGGCAGAATGCCTTGTCCTTTGCTTTATCTTCTTCTCTTTAGCTTTAAGCATATTTTGATGCTGTTTGATTTACTGATTTTGTCACCTTACACTTTGCCTTCTTTTTGGTGTGTTCTCTCTCAGAGTGAGTTAGTTTTTCTGGTAGTTAAACTGACTACAGTGTCAAGGATGCTGCTTTTGCTAAGATATTTTGCAACGTTGCTAACGTGGAAATGTTTCAAGACCTAAGATAATAGTTACTGCTGTTCAACTTACCAATAATATGGTATATTATTAGCTGGCATAGCACATTAGTTTACCGACTACTATTCAGGGTCAAAATTGGAAGAAGAAGATTTAAATTGTAAACTAGAAATGATTGTATTATGGTTTCTGTCACAGTATGCTTCTCCCACTGAATTGCTTAAGCTTATGATCTATTAGTGTTTTCAAGTTCTTTACAATCAAAATACTTCCAATTATTTGTTTTCTCATCATGCAGATTACTTATTTGTGGGTGCTTCGTATATTCCTAAGTTAGCTTGGCATTAATGAAGTTAACACATTCTTCATTCCCACTATTATTACTTCTACTTTGTTGTCATCTATGAATATACACATCTTTCAAATAGTTTGGTTTTTGTTCAAATTTGCCTTTGCAAACCTGAATGTTCTGATAGTTGCCTTCAAAATCAAAGCATGTCCTGCAGATGCAATGCTTTCCATTTAAGATAACTTTGGCTCAGGGGTTTGTGCACTTCATTTTACTTCCAAGGGGTCATTAGAGCTGACTAATTCTAATTGTTAATAATGATTCCTAATATTATTTACACATTTTATGTCTCATTATTTCCATTATGTTACCAGTTTCGCGCTTTATCGGATCAAATTTATCTGACTCCTGAGCACCATGAGTTTGTGAGACAACAAATTGTGAATCAGGTTGGCTATTGCTTATTACATTAAACCTTTGCCATCTGTTTTTTATAAGCTTGAGTTGTAGTATTGCTGGCATTATCAATGTGGACTTCACATTAATTGTCTTTTTTCTTTTCTTTTTTGTCTCACAATGTCTTGAATTATCAGCTTAAGTCTAATCCGGAGATATATGAGGGATATGTTCCCATGGCTTATGATGACTATATGGAGAAGATGTCTAGGTATTCCCTATTCCTATTCATTGACTTTAACTTACTTTCCTTTGGTTAAAACTTGACCCTTTGCCATCACGTGGATGATATAGGAGTGGTGAATGGGGTGATCATGTCACTTTGCAGGCTGCTGCAGATTTGGTATGCATACCGGTTTTGCTTGAGTTATCTTGTAAATGCACTGGATTATAATCATTTCACTCCCTTTCTTTTCTTTTTTTGGTTATTTACTTCTTGGCAATTCTGTATTTATGTGAGCCATTTCACTGGTGATTGCATTAATCAGCAACCCCAAAAGTTAGAATTCCCCCCTGTATGAGCATAACTAGTGTTCGTGTGTAAAATGTGTTTTGTGTTGTCTAATGTGTGTAAATATTTGCTGCAGTATGGTGTGAAAATATTCGTCATAACATCTTTCAAGGACACTTGCTATATTGAGATTCTTCCTAATGTTCAAAGGTCAAATCGAGGTAGGTTCTATTAAAGTTATTGCTGCAACTGTTCATCATTTGGTAAATTCTGGATTGTTTAATTGTAATTTATGTTGCAAGTAATATCTTTATTGCCAGATTTTATTTTCCTCATTTGAGGCATTTTATGGCAGCATACTCCGATTCTCATCACGCTTGTAACAATTTCTATATTAAGTACCTGGAATTACAAATAACTTTGTAAAAACAACTAAGACTGAACTCTCATACAAAAATCTGTAATTAAATACTAAAATGTTACTCTTTCTGTTCTAATAATATATACCCTAAAAGTGCCAAAGGGCAAGTGCTACCTGTAAAGTCGGGACTTCCTGTTCATGCTTTTATGTTGTGAACTTGTTGCCAAGAGCAGAGTCAGCAGATATGGTTAATGCTGATCATCCTCGAGTGTTTTCTGGATATAGGTCAAAATGACCTCATTGACACAGCTGTGCTCAATCAAAATTTTAGCTTTGCCACTGTTTTTCCTCAAAGGAATCCTTATTCCTGCTATTTATCCCTTGATATTCTGTATTTACTCATTTTCTTTTATGTTGGTGCTTGGGCAAAGGTTTGATTCTCTTTGGATTATTTTCATTGGAAGAATGTGATTAAGACTGATCTGTATAAGGTAGGACTCCATTTACCACCTCATCAGACAGTTTTTACTCCTAGATTCAAATGACAGTTTATAAACTTGTTATCCCTATCGTTTATGCACTGTGGTGGAGCAAAATCATCCTCAAAAGAATAAAAGGGATGATCATAATCAGAAGTAAGTGTGTAAAAGAGATTGCTGTATTTAACTAGTAGTTTAGATGGACTTGCCAAAGTGATTAATATCTTCTTTCTGAGTAGAACTCCTGCTTTGAGCCTCAATTTCCTTCTCATACAGCTTTGAGCCATCTTTTTCTATATTTATGTTCAATGCTCATTGGCATGGCTGATTAAAGGATATGTTTTCAACATTATTATTATTATTATTTTTGCAAGGAATAAAAGTCAATTTTTTTTTTATCACTTAATTTACCATTTCTTATGATGTTCAATGGAAATTGTTTAAACTTTTTTTTTGGTGTTATATGTTCTGCAGTAATATCTTTGAGCTTTTGGGCTGAGGTGCACTACAATTCTATATATCCACCAGGAGGTAAACATCCACTTACTGTTTCTGGACCATGTCTGCTGTGCTGTATGCTCTGTGCATGAATAAAATACAAAGAGAATGTGTTTATGTTGGTCTGTTTCTTACATTGGTGGAATTAAGTTGGAATGACCTAAGATTGTCTTTGAAGGGATTAAAACAGACAAATTTTGTAATTCTTTTATTAAATCGACCTCCAAGTTTTGATTGACATTGAAAATAATTTTAAATTTGTGGGAGTGAAGGTGTGAGTAGGAGGACATGTGACTGCAGAACATTGAATGATGTAGAAAAGTAGGCTAGAAATTTCTTGTAAAATTTGCATACTTGCATGTTACAAATTTGTTATATAATCTGGAAAAAAGTTATCCATTTTTGCAATTGAGCTTTGTCAAACAAGTTGTTTCGATATAAATTTCGAGTTGGGCCTAGGCAGAAAGCAGAAAAGTAGGATCACATAGCCAACCAGGTCGTGACATATAATGCCAAGTAGAGTAGTTAATGAAATTGAGTGTGAATTTATATTAGGCTTGGTTCTTTGGATTCAATTAATGTTGTGGACCCACACAACTGGTTCTAGTTCAGCCCTTCTGTATTGCACTAAACATCTTCATGAATGTTGTTCAGATGTACCTGAATTTGAAACCAAAAAGAAGAAAAGGGGGCGGACATTACGAAACAAGCAGTTGGAATCACCAAACGAGTATGAATGAATCACTGAATGGTAACGATACTACTACATTCCAATGAGTTTTAGATTTTAATGTGTTGCCTCAGCCAAAGCTGATGCAGCTCGCTCATGGCCCTTTTCAACCAGGTTTCTTTCTCTGTCGATTTCAGTGACAGATATCATTCCAAAGGCATAAATTTCATCATGGCCGCGTTTGTACATGTCCTTCCTTCGATGCAAGTCTAGTCTGCCTTCTCTACTTATAAAAGATATTTTCTCCTATGTAGACTAGCAACTTATTATACTTGGTTCTGCGGTTGCCTTGACAATTTCTTCTTCTTCTTCGCTCTACCGTAAATGGTTGTCTTTGTGCTCAGTTTATGTTTAGATTATTAGCATGCAAGTTTTCCAGTCGCATGCTCATGATAATCATTTTGGTAGTTCTTTGATGAGGCTGATTTGAGATTATTAAATGTGATAATTTTAAAAATAAACGTGACTTTCTCATAGAAGTATTTGTGTCGCATTAGTAGTCAAAAGGCTAGTGAAAAGTTTTTCATAGCTACGCTTTTCATGAAACAGAGAGAGTGAATTTTCCTTGAATAATTCTTCTAGCAAATGCACCTAAGAGTGTATTATATTTCGACCCAAACTTTCATTTAGCTTCCTAGGGCCATCTATGAACTGCGCAGTATTAGAAATACAAAGCCTTTTGTAGTCATTTCTGTCTTTGTTTTTTCATCAAAAACTGGTTCACAAACAGCTTCGCAAGCAGCAATTGAGATATCCTCCAATCTAATTTTTTTTTTTTTATTAT
The DNA here is from genome assembly GCA_954870605.1 of Acer campestre. Lineage (NCBI taxonomy): Eukaryota > Viridiplantae > Streptophyta > Magnoliopsida > Sapindales > Sapindaceae > Acer > Acer campestre. The sequence continues at coordinate 54,249,431 of OX940800.1, read as the reverse complement.
TATTTTTTTTAAACACAGGATATAAATTAATTATGATATTATTTCGTAGTCATTGCGATTAAATTGACACCACAGTTATAATGTAATATTACCACCATTCAAGGTGACTTGATAGTAAAGAGTCAAACGGTGTTGATTTATTCTAAGGTTTAAGCCACAGATTGTATGCAAAACAAATAAAATAAAAAATATATATAATATTACACTGACTTAAAAAAAAAAAAAAAATTATTACACCGACTTTGATACAATTAATTGTGTATAAATTCGGGACTTCGGGTTGAATGATTTGAACCTGCAACCTTATAGTGTATGTATGAAAGGTTTACTATCGGGACCAATTTCATCACGTTCTTGGAAGTTAATATTCTGTACTTATAGTCAAATATTCACCCGAACATGAGACACTCACCCACCTCTCTTCGTATATATTAACAATGGAGCAATTGATCTTTGATTAATCCTTGGACAATTTTTAAAGTAATTTCTCTCTTTTAAATATTTTAACGGATTCTTAAAATTATATTTGGTTGAAAATTTTCCGGATATTATTGAAATTTTCTCATTTATCTAATTTTCAAATATTAGCTAATTTCTTTTAATAATGAAATATTAAAATAAGGGTAATTTTTGTTTTTAATAAAATAAGGGTAATGTGTATATGCAAATCTATGCCTATTATTCCTAAACTTTTGCAAGTTAAATTATTTCAATCGTCTAGTTTTTCACCGGGCTTTAGTGCTAATTTTGTTTATTCTTAATCGATTTTATTCGATAAATTCTAAATTGAATTTTTACGTGATTTTAAGGTAGATCCAAAAAGAGAAGAAATCAGAAAGGACCATCTCATTCATAAATAAACCCCTTTATTTTATTTTATTTTATTTTTTAAAAATTTCAAGTAGATTAACAGAAGAGAGCTTCTTTTGACAATCCAATTTTTTCTTTTTACACTTCTTTTCTAAAAATACTCCATTCTTAAAATTAAAATTTTAAAAAATTATAAAAACACTTTATTTTGTTATAAGATTATCCTTTTATCTTTTTTTGATTTAAATTATTAAAAAAAGAAATTATCTCTCCTAAATAATTAGATTAATTATTACATATTAAATACTCTCTCCTAAATTTTTAATTACCATATTAAACTCTCTCTCCTCCAATATATATCTCTAATTTTAGAAAAAAAAAAAAAAAAACTTACTAATAAGCTTGATTTATGTATATATTTAAAATAATAATAATAAAAAAAAACTCAAAAAATAAGTACCTTTTTTTTTTCTTAATTTAAATCGAAATATGAAAATGCTTTTTGTTACTCTTGTAGATATGTGATTATCTAGAGAACTTTAATTCTTTCATTAGTGTTAGAAATTCTAAGTTTAATCGAATCTAGTTGTAACAATTCAAGCTTTCATATGTTTTTTTTTTTTTTAAAAAAAAGTTAAGTTTTTTTTTTTTTTTTTTTTTTTTTTTTTGCTTTAACTATTAATCAGAGATTGATTGAGAAAGTATGGAAATATGATTATTTTTAAGAAAAAAAATGGAGAGAGATTAATTATGAGAGAGTGTTTAATATGGTAATAACATATTTAGGAGAGAGAGTTTAATACATAATATTTAATCTAATGATTTAGGAGAGAGAATTTCTTTTTTTAATAATTTAATTAGTTTGGAGTGTCTTTAAATTTTTTTGTCTTATTTAGTAATTTTAATTTAGGTTAAAATTGTCATTAATAAAAAAAATTTAAACTGGAGTGTAAATAGACAATTTGTGGATTGTAAGGAGAAGCTCTCTTAACAGAAAGGGTAATGTTTATTTAATTTTTTTTTCTTCTTAAAAGTTGGTTATTTTACATTATAGTTCGTTATTTTATATATTATCTTCCGTTATAGTTTGTTATTGTTTATAGATAGGTTATATATTGTCGAAATCAAAACAAGAGTATTGAACCCAAAATAACTTGTAGATGAAATTAATTATTGAAGATAACATTTAAGATCTAAGTGATTAAATAGCTTCATAAATCATTCTCAAATACATATATGTTCATTTTTGGTTAATGTTTGCATCAGATTGTCCAAATTGCTGCTTCACATATTAGTAGGAAAAAAAAAAAAAAAAAAAAAAAAAAAAACCAACCAAATAAATCACTTTTCCGACAACAAAACGGAAACCCTAATATATATCCAAACAACAATAATAATAGGCAAGCGCTTGCTAAGCAGTCTCGTGACAACTCCGAAAAAACCCAGAAATTATCATCACTGACAAATTAAAACAACAACAACAACAACAACAACAAATCTCATAGATCGTCACCATTATGTTGGTTGATCGACTCAATTCAAATTCCTTTTCTTTTCTTCTCTTTATTCTCATGCATGTTTTGTGTTCTTAGCAGAAATGGTGCAGTTTCATTGCTCATCAGTCATCAAGCACACTAAAAAAACAAGTCACAAAAAAGAAAAATCGACGATTTGTTGCTTAAAAATATGCCTAAAGATGGTGTTTCTTTAGGTTTTTTGATACATGAAAAGCAAAAATTTATTACAATCCAGCTGTAAACAGACCCACAATAGTTTTTATTTTATATCTATAGAACCGATCTAGTTTTTGTCTAACTAGTCTTGATCTTCTTGTTCGTTATCATCAACATCATCATTTGGAGTAGTGGATGGCACATTCAAGTCGAAAATACCATCAAAATCGTCAAAAGGTGGCAGCAGCTGGTTTTCAGCCGTTGGATTGTTGACCCCATTATGATCTCCAGTAGGAGGAAGCAGTTCGGTCTCACTGAGCCCGTAATTCGTAACAGCCGTGAAGTCGAAGAGCGGAGGCCGTGGTTGGCTTGGAGGTAGAGGGTCGACGTGACTCTTGAAAAGATCAGAGACTTTGAACTGAACTCCGGTTCCTGTTCTCTGGATGATCGACGGCTCTGCTTTGCACAAGAGCCACGCGATGGTCTCGCCTTCGGTCTTGAAGCAGAGCTCTTGAGTCAGCTGAAAGATCCTTGCTGCGCACAACTGTGGTAACCGGATACGGCTCTCTCGCCCTTCCACCATCTTGTGGCGGTCTTTCTGGTCTCTCCTTCCGCCATCTCGGCTTTTCAGGGAATCGGGTTTGGCTCTTTTGCCTCCCCCTGAAGTACTTGAAGATCCAGTACTACTCACATTCATTTTTCTTTCAACTCAATTGTGAGAAAAAATAAAATGAAGGAGAGATAGATAGGGTTTATATAGTGAAAAAAAAAAAGGAGTGTGAGAAAGTGATATTGAGATAAAGTTTTAGAGCGAGAAAGCGAGTGTTGTGACGTCGTTTTCGGAAACCTGTCCTTTTGTGAAGAATTCAATCGATAAAATTTCTTTAGTCTAATAACCATTTGTGATATTTATAGGCGCGTTTGGTATCGTTTTTAAAATGATGTTTTTAAAAACTATTTTTAAAAATAAAAAAATAAGTTTTAAAAATGGTGTTTTTAAGAACATTATGGGCCCGTCCTGTAAGCCGTTTTTTGTTTTTGTTTTTCGAAAATAAAAATGAAAATGAAAACAGTGTTTTTGGTTTCATTTTTGAATTCCGAATACACGTCTGGTAGCATTTACTGGATTCCGTATTTTGAAAATAAAAACGGAAAAAACGCGTCCGGTAGGATAACCGAAAACTTTTGAAAATTGAAATATATTATAACAATTATATACAAATTGATTAAATAATTAATCAAAATTTTTTTTTAATGTAATTAATAATTAAAATAGAAGTTACCAGTTAAAGAGGAAGAAGAAGAGGAGGAAGAAGAAGAAGAAGAAGAAGACCAGCTGAAGAAGAAGACCAGATCGGCGATGGCAACCGGCGACGGCAACCGGCGATCGGCGGAGAGAGTGGAAGCAGAGCAGATCCGGCGAGTGGAGGAGGAAGAGGAAGAAGAAGAAGAAGAGGAAGAAGAGGAAGAAGAAGAAGAAGACGGCGAGTGGAGGAGGAAGAGGAAGAAGAGGAAGAGGAAGAAGAAGAGGAAGAGGAAGAAGAAGACCGGCAAGGTCGACGGCGGTGCGAGGTCGACGGCGGCGAGATCGACGGTGACGAGACAATCGGCGGTTCAAGAGAGAAGATGAGGGAGGAGAAAGAAGAAGAGGAAGAGGAAGAAGAAGAGGAAGAAGAAGAAGATGAAGAAGAGAGAAGATGAAGGAGGAGAGAGAAATGAAGGAGAAAGAAGATGAAGATGTCTGGTCAAGAGACAAAAAAAAGAAAAAAAATATTTTTTATTAAAATAAAATATATTATTAATAATATGGGACCCACTTTAATGAAAAACAAAAACAAAAACAAAAACAAAAACAACTTTTTTTTGTTTTTTAAAATTTCCACTTTTAACACTGCTTTTGTTTTTCATTTTGTTTTTGTATTTCGAAAATAAAATGAAAAACGGTTTACAGGACACGAATTCGAAATCGTTTTTGGAAAATAAAAACGAAAACAAGCTGAAAACGCGCTGCAGGACGCCACCTAAATGTGTTTGGTAACGTTTTTTAAAAGTGGTTTTTATAAATGGAAAACGATGTAAATGTGTTTGGTGTTATTTTTAAAATGGGTAAAATAATTGTTTGGAGGGAAAAATTATGATTTGTTTTGAAAACAGTGAAAAACAATAAAATATTGTTTTCAACTTTTTAATTATAACTTTAAAAAAGTTGTTTTTTGTTTTCAAAAACACATTTTATAAAATGTCTAGCCAAACAACTTTTAAATTGTTTTTTATTTTTGAAAGCAGAAAACAGTTTTTAAAAATGGATCCAAACGCCCCCTTAATTTCTCTAATATTTCTTCTACAGAGAAATCCATTCAATAGATCACGGTGGAAATCCAGTTCAGTTTTTATTTTATTTTTTTCAATTTTACTATTCTCCAAAAGAGATTAATGAACCATGTACTAATTTCGGAAGCTACTAAACGTTTAGATTCCCCTCCAAGCTAGTAAATAAATAAATAATTAATCAAGTAGGGAAGCTTATAGTTTATTTTATGTAATTCTCATTATTATTATTTAGAGTAATACTATATAATCCAAAAAATTAACCCTATGATTTAGTAAGTGAGTTGTCATCACCACATAAATCAAGAGATGATGTAGTGAATGAACAAATCATTTGACATATCATTTGTGTTGGTTTTTGAACTAATTTTTTAAATTGTCTAGCATTAATGTATTATTTAAACTTTTTTTTTTTTTTTTTGAATATTACATCATTCAGAGTTTGGGGAGGGGCAGGGCTAACCTTGAGATTTTCGGGGCTTGAAGCGAACTATAGATTATGAGGCCCTCAACATTCCATATATGTTTACTTAATTATTATTTTTCTCTTGTAAATACTTGCAAAAATCAATATAATAATATTAAAAATTTGAAAGGTCTTTCTTTTTGGAGACCCTAGGCGGTTGTCTCATTGGGCCTCCTAGGGCCGACGCTGGGGATTAGAGATGTCAAAATTACTCATTGGCCCATGGACCCTTCCCGTTAGGGGTGGGTTTAGGCCTACCATTTATGTTGTGGTATGGGGCATGTATATTTTGTTTCAATCACCGATTTAATTTTGGTATGGTTACGGGATTTCAAGTCCCATACCCTCCCGTTATCAACATATATATATATATATATTGAAGCATGTAATTAGTATTGGAATTAATACTAAAAAAAATTAGTATTGCGACTATAGTCTTTAGAAAACATAATTTTCTCTCATTTTTTTTTTCTTCCCACTGCCATAATTCTCCCTCTTTTTTTTTTTTTCTTCCCTTTTTTCCTTCCATTGAAACACTACTCCATTCTAGATCATTATATATAATATACCCCCACACTATTATTTTCATATTATTCAATAATTTTAATATGATCTTTATCAAAAAGTAATTAAAAAAAATACATTAATTGGAAGAGGATGGTAAGAGGCAAAAAACCGATCCTCTAATAGGGAATCCTCGTACCCGCACCGTTTATTTTAAGGTGTGTATTCATTGGGGATGGTATTTCTCATATAAATTGGTATTGGGGATGCTAATGGAAAGTCTATCACTGACCCGTACCATTGACATCCCTACTAGGGAAGGGGACAAGAGTCACCCATGGTGCAGGTGGGAGGGTGATGTAAATGGAAACATGAACTCACACGCGATCAAACAAACAAGTAATCTTAATTCCTGTTGATTCCAAGAATGCTAGAAAAAAAAAAGGATAGTTTGATCAGTAAAACTCAAATAAATTTTATTTCATCAAAAACTAATTTTCCAAACACGAATACAATCCATTTAAATAGAAAAAGCAAATCCAAATCCACAAGGATTCGAAATCTCCTAGATTCCTAAAGCCATTAAACTTAATCGGAAAAGAATCCCAAATAAAAATCTAAAAACAAATCCTAAGCAAAAAAGGAAAGAAACACCTAAGTGTTGCGTAAGAAACTAAAAGTCTCTGAACAACAACTAAATGACCGTTAACTTTTGTAGGGCTCATCTTGGGCTTTCTGAAAACATATTATATTGGCGATTTTGAGCCCGCATTCAACAGTTATAAGCCCGTAAAGTCAACCTCGTTTCGGCTGCTCCATACGACCCAAATACGAGTTTGCTACTCGGTCCGCATCATCCTCCCCAGACTGGAAGGAATTTAGCACCCTCTTCATCCTCTAAGGCTGAATCACCAATTCACCATGGTATGGGACGAGATGCTTTATGTTGAACACATCGGCCATACAGATATGGCTTGGCAACTTCATATGATAGGCATTGGAATTAATCTTCTCGATGATATCAACCGGATCAATCTTCCGAGCCAAGAGCTTTTTGTACTCACCCACAAGGAAACAATCTTTAGTTAGCACGACCCACAGAAAATCACCGACGTCAAAGTCAACCAAACAACATTTTTGGTCAGAGTCTCGCTTATATTGAGATATGGAGTCCAACAAGTTCCGGTGAGTATGTTAATGGACGTCCTGGATTTGGACGACGAAGTCCTCTGTCTTGCGATGAACTTTTGTGTTGCTCGGGAGAGAAGCTAAGCCATACACAACCTCGAACGAACTAAATTTTGTGCTGCAATTGACAACATGATTGTGGGTGAACTCGGCTTGGGCAAGTTTCCTATCCCACAACTTCAATTGGTCACCCATTAGAATGCACGGAAGAATATCCAAAGGTCAATTTATCACCTTAGTTTTCCCATCAAACTGGGGGTGGTAAGCACTGTAGAAGTTCAAATGAGTATTCACCATCTTCCACAAGCTGCACCAAAAGTGGTTGAGAAAACATGTGTCCCTATTCGAGACAATGGAAGCAGGCAGTCCAAGAAGCCGACAAACCTCTCGAAAGAATAATTGAGCAGCATTGACAGCATATGTCGTCTTCTTACACGAAATGAAGTGCACTATCTTAGAAAAGCAGTTGACCACCACAAAGATAGCATCAGACCCCCGTTGTTTGTGGGAGACCCAGTACAAAATACATGCTGATATCAGACCATGGTTGTGTTGGAATAGGGAGTGGCATGCATAGCCTATCATTCGTGGCTTGTCCTTTAAACACCTGACATGTCCGACACCGCTCCACAAATTTGCCAATGGTTAAGTACCCAGAGTTTATCCCTTTAGGCCACAAAATATCGGTATGTTTCGGAAATTCAACACAAACATACTTTGTTATCAAAGTCAAATCGTTAAGATTAATGGTTGACCGACCAAATATATGAAATAACAAATTTACCCCTACCATGTCATCCAAAATTTATACATTTATTATTTTTATTTTACATTTATTTAGTAAAACAATTAAATTAATTAAAAAGGAAAGTAAAAAATAGCAAAAACCCGTAGATAGCACATCTGCAACCAGATCTGCTCGGTACCAGATCCCCTCCATGAAGAGAGATGGAAAAAAAAAAAACATGATCTAGGCAAGTAAGTGCAAAAGAAGAAGATGATGAGTCTGACCATGAGTTTAGACAAGGGTTGAGTTCTTATTTGATCCCAAATTGATTTGTCTAAATCTTTCTAGGTCACTTACATATATTTTTTTTCTTCTGTTTGTGTTCCTTCTCTCTCACTCCCTCGTTGATTGTGAATAGAGGAATTAGAGATTGTGCATTGGTTCAAAACATGTTAGATCGATGAGAATCTAAGTGGGTTTTTATTGGATTTGGTTTTACACTCAAACGTTGAAACCTGAAATTTGATGTTCAATTTTAGAATTCAAAGAACACCCAAACAAAAATTGAAATAATAAATAGTTGGTGTTTTTTTTTTTTTTTTTTTCACAAATAATGAATTGAAATTGAAAAGAAGACACTAGAATGTGACAAATAGCTCAAAGAGGGGGATTTTATTTTATTTTATTTTATTTTTTATTTTTATTTTTATTTTTTTGAGATCAATGTATATTTGCACCAAGACTCTACATCTATGCTCCACCATTTTCTCGATTTTTATTATTTTATTTTTTATTGTTCATTTTTGTTGACTTTGTTGAGTTAGTCGAGTTCAAGATATTGGTGATGAACTTGGATATGAGGATGGAGTTGGTGATGATTTATTGATGTTAGAGATGAGGATGGAGCCTTGGAGATGAGGATGGACTTTTTGCTTTTCTGTTTATTTAATTATTTAAATTTTATTTATTTTTAACTAATTATTTTTTTTTGAAGGGGCTAATTTTTTTAATAAATAAAAATAAAAATAAATAATAAAAAGTATATATTGGATGATGTGGAACGTGCAAATTTGTCCTTTCATAGATTTCATTGGTCAACTGTTAAAATTAATAGCTTGACTTAAACGGTAATATATGTTTGTGTTGAATTTCGAAAACTTATGGATAATCTTGCCTAATGGAATAAATTCAGGGTATTTTAGTGCAATTAACCCATTTGTTGCCGACCTCTCTACGCATGTATGGCTAGTAGTAAGATGCAGCCACCAACTGAAAAGTCATGTCATACCCCACATATCCCTCTCCATGTAGTTCTTGCTTAATCTTAGCTCGATGGTTGCACTCAGGTATACACAACTGATTTCCTTTAAAAAGAAATCAATCTTGCAAGATGAATTCAGACTGTTGATTTCCTTGGATTTTCTCCAACACCGCAACAAAGAAAGGACCAGTTGAATACAAGCCTTGAAAAGAGTTGAAACCCAATACCTTGACAAGCATATTGACCAGGAAATTTCGGCGGTGACTAAACGCATCGACAACCCTGTTTAGCGCACCCGTTTTGTGCTTGATGACAAACATGAATTGCTACAGATACACAACCCAAGATGCATGCCGGTAATATACCTTATCTTGGCTTACCATATGTTTGAGTGCCTCATGATTGGTGTACAATATGAAATCTTGTAGAAAGAGGTAGTGTCGCCAATGCCTAACTGCTTGCACTACGGCATAAAATTCGACATCATACATACAGTACCGTAACTTGGCTCTCGAAAGTTTCTCGCTGAAGTAGGCCACTGATCTGCCATTTTGACTAAGAACAGCTCTAATCCCCAACTTAGAAGCGTCCCAATGCAATTCAAATGGGCTCATAAAATCTGGTAGAACAAGTACTGAAGCTATAGTTTTTTTTCCTCTTGATTTCTTGGAATGCCATTTCGGCCTCTACCGTCCACACTAACTTGTAGTCGGACTTCATATAGTCGTTCACAAGAGATATAATGCTATTGAAGTGGGGGATGAAACGTCAATAAATGAAGCCAACCCGTGGAAGATGTGAACATCTACTATTTTACGTGGCTATGGCCACTGACTAATTGCCTCAATTTTTGACTTGTCTGTCGATAATTGCTTGAAAGGCACCATATACCCCAGGAATAGGACTTGATCAGTCAAGAACACACACTTGTTAGCCGCTGTAAAAAACTTTTCAGTACACAAAACAATCATAATCTTCTGAAGATGTTGTAGGTGCACCTCAGGATTAGAGTTGTATATGAGGATGTCATCAAAATAAACCATCACACATTTACCAATATAAGAGCACAAAGCTTGATTCATCATCCTCATGAATTTATTCGGGGTGTTTGACAACCTGAAGGGCATCACTAACCACTCATAGAGTCCCTCTCGAGTCTTGAATGTTGTTTTCCATTCGTCCCCTGCCCAGATACGAATCTGGTGGTATCTGCTTTTTAGGTCCAACTTCGTGAATATTGCCGCTCCACTCAATTGATCCAGCAAATCATCTAAGTACGTAATCTTGTTGACGACTTTGCTTTCGACACACATTCTCTAGGACCCGTCTTATTTTAGGGTCAGGAGAGCTGGTATTATGCAAGGACCGAGACTTTATTGGATATGCCCTTTTAACAACAACTCTTCCATTTGACGCCTTAATTCTTCGTGCTCTTTGAGACTCATTCGGCAGTGATGATTATTTGATAAAGTAGTACCCAAGATCAAATCTATCTGGTGCTTAATATCCCACAATGTAGGTAGATTGTTATGAAGTTCACTCGGGAACACATCTGCAAACTCACACATTAAAGGCTCCATGCCACTAGGAAAGCTACCAAATCCCATTCTAACCTTTATGACTAGCTCATACACAATCATAAACACATTTATTTTTACCTTAGACTTGGCTATAGAGAACAGATTGCTGTTCTTTTTAGATGGTGTGGTTGCTGCAACTTATTTGCTTGGAAACAACACGATCTTTGTCGAATTGAACTAGAAGGCACATGTGTTCACGAATCTGTCATACATCACCTTCCAATCATATATCCACGACCTCCCTAGTGGTAGATGACAAGCATCCATTGCGACCACATCACACCATGCTAGATCTTTGTAGGTTGCACCGATTGAAAATGAAATGTCAAATGTTGTTTCACTGTGCCACGATCATGTCATCCTTTTTGTCTAGCCATGTCAGTTTCTATGGTCGTAGAAGTGCTTATGTTTCTAATTGTAATTTTCGAACCACCTCCTCTAAGATCACATTTTCACAACTCCCCGAGTCAACGATAAATTGAAAGACCTTTTTACCGATTGTGCAATTGGACTGAAAAATGTTGTTGCGCAACTAGTCTTCATCCAGCCCGCGAGGTACCAAACAACTATGTCGAATCATCAGTAGTGGACCAGAGTCCCCTTCTAGGTGCTCATCCTTGGTTACCTTGATATTATCAAAAATTGGTCTATACTCGAAGTAAATATCTTGTTCTTTGGTGATCTCCTCGTATTCCACAAATAGCCCATTTTGCTGTCCTTTCTTGCATTCCGCGAACCGATGCTGTCCTTTCTTGTTTATTATGAATGGAATCTTTCGAAACCGTGTTCAGTGCTGCCTTGGAGTGTTGTTCACCGTATTTTCAGCATGCATGTTGTCAAGAACAGCAATATGGGAGATTCGGTCATCTGGGGATTAACTAATAATGGTGATTTCTCTGTAAGAAGTGCTTATGAAACTCACTTTGTTGATTTAGATCGCAATACTTGGTAATGGAATTTCATATGGAAGCTTAAGTTGCCTCCTAGAGTTCTTCACTTTTTTATGGATTCTCTTGCATAACAAGTTACTGACTAATGCGAATAGAGTTGCCAGGGGTTGTGTTACTGATACAACTTGTGCTAGATGTATGGTTGGCCACAAGGATAGTGACCATGTGTTCAGAAAATGCAGCAACTCCAGCCTTATATGGGATGATATTTGCAAGGATATTTCTGCGAGTGACTTTTATAATATCGAGTGGAATAGATGGTTGTTTGATAATCTTAAATGTAATGAGCTGATTGGGGGATGCATGCCTAGTTATCTCTTATTTGCGGTGACTCTTTGGTTTATATGGAAGTGGAGGTGTGAGAAGGTTTTTGGGCTGAATTTTGTGATGCCTTTTTGCCCAGGTAAAATTATCTGGACTTATGTGGATAGTTGGCAGGTTGCTAATACTAAGTTGAATGTCAGTGCTCATAAGGAGAATTGTTTGATATCTTAGACTTCCCCTCCTCATGATTTGGTCAAAGTAAATGTTGATAGGAGCTGGTTACCTGATGTGGGCTCTATTGCTGTGGGAGGTGTTATCAGGAATGAGAGTAAATCGTGGCTGATTGGGTTTGCTTTGAACAAGGGTACTGGTAATGTGACTGAAACTAAGTTGTGGGGCATCTTTGAGGGGCTTAGATTGGTTTGGAGGGTTGGTTTCATAAAAGTAGAGGTGGAATCGGATTCCAAATGTGTTGTGAGGCTTTTGACCAACAAAACTCCCATGAACCATCCCCTCTTTAACATTATTTACACATGTAAAAATCTTCTTGAGAAGGAGTGGACCTGCACTTTACATCACACGTATAAAGAAAGCAATAGAACGGCGTATTCTCTTGCTAAGCTTGGTCATTCGCTAGAGTTGGGAATTACTTTCTTTGAAGAACCTCCCACCCCGCCCAGATTGTTGCGTTCCTGGAAGATGATAACAAGGGCACTACAATTGCTAGGATGATTCCTAGTATCTAGTTTGTCTCTTGCTTGGGCTATTTAGCCTCCCCTTTTACCAAAAAAAAAAAAGAAAAAGATCAAAGTATACTTGAATTCTCCTCCGTGAAAACATCGAAATGGTATACCCAAACTCTCAAAATGATTGATGAGTGAATGATAAATTGATTCTCAAAGTAAGACTATTGTGTAAGGAAAAATGTGAATCCCACGTTGGTTAGGGAAAAGAATATATGTAGTATATAATTGATTGTGTGATAGTAGCTTATCAACATGTGTAGCATAGAGGCTCTCTCTTGCACACAAGAAGGGGGGGGGGGGGGGGGGGGGGGGTGCAAATCATGGACCTTGAACCTTCGGTTGGATGACTCGTATGTGGGCACGTCCTGCATACACGAATGTCGCACCGATTGGACTGCTACTAGTTTAAATTCAATTTTCCCTACGTTTTAATGATAAGGAAAGAATTAATTTTGTTTTGGATTTTGATACTTGATCACTAACAAAATAGGATCAATGTTTAATTAGGAATAGATCTTTTGATTTCCTTTATCATTAAAAACATGATAATCAAGTTATTTCCATATCAATCCTTTTGATTTGGTTTTCTATAAGAAACCTCAGTCTACTCTTCATAGAATACATTTTGAAATCACAAAATATAGAAAAACAAATTGTTCTCTTTCCTGTTCTTTTCTTCTTTAGTTCTTGGTAAGTTGAAACTCGATTTGAGTTCGCTGAGAACGATTCTGCTATACACAACCACTGTTGAATCGTTGTATCCTAGGACACAATTGCTATATGCATACGGTGTTACACGGTAGAATTGTCTTAAGGACACTGTGTAAAACATAGGCATCGATTTCCCTAACTTGTTAATTAACGTGTGGTTTATGTTTGTTCTTTTTGTCTCTTCCAGATTTGTACCAGAATTGTTTTGATTTACAACAACAATCTTAAGACAATTTTTTCTTTTACTTTTAAACGTTTTTCACTTTTTGAAGCTTTCGGGTTTCTAGTATTGCTACAGATTGTGACGAACATGAAACTTCACTAGTTCGTTTTAAATAATAAGAACTGTGGAAATTGGGTCTGTTTTCTAGACAATGATTTCAAATAAATATATGTTTTTATTTTGGAAAATCGATTCTATTTATTAGACAATAATTTGAAAATCAATTGTGATTTTGACTGAGTAATCAGGTTTGTAATACTAGACACTGATTGTGATTTCTATTTTGAAATCTGGAATCAATTGTTGATTCACTGATTTGATATCAACTAATTGATATCGGTGCTATTATTATTGTGATTCTAAAACAATTGTGTTTTTGTTTCAGATATTATGACAGATAAATCAAACGTGAACTCGAGTGTTCCACTAGAGACTCCAAATGCTAATATAAGTGTGGGATTAGACACTTTGGCTGTGAACTCTTATGAGCAAAGTGCTTATTGTGTTTCCAAGTGTGGCAACAACGACTCTGGTAATGAGCCAGTATAAGTTAAAGGAATGTTACGATGGCAAACCCATAAAGGAATTCAGTTCCATTACCGATGAATCACATGGAAAAACCTGATAAGTTTAGTGGACCAAACTTCAAGCGGTGGTAGTAGAAGATGTTGTTTTATTTGACAACACTAAACCTAGCTAGGTTCTTGACTGAAAAAGCTCATAAACCTAATAGTTGTGAAGAGCGAGATTTTCAAGTATGGAATGCTATTGATGCATGGAACCATTTGGATTTTCTATGCCGAATCTACATGCTGAACAGGCTAGCAGATTCATTGTATAAGGTATATTCTACAAAGAAAATAGCCAAAGAACTATCGGTGCTATTATTATTGTGATTCTAAAACAATTGTGTTTTTGTTTCAGATATTATGACAGATAAATCAAACGTGAACTCGAGTGTTCCACTAGAGACTCCAAATGCTAATATAAGTGTGGGATTAGACACTTTGGCTGTGAACTCTTATGAGCAAAGTGCTTATTGTGTTTCCAAGTGTGGCAACAACGACTCTGGTAATGAGCCAGTATAAGTTAAAGGAATGTTACGATGGCAAACCCATAAAGGAATTCAGTTCCATTACCGATGAATCACATGGAAAAGCCTGATAAGTTCAGTGGACCAAACTTCAAGCGGTGGTAGTAGAAGATGTTGTTTTATTTGACAACACTAAACCTAGCTAGGTTCTTGACTGAAAAAGCTCATAAACCTAATAGTTGTGAAGAGCGAGATTTTCAAGTATGGAATGCTATTGATGCATGGAACCATTTGGATTTTCTATGCCGAATCTACATGCTGAACAGGCTAGCAGATTCATTGTATAAGGTATATTCTACAAAGAAAATAGCCAAAGAACTATGGGAGTCGTTAGACCAAAAATACAAGACTGAGGATGCTGGATCCAAAAAGTTTGTTATGGGCCGGTTTTTTGATTATAAGATGGTGGACTCTAAGACAGTTATGAGTCAAGTCCAACAGTTTTAGGTGATTCTGCATAAGATTCATGTTGAAGGGATGACCCTAAGTGAAACCTTCCAGGTGGTTGCTATCATTGAGAAGCTACCTCCTTCATGGAAAGAGTTCAAGAACTATCTCAACACAAGCGAAAGGAGATAAAGATCAAGGATCTCATCCTCATGCTTCATATTGAAGAAGATCACAAGAAGTCTTAGAAGAAAGATGCTAGTCTGCTTGAAGCAAAGACTAATGTTGTGGAGCATGAGTAAAGTTCCAAATCTAAAAAGAACAAGCCTGGGAAAGGATCCAAATTAGGTCCAAAGGAAGGAGTCTCTAAGAAGCCAAAATTTCAAGGGAAGTGTTTCAACTATGACTAGTTGGGTCATAAATTTTCTAAATGCAGGTTGCCAAAGAAGAAGAAGAACCACGAGGCAAACGTGGTTGCTGGGATTTCAAAAGATGTCTCAGAGATCAATCTTTTTGCAGCTGTCACAGAAGCAAACCTGGTTGGGTCAAACCCAAGGGAGTGGTGGTTAGATATTGGGGGTGCCATATATGTTCTGACATGGAGATGTTCAATACGTTTGAAGCAATAGAGAATGGGAAAAAGTTGTATATGGACAACTCAGCCATATCTGACGTAGAGGAACGGGGTCAAGTCGTTCTCAAGATGACAAAGTCTATCATTTGTGGTCCAAGGGGAAAAGTTGTAAAAGCAGTGGAGGGATGTAAACTTAAGCATATGGTTATAAAATGTGTATTCTTAGGATTAGAGAGTAAGGTGAAAGGCTATCGTTTGTAGTGTGTTGAACCAGAGTCAGAAAAATTTATAATTAGCAGAATTTGTCATGTTGCATTAGAAAAAAGAGTTTGTAGTTGTAGAAATAGATCATGGTGTTAGTAAGCAAGTGGAGCTTGAAATTGAAGCTTTTGATAAAGTGCAAGGTGACACTTTAGTTCAGCCAACCCAAGGTGATATGCATGACTTTATTGATAATACAAAAAAAGAAATATATAAATACAATATAGCCACATGGAGGGAAAAAAAGACAAATTAGGTCACATCAACAGCATGTATATGCAGATCGATTTAGTTTCTTTTGCATTGAATGTTGCAGAAAAGAAACTATTGAAATTCAAGAACCCTCCACTTATCGGGAAGCTGCCAGTGGTACTGAAACATATCAATGGGATATTGTAATAAGTGAAAATATTGAATCTCAGCTTAGTGGTGAATTTGAGATGAAATATTTAGGTGGTGCGAAGAAAATTTTGGGTATGGGTGGGGCAAGTTATTTTTTTCACAGAAAAATTATATAGAAAAAATTCTTGAACGCTTTGGTATGAAAGATTCTAAACATGTGACTACTCCGCTTGTTACACATTTTAAACTTTCATCAGCTTTGTCATCAAAGTCTATGGATAAGGAGGAAAAATTATCTTGAGTTCCTCATGCTAGCGCTGTTAGGAGTATGATGCATGCTATGGTTTGCACTTGTCCTGATACTTTACATGATGTTAGTGTGGTTAGCAGTTTTAAGGGTTCTCCAGGAAATATTCATTGGGAAACAGTAAAATGGATTTTATGATATTTGAAAGGTACTACAGATTTGAGTTTGGTATTTGGAAAAAGTAATACAACCAACAATATTATTGGTTTTGTGAATTCTGATTATGCTGGTGATTTAGATAAAAGGCGATCTTTGACTGGTTATGTCTTCACACTTTCGGATTGTGCTATTAGTTGAAAGACTACTTTACGGTTCTACAGTTTCTTTGTTACTACAGAGGCAAAGTATATGGTAGGGGTTGAAGCAGTGAAGGAAGCTATTTGGCTTAACGGTTTGGTTTGTAATATGGGTTTACAACATGATTCTACAATTGTATTTTGTGATAGCTAGAGTGCGATACATTTGACGAAAAATCTTATGTATCATGATAGGACCAAACATATTGATTTTTTTAATTGTAAGATTTTATTCAAATGGCCCAAAGGCCAAAGAAAACACACAAAACAAGGATAAACACACCGAAATAGCCCACCATGCAAGCAAAAACATACAAAAAGGAGACAAAAACCCAAGATAGCAAAAAGCCCCCAGCAAGCCCACTAAAACAAAAAGAAGCCCAAAGCCACACGCTAAAACGCGGCCATAACAGGCCGAAAAAATAAAGACATGATAAACTGAAACAAAAAAAGAACAACTAAAGCCTTGATCATAGACGATCACGGACAAAAATTGCCAATGGGAAAAACCCAGCCAACCCTACCACAATAAAGCAAAGCACAACCAACAACTGAAAAAGCAGGTCACTTATCCTTCGCCATTTTCAGTCTAACACCCTTCACCCTCGACATCGCTTTTGCAATGACATCAACCATCCTCACTTCCTTATCATAGAAATCAAAACCCAAAGCCGTACTCATGTCTATGACCTTGATATAATCTCCTCTTCAAGGATCCAAGACAACATATTGATGTCAGCTAGATATCACTTTTTTCGGGAGATTGTATCTCATGGAGCAATTACAGTCAAGAAAATTGCTACAGCAGAAAATCCAATTGATATGTTGACCAAGTCTATTCATGTGCTCAAGTTCAAGAATTGCTTGGACTTGATTTGCGTTTGCAATTTGTGAGTTACCCTAAGGGGTTTGTTGGAGGAGATGATAGACTAAAATTCTACTCAGTGGACCTTGATACGAATTTAAGCCAATGTGGAGATTTATTAATATGTGGCTTAAATTAGTCGGTAAAATTATTTGATATAGATTCCTATTTTGTCTCTACCCATATTATAAATATGTGGTTATAGGATCTTTTAGGTTAAAAGTCTCTTTTAAGCCAGTTAGAGAGTTCTTTTGGGTGTAATAGGGTTTTGGGTTTTGTGAGTGATTCCGAGTTATTATTTTGTAATCTTCATTAATCATAGTGAATTTCTTTTTTATCTCCATCTGTGGACGTATGTTTTACGCTGAACCATGTAAATTTCTTTTGTTATGCTATGCTTTTATTTTGCTCATTATTTTGTGTGTTGACAATTTTCACAATAGATGTGTTATATATTCTAAAAATCAAAACAAGAGTACCAAACTTAAAATAACTTCTAGATGAAATTAATTATTGACATTCACATAACATTTATGATCCAAGTAATTGAATTAATGTTCCATTTTTTTTCTTAATTAATAGCTTCATAAATCATTCTCAACTACATATACATATGTTACTTGAAAATATATATATACACACGTACGTTCATTTTTGGTTTGTGTTTGCACCCAATTGAGCAAAATGATGCTTCACATATTAGGAAAAAAAATACAAGTAAAACATTTCCCAACGATAAAATGGAAACCCTAATATGCAAACAACACTTATAATAAAGCTTGCTACGCAGTTTCGTGAAAATCCAGCAAAAGAGAATGCCGCATAGATGACAAAAATTAGGTACTCTTTGGACAACTCTGAAAAGGATTTGGATCCTCTCTTTATCTCTTTTTTTTCCTGATTTTTTAAAGTAAGTGATTGGTTGTTGATAAAATGGTTGTAGAAACCAATCGTATCTTAACCACACATTTATTGCAATGTGTATGTATCATGAGATTAGGTGAGATCATGAAAAAGATTAGGTAATTAGAAGATCCAAATACCTCCGAAAAACCCATAAATTACTATCACTAACAAATTAAAACAGCAACAACTCTCATCCTCGACTCTCATATTTCCACCTTTTCTCTTCTGCTCTTTATTCTCTTGTTTTGTGTTCTTAGCAGAACTATTTGGATACTGTCTAGGGTTCAACATATGATCGTCTGTAATGCTTTATGTTTTTTCCTCTTAGATCAGTCTAATTTTAATTAGCAGAATTGTTGCAGTTTCATTGCTCATCAACACACTAAAAAACCATTCAAAGAAAAAAAAAATTGACGATTTTTTGCTTCTTAAAAACTTAGCCAGACCAATAATAGTTTTCATGATATATGAAAAGAAAAAAATTACAATCCAGATAATAAATAAGGCTGTAGATAGACTCACACAGACAAACCAATAATAGTTTTCATATCTATAGATTTAGAATCATCGATCTACCTTTGTCTAGCTAGTCTTCTTCTTCTTCTTCATTATCATCAACACCATCATTATCATTAACATCATCAAGATGATCATTTGGATTAGTGAAAGGCATATTTAAATTATCAAGATCGTCAAAAGGTGGCAGCAGCTGTGTGTTTTCAGCTGTTGGATTCTTCATCACAGGAGGAAGCAGCTCGGCCTCACAGTCCCCGTAATTCGTACCAGACGTGAAGTCTAACTACAGAGGCGGGCTCGGCGGTCGGGGTTCGACATGATTCTCGAAGAGATCGGAGACTTTGAATGGAACTCCGATTCCAGTTCTCTAGGTGATAGAGGGCTCTGCTTTGCACAAGAGCCACGTGATGGTTTCGCCATCGGTCTGGAAGCGGAGTTCACTAGTGAGCTGAAAGATCCGAGCAGCGCAAGAGGGTGATAACCGGATACGGCCCACTCGACCTTCCACATTCTTGTGACGGTCTTTTGAGTCTCTCTTTCCGCCGCTGTCTTTGCTTTTCGAGCTGTCGGCTGCAGTGTTTAACGAATTGGGTTTGGCTCTTTTGCTTTGGGGATCCATTTTTCTTTCAACTCATTTGAACCCTTTTGTTTGAAAACTGAAAGTGAGATAGAGATAGAGAGAAAAAAATATATACGGTTTATGTAGTGAAAAAAAAAAGGAGTGAGAAAGTGAGAATATATAGTGAGATATAAAGATATAGAGTGAGAATATATAGTGAGATAAAGATATAGAGTGAGAAAGTGAGTGGTGGGATTAGGTTTTTGAAAGCTGTCATTTTTCTAGAATTCGACAGATAAAATTTCTTTTGTCTCATCAGTAATCACTAGAGGTGGCCACGGTATCGGTTGAACCGTCAGTTTTGTCTGCAGTTTATCTAGAACCGTATAGCCCAAACCAAAATCAAAACCGGAACCTAAACCGTTGGTTTGAAAATCGGTTTACACGGTTTCGGTTTTAGTTTGGGATTTCTCAAAATCGACCAAAATTGACGGTTTTGTCTGTGGTTGAACTGCCATTTTTTTTTTATAAAAAAAATTAATTCAACCAATCAGATGTTGCCACGTGGCATGAAATTTAAAAAACCGACCGTTCTGATTTAAACCGTTGGAAAAAAAAAGGACCAATGAGATGCTGCCATGTGGCACAACGTCTGAAAAAAATAAAATATAGCCGTTGGGCAGTCATCAGATGACCGTTCTGATTTCTGCCCAACGACCACCTATTTTATTTTTTTCACCTCTTAATTTTTCTTATTTGCAAAGCTATCCCTCTCTACCATACTATAAATAACCCCCCACCCCACACTTCATTATTCTTCACACCACTCTCATTCTCTCAACTTCTCTCAACTTCTCTCAATCTCTCTCAATCTCAAATTCTCAACTCTCTCTACATTCTACAATTTTATTTAATTCTCATTTCATATATAATTTTTTTTTTTTTTACTATCTTCTATTTTTTCAATCATCAAATTGATTTACAATATTTATTTCTTCTATTTTTGACCATCATAAAATTTTTTTCAACAATATTTATTTCTTCTATTTTTGATCATCATAATATTTATTTCTTCTATTATTTCAACAATATTTTTTTTTCAATCACATATTTTTTTGTACTTGCTTACAACTCTTATTCCAATAATCTAACAATTTTTTTTTTCAATCATCCTTTTTTTTTTTACTCTATATTTTATTATTATTCATTTTTCAATGGCAAGTGGGGGAGATGGTTCAAGAAATGTGAACAAAGGAAATGGTCCAATGCAAAACTTGTTGGAACACATTGGTGATGCTGTCACTTACGATGATGTGACTTTTCACCAATTCCTTCAAGATCGATTTGGATCTGATCAACATTCTAGTCCTAATCCCCCTCTAATAATTCTTGAGTTCGATGGTCTCAACCCCGCTCACAATACTCCCCAATACTAATGAAAATCTATCTGACCCCCCCAGACCCTTCGGATGTTTTTTTTGCAGGTAAAGGTGAAGAAGAAAAACTGATGAAGTCCGAACTCTTCAAATTGCATATGAAGAAAACTAAGTTAGATGATGGATTTTTCCAAATCTAGTGCAATTACCGCACCAAATCATACAAGGTTGCAAGAAACTTCAGATATGGCACGTTCTGGACCCATATAAAAAAAAAATCACCCGTCCAAATATGCGATGGCGAGAAACCAAGCCCAAATCTCCAGGTACGCAACACCTTCTAATCAATTATTTCATTACACGTCTGAAGAAAAAAAATAGAGAAATTAGCATTAATGGTTGCAACTGAACACTTACCATTTGGTTTTGGTGAGAAAGTTGGTTTTGTTAATTATTGTCAAAATGCATTAAATCTTGCAATGCAACGTGTTCCTAAAGCCACTCTCACACGTATACTAAATGTCATTTACAAAAAAGAAAAAAATAGATTGAAAACATTTTTTTCTCAATTGCAAGGTCGCGTTTCCGTATGTGCCGACATATGGAGCGACAATTTTGGTAGTCATTCATATTTGGGTGTCACATGTTATTATATGGACAATGACTGAGACAAGCAAAAAATAATTCTTGCATTTCGTGTTTTCAATGACTCGTATTCAGCTCAAAATATTTTTCAACTCATTAAAGTCATTTTTCAAGAGTATAATATCCTAAACAAAATTTTTGCTATTGGCTTTGATAATGCTTCAAGCAATACCGCATCTATTCCTATGTTACAGGATTTGTGCAATCCCAATTTTGGGGGTAAATTATTTCATCAACGTTGTGCATGCTATGTTTAAAATTTGTGTGTTCAAGCTGGATTAGTAGAGCTTTTTGCTTTTATTAGACCAATTAGAGATAGTATTAACTATATCTGGAGGCATAACAAAACCCAGAAACAATGGTTCAAATATTGCTCTCAGAATAATATGATTCCCTAAAAAGTTTCTCAAGATATTAGCACTCATTGGAATTCAACTTATAAGTTGCTTAATGAAAGTGTTGAATATAAGGATTTATTAGTTTCTTTTATTACTTATAACGTTCCTTCAATTTCTCTTCAATTGAACCATTGTGATGCATGTATAAAAATTCTTGAATTGTTACGTGTTTTTAATGATACTACCACCACTTTATCTGGTGTTTACTATCCCACTACTCATTTTTTTTCTTATTCAAAGTATTAATATTGTCGGTGCATTTAGTGATTGTGAATTTGATGTTCAATTGAGTCCATGTGTTGCTGCCAAACAAAATGGGTACAGTATTATAGGGAGATTCCAAATATTTACTTGCTTGCACATGTTTAGATCCATGCTTTAAATTAGAATGTTTGCAGGAATATTTAACTAATTATTACAAATGTTTAGGTTTAGAAGTTGATGTTCTTCATTACTATAATTCCGTTAAGAAATTGCTTTATGAATTATACGATGAATATCTTAGAATGTATGGTCTGTCTTTGAACGTGCTGGTTTCACAACCCCAACCCACATCGGTGGTACTAGTACTTCCGCAAAATTTCAATTAAGGGGTTTAAGGGATCGACTGTTTTCCCAAAGAACCAAAAAATTACGAACATCTTCTTCATCCTCAACGGTCTCTGAGCTTGACTAGTATTTAGAAGACACTCATGAATTTTTAGATGAAGAATTTAGTCTCCAGGTTTGGTGGAAGAGTCATCAACAGGATTATCCAATTTTGGCTATTATTGCCAAACAAATTCTTGGAACGCCGGTTTCTAATGTTGCTGTGGAACAAGAATTTAGTGCAGGTGGAAATATTTTTGGACCCAAGACGGTCAGCTATGTCTCCACAATCACTTGAAATCCAGGCGTGTGTTGATGATTGGACAAAGGCAAAATATAGATAACAAGAACTCCAGTCGGAGATAGTGAACGACTTCTTCGAAGATGACCAAACAACAGGAACAGAAGGCAGCGAATAGATTCCATTCCAATTTCCAACCTCCAACACCGAGTAACTAATTAAAGGTAAAATAACTACGTGACCTTTGATTCCTCTACATTGGTGGAGGATACGTAGGCAGTTTAATTGTGGTCAAAAATTAAATGCAAAGCCGATATTTATTATTTTATTTTATAATTTTAACTTTACTACATTGTAATATTGTATATTTGAATTCAAGCCTTCAAGGCCAATTTCTAATTTATTTATTTATTTATTTATTTTTGTGAAATTGTAAAGTTGTATTTATTAATAAATGTCAATTTCTTTTCTTTTAAACATTGTGAAATACTTAAATACTTCAATGAAAATGTTTGTAAATGTTTTTTTATTTAGAAATTTGAGATTTCATATTTAACCAAAAAAAAAAAAAAACTAAACCGAAACCAAAATCGAAACTAAACCTAAACCGGAAACCTCCTGTTTGAAACCGACAACCAAACTGAATTTCTGGTTTTGGTTTTAGTTTTGGTTTTGGTTTTGGTTTTGGGTGGCCACCAAACCGAAACCGTCGGTTTCAGTCCAAAACCGAACCAAAACTGAACCGTGGCCACCACTACTAATCACCATATGTACGTGTGATATTTAATTTCTAGTATTTCACACCTCCGAGTAGCTTCATTGTAACCCTAGTGATGTAATGAATTAAGATGATGTCATCATATATAGCAGAATCCAATGGTCAGCAGTTCAGCTGAGATATATATGTGATAGATTATTTCTCACTTGTTAGAAGATTTGTGTCCTACTTTATTTTATAAATCAATGAGTTCATAAGATTTGTTCTATAGTTATTAGAAAAGATGTTAGGGAACATCAATTTTATAAATTATCAATAATATCGAGAACACATATACACATCTTGAAAATAATAGGAAAAGGTGTTAGGATCAGCAATTTGTTTTTTTGAAAGGATCAACAATTTAATGATCATCGATAACCAAAACATGACAAGATGAAGTTGGCTCAATATATGGTAAGTCTTTTGCACCTGCATCTAAGAGGTTGTGGGTTCGAACAATACCTCTCGTTCAATAAAAAAAATACGAAAACACACGCACACACACACACACACACACACACACACACACACATATATATAAATGTTCAAGTCAGTGCGCATGAATATAATTTCATCAGTGTGTTAGATGTGGACCATTAGATTTACATACTTTGACTCAAAGTATATACATTTGTCAAAACTTCTCCATAATCAGTGGTTCACATACATTGGTACTGATATAGTTATATTAGTGCGCACTGATGTGAACGGGATCGTATATATATACACACACTTTTGAGACTATAGTTTTCACAATAAATTTCATTGCTATCTCTCAGATTATGATGTAATAATGGAAAGATTTATGTGATTTCAAATCATTAAAAGCTTTTGTTGATTTTTTTAAAAAAATTGTTAAAAATTTACTAGGATTTTCTAACAACAAAACAGAAACCCTAATATCCAAACAATAATAATAATCGGCAAGTAGACTGAACCACAAGACAAAAAAAATGATGAGAGAGAGAGTTAGAGATAGCAAGGGGGCACGTACAAGGAAGGCTGGGCGGCTTCGCCAGCTCGATTTGAACAGTCTTATCAAAATAATGTCCATCCTTTGAGGTCAGATTTCAGGGTAGGATAGTTCTCTATTTTCGACTTTTCGTAGACAACTTGATCTAGTCATGGATTCTGTGGGATTGTGGGGGATTTTCAAGCCTTTCGGAAGGGTAAGAGATGTCTACCTATCACCAAAGAAGAGTTCACGAAGGAGATGCTATGCATTTATTAGATTCGAGACGTTTGAATAAGCAACAAATGTGGCAAAAATAGCGAATGGCATGCATGTGTATGGGTGGCCCATTAGTTCTAAAATGGTATCATCAGGATGAAGTAGCAGAAATATGGTGTTTGGCTCTCAGAATTCGGGAAAGAGAGATGAGTGGAGGAAGAAGGCAGGAGAAAGGGGTAGTAGTGATAGCCCACTTTCTTTTGGAAGCCTTGGGTGTAGGTATTTTGCTGAGGTAGTTAGAGGGAAGCAAAAGGAAGCCCCTTTTGAGGAGACCAAGAAGTCTCTTAAGTCAATTTCTATGTCGTGGAACAGTCAGAACAATGAAGATGCTTGGTTGGACAGGTGCGTAGTGGGGACACTTAAGGAGTTCTCCCACATATCCAGTGTAAACGATTGTCTGAGTTATATGGGCTTTTCCTTTTCCTCTATCTTCCTAGGAGAGAAATCTATTATATGGACGTTTGAATCGGAATGCAACCGGGACGGATTCGTTAACAACAGGTTTTTCTAGGATGACAAGTTCTCTAATATGAAGAAGTGGTTCAAGAGCAGCTCGTCGAAGTTGAGGCTTGGATCAGCTGTGTAGGGGTTCCTCTAAGGTTCTGGAATTCGATTTTTTTCAACAAACTGGGATGGCTTTTTAGTGAAACCCTCATGGTGGAAGAAGATACAAAGATGAAAAAGAGAGTTGATAGAGGAAGATTTCTGGTTCTTATCCCTCAAGATTAGAAATGTCCTAATTGTGTCAAAGTAGAGGTTGAGGGAGGGCCTTTCGTGGTTTATCTGACGAAGGAGTCATCGCCGGTGGACCTCGCTTGGACGGAAAGCTTTTTAGGATTGGTAGGTGTGAAGTGCCTAGGTTATTTGAATGGTTTACATGATCAGGAAAGATATGGGGATGAGGCAATCTGCCCTTCTATCGGCTGTGATGATGGTTACAATAGGTGGATAG
This sequence comes from Acer campestre, assembly GCA_954870605.1. NCBI lineage: Eukaryota > Viridiplantae > Streptophyta > Magnoliopsida > Sapindales > Sapindaceae > Acer > Acer campestre. The sequence goes on along the minus strand of OX940800.1, from coordinate 54,223,703 downwards.
TTGCTGGGTCACAATACCACCCTAGTGGAAAAGGTGGAAACAAAAATCTCTAGCTCATAATAGTCGTAAATAAGGAAAGTTCAAGGGAGCAGAGAAAAAGGTGCCAGCCAAATATGGCCTCCCTAAGGGTAAGAACAAAGTGTTGACTACTGTATTTAGGGATCAGCTGAAAGGAAAGGCAGTCTGGACTAGGAAACGTAACAACAAATCAACTAGATTATATTCTCGTAATGCTAAGTTGGTAATTGATAAGAAAATAGACCTGGTGTAGCCAGAGGTGAGTGAAGTTCAATCCAGCTCATCTTCGTCTGGGCTCTCTTTCAAAAAGAGGTCCTCTTGTTTCCTAAGGCCTCCAGGCGAATGTTCCAAAAGGTTAGGTGGTTCCCTAGTTGATCCTTTGGGCCTAATGCTAGCAGGCTTTGAATTAGGCATGGTCTATTCTAATATGAACCTAGCTAGAAATTCTACTGGAGGGGTCATCGCTAATTCCATCTATGGTCCTGAGTTTGTCATTTAGGCTGATGGACCTAACAAGAAGCATAATCAGGACCCAAGTAGTAAGGCCCAAAGCCAATATACTTAGTCCCAGTTTCAGTCTGCGTCTTCAGGCGAGGAAGGAGAAATGAGAAGTCTAACTGAGGAGGATAGAAACCTGCCAGGCATTAATTTGAGTGTCAATCTACAAGGAGATCAGGCGGGGGTGGAAGATAGAAGAACTGCGACTATTTCAAGATGGTCTATAGAGGAGGAATTTGCCAAGGTGATTGAAAAGGGGATAGCCATTGGTATCGACTTTAAAGCCACGGGAGAAGAAGTGCATGGTAAAGATCAGTGGATTCTGGAAGAGGAAATTGCTAAGGTAATTGAAACAGGGGTCAAGTTGGGTTTTGATTTCAACGACAGTAAAAGAAAGGTGGTCAAGGAGATTAAGAGGAGAGAGGAAGAAGACTATAGCAGGTATTATGAAAGGGAGAAGAGGTGATGGGATCGCAAGGGTGCGTGTTGGGGTCTCTTATTATTTTTCTATTAGCATGCTCTTGGAACGTTAGGAGCCTAGGTAGAGTTGAGAAGCACCAAGCTGTTAGAAAAATGGTTGTTAATCTGAATCTAATGTTGTGCTTTATTCAAGAATCGAAGTTAGGGAGTTTCGATCAAAGAATTGTTAAGTCTCTGAGTGGTTTTATCTTGTCTAAAAGGATTGGTGTGGATGCGGTTGGCTCATCGAGAAGGTTGATTACTTTGTGGAACGATGACTCATTCATGGTCAGTGACTATATTACTTCGTATCGTGGTATTATTATAGCTGGGCTGCTGGTGGGGATTAATAAGTTGGTTGTGTTTTGCAATGTCTACGCTCTTAATGTGGAAAGGGGGAGAAGGGAGCTTTGGGATTTCATTATCAACGCTCAGGCTACCTTATCAGCTCTGTGGTGTATTCCAATACCATCATCGATCCGTCGGAGAGAAGATAAGGTGATTGCAATAGGAGTTCGATGAAATGCTTCAATGAGTTTATTTTGAAAGCTATGATGGTGGACATCCCCATGCTAGGAGCGTCGTTCACCTGATCCAATTTCAAGCATAGGGCTTTGTGGGCTCGGTTAGATCGGTTCTTGATCTTGCCAACTTTGCTGTCTTGGTTTCCAAAGATGGTTCAAAGAGGGATTCCGAGGAGTTTATCGGACCACAACGCGATTTCTATTGGTGAACCTAGTGAGGATTGGGCCCGTGCCCGTTTTTCTTTTTTAATAACTAGTTAGAGGACAAACGATTGATGAAAGACACCGTGATGGCATGGAAAAAAGTGGAACAGTAGGTTTGAAGGGGTTTAGGCTGTCCTTTAAAGTCAAAGCTGTAAAAAATTTTGTGAAGAAATGGGCGTCTGGGAAGAAGAAGGACTCTTATAACTCAAGACTGCTCGAGGATGGTTTGGCAGGGGTGGAACGTAAAGCAACTATTAATGGCTGGTCTGAGGCTTTAAGAGTTGAAAGAATGAGTTTTCTAACTCAGCTTTGGAAGTGTCTTCGTGTTGAGGAACAACAATGGAGCAAAAATTGAGGCTCTCGTGGTTAAGTAATGGTGATAGGAATACGAAATATTTCCACAGCATTTTCAATGCTAAAAGAAGAAGGAATCACTTTGGAGGTTTAACTTTTGAGGGAAAAATATTTCAAATACTATTCAAGTTAAGGAGGGGGTTTACAACTTTTGCAAGGAGCATTTCAAGAATGTGCAGTGGAGGAGACCAATTTTCACTGATCTTGATTTCAAAAGGTTGTCTCAAATGGAAAATGATAGTCTTGAGGAGTCTTTTAGTTGTGAGGAGGTTTATGAGGCGGTGTGTAGTTGTGACGACAACAAGGCCCCAGGCCTGGATGGAATTGATCTAAATTTTGTGAAGGCTAATTGGGAAACTATTAAAATGGACTTTATGAGGTTAATAAAAGAGTTCCACAATGACAGCAGTATTGTGAAGGAGCTGAATCACTCATTTTTGGCCTTAATTCCTAAAAAGTTGTCGCTTGAATCCTTGAAAGATTATCGCTCGATAAGTCTTGTAGGTTCCATGAATAAGGTTTTAGCTAAAGTTTTAGCTAATCGATTAAAAAGAATGATAATTTCGGTTATTGGTGAGTCTCAGATGGCTTTCGTCAAAGGCCACCAAATCTTACACAGCTTTGTAATCGCTAATGAAATCATTCATAGATGGAAACATGAAGAGACAAGCGGAATTGTTGCGAAGTTAGACTTCGAAAAGGCCTATGACAGTGTCAATTTCAATTTCTTGGATTTCTGCATGGAAAAGAAAGGGTTTGGTAGCAAATGGAGGAGCTAGATAATGAGCTACATATCTTCTTCGAAAATTTTAGTCTTAGTTATTGAAAGTCCTACTAAGGAGTTTAGTGTGGAGAAAGGTCTTCGCCAAAGGGGTCCGATTTTGCCTTTTTTGTTCAACATTGTGGTGGAAGCTCTGAATTTATTGTTCAACAAAGATGTGGAAAAAATATGTTGAGAGGCAAGTGTTTTGGCCATGAGGAGGTGAAAGTGTCGCATCTCTAATTCACAAACGATACCATTGTGTTCTCAAAGCCTAAATGGGAGTATCTCATCAATTTAAGAAGGATCTTGAGGTATTTCGAGACGGTGTCGGGTCTGAAAATAAACTTCTTCAAGTGTTGCTTAATTAAGGTAGGCAAGAATGAAAGAGTGAAGGTGAAATGGGAAGATGCTCTCAGGTGTACAACAACGTCTCTTCCATTTGTGTACCTAGGCTTGTCTCTAGGTGGAAACCCAAACTTGAAAGCTTTTTGGAACCCAATGGTGGAAAAGATTGAGAGAAGGCTCGTGCCTTGGAAAATGAGATTTTTAACGAAAGAAGGTCGTTTAGTCCACATAAAGGCTGTGTTGTCTAGCATCCTAACTTTCTTTATGTCAGTTTTCAAGACGCCTATCGGAGTTGCTCAGAGGATTGAAAAATTACAACAAAATTTCTTTTAGGGTCTTGGGTTAGAAAAGAAGAGGATCCATATGATAGCCTGAGATTTGGTCTGCTTGAGCAAAAAAAAAAGAGGCAAGCTTAGTGTAGGCAGAATGGAGGATAAAAATAAAGGCCTAATGGCCAAATTAGACCTGACCCGGTTTCGGTTCGAACCGGAGGAATCGGCCGAAATCGGAATCGGGAAAATCGAAATCGAAACCGAAACCGGTCTAAACCGGTTCCGGTTTCGGTTCCACATTTTCGGAACCGACCGGTTCCTTTTTTTTTTTTTTTAAATTTTTTTTTTTAAATTACCGTTGCACTCCAACGATCTGCTGACGTCAGCAGGCTGTTGGGGGCTCCAACGGCTGCCTTTCAAATTTTTTTATTCCCCCCCCCCCCCCTTTTCAATTCTCTCTAATTATAATTTCTCTCTCAATTCTCCAACTCTCCAAGTTTCCAAATATTTAATATTGTCAATTAGTAAGTTTTTAATATTTATTTCAATTTCATTGCAATATATTTTATTTCCAATTTATTTTATTTCTGATATATTTTATTTGTAATTAATTTTATTTGCAATTTATTTTATTGCCAATTCTAAATTTCTAATTTCTCTTTCTATTCTCCAACTCTCCAAATTTCCAAATATTTAATATTGTCAATTACTAAGTTTTTAATATTTATTTCATTTGCAATATATTTTATTTCCAATTTATTTTATTTCCGATATATTTTATTTGCAATTAATTTTATTTCCAATTTATTTTATTTCCAATTCTAAATTTCTAATTTCTCTCTCTATTCTCCAACTCTCCAAGTTTCCAATTCATTGTCAATTACTAAATTTTTAATATTTATTTCATTTGCAATATATTTTATTTCCAATTTATTTTATTTGCAATTTTGCATTTAATTTTATTTGCAATTAATTTTATTTCCAATTTATTTTACAATTCAATTTTTAAATGGCAAGTGGAAGTGGAAGTGGAAGGGGTCACGGCCGTGACGGTCCTAGGCGTTCAATTTCGATGAGAGGTAAGGGTCCTATGATCGATAATCTCGGTCGTGACGACACCGCCTATCACGAGTGTTTGCAACGCCGGGCCTATGCTGAAGACCTAGGTCTAAACTCTCCTACTCCCCCTCTAATAATTTCAGAACTCGATCTCGATGACACCTCCCCCCAGCCCCAATTTGACAAGCCAGTCAGATAATATGCCTTATATTGATACACCTACAGATTTTAGATTTGATCCACAGGAAGTTTAGGAACCAGGAGAGCAAGAAGATCTGATACAGAGGCAGAGCAAATCTGATCTCTTCACAAAACATATGAAGAAAATTAGGCAAGAAGATGGGAGCTTTGTAGTGGCTTGCAATTACTGCAGTAAAGTATATAAGTGGCATAAATCTGGAGGACATGGCAGTTTTCGGAAGCATATTTTAGCTAAACATCCAGAAGTAGAGACCAGATCGAGGTCACAAACACAAATTCCCAGGTACGCTACTCCTAACCAACAATTATTTCGTTATACTGATGAACAAAATATAGAAGAATTAGCAAGAATGGTAGCAGTAGAACACCTATCATTCAGTTTTGGTGAAAGGGTTGGTTTTGTTAATTATTGTCGAAAAGCATTAAACCCTGCTGCATGCCGTGTTCCTAGAACCACGCTCACATCAACACTTGAAAAGATTTATTTAAAAGAAAAAAAGAAGTTAGAAAGAATTTTTGATAAATATATCGGTCGTGTTTCCGTATGTGCCGACATATGGACTGACCATTGGAAATCGCATTCATATTTGGGTGTCACTTGCCATTTTATGGATGATACATGGACTATTCAAAAAAGAATTCTTGCATTTAGAGTTTTTGATGATACACACACTGCTCATAATATTTTTAGACAGCTTAGAATTATTTTTGCAGAGTATAAAATTGAAAGCAAAATTTTTGCAGTTGGTTTTGATAATGCTTATGCCAATACCGCTGCTATTCCATCTTTACTTGATTTATGCAAACCTTATCTTGGTGGTACATTTTTTCATCAAAGATGTGCATGCCATGTTTTAAATTTATGTGTTCAAAAAGGATTAGAAACTCTTGAACATTTTATTCTACCTATTAAAAAAACTCTAATGTATTTGTGGAAACATTCTTCTACAATGAATGCATGGGTAAAATATTGTAAACAAAATGGTAGACGTGTCGTTAGATTTTCTCGTGATGTTCCAACACGTTGGAATTCTACTTATAAATTGCTTGCTCAAAGTTATGAATATAGGGATTTATTAGTTTCTTTTATTCAATTTCATGTTACCCATCTTCAACTTTATCAATCACATTGGGATGCTTGTTACAACGTTTTCAATTTGTTATCCATCTTTAATAATGCTACACAAAATTTATCTGGTGTTTATTATCCTACAACTTATTTATTTATTTTTGAAAGTATTAATATTGCTGGTGCATTTTGTCTTTGTGAATCCGACATATCAATAGGGGAAGCCGTTCATGCTATGAAGCTAAAATGGTTGAATTATTATGCGGAGATTCCAAATATTTATTTGATTGCCATGATTTTTGATCCACGTTGTAAATTAGAGAGTATGTCTTATTATCTAAAAGGTTATTATGGGGTCGAAGGTTTAAAAATGAAATATGATATCGAAACATGTTGTGTTAGAGTTAAGAAATTATTGTATAATTTATATGATGAATATTTGACAATTTATGGATCGTCACTGAACTTAGATGTTACACATACACAAACTACATCTCAGGCCCCAAAATCCTCCTCCTCCTCCTAATTTATAGAGTTAGGGTATAGTATGTTATCCAAAAAATCCAAAAAACCTAGATGTGCTTCTTCATCAAACACCGATAAGTATTCCGAACTGGAATCTTATCTAAATACTCCTTATGAGTTTATAGAAGATGCGCCAGGGAAAAAAATTTGAAATCTTACAATATTGGAAAGAGCACGCAGTGTACTATCCAATCATGGCTATGATAGCCAAAAATATTTTTTCAACACCAGTTTCTACAGTGGTAGTGGAACAAGAGTTCAGCACTGGAGGAAATATTCTAGATGAACAACGTTCTTGCTTAACTCCAAAATCACTACAAATGCAAGTTTGTGTAGATGATTGGACAAAAGCACAATACAGACAACAAGAACTTCAACAAGACCCAACATACGACTTCTTCAAAGACGATGAACTTGATACAGGAGCAGCGGGGCCGGAATAGCAGATTTACAGTACAGATTTACAGTACAGACTACAGAGTACAAAGTCTACAGAGTACAGACTACAGAATACAGATGGTGCCAAACATGCAATAAACGGTAAGAGAACTACGTGGCCTTTGATTCCTCTAAATCCCCCAAGAGGATACGTAGGCAACTTAATTGTGGTAAAAATTAAGTGCAAGGCTAATAACTTTACATTTATTTTTAGTTTTATTTTAATTTAATTTTGTAATTTGTCATTTATTTATTATCGAATTTCGGGTGACCTAATTCCCAAATACCCAATGAAATGTAATTTATAATTTGTCATTTTGTTTATTTTTATTTTTATTTAATATTGTAATTTGTCATTTTGTTTATTTTTATTTTAATATTTTATTTACAACTACAACTTACAATACAACTATACATTTATACAAGTCTAAATTATTATTTTTTATTAACAAAGGAAAAAAAAAATATTTCCGGTTCGGAACCGGAACCGACTGTTCCGGTTCCACTCATCCGAGGAGGGAACCGGAACCGGAACCGCCGGTTCAGAATCGGAACCGGAACCAAACCGAAACCGCGTCACCCCTAGGCCAAATGGCCAAATGGGTGTGACGGTTTGGTCATGAGCAAGATGCATTGTGGAGACATGTCTTGTGCGCTAAATACAATGTTGGCACTAGGTCTCTTTTATGGGACTGGCAAGGCCATTCCAACCCTTCTCACTTGTTGAAGGCCATTAGATCCCTAATTGCTGGAGATTCAAACTCAGCTACACTAATCTCTGAGGGTGTTGAAGTGGTGCTGGGCAACGGCAATAGGATCAGATTATGGAATAATTTTAGGTGGGATGGTGTGTCCTTCAAAATTGTTTTCCCTAGAATTTATGTCCTTTTCTCTAATAAGAAGGGTGTGTTGTAGGAGTTTGGTAAGTGGGAGGGTGTTTATTGGAAGTGGGAGATTCCTATGAGGAGAGTTGTATTTGGATGGGAAGTTAGTCAATGGAACAGTTTCTTGGCAGCCTTAAATAGCATGAAGGTTCGTCCAGGAATTCAAGATTCCATTGCTTGGAATCGCAGCTCAAATGTTATCTTTTCAGTCAATTCTTTCAGAAGGTGGTTGGAACCCTTCTCCCCCGTTGTTCCATTTTGTTACTTAGGAGTTGTGGAAAGGTTGCTGCCCTCCTAAGGTAGGGATTTTTTTGTAGCAGCTGTTCAATGGCAGAGTTTTAGTTCGTGATTTTTAAATAGATTTGGTATTGGTCAAGGGAATAGTTTGGCTTGTCCCCTTTGCAATTTGGAAAATGAGACTATTGATCACTTGTTCCTTCATTGTAACTGGTCTTGGAGTCTTTGGATGAAATGCATGGGTTGGTGGGAGGTGTCCAATTGTCACAACTCTAAGGTCTTGGAGTGGGCTAATGTGTAGCAAACTATGTGCCTTTCTCCTAAAAGTAGGAGGGTTTGGCTCTCTTTGTTTGCTATGATTGTGTGGAAGATTTGGATTCTAGAAATAAGCTATTATTCAAGTGTAAAGAGTTCGAATTTGCTTTGGCTTATGATACGGTGAAGTTTAGGACGACCTGGTGGTTCAAACATTTAGGTAGAGGAGTTGACATTTTGGTAATGTCTTTGTTGCTTAATTTAAAGGAGTTGTGTGTGGAGTCCCATAAAGCAAGAAAGCTTTCTATGAAGGATTGAGCTGCTCCCCCCTTTGGTGAGATGAAATTCAACGTGGACGGTTCTGCTAGAGGGAAACCGGGTCTAGTAGGGATTGGGGGTGTTCTTCGTGATGCTAGGGGTCATGTTCTGGGTCTTTTCTCTTCTTTTGTGGGGCTTTATGACTCAAACTCCGTCGAGATTCTTGCTATTCACAGAGCTTGCGAGCTGTGTACTTTAAGCCCTATTATTTCTAATGTAGATATCTATTGTTAGCGACTCGAAAGTGGCCATTTCCTAGGTAAATAACATAAATGGTATGGGAAGTCTACAGCATGTCAACCGCATCTACGATATCCGATGTTGGCTTCAAATGATAAAGGTTAAGGAGTTCTGCTTTAACCCTAGATCATCTAATTCTTTTGCGGATAGGCTTGCGAAAATGGGGTCTAGTCAGGCTTCAGACCAGTTGGTGTGGGACTTCCCCTAAGCTGTTGTTGTTTGTTTCTCTGTTGTTGTTCTGGCGTTGTTTGTTTCTGGTTCCCCTATTTTGTTGTGGCCTTTCTCTGACTTTGTTTTCTTTGTGCTGTGTTTTGCTGGTTTGGCTGTTGGGTGCTTGTTTGTAGAGGTGCTGGAGTCTGGGCTGTGTGTTTGTGTTTTGGTTTCCTTTCGGCCTTTGGCCTTAATAAATTTCTACTGTTAAAAAGAAACGGCAAGTGACTGGAGTTTCAAGTTATAGTTGATAAAAGCTTGTTACGCAGTTTCGTGAAAATTTAAACCAAGAAATGGACAAACACCAGAAATTATCACTAACAACTCTCCTCACTGATATGTTGACTTTATACACCTTTGCTCTTAGACTCTAGGCCTTTTAACGAGTACTGTGAGGCAGAACTTCTTTCTCCTGAGTATGGGGACAAGGATTAGGTGTCTCTTGATTGCCCAAGCTATTCCAAAAACTGTCCAAAAAGTTACTTTTCCAGTTCGACAACTTGCAATGCAAAACTCATCACAATTCGCAGAAGATTTCAAGATCTAACCATCTGATATTGAGGGTGTGTTTGAGATGATTTTTCAAGTAGAGCTTATTGAGTAGATCTTTTACAAATAGAGCTTTTAATGAGTAGAGTTTTTAACAAAAAGCTGTATGTTGTTTGGTATTCATTTAAAAAAAAAATGCTTTTAAGTAAGTAGATAGTTTGTCAAAATATCTCTAAAAGAGCTTTTGTTGTTAAAAATTACAAAAATAAACACTAACAAGCCTACTGCTGATGTTTCTTCCTTTTGCTTCTCTTTCCTCTGTTTCTGGCTGCTTTTTTGTTGTTTGTTCTGTTTGTTGGTTCGCTGCCTCTTGGCTTGGTAATATAAAAATTTGATTCTAAAAAAAAAAAGAAAGGTATTTATAATAGAAGGGTAAATAGTGAAATATCTAAATTTCATGAAGGGTAATCAAGATTATTTATCTCTTTTAGAAAAGCTCAAAAAGAGCTTCTTGGGAGATTGAAACTCAAATTTCGAGCTTTTCACAAAAGACATAAATAGTTGTTTTAATATTAAAAAAATAGTTATTTAGTTTTGTCAAACAACCAAAAAAGCAATCAAAAGAGCTTTTGACACTAAAAGAGCTCTTTTGGCTAATAGATAAGCCATACCAAACATGCTCTAAAATATGTGTAATTTCCTTTAGAAAATTTGGAATCACAAACCGTAAAATTTTCTAGAAACTAGATTTCTAGAGCTTTCCAAATATATTTGGTGTGCAACCCAATTCCGCCTGTGGAATTTTTGACCGCCTCATGAACATGACAATTTCGCACATGAATTTCTCGCTTTAATTTCTTTCCAATTTTGATCCTTTAGGCTCAAAATCACATTTTTTTTACCAAAAAACCATCTTTATGGTTGATTACCTACAAAACACTCATCAAACACATAAAACAACCAATTTCACAAGAAAACATAGGAAATAAAGACATACTATATTTGTAAAATGATGTTATCAATTATCTTCATACTTTGGAGGAATAAGTTTTGCCTCACAGTACTTGTAATTCATACAAGGCATGGAGTCCAAGAGCAAAAGGTGTGCTCGATGGTTGAGGGTCAACATTATTCTCGAAAAGATCAGAAACTTTGAACGGAATGCCGAAGCCAGTTCTCTTTATGATCGAGTGCTTTGTTTGGCACAAGAGCCACATGATGTTCTCACCGCCAGCCTTGAATTTGAGCTCATGAGTCAACTGAAAGATCCGAGTGATGCACAAGGTTGGCAGTAGGATACGACAGTCTCGGCCTTCCACTTTTTGTGGTTGTCTTTTTAGCTCTATAGGTAACCCTTTATTTGTTCAAGTTCTTGGCAATGTTTGAGGAATTGGGTTTAGCTCTTTTGCCTCCCTTTGAGGATCCTGTGACAGTCATTTTCAGATTCATTTTTCTCTTAAACTATCTCAATTTAATCCAACTAGAGCTTATCTAGGTTTACATAGTCAAAACAAATGTAGAGTGAGAGAGAGAGTAAGAGTGAGAAAACGAGTACAGGTGTGAATTTTTTTGGAAACCTGTAATTTTTTTTTTTTTTGTCTAATTCACAAGTGTGGTATTTAATTTATGGTATTTCAACATGAGTAATGGAGTTTGTAATGTCAAACTGAAGCTGATGTATGTCATCATAGCATATTAATCCAATGGTCGGCACTTCAACTTGGATTATGCTATGATATAACATTAGCTTCAATCCGACGGTTACATACTCTATCTCTAGCTAGCGTTAAAATGAAGCCACCCACCCGAAGGTGTTCAATCGATATTTATATAAAAAAAATACTAGAAATTAAATATGTGATTAGACAAGAAATTTTAAAAGTTGATACCTACACAAAAGTACAGGTTTCCAAAAAATTTACACTCGCTTTCTCACTCTCTCACTCCACAATTTTTCTTTTACTATATAAACCTTATACAAACCCTGGTTTGGTTTAATATAGAGTAGATATAGAGAAAAATGAATCTGGAGACAAATGTCATTGGATCTTCAAGGTGAAGGCAATAGAGCCAAAACTAATTCCCCAAACACAACGAAAGCCCGAAAAATAAGGAAAGAGTTACCTATAGAGGTTGGAAAGACTGCCACAAGATGATGGAAGTTGGAACTAATTAAAAACCTTCAAGAGACAACCACATGAATGATTGCCTACATTAACAAGATTAAGTAAGTTAAGCATGTCGCTAGGTGTGGGCACATATCATTTCAATTTGATTTTGGGAAAAATCGAACCGAACCCACAAAAAGTTGGTCTTTAGAAATTGGAACCAAAAAGATAGAAGTTACTATGGAAAACCAAACTTAACTAAAAATGTTATAATCAATTTGGGTTGGTTCGATTTTCTCGATTCTAGGCCAACAAAAACAAACACAAACATTATCGGCTCTTAAAAATCAAATGGATATATGTGATTTATTTAAACAATGTGTTAAAGCCAAAAATTTGTCACTCCTCAAGTGAGGATTTTTGCAGATCATGGGAGGTTTCTATCCTCTAGACCCCCTCTTAAGATGCCATTGCTCCCCTTCAATGAGGGAGGCCCCTCTTCCACAGTTCCATTATGCTCCGTAAGCATAGGAGAAGCACATCCATCAAAGTAGTGCCTTTAGAGCGGATCCCTTTTCCAAGAGCAACCATCAGGGAGCCTGATGGTTGCTCTTGGAGTGGATCCTTGGTCCAAGAAGAATCATCAGGGAGAAGGCACGCCAATGGGGTTGACGCATGACCTACTAGGCTCCCCTGTAGTGGTTGAGGCTATCACCCAATCGGAACCAAGCTCTTATAAAAGCTAATGGAAGCCTTATAGAGCACCTCACTCAAAGAAGGAAAAAGTCTACTAGAGACGAAGCGGTAGTTGGACATTCAATGCCCCCACAACATACATGAGAAAGGGAAAGGGATCTCCAACGGTCAAGATCCATTCCTAGCTTCTCGAGGCACTCAGAATCAATGGCTAGATCAATAGCCACTTCATCTATAAAAAATGTCAACTCTTTTATTCTCAAAGGGGATACCTGCTCCTCCCAGCAAAAGGAATAGCAAGAATGTTCCTAAGCTTGAACATAAGGGGCATGCCAACTTGACAGTGAAGCGTCTAATCTACTGACGTTATCCCCTGACGCGTCAAAAAAGGAAAATGATCTGTCATGGCCACTTGGAGATGAGCTGACCAACCAGAATGGAGAAATGTGACACCAAAGCGATACGACATCATCCAATTAGACCTAGGACCCATGCTGAAACATGTCAACTCTCTGAGTCGTGTGCTCCCTATAGGTACAATGGAAGGGACGGTGAGGATTTATTGGGGGGAATGACCTTGTTTCCCGCCTAAGTGGATTCCCTCAACCTACCAACCACTCACAACTCTAAAAATACCCCATCTCACCATGAGATACGGGGTCGGATCTCTGATTGCTCTTTTGAGCTGTCTAACTAGATACTTATCAACCACCTTAAAGCTCCCTGGAGCATATAGTCCCATATTTCTTTTAAATCCATTTGGTTCCCTTATTGTTTCCTCCTGACTTGAGCGTCAAAGTGTGTACACCATCCCCTTCACCTCTTTATGTTTGTGTGTGCAAAAGGGAAAGAAAGAGAAAGAAATGGGGGAGCTTGAGAAGATGAGGCGTGGAGAGAATGACCCCTATCACTCCATTATAGGATCGGAACACCCCTCATATCCCAAACACTCACCTAAACTCATTGTATCCCTTTCTAAACCACAAGAATACCATTGGGGGGTACCCGTACCCCTAGACTAACTATTGTACGGAGATCCTCTTGATTTTTTCGGATAACATAATGATTTGTTCAACAAAATTGTAAAAGTGATAAAAATAAAAAGTTCACAAAAAAAATTGAATTCAGATGATAAGGCTTTGGAAAAAAAATGGACTTATCGAGAGAGATAAAAACTTTGCAATTAGCATTGAGATTTGAGCGTAGAGGCTTGGAGATCGTTTGGTCAGTGATCTAGTCTGATATTTTTTAAAAATAAAGAATAATGCTAGACAACCTAAAAATTTAGCCCAAATTTCAACTCAAATGATGTGGCTTTGAAATTTGGGCTAAATTTTTTGGTTGTCTAGCATTAATGAAAAACAAAAGTTAAAGGTTTGGAATTTGATGACTGATAGAGAGTGATGAAACAAAATGCTAGGTTTTTTTTTTCTTTTAGTATTTCAATATTTCGATTCGAGTCTCGGTTTCTTAATATCCAATCCGACATTGAATCGAAAATTCTCGATTTCTATCTTTAGTGCACATTTAATGTTCTAATAAATGCTGATTTGGTGGTCGTCTTACTAGACGACTCTTTCCTCTTTCCTTTTTCCTTCTACACGTGAGATAAGATTGAATTAAGAGTATTATATACGTTTTTACATGTATGATAGTTAGGATAAGGCTACCACTAATTACCTATCGTTAGAGGTATCAAAAAGGCCGGGCCAAGCCAGTCCGACCTAAAATTCTTAAACCATTTCGAATTTCAAATCAGATAGAGATTAGGCATGTTACTATTCGGACCAGACCGAACTGAATTAACAGTATCATACTTATTGGGTCGGACTCAATCGGATCGGATAAGGGCCTCAACACGGCTTGGGCCCAAATGATCTTTAAAATAATGTTTGCCTAAGCAGAGATTCAAACCCATGAACCAACACACAATCTATTGCCTATCACCAATTCTCCACCAAGGTAAATGCATTTACATTATACATATGGAACATTTAATTAGAAATAATATATCAAAAAATAAAAATATATAGCACCCTAATCAAAAGCGTTAAACTGAAATTCTATAAGCTCTTTTCTTTTAACTTCAAATTCCAAATGATACTAAAGAATATTTTTATTTTTTTGAAAGGAAATATATATATATATATATAAGAATTTACTATGCAGGCATAGCAGAATTTTTTCGGGTTCGGACCGAGCTTAGCTCTCATATAAAAGCCCAGCCCAAATGCAGGCTTTTAAATTCTAGACCCAGACAAAGTTTGAGTGTGATACAATGCCGAGCCTAACTAGTTCGGCCTGTTTGACACCTCTACTTATATTGCAACGACTCTAATTTTTCAATCACCGTTTGAATGCTTTGGGTTCCAAATTTTAATTTTTAGCTGACAGGTCAAAATGACCAATAAATGAGTACAACTGAGATTATATAGTGTCATATAAACGTTAAGCTTGAATTTCCCCAGCGGAGCATAGCATACAACCACCACCTCGTAAGAGCTTTAATAGATGAAAGTTTCTCAAATGAATAAGCTACGATGATAGTTTGATATTTGTTTAGAGAGAATTCGCAAAACTAACACATTCGCTGTCTGCTTGCCTTACAAATCTTGTTATCAAATACTAACTTTTTCCTAGACACATACAACAACTACAAAAGAACCGAATATGGAAAAAAAAAAAAATCTTCCACAAGCCATAAATAACCCACATATCCTGCACAAACTCACAAGATAAAGAAGCATGGTATAACCTTATGACACTTACAACAGCTGAGCCGAACAACCTCATTGGATATAGAAAGGTCATACAACACCTACAACGTACAGGTGAGCCGGACAAACTCAATGAATCTAAAGAGGTTATGCAAAGAAGGCAACTCACCATAATAGACTCTCCATACAAAAATTTTGACTTTCAGTGAGACATTCCAAGAATGTAAAGTCTTCCACCACTGACTCAAAAACAATTGAATGTGATGAACTATGTTGTTCAAGATCTGAAAGGGTTCAATTGAGTCTAAAACACATCTAATAAGCCTAGAGAGAGGTATACCCAATTTTTGCGAATATGCACAACGAAATACAATTGTATCAATAACAAATATCAATTTAATAATGAAAGTAATAAAGAAATTGACAAAAAGATTTATCATGGAAACCTCTACAGGTGAAAACCACCGGATCAACTCTTTGGCCACCTTCGTTACAAAATCCACTTATAGAAAAGACAATTACACCCTTAGGTCGATATACAATTCTCTCACTATTGGCTACCTTAGGTTTATACATCCACCACTCAGCACTTTTAGTACAATCTCAGTGATGGTTTCCTAATCCCACTATTCTTGGACTATACACCATCTAATCTACCTCGTGGACCTTTGACTTGCAATTCCTGACACTTTGCTTATACAATAAGACACCTCTGAATTTGTAAGACTTTAGCTCAAAATCGAAAGATATGGTCTAAGTAAAATTCATGAATATCAAATCAAAACATAGCATAATATTCAATTAGAATGAACAACCAAACACTCTAAGTTGACTAGATCAGCTAAGATCAACACAAATTACTATAGTCAAAATCCGCACAACATTAGGGGCCCGTCTTGTAAACGTTTTTCATTTATTGTTTTTCCAAAGAAAAATGAAAATAAAAACAGTGTTTTTGGTTTCAGTTTCGAAATCCAAAAACGCGTCTTGTCGCATATACAAAAAACCGTATTCTAAAAATAAAAACAATATAAATGTGTCTTAATCCAAAAATATTAAAATATCAAAAAATTAAAATTAAAATCTTTCAAAAAGGAAAAAAATAAAAATAGAAAAACATTATTAAAAATAAATATCCTTTATATGAGTTTCAACACCTCTTCTCTGCCTCTCTCCATTCTATATATCCCTTCTTTTATTTTCTCTCTTTATGGTTGGATTTGGGGTGGGTTTTAGTTGGATTGAAGTTGTTTTTACTTGGATTTGTGGTTGTGTTCAATTTTTGTTGTTGAACTCAAAAGGAAAAAAATAGATGGTGATGTGTGGTGATAGAGTCGACGACAATTGAGTTGTCGACAAAGATCGGCGATGGTGGGGTCGTCATGATGGTAGAGGTCAGCGAAGTCTACTTGACGATGATGGTGGGATTGTCGATGATGGGATCTTATGTTTTGTTTTGGGTTTGATGAAAATCAATTCATGGGTTGTGTTTTGTATTTGTTGAATCTGTGTTTTTATTTGGATTTGATGAATCAGGGTTTGTTTTGTGTTTGTAGTTAATTTGTTGGATTTTTTTTTTATAATTTTTTACTCTTCTTTTATGTTGAGTTTAACGAATCTGGGTTTGTTAAATTTATGTTTTAAAAAAATAAAATCTGTCTCTTCCTATTATGGAAGAAGATCTGTGCAGCAGCATGAAAAAAAAAAAAAAAAAAAGAAGAGAAGAAGCAGAAGAAGAGAAGAAGAAGGACTGTGTAGAAGAAGAGAAAAGAAGAAGATCAAAGGTTGCCTGGGCGAGTATTTGTCTTCCTAAGCAGGAGGGTGGTCTTGGGCTTGGGGAAAGCTATTAAAGTTGAGAGAGGTTGATTGTACGGGATTGCACATGATTCAAAATCATGAAAAGTTCAATGATTTAGTAACCTTGGCCCTTGGGGCCCAAATCGAATAATCATTATACTTGGCAGTACTTGGACCTATCTTTTTTTTTTTTTGGGGTTGCATGCCCAAGGCAATTCACCAGGAAACTTGCCGTGACATTGGTCTGACCTCTCGCTCGGATGTAAGACTCCCGAGACCATATATGTGTACCTGGAGGGGCTTGTACCCTAGAGGTTGCCAATCTATCGATACCAGACTCAACTCTAATAATAAAGAAGTGGGTCAACTCCATAACGTAAAAAGACCGAAATTAGACCACTAAAATGCAACTCTTGAGTTATTATAATATTTTCACTAGTGACTCTTCCCGGGATGAAACTACTCTGTGTAGGGGCTATGAGCTTAGGCAACAAAGGTTGAAGTCTTTTTTCTGTTGTTGTGTGCTCGAATTAAACTTTGGTTGGACGGGCAGGTCGAGGGATCTCAAATAGAGGGTACAGTTAGTCAAGCCGGAAGCCGCAGTTAGATACGGCCTTAGAATAGTTAAAGAGCGGGCTTAGAAGAAGCATGAAGAAGGCTAAGCCATACTGCGTCTTCTGAGACGGGTGGACACTGAGGGCCACGCTTCAAATGAAATGTTGTAAGCCGTTCTCGATCTATTCTATCAGCTAAGACTGATCGAAGGCCTTACCGTCCATACGAACGGACATGAAGAAAAACGCAGGCAGCGGTTTTTACCTAGCCTGGCATTGCCTGAAGGAGTCTTCGGGTTAGCTTTGCCAAAAGCGGGACTTCAACCTTGCAATCCGTTGGAGGTGGACTTGAGACCAACGACGGATAAGAACCTTTCTAGTCCTCTGTATATTTTTGTACAAAAAAGCAGTCTTTCCTGTTCTTACTTCTAGACCTGAAAAGAGATTATTCGTGCACAACAGCTTATTCTGATTCTATAGCAGTCTTTTATCTTACACCGGTGACTCTCACAATGGTTAGTGATTCCCCGGGTGAAGGCCATTTAGCGGCCTCTGAAAAGCCTAATGAAGGGCGGCTTTCTGATAGTTCTGAAGATGAATGAATGAAGAAAAAAATATTAAGTGATTAAAAAAAAACCCAAAGTGAAAAACAAAATGGAAAACAAGATGGAAAACATCTAAAACTTGTTTTTCAAAATTTTCAATTTTAACACTGATTTTGTTTTTCATTTTGTTTTTGTTTTTAAAAATAAAATGAAAAACGGTTAACGAACGCAAATTCAAAATCATTTTTTGGAAAACAAAAACAAAAACAGACTGAAAAAAAACTACAAGATAGGCCCTAGGTTATCACAAAATCAATTTACGAAAATGTTCAACCTAAATAACAATAGACTCAACCAAGTTAACAATACATAAATTGCTTACAAGACCCACTACAAGAAATCTATGATTCCTTGGTCAAGAGAATCCTAAAAGGAAATAGATAAAGACAAGAGGAATACCTTACAATGAGGACTCCATGTGAGTTTTAGAGTGTCAGAATCCATTTGGGAAAAATTGGAAATCGTTGGAGAACACTCTTGAGTTAGAAAGACTCATTTCTCTCTAGATGTAAGTTTCTAGCTCACTTTCTCTCTCTAGAAATGTCTTCATTTTAATAGAGTTTTTGTGCATCAATTGAGAGATAGAGAGAACGAAGAGAAAAATCTCTTAAATAGGTGGTCAAAACATAACTTGGTCAAACGGTTTGACCCCACAATGAGGGACACTGGTATCGCGACATCACGCTACAACCAAATTGCTAAGACACGAAGCGGACATTGCTGCGAGAACGTCGTGCCACATGTTGTGAGTGCGATAGAAAACATACAATAGCAGGATGACCTACCGTGATCAACTTTGTTGTGTCGTGGACGTCACGTTGTAAACAGCGACCCAAACAATGCGACGAAAAATGCCACAGTCCTTGCTCACGGAGCAAGACTCACACAACTAGCAGACACTACGACCTTAAAGCATGACGTGGTTTAAGCTCACGGAGAAAAAATCACTAAACAGTAGCCACTGCAACCACAAAGCGCGACATGCCACCTCGCAGTATAAGCTTGCGGAGCAAACCCTATGCATATGATCACAATTCCAGTAGCCACCGTGACCACGAAGTGTGACATGCACCTCGCGGTCTGAACTCGTGGTACCTAATAGGAAGGCCTAAAATAGGAACCACTACAATATGGCTTTCATAAGTCTTTCACAAGGAACACAACTTCCATCTCCACAAAGCCAAATATAATAACCACACTACACAACAACCGTAAGTTTGAATTCAGACACAAAACAAACATATGAGTCCATAAACTCATTCAATGCAAGTAGCAACACATATGAATATGATGACAAACTGAATTTAAAAAACCATGTCGATAAGAGAGAAAGTGAGAGAAACTCTTATTTTGAAAGACATAAGGAAAGAAAAGATTTTAGGGAAAGTTTGGTGTCCATTTTCGTGGAGAACTTGAATCCGATGGTGGACAAGGCATGTTTTGTGGGGGATTTTCAAGTCTTTTGGAAGAGTGAGAGACATGTTTCTCTTTTCGAAAAACAGGGGTCAAAGAAGCAGATTTGCCTTCGTTTAATTCTAGTCTTTAGAGGAAGCTTCAAGGGTGGCGAATGTGGTAGATGGTATGCCTGTTTATGGGAGGCCAATAAGGTTGAAGGTAGCTTGTTTTGGCTGGAATGAAATTTTTTTATGGAATCCAAGAAGTGTTGATGGTGGAGATAGGTACAAACGTGGTGATAATGGTCATTTTCAGCGGGTGAGAAGCGGTGCTATTGGATGGAGTTTTGATGATGGCAGTAGTGGCAGTTTTAATCATCAGGGATCTCAAAACCAAGGTGTGCGCTCTTTTGTGGAGGTGGTGTCAGGTTTGAAAAAGAGAGGAAAAGAAAGTGATTGCGAAAAGAAGGAAAAGATGGCGTCCATGTCTTGGGTTGGAAGAAAATGAGATGTTGATTGGATGGAAATGAGTGTTATGGGTGTTATGAAATCATTCTCCAGTTTGTCTTCTGTGAATAAAAGATTAAGCTCCAAGGGTATCATTTTTTCTTCAACTTACTTGGGGGATAAATATATTGTTTGGAGTTTTGAGTCTGAAAATGAGAGGGATGGATTTATTCAAAACATATTTTTTTAGGATGATTGTTTCTCCTCTATGTCAAGATGGCGTGAATCATTTGTCCCTCAACCAAGGTTAGTATGGGCTGATTGTTTAGGAGTTCCTTTGAGTGTGTGGTGTCCTTTCTTTTTCATTCATCTGGGCAGCTTTCTTGGTGAAGCTTTACTGTTATAAGAGGACTCTTTGTGAGCTTCAATTTTCTAACATCAAATATTTCAATTTCTCAAAGCTCCAATTAAAAATCCCAAAAGCACCATGTTGAACTGCTGAGAACAATTGCTAAGGGAACAGACCTGGATCCATTTTCAGAAAGCAATGAACGAAGATGTCTCAAAGCAATAAGGGCAAGGTCTTCCACAGCCAAATCCACTTCTGTATCCCAAAGGAAGCTCTCAGACAATTCTGGAATGGGGGTGAAAAAAAATGAGAGCAAATTTTATATATATAGGATTGGCTTGGGGACCACAACCACTATTATCTTTATATACTAATTAAATTGGAAGCCCATTAATCCCAATCCAATTAATATTGGGTTTCTATGCATTTTAATCCACACTCAAAGACATTTTCGGAGCCCAATTAACACCCTAACAATCTGGCCCAATTAATTCAGACAGCCAATATTACAATTGTAATTCAATATGTAGCCCATAATTGGAGGTCAACCAAATTCCAACAATCTCCCACTTGGGCTACATATGATTCCTGAAACAATTATTACATATAGTCTTGAGCGCGCACTAAGAGCTATCTATTTCGAAATGTCTCTTTAGCTACAATCTGGTCCATCTACTGTATTAGCATGGGATCAAAGCGACCTTCGTTACACATTTTCGTAACTAGACCCATCAATGGCCACCATACCAATACATTCAATGACATAGATCGAGTATGGATGCATAGCATGGAAATTACACGTAATGTGATCTCAAACATGCCTATTTCCAACTGGTCCAGCTTTATTCTTTGGCGAGATCAAACACAAATAACATTCAGAGTTTATAAATGAATCACTTACTTTATTCTGCAGAAAATAAACACACGATGTGTCTGTAACATAGAACATCACAATGCAAACTCCCACTAAATACGCACATCATCAATTAAAACAACACCCATGTGAGCGGTGTGCTCATGAAAGACCTTGGGTGGTAAACCTTTAGTAAGCGGATTCACAATCATAGAGTTTGTCCCAATATGTTCTATAGCTACCTCACGACTCTGAACTCTTTCTTTAACAACAAGAAACTTGATGTCTATGTGCTTCGACTTCGTAGAGCTTCTGTTGTTGTTGGAATAAAGCACAGCTGAATTATTGTCACAATATATCTTCAACGGTCTTTCAATTCCATCCAGAACTCGCAGCCCAGTGACAAAATTCCGCAGCCATATTCCATGATTAGATGTCTCATAACAGGCTATAAACTCAGCTGCCATGGTGGAAGAGGCTATGAGTGTCTGTTTGACACTCTTCCAAGAGATGGCTCCTCCAGCTAACAGGTAAATATAGCCCAATGTGGATCTTTTACTGTCTTGGCATCCAGTAAAATCGGAATCAGAATATCCAACGATCTCCAAATGATCTGATCTCCGATATGTGAGCACGTAATCTTTTGTTCTCTGCAAATAACGCATAACCCGTTTGGCTGCTTTCCAATGATCCATCCCTGGGTTACTTAGATATCTGCCCAACATTCCCACTATGAACGCTATGTCTGGACGCGTGCATAC
This sequence comes from Acer campestre, assembly GCA_954870605.1. Classification (NCBI taxonomy): domain Eukaryota; kingdom Viridiplantae; phylum Streptophyta; class Magnoliopsida; order Sapindales; family Sapindaceae; genus Acer; species Acer campestre. The sequence continues at coordinate 54,202,060 of OX940800.1, read as the reverse complement.
TTGGGCATACATAAGACTTCCTACAGCTGACGCATAAGGAATCTTTTGCATTCCCTTTCGTTCCAACTCATTCTTGGGGCATTGGCTGAGACTGAATTTGTTTCCCTTAGCCACAGGGGTATCACCTAGTGCACAACTTTTCATACCGAATCTTTCAAGAACTCTTTCGATATAGCTCTTTTGTGATAACCCAATGATGCCTCGAGAGCGATCTCGATATATCTGTATTCCTAATACAAAAGAGGCGTCCCCAAGATCTTTCATCTCAAAATTCTTAGTTAGAAATCTCTTGGTTTCATGCAATAAGCCTATATCATTGCTAGTAAGCAGTATGTCATCGACATACAACACCAAGAATACGTGCTTACTCCCACTGAACTTATGATATACACAATCATCAACCTTATTTACCTCAAACCCATACGAGATAATAACTTGACGAAATTTGTGATACCATTGACGGGAAGCTTGTTTGAGACCGTAGATGGATTTCTTTAGTTTGCAGACCATCTTCTTTGGGTCACCGGTTACAAAGTTTTCTGGTTGCATCATATATATTGTTTCATCAATGTCACCATTGAGAAACGCAGTCTTTACATCCATCTGATGTAGCTCCAAATCAAAATGAGCCACAAGTGCCATTATGATTCTAAAAGAGTCTTTCGTTAAAACCGGAGAGAAAGTCTATTTGTAGTCAATGCCTTCCTTCTGAGTGAAACCCTTGGCAACTAGACGAGCCTTATATCTCTCAGCATTGCCTTTTGAATCCCTTTTGGTCTTAAATATCCATTTGCAACCAATAGGTTTCACACTTTCAGGTAATTCGACGAGATCCCAAACGTCATTGTCCTTCATGGATTTCATCTCATCATTCATGGCATCAATCCACTTTTGAGAGTTAGAACTTTGTTTGGCTTGATGAAAGTTGATTGGATCATCTTCCATCACTCCTATGTCACCCTCATGTTCTTGGAGAAAAACAACATAGTCATCCGGAATTGCACTTCTCCTTTCTCTAGTGGATCTTCTCAATGGCATATCCTCTTGAGGTTGTTGAGTTTGCATCTCAGGTACAATTTCATCATTTTGCACATGGAGTTCTTCTACATTGTCTTGATATTCCGGATTTGTATTTCGAATAATGTCAGGAATGGAAACCTGATCATTATCAATAGCAATAGGAAGAGAAACAATGTCTCTAACCTTATCTCCCCCCACAAACTCAACTTCCTCAAAGAATCTAGCATTTCCCGTCTCGAAAAATGTCCTAGCAGTGGGATCATAAAACTTAAAACCCCTTGACCGTTCAGAGTACCCAACAAAGTAGCAGTTCACAGTTCTGGAGTCCAGTTTCTTTTCATTTGGCTTATAAGGTCTTGCCTCAGCTGGACAACCCCAAATATGTAGGTGCCTAATACTAGGCTTCTTGCCTGTCCACAATTCATAAGGGGTTTTGGCTACTGCTTTGCTTGGAACCCTATTGAGGATATATGCTGCAGTCTTTAGAGCTTCTCCTCAGAGGGATTCTTGAAAGTATACAAAACAAGGTTAAATTGCTTAAGACGTACCTAGAGGGGGGGTGAATAGGCTTTTCGCCTAATTTCAATCCCTTGAACAAACTTACGTTTGTCCCTCAAGGTAGCCTTACATACAACATAAACATCACGGAATCATACTAAGATAAGTTATCATGTGATCATTCCTACATTGTCTAAGTATCAATATGTTGTATGAGATATAAAGAAAAATACAAAAAACAAATAGCAATAGTACTTGTATATCAATATATGTTCAATCATTACAAGTATATACAAATATTGCTATACATAAAATTCTAAACAATATACAAAAGAAATGTATTTACAAATATGATCAAAAGAATATATTTACAAATCACACTATACAAAATCTTGTATCAATATACTTCACAAGTAATTGATGTGTCACAAGATAACAACATATATACATAACCAAATATAAAAGAGAGAGATAGGAAGAATTAACACAAGGGATTTTTTAACGTGGTAAAACCTCCAAGGAGGAAACATCCACGGGTTGAATTACAACCATTGGGTACTTATATATATTTGGAAAGTAAATTAGAAATTCCACAAAATGACAAATCCTAGTCACCAACCTATGTGGAGTCTATGTTTACCCAATCCCTATTGGAAGATACAAAATCCCTCAATGATGTAAACCACCACATATTGGAACTCATACCAAAACCAACATCGTTGGAAGATTAGAAATTCCTCAAGAGTGCATACACATCCCATGTACCCCGCTCTATCGGACTCTATGTCTAACCAAACACCCGGGCCTACCAATATATAAGCCAACTCTCTATATAAGGCACACATGCCTCTAGAAAGCCTCCCATGCATGACTATCCAAGTCCTCCCGACTCTAGCCATGACTTCTTGCTTGTCTATCCAAGTCCTCCCGACTCTAGACAAGACTTCTTGCTTACCTATCCAAGTCCTCCCGACTCTAGGCAAGACTTCTTGCTTGGCTATCCGAGTCATCCCAACTCTAGCCAAGACTTCATGCCTTTTACAAGGACTTCCTAGTGTGATCATGTGAATGCAAGTGATGCAATCAATCAAAACAACATAGAACATGTGATCAATACATTCCATGGAACAACTAGATCTAGAGATGTGAAAACACAAGCAATAGAAATCTAGATGCAAAAACATGAATGAAAAACTAGAGCATGTGAATACAATTAACACATAAAAACTACTAGATTCATTCATACAAATAACACTTGAACAAAACATATACATGAGGCACAAGTTCAAGATGTTATAAACATACATAAAAAAATGCTAGAATCATAAAATGTATTCAACAATTATTCTAGCCAAAGATTTAGAGATAGGAGACATGTTAAAAACAAATCAATCCTATATATCTCTAAAAACACATAAAAAGGCTCTAATCCTAGATTTCATCAATCATGGATCAAAGTCACATATAAAGGATTATTAATCATAAACTTGATCAAACAAGTCTCAAACAATCATAGATATCAATCTAATCACAATACAACTCTCAATCATGTTAAAAACAAAGAATCAAAGATTCTAGTCAACATGTGTCTCTAATTAGACTATTCAATTAGATTGATTATGAAGCTACCTTTCTCTATAGCATTCACTAAACAAACATATACATATAGAAGAAGAAACCCCAAGCAAATTGGAGGTTAAAAAAGATGAAATCACAAAGTTATGAACTCTACCTCAATTACAAGAGCTGGTTCGATTTTCTGAGGAGATCTGTCAGAAAATCAATCAAACAGCTGCACAACCACTTGGAAAAGGTAGAGGACTCGAATACGAACAATCTCCAACTTGAATCACTCAATTCCGACTCCGTATGAGAAAGTTATGGTGTTTGGAAGTTGAGAAAATTTGGGAGAAAATCATAGACGGGATTTCACATTTTTTTCTTCTTAGAAAAGAATTGAGGGAAATGGAGAGATTTAAAAGGAATTGAAGGAGGGCAAAATTGTCCAAAACAAAAGTGACCATCAGCCACCTCCACGTGTGGTCAGCGTGTGCCACACGTGGCCAGAGAGGAGCTCTGGCCGTGTGGCACACGTGGTCCACACGTGGCCATCTAGCTTGGCCTTTTGGCCGAGCAACCTCCTCGCGCACCTCTCGCGTTCTTCAGCCGTATTCGGGCATCCGAACTCCGAATTCGAATCCGTTTTCGGATTACGAACCGTGACTCCCTCACGCACGACGAAGACTATGAAACTTTGAAAAATGGTTGAGAATTCATCTCGGAAAATGACGACGAACACAACTCAACGAATGAGAACGAAAAGTAGCGTAGCTACATCGTTTGGACTCGAAACTTAACGTATGAGTAACCGAAATGATCGGGACTCAATAAGGAATCAAATAAGACCATGTTCAAGTCCAAAACACAAGAAACACAAACATACAAATACAAGTTCACATATGAATGCCATTTCCTAGACATAGTCCTAGAACATGCAACTCTAAAATGTATGAGCATTTGAGTTCAATGCATGAGCATACAAAATCATGTGAATGTGTTATATAAATGGTGCACAACGATGCAGTGACACATATGAATGATTTGTGTGTGTGTGCCTATGCCTTGTAAGAGGAATGAGGTCGATTTTACCTTTGATGAGCAATGAAGCTTATTTCCTCTTAACAAGCCATCATCTTGCATGTACCGTAGTCAAATCTTTCTTTGAAGCTTTGTATCATCATCAACATGACCACATAAACATTTACAAGATAAACACGTTTTGATATGGAATATATGCCAACAACAACCAAAAACCTAACAATTCTGGTAAAGATGAATGATTAATCATGCTTCTTACCATGTCCTTAAGTGTTCTGTTTCGTCTCTCAGCAACACCATTCATGCTGGGTTTGCCCGACATTGTGTATTGCAGGACGATACTGCATTCCTCTAGGAATTTAGCGAAAGGTCCTGGACGTTGTTCACCGGATCCATCGTATCTACCATAATATTCACCACCACGGTTAGATTTGACAGCTTTAATTTTCTTACCAAGTTGATTTTCAACTTCAGCTTTGAAGACCTTAAATACATCCAGGGATTGAGACTTCTCATGAATCAAATATAGGTACCCATACCTTGAATAGTCGTCTATGAACGTAATAAAATACTGTTGACCATTCTAAGAAGCTGTAGAGAATGGTCCACAAATATCAGTATGAATTAATTCTTAGACGTCAGAACGTCTGTTGGCACCTAATCTCCTAACGTTTGTTTGCTTCCCCTTTATACACTTAATACAGACTTGGAATTCTATCAAATCAAGGGGATCCAGAATCCTGTCAGACACAAGTCTCTGAATTCTCTGTTTAGAGATATGACATAAGCGCTTGTGCCATAGTGTGGCGGAATCCCTATCAGTTAATTTTCGTTTTGTACCACGTGAACTTGTATGCAAGGTTTCATTAAATGAGGCAATTGTATTCAACAAATATAGGTTATCATTCAAAGATAAAGAACCAGTACCAATAAGATTCAAATCTTGAAAGAGACTAAATTTATTATTTCCAAAAGAACAAAAGTAACCAGATTTGTCCAAAACTGAAATTGAAACCAAATTTCGTCTAAAAGACGATACAACATAAGTCTCTTCCAAACTCAAAAAATGACTAGTTTTTAACAACAACCTAAAATTTCCTATGGCCTCCACTGTAACTGTTTTGTCGTCGCCCACATAGATGAATCTTTCAGCATCACTTGGCTGTCGGCTCCACAGGCAACCCTGCATAGACACGCTTATGTGAGTAGTAGCACCAGAATCTATCCACCAAGTGTGTCTGGGTACAGAAGCTAAATTAACTTCAGAACAAACCAAAGCGAGAAGCATACCTTTCTTGACACGCCAGTTGGCGTACTTGGGGCAATCTTTCTTCATGTGTCCAGCTTTCTTGCAAAAGTAGCAGGTAAACACCTCATCCTACTTCTTTTGTACCTTATGTTGTGATGACCCAACTGCAGCTTCTTTTCCTTTTTTCCTTTTCTTATCCTTAGAACCTGTTGCTAAGTTAGCACTTTCAGTCCTTTCTCGCTTAATCCTCTCTTCTTCTTGCACACAGTGAGATATGAGCTCATTAAGAGTCCATTTATCCTTTTGAGTGTTGTAACTCACCTTAAATTGATTGTACTGTGCAGGAAGTGAGATGAGAACCAGATGCACGAGCAAGTCCTCAGACAGCTCTAACTTTAGTGCCTTTAGTTTGGAAGCGAGATTAGACATCTCCATGATATACTCCCTTACGTTCCCATTTCCTTTATACCTCATTGAAACAAGATTAGCCAAAAGCGTACTTGTTTCGGCCTTTTCGTTCTTTGCAAAACGTTTTTCTATTTCTGTAAGGAACTTCGTAGCATTTTTCTCTTCAGACATAGAGCCCCTAAAGGTTTCCGGAATGGAACGTTTCATGATCATTAGACTCATGCGATTAGAACGCTCCCACCTCTCCATGTTCTTTTTATCATTATTAGAACTATTCTCACTGAGAGGTGCAGGCTGTTCTTCCCTAAGCGCAAGGTCAAGATCCATGCAACCAAGAACAATCATAACGTTCTCTTTCCAATTCTTGAAGTTTGTGCCATTAAGCACGGGAATGGAATTGATATTGGCAGATATTGATGAAGCAGAAGCGGTAACTGGATCGAGAACAAGACAAAATTACAGACTCACAGTCAATGATCATGTCACAATCTAAGAATATTCAATTAATAAATTCATACATGACATGATCAAAATTCACACAATGGTTGGCTCTAATACAAGATACCTAGCACAACATCGACATTTAGTCTTTGGACAGAAATATCAACAGTAAGTGGTACTCTCCGTGCAGCAATCAAATATTGACAATTAATCCTGTCAAGCAATAAGTCTTTCTTTGGACCGACTCATTGCTCACATGGAAAGCCTAACAATTGTCACATATTTATCACTTCAAGCATGCCTACTATTTGGCCAAACAACAACCTTCCTTTGGGCTGGTTATCATTCGCATAAATAATTGACAAACACATCTTTATGTTCCAAATAAACAAATTTGCATTATAGAGGTTACTTTGGCAACATATAATATCAATCAATTTGTTTTGGAAACACCAAACTTTTATTTCCCCAAAAAAATGAAACAAATCACATGGGTGTACAATAAACAAGCATAAATGTGCACTGTATGATATCCAAATACTGCAGTAAGCACAATTGTAAAATATATAACAATTGTAATAAGATGATTTTACATCAAATAAAGTCACATGCATGCACTCATGTTCCCTTAAAAAAAAAAAAAAAAAAAAATTGCAGTAGTATAATTTTAACAATCGCAATTATAAGGACATTTATCAAGCAAATATATATACATGTGCACACACCGCACGGTTTCTTCAAATAATAAAGAAAATGCATCAGACCCAATTACATGGATGCGATGAATGCAGTCACATGCATGTCCATCAAACAAATTCACAGCTTTGTCAAAGTATTGTGAGCTAAATGGATATCCAATAATTGTAATTACAAAGATAATTATTGAATTCAGAAGAGCATTTCCACTCAACAATTCAACATGGGTAGGCTCTAATACCACTTGTGAGCTTCAATTTTCTAACATCAAATATTTCAATTTCTCAAAGCTCCAATTAAAAATCCCAAAAGCACCATGTTGAAGTGCTGAGAACAATTGCTAAGGGAACATACCTGGATCCATTTTCAGAAAGCAATGAACGAAGATGTCTCAAAGAAATAAGGGCAAGGTCTTCCACAACCAAATCCACTTCTGTATCCCAAAGGAAGCTCTCAGACAATTCTGGAATGGGGGTGAAAAAAAATGAGAGCAAATTTTATATATATAGGATTGGCTTGGGGACCACAACCACTATTATCTTTATATACTAATTAAATTGGAAGCCCATTAATCCCAATCCAATTAATATTGGGTTTCTATGCATTTGAATCCACACTCAAAGATATTTTCGGAGCCCAATTAACACCCTAACAATCTGGCCCAATTAATTCAGACAGCCCATATTACAATTGTAATTCAATATGTAGCCCATAATTGGAGGTCAACCAAATTCCAACACTCTTCTCTAAGAAGAAGGTTAGACAGAGGCATGATTGTAAGGTGATGGTGAATGTGGGTGATGTTTCTTTTCCGGTGAGAGTGGAAGAGGTTCAGGCGCCGTTGGATTTCAAATGGCTGACTGATTGGTTAGGATTGAAGCTGAACTTTTCTGATAGTTTGAATTTTTTACCTAATATAGACAAGTTGGACTCCTTGTCTTGGAAAGGGGTCTCTAATGTGTCTCATTTTGTGTCCGTTGAAGATGATAAAGCGTTGAGAGAAGGTGGCAACTGTGTTTAGCTTATAATAAAATATAAAAATGTTTCAAAAGGTGTCAGGGAGCTGTGCAATTCTGAGAATGCTCTAGGAGGTAGGCGTAGTGGGAGAAAGGCTATCAATTTAGACAAGGGTCCCAGCTTGTCTTTAGCTGGTGCAGTTTCGAATTTCAAGTTGTTGAGAGGCGGGAATTGCATAAGGAAGGTTTCTGGTGGGCCGAACTTTAGCAAGCTTGTTGACGTGGGCCTGGAAGGCTGTGGATCTGGTAAGTCTAAAGGTCTGCTAAGAGGTCCAAAAGAGGGCCCTTCGGATTCAACAATAGAGAACAAGATGGTCTCTGATCAAGCTTCTAATGATGATTCCAAATTTGGCGCAGAAGATGAAGGTCTGGTCAGGTTAGTGAATGACAACATCTCTGAGATTACGAGCATGGAGCGGGTTAGCCCTTCAGTCAATACTCCAGCTGCTGTTCAAGCTTCGGGTGGTGGTTTGGAAGGAAAGGTTGTTTTATCAAATCAAGATACATTTATTGATGTAGAGGAAGGTCTCGAAGAAACAAGAAATGTCTTACCAGGGCATGACCGATCCAACAAGAGTATAGGAAGAAAGAAAAATCACTCAGTTAAGAGACATGGTATGATAACGAGACTTTCAAAGGCTTTGGCTCTTGACCTTAATCAAGATTTCGGAAAGGATATCATAGTTCCTAAGATGAAGAAGGCTAGCTTCTAGGAATTTAAAAGAAGAGTTAGCTAAGGTCATCAAAGTCGAGATTGTTAGGAGGATCAAAACTGGATCATTTAGAAAGTTAGAGGGGATACTTCCATTCAAAAACAATTAGTGCTTGTGTCTTTGCGGTTTGGCTGGTACCTGCGGTTGAGGGTTCTTTTTCTAGTTTTTTTTGGCCTTGTTTGTGGTTTTTCTGTTTGTTTATGCGGTCCTTACCGCTTTTCAGGTTGTAGGTTCGTGCTGTTTTTGTGTTGTGTTTTGTAGGCTGGGTGTGTGCTTTAGCTTGATTGGGGGTTAATGCGGTTGCGTGTTTCGTAGGGTTGTGGGCGTGTGGCTTGTTTGTTGCTCTTCGGCTTTGCCGCTTTTAATAAACTTTGCCGTTCAAAAAAAATATGAGTAATGTTACATTGCCCAAATTTGGTGCCCAAATCTAATGCCCAAATGATGTGGCAACACTCTAGTCCATTCATTTAAATCATCCAAATCTAATACAATTTAAATGAATGGTCTACAGTGTTGCCACATCATTTGGACACTAGATTTAGGCACAAATTTTGGGCAATGTAGCATTACTCAAAAAATATATGATGACAAATTGTGATTTAAGTGTGTGAGTGTAAAGTGAGCACAATCGATGTAGGGACATATGTAGGTAAATAGTTTGTATGTGTGTGTGTTCCAAGGATCTTCCAAGACCTAAAGCCAAGCAAAACTTACTTTTATGCCACTACAAGAAAATAATGTATTTGTTGACAGTTAAAAACTATCAACAAAACCTTTCTTGACAGTTATAGAAAGGTAGTTATTATAACTGTCAAGAAAGGTTTAATAATATTTAAATTAATTAAAAAACATTTTTTATTTTTATAAATCATCTCCCACATCCCGTTCGGCCACCCACCGCCGGACGCCACCACCCGCAGCCGGCCACTGGTCACCCACCGCTGATAAATAATGACAATTAATTGTCACTACGACCCAAGTTCAACGTTGCAAGCCTTTATCACTTGACCACAACATTTGATGTGTTAACATTTGAACAATATTTATATATAACCTATATGAGTTGTTAGAAATAAAAATAAAATAAAATAAATAAAAAATAAAAACCTTGTTAGATAAATTTAAATTTATTCAACTAATCAAAATTCTAGTTTCTACGACAGACATATATTAAAAAATATTTATTGAAACTTTTAATAAAATTATATTTTTTAATATTTTTTAAAATATATATAGTTGAGTTATTGGTCAATACTCTATGGTCACGTTTGGTTACATAGTGGAATGGTAATCAGAATGGTAATGGGAATGTGAATGGGAATGAAAATGAGAATGAGAATGGAAAGGAGAGGAAAACTAAGGGCCCGTCCTGTAACGTTTTTCAAAGGCTGTTTTTGTTTTTGTTTTTCGAAAATAAAAATGAAAATGAAAACAGTGTTTTTGGTTTCAGTTTCGAAATCCAAATACGCGTCTGGTAGCATATCCTGGAAGCTGGATTCTGAATATGAAAACGGAAAAAACGCGTCTGGTATCGTTTTACAGGCCAAAATTAATGACTTGAATTATTTATTTATTTATTATTATTATTTTTATTTTTATTGTCTGGTATCATTTTATAGGGCAAAATAAATGAGTTGAATTTTTTTTTTTTTTTTTTGGGTCAGATTCAACAATCAGAATTACAATTTGATCTTTTTTTCACAATTTTATAACAGGATCTCAGCAAAACCAATATGATGATCTTTTTTTCACAATTTTATTTAAATATAATTTAAATGAAAAATAAAAAAAACGTCATTAATTTTTCAACCTCCCCAAGACCAATTCCAACCATACGAACACAACGCCATCCTTTTACGGGCCATGCTCAGCAGAAGTTGCTGCTGCTTTGATGATGGAGAACTTGGTGGTTGACATGATGGACATTTTCATGTGAATGTGAACCATTTCATTTCCTGATGATCAGATTTTTGCCAAAGTCTTTTGCCTTTTTTGCTTTGTGTATATTATTTATGTGTAAACAGTAAACAGAGAGTGGAATTAAGCTTTGTAATCTGGGAAATTTGTCTTTTTTGTTTTGAAAAAAAAAAAAAAAATTTAAATGAAAAATAATTAAAATCTTTAAAAAGGTAAAAAGAAAAAAAAAATTATATGAAAAAATGGAGATCAGCCATTTTTACTGTCATGAAGGAAGCAAATCAACGTTGTCATGAAGAAGAAAGAAGAAGAAAGGAAGAAAGAAGAAGACCAAGACGAAGAAAGAAGAACTGAAGAAGAAGAAGGCGATGAAAGAAAGAAGAAGAGTAGATCGGCAAAGAAGAAGAGCTGATCGACGGCGGCAAAGAGGGTAGATCGACGGCGGTAAAGAGAGCAGATCGATGGGCCAATCGGCAGCGAAAAGGAAGAGCAGATCGGCAGGAAGAAGATGAGCAAATCGATGGGCCGATCTGCGTTTGAATGAAGAAGAAGAAAGAAGAATGGTTGAATGAGAAGAAGAAGAAGAACTTCGAAGAAGAAAGAAGAAGGTTCTGGTCCAGTGAAGAAGAAGAAGAAAAAGAGGAATAAAAATTAAAATAATTAATTTTTTTAATTTAAAGTGAAAAACAAAACGAAAAACATCAAATAGTTGTTTTGGAAATTTTTCACTTTTAACACTGTAGTTGTTTTTGTTTTTGTTTTTGTTTTGGAAAATAAATTGGAAAACAAAATGAAAAACGATAACGAACGCGTATTCGAAATTGGATTTGAAAAATAAAAACAAAAACACACTCACAAAACAGTACCGGACAGCCCCTAAGTTTTTTGTTTGGTTGGAACTTTAGAATTAGTCTCTGAATCAATATTATTTTGTTTGGTTAACAACGGAATGGAACGGAGTTAATTGTATTTTGACCCAAATACCCCTAATTATGAATGTATAATAACATGATATATTATGGATAATAATAATAAAATATAAAAGTATATTATATATAATTATATGTTATTTAATATAATAATATTATATATATATTATATAATATATAATACATATATATTATATAATATATAATACATATATATTATAATAATATAATATATAATAATAATTATATTATATTAGTTTTGGAAAGGAGTTGAGGGTATTTTTGTAATGGAGTTAGGGCATATGAGGGTATTTATGGAATATCTATTTTAGTTTGGAATGTAATGGCTTTCCATTGATTTTTGGATGGAATGCCCATTCCACCAAAATGGTGAAATCCCCATTCCAATGGAATCATTATTCCATTGCATTTTAACAAACCAAACGAATGGAATGACTTTCTTTCCATTCCATCCAACCAAACATGGCCTATAGGAGATTTGTGACATCAATTGTAATAAGCATGATTTGGAATACAACTCTCACTATATGAGAGATATTTCTCAACATGCATCTTACAATTTAATGAACAAATTCATGACTTAAATTACTAATTTATATGGATAATTGGATTATTAATGTATCTTTTAGTATGAAACAAGATGGTGCAAAATAAATAAACAATTTTTTTTTTTAAATTTTAAATTTTTTTTTAAAAGTAAATTTATTAAATTTAATTTTACTTATCTAATATCGGTTTGTCCAAAAACCGATATCTTACTGTAAAATAAATTCATATCGGGATTTTGTTTGGTGTTGAAAATAGGAAGTAAAAGTTTAAAAAAATTATATATTATGAATGTTTTATAATATAATATATATATATATATTATATGTTTATATTATATAAATATATTATTATATATATTGTTTAACAACGGAATAGAATTGAGTTAACTGTATTTTAACCAAAATACCCCTAATTATAAAACATTCATAATATATAATATAAAATATATATATATATATATATCATATATAATACATATAATAATATATTATATATTATATATTATAATATATATATTCTACAATATATATAATAATATATATATTATATTATATATTTATATTAAATATATTATATTATATAATATATGTAATAATATATAATATATAATAATATAATATATATAATAGTATAATATATATAATATAATAGTATAATATATATAATATATAATAACATAATATAATAACATAATATATATAATATATATTATAATAATATATATAATTTATAATATATAAAAATTGTATATATAATATATAAAAATTGTTTTAACTGTCAAGAATTGAAAACTGTCAAGAAAAATGATCTTTTGTGACAGTTTTTTCTTGACGATTTCAAAAAACTGTCAAGAATAACATATTCTTGACAGTTTTTTGAAATCGTCAAGAAAAAACTGTCAATAAATACAGTTTTTCTTGTAGTGTACGTGATCTTTGGAAAACTTCGAACACTTGAACCTACTGAAGATTGAGGTACGAAACCTTCTAGGCAATACTAGGGGTAATTACCCTGGTGGCCATCGACTTTTGCCACCACTATCAAAATGGCTACTAGATGGGGAAATGGATGGAAAGTGGTCATTTTTGGCAAACATTGTTACACTAATAGCCATTCCATCCAATTCCATCCATTTCCATCAAATAAGTGGCATTTTGGTAAATATAAGGATGATATTAATTTATTTTAGATCTTTTTTGGAAATCAATTTTTTCTTTTGTTTTTGAAACAAATAATTATATTTAGTGTGTATATATATGTATTTCTTTTCAAATTATCTCAAATATATTTTTTAGAATTTTTAGATTTTGTAACCTTCATCTTCTCAAAAAAGAAAATATATATATTTATTTTCAACTTATCTCAAATATGTTTTTTAGAATTTTTAGATTTTGTAGCCTTAATCTTCTCAAAAAGGAATATATATATATATATATTTCTTTTCAACTTATCTCAAATATGTTTTTTTAGAATTTTTAGATTTTGTAGCATAAATCTTCTCAACAAATATATATATATATATATATATTTCTTTTCATCTTATCTCAAATATGTTTTTTAGAATTTTTAGATTTTGTAGCCTTAATCTTCTCAAAAAAGAAATATATATATATATATGTATATATATATATGTTTGAGATATGTTATACGTATATACACACTAAATATAATTATTTGTTTCAAAAAACAAAAGAAAACATTGATTTTCAAAAAACATATAAAATAAATAAATGTCATCCCCTTATTTATTAAAATGCCATTCAATGGATGGAATTGGATGGAAAGTGATGGAATGACCATTAGTGTAACAATGTTTACCAAAAATGGTCATTTTCCATCCAATTCGCCATTTGATGGTTATTTTGATAGTGGTGGCATGGATGAGAGTGGATGGAAGTGGATGGAATGACCATTAGTTTAACAATGTTTGCCAAAAATGGCCACTTTCCATCTATTTCCCCATCTGGTGGCCATTTTGATAGTGGTTGCAAAAGTCGATGGCCACCAGGGTAATTACCCCGCAATACTACACTAAAGCATATTACAAGCAAACTATATTTGTTCACAAAATCCAGCCAATCATGAAGGCATATATTCCCAAAACTAACCTTCTGAAAACATATGTCCTTACAAACCGGACCAAAAATTCTCGATTTGATGCTACCGACATGTTGCATTTAATGTGGCATTTGACCCATTTGTTGCATCTTCTGTTAATAATAATAATAACATAAGGGTAAATTATATTGAACTATTAAAATAAGGGTAATTCTTGGTTTAAATAAAATAAGGGTAATGTATGCTAATCTATGACTATCATTCCCTAACTTTTGGGTAAATTATATGAAATATTAAAATAAGGGTAATTTTTGGTTTTAATAAAACAAGGGTAAAGTATGCTAATCTATGACTATCATTCCCTAACTTTTGCAAGTTAAATTATATCAGTCATCTAGGCGCCCTGCAAGCGTTTTCATTTGCTATTTTTCGAAAATAAAAACAAAAATAAAAACAGTGTTTTTTATTTCAGTTTCGAAATCCAAAAACGCGTTTGGCAGCATATACTGAAATCTGTATTTAAAAAATGAAAACGGAAAAAACCCGTCAAGTAAGTTAACCGAAAAATATCAAAAATAGTAATTTTCATATATTTTTTCTATTGTAATTTTTTAATATGAAAAAAAAAAATTGGTCGATAATTCATCACAAATAATTAACAACTAACTCATAATTTATAAATAAATTTTAATTTTTTACTAAATATTAATTACATGAAGAAAAAAAAATTGAAATCCTTCAAAAGATTTTTTTTTTAATAAATGAGCCATATGCTCATTTCAACATCTAGACTCTTCTATGCTCACTCGCACGGTTTTGTTTTAATTTTGGAAAAATCGCCTTTTTAACCTAATGGTAAATCAAATCCTTTGGTTTGAACAATCAGTAAATAACCCCCTACCATTAAATGTATTCTAACACTGTTACACAAATAATATCCAAAAATGATGAAATGACAATGGAGCCCTTCTATTGTCCATATTGTAGTAATTGTCCATGTTACCTTTAAAAGTATGACATATTTACATAATAATAATGAAAAACACTTATCTCAAAATATATAAATAAATTTGTTGTCTTTACATGAATATTAGGACGATTAGGTAACAGTAAAAACTTGTTCTATATAAAAATTTTGCTTTTTTTTTTTCTTGTATATATATTCTAGTGTGTATATATATATATTCTATTTTTCTTAAAAATCTGAACAAAGTTGTAATCAAATTCTAAATGGCAAAAAATGTCCTCATCAAATTAAAACTGAAAAATCAGTATTCGATTAAAATTGATTTTAATTGTACTCAAATTAAAACTAAAAATTCAATTCAAGGATAGAAAATTTTCATATGCAGAAAAAACAGTAATCATAATTTCTCATTTGAAAAAAAAAAAAAAAACATGATCTCTAAGTCATAGGAAAAAAAAAAAACAACAATTTATGCAAAAGATTTATGTAACAAACATTTCTTCCATAATAATTAAAAGTTCAACATAAGTCACAAATATCTGAATACATATAAAGCTTCAACATAATAAGTTCACTTAATACCAAAGCAAATGCATCAAATGCACCAGTAAACACGGTACCCAAAAAAAAAGGAGAAAAAATGTTGGTTCAATGGTAGTTTGAACAAAAACTAATAATTTAAAATAAAATAACAAGGGTCTGTCATCTGTGTGCTTCCATTTTCAAATAAAAAAGCTTATCCTAACAAGATTCAAATATGTTGTTCATAGCCTCCACTTGCAAGCATAAGCACTGTTAACACCTAAATTGATAGAATGTATATCAAACAATAAAATTAAGCTTGATATAGAACTCAATAATATTTGTAAAAAAAAAAAAAAAAAAAAATACCCAATCCTTGAGTGATTTGGGATTGTTACTGATATTGTGGCTGAGATGAGGATTCTTGTTCATTGCATGTTGAGTTTGTATGTCTCCCTTACAAAAACGTAAACAATGAGAAAATAGTTAAATGTACATATAATTGTCTTAAACAATTATGGTTTAGAACTAAGAAAAAATAAAGTTTTTTACCTTTTTCTTGTTCGGTTTGCTGTTACCCTCAGATTTCTTTTTGCAAGACCTTATATTATGCCTAAGGCCTCGACATCCAGTACATCGAACTACTTTACTGTTGGCAGATTCACCTTGTTCTCTCCTCCTATTAACCTTTGGTCGCCCTGGTTTTGTTTTCACTATAGGGGGCAAAATTTTATCATTTGGAATCTCAGGCCATGTGCGTTGATCAGGAATATATAGGATGAATTACGGGTTGATATGTCTATGTGTATGCCTCTTTTTTCAATAAGGCATGGACAAATTGGGCTGGTTCAGAGCTGCCATCACGATTCCTTTTATGGCTTAATGAAGCCATAGCTTGTTTACATGGCAAACCACAAAGTTGCCATGCACCACAGCCACAAGTATGGTATCTAAAATCAACAACCCATTTCATGCCAAACTCATCAAGAATCTCAAACTCAAAATCATTAGCAGACAATACTTGCATAGATCTCCCCTCTTGCCTAAGCTTTTCCAAGGTTTTGTGCACTACAGGAGGTAACTCAACTGATCAATGTGTACATTCTATTCTCCTTTTTTGCATCCTCTTCATGACTTTTCTTCGCAAGTTTTCCAATAAGGTCAACACTGGCTGATTTCTTAGCTTTCCAATCCAACTATTGAATGCTTCCGATAGATTATTGGTTGCATGATCACATTTTACTTCAATGTCCCATGCATGAGCACACCATACTTTAGTATCAATGTCTAAAAACCATTGAAAAGCTTTAACATCCAACTTTTTAATTGCAGCCATTGCTTCATTGTGATCCCAAAGATTTGTGCTTCTACATGCAGTCCAAAATAATTTTTTGTATTATGGACGTGTATATTTACTCCTGAAATTAGCAAAGATGTGTCTAGCACAATGTCTAATGCTAGCTCTTGGCAATATATATCAATTGCATTCACTAAACCCTTTTGTCTATCTGACATGAAAGTAATTGGCATGTCATCTAATGGCCACATAAAATGATGCAACGCATTCAGAAACCAACCCCAACTATCTGCATTTCCCCCCTCACATATTGTTAGTGCAAGTGGAAAAACACTGTTGTTTACATCTAAACAAACTGCAGATAATAAAACCCCTTCATAAGGACCCTTTAGGTGACATCCATCCATCCCTATAAAAGGTCTACAACCATTCAGAAAACCCAACTTTTGTGCCTCAAAGCTGACAAAGAATCTTTGAAATAAATTAATACCAGTTGGCATTATAGTTCTCATTAATACCATTGAACCAAGGTTTCTTTGTAGTAATGTGTGCATACCGTCTCATCATGTCATAACATCTTGCATGGTCCTCCTTCAAACTCCCTAAAGCTGCTTGTTTTTCCTTATATAATATGTACTTGTGTACTTCTACTTTATATTTATTTCTCAACTCATTCTTTAACACATCAATAGGGATACCTTGGTTTTGCCTAATCATGTCCCCTAATTTTCTTACAATCCATGATGTTGATGCCTCAAAATTTTGAAGCACCCTCTGACAAAGATGCTCTTTTTCATAGGTTTTTATTTGAAATGAAACCTCATCAGCCAAGAGGGAAGCATGAATCCTCCACAGGCAGCCAGGATATGCACAAGTTGAAGTCAACCTTTTTCTCTCATTTTTTACCCTATCCATTCCTAATCCTTCTTGAATAACGTAATCTTGAAGAACTTCTGTGAAATGTTCTTTAGTGTTAAAAACTTGCCCTACTGCCAATTGAATTTTACCATCGGGCAATAATTTGAATTCACTCCCATTTAATTCTCTACCCATTCTCTGGACTGGATCTTTGTCTTCTGTGCTTTCATTGCCAAAAATTTCATCATTGTTTGACCGATATCCCTCCAAATACCCATCACTGTCACCACTAGATTCAACATCTTCCTCAATTTCAAGTAGTTCAATATTTCCATCAACTTCCACATAAGAGAACATTTCATCTACAACAATATCATTGGCATCAACAGCTTCTCCATCACAAAAATCCACCACATTTTCATCTACTGCAATATTTTCCCCTGCCATAGTAAGATCCTCAGCTGTAATATTTTGATTTACGGTAATATTTTGCTCAACCCTAACACCTTCCTCTTCATTTCCAATTGGTTGTAATAGTACGGTAAACTCAACTTACTCCATATCTTTACATACAAATTGTTCAAGCATTAACATCAACTCACTCTCAGTGTTAATTCTAACTTCTTCATCATTCCAAGGAACACGAACACTCACTTTGTACAAATTAGGATGCTCTGTATTGCAGTTATATTTATCATTGTGTGCCCAGTTCACCAACACAATAAGATTGATTTCATCAGCATCAACATAGTTGAAATGCAGCATGTTATCAACTGTTTTGATAACCACGTCATCAAAACAACCCATGTTTTTCACTGACAAAAAAAAAATGTAAATACAATATAATGTCAACATAAAATCAATCTACAATCACCCAAAATAATTAATACTTCATATAAACATAATAATATTCAATTTTTGCCGAAACAAAAATAGAACAACATTCAAAATATACACTCAACACAACACTATGACTCATTGTTAACAAACCCACATTTTAGAACCATTATATAAACCCTAGAACTATCTTTTTTTTTTTCTTTTTCTTTTTTAACTGCGAAATCTATTAAGGGCTAGGAAAAGGCCAAAAAAAAAAAAAACAGAGGCAACAGACCGCCAAAACAGGGGAATACCTCCTCATGAAAACAGACAAGAACAAAGACAGTACCAATAGACAAAGAACACATACAAAGCAACTATCAATCAATGCCTATTTGCTTAATAAAATAAAAATCCATGTAGTAATAGTGAAATTGAAATGAAAATTACAAATAAAATAACACAAAAACTTCAAAATATTAAACTAATTAAAAACCCCCTAAAAAAAGAAGCCATAACACACAAATACCGTAAAGCTCAAAATCAATGCGAAAGTAGTAAAAAAAGGTACAAAAAAACATATGAAAAAGAAGAAAAATTGTTTCACTCTTATGAAAAAGCGGAAAAAAATTCAAAAACTTTAGAGTACAAAAGTGTTTAACTTACCTTTATCAATTATTCAACAAAATGAGATTTCCTTGATGAAGATGGTAAAATAAAAGATCACGAAGATGAAGAGTGTTATTTATTTATTTTTTTTATTTTTATTTTTTTTAAGTGAAGGGGAAGAGTTTGAAGAGTGTTTTTGGTTTCCAGCGTTTTTCCCGCTTTTGGAGAGAAGATGAAAATAGTTGTTTGGTGGGTTTCAGCGCTGTAAGGTTTTTTATTACACACCATTCTTTATTCTTTTTATTTTTTATTTCAAATTTACTTCATTACCCTTCTCCTATTATATTTAACAGAATATATTTAATGGTAGGGGGTTATTTGTTAATTGTTAAAACCAGAGGATTTGATATGCCATTAGGTTAAAAGTCGAGGGTTATTTGCGATTCTCCCTTTAGTTAAATTTTTTTTTTTATTTTTCATTTGTTTCTTTGTTTTTGATGATAATAAATGGTAAGTTTTGCCTCTCAATGGATCTATTTGTTCAATCGAATTAGGAATTCTTTGTTGTCATCGACAATCGTGAGACATAGATTCATGCAAGATTGTTGAATCGCTTCACCTTTGATTTTTCTTCACCATGTGCTGTGAATAAATAACCTACCAAACCCCTCTCTGTTGTCTAATTTTTTTTTTTTACACAATTATTCTTCAATTGACAAAGTTGATTTCTTTTGTTTGCTTGAATTAAATTTCCCAAAAAGAAGAAGAAGAAGAAGAAGATGATGATGATGATGTAGAATGAAGGAGACGAAGAGAAGAGCTGAAGAAGAAGCAACATTCAAGGACAAAAAAAAAAATATTGTAAAATTTTGTTTTTTGAAAAACAAAATGAAAAACAAGGAATACATGTAAAGTTTTTCAATTTTAACATTGGTTTTGTTTTTCATTCTATTTTTATTTTTTGAAAACAAAATGAAAAACGGCTAACGAACGTAAATTCAAAATCTTTTCTAAAAATGAAAATGAAAACAGCCAATTTTTTGGCCGCCAGTTTTTCTTCGTGCATTAGTGTTGTTTAAGAAAAAAAAAAAAAACCATTTTACTCGATAAATTCTAAATTGAGTTTTTATATGATTTTAAGGTGGATCCAAAAAGTGAAGAAATCAGAAGGGAAGCGTTTTGAATCTCATATTCTCATTCATAAATAAACCCCTCTATTCTTTAAATTTCAAGTAGATTAACATAAAGGTTTATGTTTACTATAAACTTATATTTTTTTAACTTGGTTATTTTCCGTTATAGTTCGTTAAATTGTATGTTATTTTCCGTTATAGTTCGTTATAGTTTATAGTTAGATGTGATATATATTCTCAAAATAAAAACAAGAGTATTGAACCGAAAATAACTTCCAGATGAAATTAATTATTGACATTCACATAACATTTAAGATTCAAGTAATTGGGGCTTCCTAGCTTTGCTGGAAGAAATAAGAGCCAATTATTTGCCAATATTCGAGATTGGGTTTTGGAGAAAGTTAAGGGGTGGCAGAGTAAACTTTTTTCGGTGGGTGGAAAAAAGGTCATGTTGAAGACAGTGGTCCAAGCTATCCCTAACTACGCTATGTCTTTATTTAAGCTTCCTAAGTGCCCGGTTAATGACGTCCATCATTTGTGTGCCAAATTTTGGTGGGGTTCTAGTAATGATAAGAGGGTCATTCACTGGGGCTCTTGGGAGAGACTTTGTCAAAGCAAAGAGGCTGGGGACTTAGGTTTCCAGAATATTTCGATCTTTAATCAAGCTTTACTAGCTAAACAATGTTGGAGATTAATTCATAATCCTTCTTCCTTGGCTGCCAGAGTATTAAAGGAGTGCTATTATCCGGATACTTTGATTTGGGAAGCTGTTGGAAGGGGCTCGGACTCCTTTCTTTCGAATGGCTTCAGATGGGGCTTAGAGCTCTTGGCTACTGGGTCGCAATGGCGTATTAGGGACGGTGCTATGGTGTCCATTTACCATGATCGCTGGCTCCCTAGACCATCGAAGTTTCACCATTTTTCCCCTCTTGTTTTTGGTACAAATGCGAAGGTGAAGGATTTAAAGTTGGCGTGTGGTGCTTGGAATGAGACTCTGATTCATTCCTCCTTTTTTAAAGAAGATGCTGACATTATTTTAAGTATTCCCTAGTCAGAGCATGGGCATTCTGATTCGTTAATGTGGCACTGTGAGAAGTTAGGGTCCTACTCGGTTAAATCTGGATACCATATTGACTGTATCCTAAGGACCAATCCAAGTTTGTCAAATCTTGATTCTTTGAAGTCTTGGTGGAAGTACTTTTGGTGTATTAAAATTCCAGCTAAGGTGAAAATTTTTATTTGGCAAGCTTGTCGCAACTAGATCCTGACACAATACAATTTAGCTAAACGTGGCTTACATGTGGATGTTGACTGTCCTATTTGTGGGAAATTGCTGGAAACTACAGTTCATGCTCTGTGAGGATGTCCTTCGCTTGGCCAAGTTCGTTTTACTTGCCATCTTCTTGATGATTTCGAGGTGTAAGACAACTTGCAATTGCTTGACCTTTTGACCTTGTGCAGAGCTAAGTTATTGCCGGAGGATCTTGAGCTTTTTGTGTTATCTTCTGGAGAGTTTGGGGTTGTTATAATGATGTGGTTCATGGTAACACTTCTGCGATTGTTAGAGATGTGGTTCCTTGGGCTATGGTTTTTATTGATGATTATAGGTGGGCCATTGATACACCTAGAGATGTTCATTGCGCTGTGGAGAGAGAGATCCCGAGGTGGACTCCACCTGCTGTGGGTGATTATAAATTGAATACTAATGCTGCTATTGATTTGTTGGGTGGAAAGACTAGTCTTGGAATCATTATCATGGACTGTGATGGTGTTGTGATTGCTTCGAGCTATCAAAAGATTGTGGTAGATTATTCATTGCAAACTGCTGAGGCTTTGGCTCTTTTGAGAGGTCTAGTCCTGGCATAAGAAACTGGTATTAGTTTGAGTGCTTTGGAGTTGGACGCGTAAGGGGTGGTTCAGTTGCTGTCTTCTCCCTATGTTTCTTGCTCTGAAATTGGGCTAATTATTTTGGATATCAAGCGTCATCTCCTCTATTTCCCTAATTGTTTTGTTAGTTTTGTCCGTAGAAAGGCTAATTGTCCAGCCCATCACCTCGCCAAGCTTGGCTTGTTGGTTGATGTTGATAATGTTTGGTTAGAGGATTGCCACCCCCCCTATGTGGCTCCTTTTGTTTTGGGCGATTGCCCTTCTCTGGTGTAATTTTCGCTTTGGTTTTATGAAAATTTCCGGTTTCAAAAATATATATATATATTCAATTAATTAAATAGCTTCATAAATCATTTGTAAATACATGCCCTCAGGGGCGTAGCTATGCTAGTAGATGGACAAGATTGGGACTTAAGCAAATGACTCACAAGTTAAATGCTCAAATTCTACCAATGACAAAAAACTTCAAAAAAAAAAATACATGGTATTGTTGCCCCTTGAATTGTTCATGAATTACTAATGTGCCCCTTGAATTCTTAAAATGATCATTAAACCCCTTGAACTCTCTGAAATTGGCAACAAGTGACGGAAGGGAGATGGACATTTAAGGCAAATTGCACTTACAAATCCTGATTATATGCATAATTGCATTAAAATTGGAAAAATATAATAATAACACTACACACCTTTTGACCAGTTGACTAATGTCTAAAAAAATAAAATAAAAATAAAAATAATAATAATAATAATAAATATTTGAAAGTCAGAGTTATCTAGTCATAATTATTCCAATTCCATCTCATTAGTCGGTACATATGTTTTGGGTTATAGTTTATAACGTAACACATATGGCAGAGGTTCATGAATCATGACATATATTAATAACCAATTTCTTCAAATATATGGAAATTTCCAAATTCAAAGAGATTTGGAAAATGTTTTAAAAACAAATTAAAATTATATGTCCAAATTTTCATATTGAATCTCCACTATCCATTATAATTATAATTATTTATTAATTATTATTATTATTATTATTATTATTTTGAATATTAGTCAACTGGTCAATGGGTGTGTAGTGTATTATTATATTTTCCAATTTTAATGCAATTATGAATATAATTAGGGTATATAAGTGCAATTTGCCCTAGACGTCCGTCTCCCTTCCGTCACTTGTTGCCAATTTCAGAGAGTTCAGTGGGTTTAGTAACCATTTTAAGAATTCAGAGAACACATTAGCAATTCAGAGGGCAACAATACCATTTAGTCTAATAATTAGGGGTGGGCAAAAAACCAATAAACCGAACCGATCCAATCGGGTTTTTTTTTTTTTTTTTTTTTTTTTTTTCAGTTTTCTTATGTTGGCTGGTTCAGTTCAGTTCATTTTTTTGAAAACCGATTGGATCGGTTTTTTTCCCAATTCGCTATCCCAAATTGGAAAACCGAACCGAGAAACAACTTATATAAAACAAAACAAAACAAAACAAAACAAAAAAAATAAAAAAAAAATAAAAAAAAACCTTGATTTAATGTTTAACAGTCCATGAAACTATAAAACCACGAAAATGTGTCACATCATATTTTTTTTCTTTGTTTTTGTTTTTGTTTTTTTTTTTTTTTTTTGCTGAATATTATTTTAAATTAGTATTTTTAGTTTGTTCAAGCCTATAATTTAATTTGGTCAAATGCCCAAAAGGATTAAAATATAAAAATATGTATAATATTTAAAACCCATGAATATTTTGCTCAGTAGGACCAAAACCGAAAAAACCGAACCAAACCAAACCAGTCCAATTCGGTTGGTTTTTGATCGGTTGACATTTGTAAATTTTATTGGATCGGTTCATATTTTTAAAAATGGAACTTTATCGGTTTTTTATCGGTTCTATTGAAAAATGAATCGATCTATTAAACGCCCACCGCTACTAATAATAATCGGCAACCGACTGGATTTGCATTCTCCTTGGACAACTTAGAAACCCAGAGATTGTTATCGCGGACAAATTAAAACAACTCTCATCATCACCGTTAAGTTGACCGACTCAATTCAAATTCCTTTTCTCTTCTCCTCTTTATTCTCTTGTTTTGTTCTTAGCAGAAATGGTGCAGTTTCATTGCTCATCAACATACAAAAAAACCAGTCATAAAAATGAAGAAAAAAAAAATTGACGATTTGCTACTTAAAAAAACATGCCCATAGATAGATGGCGTTTCTTTAGTTTTCTTGATACATGAAAAGCAAAAATCAGACCCACAATAGTTTTTATATCTATATAGATCAACCAGCATCGATCTAGTCTTCTTCTTGTTTGTTATCATCAACATCAACATCATCATCATTTGGAGTAGTGAATGGCATATTCAAGTTTAAATTACCATCAAAATCCTCAAAAGGTCGCAGCTGCTGGTTTTCAGCCGTTGGATTGTTGACCCCATTATGATCATCATCTCCATACAACACGGGAGAAAGCAGTTCATCCTCATAGATCCCGTAATTCAGATCAGGTGGTGGGCTTGGCGGTCGAGGTTCGACGAAGAGATCAGAGACATTGTTCCAAACTCCTGTTCCGGTTCTCTCGATGATCGAGGGCTCTGCTTTGCACAAGAGCCACACGATGGTCTCACCGTTGTTCTTGAAGCGGAGCTCTTGAGTGAGCTGAAAGATCCGAGCTGCGCACAACTGTGGTAGCCGGATACGGCTCTCTCGCCCTTCCACCCGGTGCTCTTTCATGTCTCTCCTTTTCGACGAATTGGGTTTGGCTCTTTTGCCTCCCCTTGAAGTACTTGAAGATCCAGTACAATTCATATCCATTTTTCTGAAAACTGAAAGTGAGAGAGAGAAAGAAAGATAAGAATGAGAAAAAAAAAAAAAGAGAGATAGATAGGGTTTATAGAGTGAAAAAAAGGAGAGAAGATGGCGTGTGGAAAAAGTGATAGTGAGATAAAGTTTTAGAGCGAGAAAGCGAGTGGTGTGAGTGTGTGACGACGTTTTTGGAAACTTGTCCTTTTGTGTAGAATTGAATTAACAGATAAAATTTCTTTCAATCCGTCTAATAACCATTAATTGTGATATTTAATTAATTTCTCTAGTAGAGTCATACTTGGTGGCTTTGGTGCACTTGGATTATATTAGATTTAGATTAATACTTGATAAATTCTAAATTGAATTTCTATATGATTTTAGACTTTAGAGTAAGAAAATGATACCTCAAGACTAAGAACTTCATTGCATATTGGCTTCATCTAATTTTCCAACAAGGCACCAACAATTCAATTAATCAATTATAATATTTTATTATTTAAACACTAGTTTAGCTGTATAGGTATGAAATTTCTAGCAATAGTCACCGTATATATTGTCCCAACTTTATCCATAAAATCGCAAAATGTAGGAAGATTCCTCCCAGTTATAAGAGTAGATATCTAGACCGCACATATAATGTTTGATTTCGATAGGACTTCTTAGGCCCCTCACAAGTTTGTTTACTATTAATTAACTTCTTTATATATGTTTGTTTTTTTCCGTTATAGTTCGTTATTTTGTATGTGATTGAATTAGTCTATTTCGAAGTGACTACCGAATTAGAGATTGTTTTTTAGAGATGTTTAAAGTTTTTAATTTTTATCGACGTATATTCGCACATCGGCTTACATATGCAAATTTATGACTATTATTCCCTTACTTTTGCAAGTTAAATTATTTCAATCATCCGGTTTTCACCGGGTGTTAGTGTTAATTCTTTTATTTTGAAACCATTTTACTCGACAAATTTTAAATGGAGTTTTTATGTTATTTTAAAATGGATCCAAAAAGAGAAGAAATCAGAAGGGAACAGCCCTGAATCTCATTCATAAACAAATTAACCCGGCCACTATCCTATTAAAAATAAATAAATAAATAAATAAAAATTGAAGTATTATATTATTACATAAATTCGAGGTTTTTTTGGGGGAGGAGAGAGGACTCGAATCTACAAGCTCATGGTGTATGTGTGAAAGGTTTATTTCCGGACCAACCTCATCTCGCCTTTTTTAAAAAGTTGGTTATTTCTGTTATAGTTCAAGTAGATTAACATAAAGGTTTATGTTTACTATAAACTTATATTTTTTTTAAGTTGGTTATTTTCTATTATAGTACTTCGTTAAATTGTATGTTATTTTTCGTTATAGTTCGTTATTTTGTATGTTATGTTCCGTTATAGTTTATAGATATGTTATATATTCTCAAAATCAAAACAAAAGTATTGAACCCAAAATAACTTCTAGATGAAATTAATTATTGAGATTCACATAACAATTAAGATTCAAGTAATTAAATTATTGTTCCACTTTTTTCTTAATTAATAGCTTCATAAATCATTCTCAACTGCATATATGTTCATTTTTGGTTAGTGTTTGCACCCGATCGAGCAAAATGATCATATGTTAGGAAAAAAAAAAAAAAAACCAAGTAATTAAACATTTTCGATAATAAAACGGAAACCCTAATATCCAAACAACAATTATAATAAAGCTTGTTACGCAGTTTCGTGAAAATCGAGCAAAAGAGAATGCCGCATAATTAAGTACTCTTCGGACAACTCCGAAACCTAGAAATTATTATCACTAACAAATTAAAACAACAACTCTCATATATCTTCACCACCGTTACGTTGTTGACCGACTGAATTCAAATTCCTTTTCTCTTCTTCTCTTTATTCTCTTGTTTTGTGCTCTTAATTGGTAGATATTATATATATATATATATATATATTTTTTGAAAGGCTAACTAGTAGAAATATTGGTGCAGTTTCTTTTTTTTTTCTTTTTTTTTTTTTCCTTTCAAAAAAAAAAAGGCCATACATGGTGTTTCTTTAGTTTTCTTAATATAATCTGAAAAGCAAAAGATTACAATCGACTAATCCAGATAATAAATAAAGCTTTATACAGACTCACAGACCCACAATAGTTTCATACCTACTCTTCTTCTTCTTCTTCTTCTTCATCTTCTTCTTCTTCAATTCTTCTTCTTCTTCTTCTTCTTCTTCTTCTTCAACAACAACAACAACATCATCATTATCAACATCAAGATGATCATTTGGAGTAGTGAACGGCATATCAAAGTTTAAAATATTATCAAGATCGTTGAACGGCAAATCAAAGTTTAAATTATCAAGATCGTCTAAAGGTGGCAGCTGTGGGTTACCAGCCGTTGGATTCTTCACCCCATTATATCCATACACAGGAGGAAGCAGTGGGTCCACGTGATTCTCGTAGAAATCAGAGACTTTGAATGGAACTCCGTTTCCGGTTATCTCAATGATATAGGGCTCTGCTTTACACAAGAGCCACACGATGGTCTCACCATTGTACCGGAAGCGGAGTTCACGAGTGAGTTGAAAGATCCGAGCGGCGCATGAAGATGATAGCCGGATACGGCTCACTCGGCCGCCTTCCACCTTCTTGTGGCGGTCTTTCCGGTCTCTCCTTCCACCAACTCTTCTTTTCGAGCTATCAGCTGCGGTGTTTGGCATATTGGGTTTGGCTCTTTTGCTCTTGGGATCCATTTTTCTTTCAAGAGATCGAGTAAGGAAAAAAAAAAAAAAAAAGAGTGAGAAAGCATGAATGGTGTGACGAGGTTATTTGAAAGCTATCATTAATATTTTTGTAGAATTCAACAAATAAAATTTATTTTGTCTAATCAGTAATCACCATGTGTACGTGTGATATTTAATTTCTGGTGTTTCTTGTATAAATATCCATTGATGATTGATCACACCTCCGAGTTGCTTCATTGTAACGTATACCCCAGTGATATATATATATGGATTGAAGATTTAAGGTGATGTCATCTTTTATAGACGGAATCCAATGGTCAGCAGTTGATCAGCTGGGATATGTGATACATCATTTCTCACTTGTTAGAAGATTTGTGTGGTACTTTATTTTAGAGCAAAATTCATAAGTAGCCTAAAAATTATGGGTCTTTGCAAAACTGTCACATTTCAATAAGTTTTCTTTTTTTATCCAAGAGAAATGTTTTTAGACAAGATTGCCCTTAATGAATATGTGATGTGGCACTTAACTTCGGTGATTTTTGAAATTTGAAAACAATTCTGAATTTTTTTTTTTTTTTTTGAATTTTTTTTATTCATCTTCATCAATTCGATCTCCATCAATGGAGGTCTGTTCGATCTCCATCAATGGAGGTCGCCTCCATCAATGGAGGTTTGTCTGCTCCATCAATGGAGATCTGAATTTTTGTTATACGTTCGATCTCCATCAATAGATGCTTGTTCGATCTCCATCAATGGAGATCTGAAAAAAATGTTTTATTTTTATTTTAGAAAATTGAAATTTTGAAGAGAGATTGAAAAAAAGAAAAAATTGAGGTTTCCAGGATTATTACACGCTGAAATTGTGTAAAGATGCATTCAACGTGTAAAGATATTGATATTTCAGCATGTAAAGATTTCCATTGTGTAAAAAAGTTTGTACTCACTACTTGTCATAAAAAAAGTTTTCATGCCCTTATCTACTTGTCATGTTTCTCTCTCTAAAACTTTTTTTTTACTCTCTTTCCTCTTTAAAATATTGTTCTCCTTGTCGAAACGATTCCAACGGTATATTACGGGTGAAAATCGGATATCGTTTGCCCCCTCAAAAGTAGTATTCAGATTCACGTCTTCAAGCTGAAATCTTTATACGATGAAATGTCAACATCTTTACAAGATGGAAATCTTTACACGCTGAAATGTAAACATCTTTACATGATGGAAATCTTTACACGCTGAAATATCAACATCTTTACACGCTAAATGCATCTTTACTCAATTTCATCTTGTAATAATCCTGGAAATCTCCATTTTTTATATTTTTCAATCTCTCTTCAAATTTTCAATTTTCTAAAATAAAAATAAAACATTTTTTTCCAGACTTTCATTGATGGAGATCGAACTGATGAAGATGAATAAAAAAAAAATTCAGATCTCCATTGATGGAGTAGACAAACCTCCATTGATGGAGATCGAACAAACATCTATTGATGGAGATCGAACTGATGAAGATGAATAAAAAAAATTTACATCTCCATTGATGGAGTAGACAAACCTCCATTGATGGAGGCGACCTCCATTGATGGAGATTGAACAGACCTCCATTGATGGAGATCGAACTAATGAAGATGAATAAAAAAGATTCAGAATTGTTTTTAAATTTCAAAAATCACTGAAATTAAGTGCCACATCACATATTCATTAAGGGCAATCTTGTCCAAAAAACATTTCTCTTGGATAAAAAAAGAAAACTTATTGGAATGGGACAGTTTTGAAAACTGCCTAAATTTTTAGGTCAAATCATGTAATTTTGCCTTTATTTTATAAATCAATTAGTTCAAAAGATCTCTTATATTATATAGTTATTAGAAAAGGTTTTTTTTTTTTTAATTATCAATAAATATTGAAATCCGTACATGTATACTTTTTTTTTATTTTTTGATCGAGTTCCCACAATATACTTTTTGAGACTATAGTTTGGATTTGAATTCTCTCCTTGCCTCATCTTTTTCCTGATCTTTTTAAAACATATGATTGGTTGTTGATAAAGTGGTTGTGAAAATCAATCATATCTTAACCATACATTCATTGTAATACTTATATGTCATAAGATTAAGTAAGGTTAGGAAAAATATGGGTTAAGTAAAGGATCCAAATCCCTATAGTTTTCACAATAAATTTCATTGTATCTCCCAGATAACGATTTAATAATGCGATGTTTTAAGTGATTTCAAATCATTAAACTTTTTTGAATTTTGTTTTAATTTTCTCACTTTTTTTTTCTTTTCTTTTTTTAACAATATCTATTAGTTCGAGACTAGGTATTTTTTTTGAAAGCTTTCGTCATTGGTAGGATTCAAGCTGCTAACCTAAGAGTTATTTATCTAAGCCTCAAGCTCAATTTCTCACTTGTTGGAACTTAGAAAATGTGTGTGCTACTTTTATTTTGTTATTGAGAACGGATGTGAAATTGAGTTTTGTTAAATGTTAATAATTAACCAGCTAAGTTCTTGCTTGGCTGTTATAATTATGTGTGTAATATAGCATTCTAGTACTTAATTAATTACTAGTACTACCCGCTCTATGATGCTTCTCTTAGGCAATACCTCAATGAGTCACAACTCTTGAGCTTTAAACTTGGAGAGAGCTGTAATCTTCTTTTTTGTTTTGCTTTGTCTTAGCTGGTTTGTAGGGTTTCTGCTCTGTTTTGGGGCTGTCTTCTCTGTTTTCTGGGCTTTGTTTATGTTACGTTGTTGTTCTGTTTGTGTTTGTGTTTGTGGTTGCGTCTGTGTCTGTGGCTGGCTGCTTTCGTGGCCGTGCTTTGTTTCTTCTGGCTTTGCTTTTCGGTTAATAAAGTTTGCCGTTTAAAAATAAATAAATAAAAATTAATTACTTTATTATTGAACTCCAGATTGAAATGTGCATTTAATTGTCAACCACCATACTTATAACTATGTGTGTTCAACAAGATAAAGTTGGATCAAAAGTATAATCCTTAGAGCATCTCAAACAGTCTCATTTAGAGACTCCCTTAAATAAAGTTGGATGTTGTTGTAAGGGATCATTAAGGGAATATGTGTTCCAACAATACTTCCTTAAATAGCCCCTTTAATAAATTTTTATTATTATTTAAATGTTAGATAATAAATAAATATTAGATATTGTTTGTCATTAAAAGAGTTTTAAACAGATTTTAACGCTAATATTTATCAATCCAACTTCATATTTTTGTTAAATAATAAAAAAATCATGAATTATTGAAATTGTGAGTTTGAATTATGTTGAATTAATTGTAATAATTAAAAAAAAAAAATTATGTGTACTTAATCTTTCATTATTCAAAGTCATAATTTTATAAATTAGTTCATAGGCCATATTTCAAAACTAGCCATGATATGAATTTTTAATTTATCAAATCCCAAAAAAAAAAAAATTGTCAATTTTTCCACTTTTTATACAAAAATATTCTTAATGAATTTTAAAATTTTGAAAAAATAAATAAATAAATAAAAAACAATTTTTTTCCTGTAAACCTCCATTGATATGGAGGTCTGTTTTTACTTTTTTGTAATGATGGAGGTATGTTCTCATTTTTTTTCCATTTAAAATTAATTAAGAAAAATAAAAGTTTTTCTCAACAAAAAAAAGAAAAGTAAAAGGGTTATTTTGGTCACTTCACCTAAACGGAAACCCTAGTATCCAAACAATAATAATAATCGGCCAAGTGACATGATTTTCAGGTTACAGGTGATAAAAGCTTGTTAGGCAATTTCGTGAAAATTTAAAACCCAGAAATAAAAAAATAAATAAATAAATAAAAATAATAATCAATCATCACTAGGAAATTGGTTTGAATTCGATTAACATTTTGTAACATACTATTAAAATAATTGGGGAGGAATTTGGCTTCTCAAATACCAACTGTGTCAAGAGTGTCCAGAATCCATTGAAGGTGTGGATGGAAGAACCTACATATATAAAAGCAATCAAGATGTTTATGGAAATGTCTGGTTGTCTAGTTTTCTTCTGTTAATGATGTATGTTGAAGTAACTTGTTTGCTTTTGCCTTGTCTGAGACTGCTTGATTGTGCTGGTTCTTCCTGACAGCTTTGCTTTTTTTTGATTGAAAAGTTGTGCATATAAATAGATACAGTTCATATTATATAGCTCAATCGAGACTTTATTTCTAGGTTTCATAACACTTGATTTTGTTCGACATTTTTTCATTTTTTGAGTTTGAGTGAAGAGAGTGTGTGATGCTTATACGGATGATACTTGTTATTGGAAAATCGTCACTAGGGGTGAAATTCCAAATAACGACTTTACAAGAACCAAGATCAAAAGTCGACCCTGGTCGGAGAGGTATCAAGTGGTTCGATACCAACTATCCTAAGCAATGCAAATACGACATAGGACAACAGAAAATAGACGAAAAATGAGTTTCTTATTAATTGTCACTTTGCATTGTAAATATGTGAACTATACATTTAAGATTAACTATAAAGCATGGAGATTCATGGGGTAATGGAGATGGTGGTGATGGGGGCCTCGTGCCTGTTGATAAGTAGAATTTTTACTGTCGGGTTTTTTGGCCACCCCTTTCTCTTTTGTGAGTCAGATGTTATATATATCCCTCTTGCTTGCCATGCACTCCTATAATATCGGTCTAGGGTTTGGCCAATGCAGGATCCTCTTCTTTTTAGGAGATAATCTCGGAGTTTTACGCGTAGAATCTAGTCTTTCCTTCCTACGAGGAGTTAATCTCGTAGCAAATATTTCCTTCCTAGAAGGACTCTAACTGAGTTGACCTACTTAAAATAGAACTCTTAGTTGGCGGAAAGGAGCACGTCTCATTTGTACGACAGCGTTTTGATGGGTCTCTTATGGAGCTTTCAATTTCTATTTCGAGAATCTTGCTGCCTGGTATCTTCTTACTTGGCGGAGGGGCTATGTTAGGAAGTGTAAGCCAGTAGGCATCCTGCTGATGGAGTAGGGGAATGTTTAGCTGGTACTATAACGGGATGCTTAGTAGAATTCTGTGTCGGGGTACTGCGGGGTTCATACTGTAGCAGGACGCTCAGTGGAACTCCGTGTCTGGGTGTGGCAGGGTTTATAAGAGACCAGGGTAGGATGATTTTGGACCCCTCTACAAGTTTTAACGTGTACTTCGGCTCGGGAAGTTTGTTTATGAACCAAGATGTTGGCAGGGTCCTTAAGAAGTTGGGGGAAGGTTGGGTCAGACCCCGCCGAAAGAGGTGTACACTCGGATTCAGTCGGGGTCTGCTTTCATCGGGGTAGCCGGAGGGTATCTGTTCTCCTACACCCTCCTTGTGTTGAGGTGAAAAATTCTTCCTTGGTCCTTCACCAATTTTGACGGTTAACAGAAGTCTCCCTTGACTTGGGCACTGATACCTTGTCGGGGTCGGGGTCGGGGTCGGGGTCGGGGTCGGAGTCGGAGTCGGAGTCGGAGTCGGAGTCAGGATCCTGTCTGTACTTGAAGGATTTTCTGCCTTATCTCCTTATTCTCTTGTCTGACTAATTCTCCACCTATGAGGAGGGAATCTTTACTTGATACGTTACTACCGATTGCGTTGTCGATCAACGATTGGGTTCCTCATTTTCAAAAAGAGTCGTTTTGACGCGATTAGTGCGGAAAACACCTCTACCCATTCTTCTGGTCACCGACTCCGGTTTCCTGGTGTGTAACCGTCATCCTTCCTCTATAAATAGACCGGCTTCACTGGTGCTTTCTCTATCACTGTCAAGTTTTCAAAAATTACACCCGAGAACAAACCCTTGCTTTTTTCCTCCTTCTCTTAGCAATCTTCCAATTTTCTTCTACCTTCTCTAATGGCCTCTCCTTCAAAACTTCCCACTTCACAAGAAATTCTTACTGACCAGCAAAACCCTCCTATCATAACCTCCACCCATCCCGATCCTGCGTCTCTGCCTCCTTCTGATAGTATCGACGCCCTTTTCAGTACGGAGAAGGCGGACTTGGTGGAGGACACTCTAACTTCAATGGGGAGGAAAAAAAGTCGGGGTGGAGAGGAGGCGACTGAGGATTCTTCACGGACTCAGCGCCGTCGCTCTACGCTAAACCCTCGAATCGGGTCGGGTTTCCATAACCAGCCCGAAGACCCAGTTCTAGTAAACGAGGAAGGGGATGATGCCCAGGCCTGTAGCGGCGAAGGAGGCGGTGATGGGGGTGTCACTCTAGTCGGGGTTCAATCCAGCTCTCTTGGACTTTTTTATGACGGGAGGATAGTCCCCGACTCTGTATACACCTTGGATACCCTAACCAAATTGAGGGAGGAGTACAAGATTCCAGACGACATCATCCTCTCACTTCCTCATCGGGGTTACGATGTATACACCCCGCCTCAAAATTGTCTGCTGATTCATAAGGCGGCATTCGAATGTGGAGTCTGGCTACCGCTGCATCCTTCTCTCTGTCGGGCTCTCGTGGAGCTTGAATTGGCCCCCCTCCAGATCTCCCCGGGGTTCTGGAAGCATTTGACGGGTTTCCTGGTGCTCTGGAGGGAGCAGTGTGAGAGGGATCACATTGAGAGGGAGCCAGGATTGGATGAAATCCGTTACCTCTTCAACATTACCAGCATGGTGCCCCGGGGTCAGTTTTACCTGACGGCATCAAATGATTTGAAGTTTACTGTCCCATGAGCGAATGTAAAGTACTCAGTGCCCTGGAAGGAAGAATGGTTCGTAGTGGACGGCGAGTGGGGGCGTACTGCTTTCATCGGGGGATATGAATACCCCGTCCCTACTCAGTTCTCAGCGAGGGATAAGTGGGCGAAGGGGGTGCTTGCTCCGAAATCCTGGGATATCCTCACGAGGATCACGAAGAGGGGATATACCAATATGCAATATCCTACTTTAGACCCCTTTGAAGGAGGTCGATTAGAGCGGTACCTGAGAATATCCATTGCTCTTCCTGGTAAGTTGACTACATCTAATTCCCACCCCCCCCCTTTTTTTTTTTTTTTTTTTTTTACATATTCTCCTTCTCATTGAGCATCTTCTCTTCTTGCAGTATCAGCTACCCCGATGGTAGCGGGGTCTCCATCCTCCTCTGGGACAGGGGGGCAAGCTCGGCTGACTTGTAACTCTCCTGCTCCTTCCCCTCCTCCTTCTATCGTGGTTAGAGTCACGTCGGGGTCCACACGGACTGGAACCGACCCCGTTCCTCCTCCAGCCCCATCAACTCTTGCTCCAGCGGGATCTAGGGCCAAGACTCATGTTCGACTTACCACGGCTCCCCCCTCACACTCAAAAATCAGGGAGATGCTTGCTCGAGCAGCTAAAGCCCGAGAATCTGGGAAGCATGCTCAGAAAAAAGGCCGAGTTACTGTTTCTCCTGCTGCCAAGAAGCTATATGCTGCCTCTCATTCCGTAGCATCCTCCAAAGACTGTGCTAGAAGTGCGGACAGGGGAGAAGCTGCCTTCCTTCCTACCCCTCCTGTTGATGTTCCCTCTGGGTCGGGGTCGGGGTCGGGGTCGGGGTCAGGGTCAGGGGGTACTACCTTTGACGAGGTGGTATCCCGATTCGCAGCCTCATGCCCTGGCGAAAGTCTGATGGATATGGCCAAGCTTCCTTCAAAAATCCTGATCACCAAGGGGGCATCGGTTCTGGCTGAGGTAAACTTCTACTTCTTTCTCTCTATTCCTTTCTTTCTTTTGGTATAAAAAAATAAAAATAAATAAATAAACTAACTTTCTTTCTTCTTGCAGGGTTTCAAGTTCGCCCTAGCCATGGAGAGACAGCTGCTGACTTTGAAAGAGGCTTACATCGGCCTCCGAGTGAAACTGGAAAACACTCAACAGGAGCTGGTTCAGACACAGCAGAGTGTGGCCCCTTTACTCCAGGAGGCCAAGGAAGCTGAAGAAGCGAGGCAGGAAGGCTTGGTGGTCATTAGGCGCCATGAGCGTTGTTTAGACACGGAGACCGTCAAATCCTTGCGCCGCAGAGAGGAGAGGGAGCGCGTGAAAGTTGAGAAGAAACTGCTGCTTGATGAGAACTAGCTTCTACGGGATGCCATTGCAGACCTAGAGGCTCAACAGGGGCCCTCATTCGAGGATGGCTATTTCACGGCCTGTTACGAAGTAGCCACAGCTTTGCCTCCTCCCTTCGACCTCGCAGCAACCTTGAACTGGGACCGAGAACAAATAATGGCGAAGGCTGCCCAGCTAGCAGGAGGGGATCAAGAAAAGGAGGCTCATTCACATGAGGCAGCTCATCCTGGTCAGGGAGCTAACACAATTGCAGAGATCCAACTTGATGGCACTGAGGGAACTGTTCAAGATCCTTCTACCCTTGAAGAACAAGTGGTGGACCCCGTGTCTACCTCAAGAGTAGTCCTGATGGAGGAGGATGAGGAACCAGATAGACCTGGGGCCCCTGTAGTTGAGGATAGGTCTGCTGTTGTGGAGGATGACCCAACTAGTCACCAGGTTCCAGTTGTTGAAGGGACCCCGCAACTTGTTGAGGCTGTCAGTACCAGAATAAAAGCAGGCGATCAAGGGGAGCAGTTGGAGGAGGAGTAGGAAGAAAGACTTGGCCTTTGCCCTTTTTTTTTTTCTTTATATATATTTTTTTTATTGTAGCCCGAATGGGGACTGGGCACCCTGCTTATAAATATAACAATTTTCGTTACTTGCTTCATACTTGTGTCTCGCTTACTCTTGCACTTAGAAATTTTCCATAGCATATAAACTTTGTTAATAACTGGACCCCTGATTAATAATTGGACCCCGATGGGTAATTTTGACTATGACAAATCTCAGAACATTTGGCTGCCTTATTCCTCATATTCTGACGACACAAGACTAGAGGGATTTCGGTACTTGTCATGTCCTTCGTAACTAGACTCTCACGAACGTATAATAACTTGAAGTATCGAGTGCCCTGTCGAGATAGCCCGATACTTCAAGTAATCTAATTTGATGAATTCCTTAATCCCTCTTAATTGTCGGCCTTCTAGGAGATAAAGTGGAGTAAGGAAACCAGGTACCCTACCAAAATATTCCCTAATTGTAAGATTATAAACTCACTTGGTGAACCTATCAAGCATCTTTGGTTGTCGGTCTTCTATTGGGGTAGCCTGGTACTTATAACAATTTGACTTGATGAACTTCTGAGTTCCCTCTGACTGTTGATCTCCTGTCGGGGTATAAAGTGAAAAATTAAGGGACCAGGTATCCCGATGTGGCATCTCGATCTTACTGTAAGTCTGTCTTGATAGGCAACTAAGGCCACTTTAGCACCAGGCTTCTCGAGGAGGGTATTCCCCGACCAAGGCAATAGGAGCGCCCTGAGGCTATTTCCTGGTCTTGAAATGGCGAAGTAAGGAACCAGGTACCCTGAGGTAGCCCGATCTTACTGTAAATCTGTCCTGGTAGGCAACTAAGGCCACTTTAGCATCAGGCTTCTTGGAGGAGGGTATTCCCCAACCAAGGCAACATGAGCGCCCTGAGTCTATTTCCTGGTCTTGAAATGGCGAAGTAAGGAACCAGGTACCCTGAGGCAGCCCGATCTTACTGTAAGTCTGTCCTGGTAGGCAACTAAGGCCACTTTAGCACTAGGCTTCTTAGAGGAGGGTATTCCCCGACCAAGGCAACAGGAGCGCCCTGAGGCTATTTCCTGGTCTTGAAATGGCTAAGTGAGGAACCAGGTACCCTGAGGCAGCCCGGTCTTACTGTAAGTCTATCCTGGTAGGCAACTAAGGCCACTTTAGCACCAAGCTTCTTGGAGGAGGGTATTACCCGGCCAAGACAGCAGGAGCGCCCTAAGGCTATTTCCTGGTCTTGAAATGACGAAAGTTAGAAATGGCGAAGTGCAAGTATTAAATAGGAGATACTGGAGAATCTAGTAGGAGACT
Source organism: Acer campestre (assembly GCA_954870605.1). Taxonomy (NCBI): domain Eukaryota; kingdom Viridiplantae; phylum Streptophyta; class Magnoliopsida; order Sapindales; family Sapindaceae; genus Acer; species Acer campestre. The sequence goes on along the minus strand of OX940800.1, from coordinate 54,164,425 downwards.
TTGAACATTGAACACAGGAGAACCATATGGGAGAAAAAACTGCTTTTATTGAATTTCTTTAATTAGTACAATATGAAATCGGGGTGAGCATTCCTGCTGATATGACCTGAATTTCTAAGGGTAGAATTTCCTGAGGTGATCGGCGTTCCAAGTGTGATCCACTGGGTATCCCTCCGTGTCTTCCAGCCTATAAACTTCACCTCGGAGCAATGCCTGAATCAAGTATAGACCTTCCCAGTTTGGAGCTAGCACCCCATCAGACCTTATTCGGGTGTTTTGAGTTACCTTCCAGAGAACCAAGTCTCCTTCTTTGAAATTTCGGATCCTCACCTTTTTGTTGAAATGTCAGGCTATCTTGCTCTGATATATAGCCACCCTCTCTGCGACCCTGCTTTGACTTTCCTCCAGTAAGTCCAAACTAGCTCTCAATTTAGCCTCATTGTCTTCCGGTTCATAATTTTGGACCCGGAAAGATATTAGTTTATGCTCAATGGGCAAGACCGCTTCTGTTCCAAACACTAGGGAGTAGGGAGTCTCTCCTGTTGCAGTCCGTCTGGTTGTTCTATAAGTCCACAGTACATTGGGTAACTCTGCAACCCATAACCCTTTCTTCTGTTGGAGCTTCTTCTTCAAGAGTTTCTTAATGGTCTTGTTTGTAGCTTCAACTAACCTATTGGTTTGAGGATGAGCCACTAATGCAAAACGAAGATTGATGCTCCGATCTTCACAGAATTTTCTGAAGTTGGCATTGTCAAACTGCTTTACCAAGTCCGTTATGATGGCCATCGGGGTGCCAAATCGGCAGACAATGTTTTCCTTAACAAAGTTGGTGGTTTTTTCTTCAGTTATCCAGGTGGGGGCCTTGGTTTCCATCCACCGAGTAAAGTAATCTACCGCCACTACTGCATGCTTGGCTTGGCCGGGTGCAGTGGGAAGTGGCCCGATCAAGTCTAGTCCCCAGATAGCAAAGGGGTAGGGGGTACTGATTGAGGAGAGCCTTTCTGGTGGGAGATGGTGGAGGTTTGCTGTTTTCTGACAAGCTTCGCAGGATCGTGCAAACTGCCTTGCATCCTGGTGTATAGTCGGCCAGTAGTAACTCATCCTGATTACCTGGTAAGCCAGGGTTTCACCTGATACATGATTACCACAATCCCCCGAGTGTACCTCGTTGAGCGCCCAGCGTGCATCATCGGGATGGAGACATCTGAGTAGAGGGAGGGATTTCCCCTTACGATATAGGTATCCTTCTATCATGTAGTATCGAGTAGCTATCCTCTTGAGCCGTCATGCTTGATCCGGATCTATAGGGAGAGTGCCACTTTGGAGATAACCTGCTATTGGATCCATTCAACATGAGGGGCGGCTCACAGGAAGTACTTTCGCATCCTTAGCTATACTGGAGAAGGGAACCAATTGGAGAGGTACCCCTTTTGGCAAAGCATGTCCTTCACTTGTGGCAATTTTAGCCAGGATATCAGCGCGATGGTTCCTCTCTCTGAGAACTTGTTCTATCCTTACACCCTTAAACTTCTTCATGGCTTCATGTACTTTAGCCAGATAGGCCACCATGTTGTCTCCCTTTGCTTGGTACAACCCTGTCACCTGATTGACCACTAGTTGGAAGTCACTCTTGATCAGAAGGTACTCAGCTTCCAGGGCTCTTGCTACTTTCATTCCTGCTAATAGAGCTTCATACTCTGCTTCGTTGTTGGTAGCTCTAAACTCAAACCTGAAACAATAACTACATTTAGCTCTAGCGGGGTCGATCAAGACGATCCCGGCTCCATATCTCGATTGGTTCGAGGCTCCATCAGTATAGAGAACCCAAACCTTGCTGTCTTCAGGCCATTCCAGATTGGTTTGATTCGGATCTGGGTCTATTGATTTGCCCGGGTTTGAAATCGGGCTAAACTCCACTATGAAGTCCGCCAGGGCTTGGGCTTTGATCGTGGTTCTCGCCTTGTATTTGATGTCGAATTGTGTGAGCTTTAGAGCCCATAGAACCAATCTGCCCGACACAACTGGCCTTTGGAGGAATTGTCTCAATGGTTGATCTATGACCACCGCGATGGTATGAGCTTGAAAATAAGGTCAGAGCTTTCTGGATGTGGTCACCAAGGCGTAAGCGAGCTTTTCTAGTAGAGTGTAGTTTTTCTCGGACTTAGTAAAAGCCCGGCTCACATAGTAGATAGGTCTCTGCACCCCGTCGTTGCATTCTTTCACCAAAGCTCCACTAGTAGCAACTTTGGAAACTGCTAGGTAAGTAGGAGCTCTTCCCCCGGGGTCGGCTTTACCAGCAGTGGCGGACTTGACAAATATTTCTTTAAAGCTTGAAAAGCCTGCTCGCCTTGGTCATCCCACTTCATCTTCTTCCCCTGCTTGATAACTTTGAAAAATGGGAGACATTTATCTGTGGAGCGGGATATGAATCGGTTCAGAGGTGCTATTCATCCGGTTAATCCTTGTGCCTGCTTGAGAGTTATAGGGGACTCGAGGTCTAGGATAGCTTTGATCTTCTCGGGATTAGCCTCGATTCCCCTTTCATGCCTAGAAGGTCTGGCGTAAGTCCCATGTATGTTGTCCTGTTTCTGGAGATTTTGTGATCATGTCATCTATGTACACCTCCATGGATCTCCCTATCTTCTCCTTGAACAGTTTGTTCACCATACGCTGGTAGGTGGCACCTGCATTTTTGAGTCTGAATGGCATTACCTTATAATAGTAGAGGCATTGTCCGATGATGAAGCTAGTCTTGTCCTGATCTGAAAGATGCATCATGATTTGGTTGTATCCCGAGAAGGCATCCATGAGGCTTAGGAGCTTGTTTCCTGCAGTGGAGTCAATGAGCTGATCTATCTTAGGTAGAGGGAAACTATCATTAGGACAACCTCGGTTGAGATCGATGAAATCCACACACATTCACCACTTCCCATTAGACTTGGTTACCATAACCACGTAGGCGATCCACTCGGGGTACCAGGATTCCTTGATGAATCCGGCCTTCAGGAGCTTGTCAACTTCTTCTTGGACATCGACGTTCCGTTCGGCATTGAAATGTCTTCTTTTCTGCTTAACTGGCTTGAAAGTTGCATCCACTGTCAACCTGTGAGTAGCCAGGCTAAAAGGAATGCCAGACATCTCCTCATGGCTCCAAGCAAAGATGTCGTTGTACTCTCTGAGAAGCTTTACCAAGTCCTTCTTGATTTCCGGGTCCAGACCTCCTCCCACTTTTACTGTCTTTTTTGGATCTTCACCCCGAATCTGGACATCCTCTAACTACTCTGCGGGCTGCCCACTGGTCCAACCACGCTCTTTTTCTTCTGGCTCCTCCACGATTATGTCTGGCACCTCTCCTTCTTCCAAGACATAATCATCCCACTCTGTCACTCTCTGACTTGGGTTGCTGGTCACCTGTGCGCATTGTTTAGCTAATGCAGCAGGGTTGGTGGACACCGCATAACAATTGCGAGCTGCCTGCTGATCTCCTCTTACTTCTCATACTCATGTTCCCACCGGAAACTTCAACACATTGTGGTAAATGGACAGCACCCCTCTGATCCCTGACAAGAAAGGCTTGCCCAAGATCGTATTGTATGCAGACGGGGTGTTTACTACAATGAATTCTGTCATTACGTTCTGTTGTAGGGGAGCTTCTCCGACTATCACCGTAAGAATCTTTGTCCCTATCGGCATCACTGAGTCTCCTGTGAATCCATACAGAAGGGAAGTGCAACTGTTATAGCAAGAATTCTTCAAATTGAGCTGCTCATGAGCCCCTTTAAACAAAATATCAACACTGCTTCCTGTATCAATCAGGACACGGTGTACCAAGCAATTAGCGATTTGTACCATGATTACCATAAGGTCATCATGTGGTTGAACTGTATTGTAGAAGTCCTCCTCTGTGAAGATGATTTTGGTGGAGCAGGATAGATCCCGGGATCTATTACTGACTTTGAGTACCTCGTGGTCAGCATTAAGTCTGAGAATCTTCCTTGCATGATTCTTTCTCGAATTATTGGAGGTTCCAGCTAAGGTAGAGCCTCCACTAATGGTGTGGATCACCTGGATCTGCTGCATCAAATCCTTCTCTCCATCTCTCATTCTTTCTGCTGCCTCCTGCATCCCGCTTTGAACCTGTTTCCCCTCTTTAATGTTATCCCGTACCTACTGTAAAAATTCGGTTAACAGACCTCCCCTTACCAATCCTTCAATCTGATTGCGGAGGCTGTAGCACTCTGAGGTATTGTGCCCTATATCCTTATGGAAGTCACAATACTTGTATTGATTCCTCCTGTCAACCGGGATTTTCATGGGACCCGGCTTTCTGAGTAGACCCTTACCCCGAATGGCGAGATAAATAGTTTCTCGAGAAACATTGAGAGGGGTGTAGTGATTATACCCTTCTTCCTCTCTTGCCACCCTGGATACTTCCTTCAGGGAAATCTCTCCGAGAGGTGATCTCTTGACTGGATACCTTTCCTGGTATGAAGGAATATGAGGCGACCTGTAAGCAGATCGGTTCGGAGGCTGATTCTGAAACCTCCTAGCGGGAGCGAGCTTCTGAGCTTCCTTCTTATGTCGTGGCGCTAATCAGGCTTCATCATGCTCGATCTTGATCCAGAGTTATTCATCAATGTCCATCTGTTCCAGAGCCTGGTTGTAGGCTTCCTGGTATGTTTCCAGAGGATGTTTGGCAAAAGAACGGAACAGTCTGCCAGCCCATAAGTTCCTTCGGAAGTTGGCTAGAGTTTCCTTCTCGTTGAATACACCCATCTGGACGACCTCCTTATGGAGTTTCTCCACATAAGATCTCAGAGTTTCACCCCGCTCCTGAACCATATATTGCAGCAAGATAGGATACTTGGGACGGGGTTTAATTCCCTGAAACTATGCACAGAAAGCTTTGGTGAGTTTAGAAAAAGAATCGACACTACCTGGTGGTAACTTTCTGAACCATGTTTTGGCACAGTCAGTCAAGGTCGAAGGAAACATTCTGCACATAGCTAGCCTGGTCGCACTCTGAACCTCCATCTGGTGGACAAAGCTTTCCAAATAGCTGACAGGGTCCTCTGTTCTGGAATACTTCTCTGAAGGCATCCTGAACTTGGGGGGCAACCCTGCCTCTCTGACTCTTTTGGAGAAAGGTGCATTCATCTCGCCCAAGGGGTTCTTTTGGCTCCCTTGATGTTTTCCCTTTTTTAACTGCTCCAACTCCTTCGCCATCCTCATCTGATCCTCCAGGTGCTGAGACTTTTTGGTTCCGGATCGGGCTATTGAAACCTCTTCATCCGAAGACTCAGAATCAATGACTAACTCCTTTCGCTTAGTTCTCTGATGCTTTCTTTGGAGCTCCTTCGGGATTTAGCGCTTCCTTCCGAATCGGGATGTGGATCCTTCTCCTTTACCCTGAGTTTTGGTGGGGACTGAGCCCTCTTAGGTGGAACCTCAATTGCAGACTTCACTAGTCTAGGTCTGATTTTCGCTTATCGGACTGGGAGGGGTGGACCCAACCGGTCGAAAACTTGTACCCGGACACTCGGGCCAGCATCTCCTGGGTTCCCGACTGCTTCAAAAGGGATCCCATGGGCTATCATCCGGAGTCGGATAGCTTCTACATATGCTGCAATGTGATGTTCTAAGACATCTCGATTGACTTCCTACCTAGCGGGGTCTTGAGGGACAGGGCCTAGAGCCGAAGGAAGCACCGGTGGAGGATTCTCGTTCCTGGTGCCCTTACCCCGCCTCTGAGCTCTTTCAATGGAAGCAAGGGACTGGAGTCCTGACGGCTCAGGATGACCCTGGGAGGATCGGAGTCTCATTCTGTATATCACTGGCTAAGGAAATAGGTTGTTTTGAATAATGGTTGGGATTGTTCCCACAGACAACGCCAAAAGTGTTATCGAAAAATCGTCACTGGAGGTGAAATTCCAAATAACGACTTTACAAGGACCAAGATCAAAAAGTCGACCCTGGTCGGAGGGGTATCAAGTGGTTCGATGCCAACTATCCTAAGCAATGCAAATACGACATAGGACAACAGAAAATAGACGAAAAATGAGTTTCTTATTAATTGTCACTTTGCATTGTAAATATGTGAACTATACATTCAGGATTAACTATAAAGCATGGAGATTCAAGGGGTAATGGAGATGGTGGTGATGGGGGCCTCGTGCCTGTTGATAAGTAGAATTTTTACTGTCAGGTTTTTTGGCCACCCCTTTCTCTTTTGCGAGTCAGATGTTATATATATCCCTCTTGCTTGCCATGCACTCCTATAATATCGGTCTAGGGTTTGGCCAATGCAGGATCCTCTTCTTTTTAGGAGATAATCTCAGAGTTTTACGCGTAGAATCTAGTCTTTCCTTCCTAGGAGGAGTTAATCTCATAGCAAATATTTCCTTCCTAGAAGGACTCTAACTGAGTTGACCTGCTTAAAATAAAACTCTTAGTTGGTGAAAAGGAGCACGTCTCTTTTGTACGGCAGCGTTTTGATAAGTCTCTTATGAAGCTTTCAATTTCTGATTCGAGAATCTTGCTGCCTAGTATCTTCTTACTTGGCGTTACTTGGCGGAGGGGCTATGTTAGGAAGTGTAAGCCAGTAGGCATCCTGCTGATGGAGTAGGGGAATGTTTAGCTGGTACTATAGCGGGATGCTTAGTAAAATTCTGTGTTGGGGTACTGCGGGGTTCATACTGTAGCAGGACGCTCAGTGGAACTCCGTGTCTGGGTGTGGCAGGGTTTATAGGAGACCAGGGTACGATGATTTTGGACCCCTTTGCAGGTTCTAACGTGTACTCCGGCTCGGGACGTTTGTTTATGAACCAAGATGTTGGAGGGGTCCTTAAGAAGTTGGGGGAAGGTTGGGTCAGACCCCGCCGAAGGAGGTGTACACTCGGATTCAGTCAGGGTCTGCTTTCGTCGGGGTAGCCGGAGGGTATATGTTCTCCTACACCCTCCTTGTGTTGAGGTGGAAAATTCTTCCTTAGTCCTTCGCCAATTTTGGCGGTTAACAATACTAGATAAAGTAAATGGAACATTATAGAAATTATTGTTTGAAGGGATAAATTGTTGTACAATGAATTAAAGATCATTAGTACTCCGGTTAATAATTATGTTTAGTGTCAACACAATCCGCCAACAATTGAATTCAATTGCTAATGAAAAAGCACATTACCTCTTAGCATAGATGTAATGCACCTCCCTTCCATAGTGGTGGTGAGGGGTTCAAGTCCTACCATTCGCATTTTATAAGTATGTGAGAAGAGTTTTCTCCCTATTTGTAGGAGTAGTTATCTGTGTTAGGTTTTAACTTGTATTCATAAGCGAACTAAATGTGAACCAAACAAGACTCAACTGATGTGGAGCTTCCTGAAGACGTAGGATACATTTGGAAGTTGAATGGTGGTGTTTTAGGGAGATTGAAGTTGAAGATTGATGAAGAACGGAAGAAACGAAGAACAGCCCAAACCGCTACCGCTTTGGCAGCGTCAAGGGCAGCAGTAAGGCAGCGGTAGGATACCGTTGCCAATTCCCGCAGCGATAGGGCAGCGGCCGTGGTGACAGTGGCCAGATTTGTTTCAGCGTATGAATCGCGGTTTTCTGAGCGATATAATTTAAGGTGTTTTGTAACGGTTTAGGAAGCGGGTGTACAACTGTGACCCGAATTGTAGTCAATCATAAGCATACATGAAACGGGAAATCTTCAGCGGAAAAGGAAGTAGTTTGTTTCTAGAAGTTTTTGTGCTTAAAAGAAACGGATTTACTCTTTACAAGAAGACTTGTCATAAAAGAAAATAATATTTATGTGGAACAAATAAGTCTTGTACGTTTAGGAGTAGGATTTCCTTTTATCTTAAACTCTCTGTAACTAGTATAAATAGAACCTTGTAATTAGGTTGAAAGTGTGAGTAAAACACCATGTAAATATCAGAGAGTGTGAGTGAGATCCGGGGAAACCCAATGGAATATCAGAGGAGGGATCCAAGGGAATATCGATGATCTAGTTAGAGATCCGTGGGTGATATTTAGGGAAGAGCTAGGGGGTATTGTGGGGTTCTTGGTGAGGATCTTGTTAGTGGAGTTTGGGGTTAGGTGTGAGAGAGAATTCTGGAGTATATGGTTGTAATAATTTATCATATAGTGGAACTTTCTTTGTCATCCTGACGGCCCGTGGTTTTTTTTACCCGTTTTGGGTTTTCCACGTATATCTTGTGTTGTGATTGTTTTATTCTCTCTCATCTATTTTTCTGTTTATTGACGTTATTAATTGTTATGAGTTATGGGCGTATATTAGGCACGGCATTCCGCATTCATCGGTTTATAGGAATTATCCCCAACAATTGGTATCATAGTCATATGGTTTGGCGATGGCGGTGACAAGTCTTTACAGGATATCGTATAGAGGACTTGGTGGCATTGGGATAATGATGATCATGGTTGTCTAGTATGGTTTAGCAAAGGAGATGCGTCTTGAAGGCGGTTTCGAACTCATTAGGGTTTGATGAAAGGAAGAATTTGATGAAGGAGAAGTTTGGCTTGTGGTAACAGGTACAAGTCATAGAGATTCAATCTGGGTTACACAAGGATCTGATTGACTATCCAAAAAAAAAAAAACACTCCTGACTACTAAAAAAAAAAAATCTCTTTGTGGTATGGTGTGGGGCTTATCCGGCAAAGTACTCCCAGTTTCTAGTAGCAAGTTTTTCACCAGGTATGTGATGCAAGGACAGAAGGTCTTTCACAGGGTTTGGGTGATGTAAGGATATGTCTATCCTTTTAGCAGTTTTCTCCACTGGCCATGGAAGAGGATATGTTGCTGCTAGTAGTCCATAATTGTACACAAGGCATTGGTCAGAAAGTGATGTAAGGTGTAAGGTGTATGGTGGACAAAGATGTCAATGGCTGACGAACTCCTTGGAAATCTGACTTAAGGAGTTGCACCACAATTTCAGCAGGTTATTTCGACATGGTGCCGAAACATTAAACACAAAAAAAAAAATGTGTTGAAGAAAAATCTTAGGATGGTTCGTTCCTAAGTGGTTATATCTTGTGGTGGGGTATGTTAATTCTCGGTGATGAGAATTGTGGCTGTGGACAAAGGTCTTGAGAATTCAAGTCAAATGGGAGAATTGTTAGGTTTTGACTTGTATTCCTAAGCGAACTAAATATGAACCAAACAAGACTCAACTGATGTGGAGCTTCCTGGAAACATAGGATACATTTGGAAGTTTAATGGTGGTGTTTTAGGGAGATTAAAGATTGAAGATTGATGAAGAACGGAAGAAACGAAGAACAACCCAAACCGTTGCTGCTTTGGCAGCGGCAGCGGCAGCGGTAAGGCAGCGGTAGGACACCGCTGCCAATTCCCGCAGCGGTCGTAGTGATAGCGGCCAGATTTGTTCCAGCGTATGGATCGCGGTTTTCTGAGCGATATAATTTAAGATGACTTGTAACGGTTTAGGAAGCGGGTGTACAACCATGACCCGAATTGTAGTCAATCATAAGCATACATGAAACGGGAAATCTTCAACGAAAAAGGAAGTAGTTTGTTTCTGGAAGTTCTTGTGCTTGAAGGAAAAAGATTTACTCTTTACAAGAAGACTTGTCATAAAAGGAAATAGTATTTATGTGGAACAAGTAAGTTTTGTACGTTTAGGAGTATAATTTCTTTTTATCTTAAACTCTCTGTAACTAGTATAAATAGAACCTTGTAATTAGGTTGAAAGTGTGAGTAAAACACCATGTAAACATCAGAGAGTGTGAGTGAGATCCGGGGAGACCCAAGGGAATATCCGAGGAGGGATCTAAGGAAATATCGGTGGATCTAGTTAGAGATCCGTGGGTGATATTTAAGGGAGACCTAGGGGATATTGTGGGGTTCTTGGTGAGAATCTTGTGAGTGGGGTTTGGGGTTAGGTGTGAGAGAGAATCCTAGAGTATATGGTTGTAATAATTTATCATATAGTGAAATTTTCTTTGTCGTCCTGACGGCCCGTGGTTTTTTTACCCGTTTTGGGTTTTTCACGTATATCTTGTATTGTGATTGTTTTATTCTCTCTCATCTATTTTTTTGCTTATTGACGTTATTAATTGTTATGAGTTATGGGTGTATATTAGGCACGGCGTTCCACGTTCATCGGTTTATAGGAATTATCCCCAACAATCTGGACCACAGTGCCGCACATGTATTTGACAGGTCTCGGTAGTCCTATTGTATAGTTGTCTTCAACAACAACAAAAATGCGAATAAAAATTATTAGTTCAATTCATTTCCAACAATTTCGATATTCAAATTGTAATCCAAAAATATTTACTTGTTTTGATGAGAGACCAGGTCGAGTCACAGTTTTTCTCTGGTAGACACACAAATATAAGCATACTTATAGCACAAGTGCCACCTTATCACTTTTTGCCATGTGTATACAACTAGCTATGGTTGATAATTTAAAAAATGATGAGGTGGTGGCACATGTATTATAAGTCTACTCATATTTATATGCCCACCAGAGAAAATTTGGGTCGAGTCATCTCCCATCCTGTCTATCCCTCAATTATGTGTATTTATTTAAAACAAAAAAATATTAAAAAAAAACCAGTATTTACTCAACTAACAAAAGGTTAAATTTAATGGATATAAGCGAAAATTGTGCATAACATTAACAATCCCATTGAGCATGGTCCGTTACGCCTCACACATTTGCAACCATTTTAATCATATAAAGAAATCAAGATGGCACATCATTTGAACGTCAAATTTGGGTAAGCTAACATTACTTTTAAAAAATAAATAAATAAAAAATAAATACAAACATTAACAATCCGACTAGGGATCCTTGTAGCTCGGATCTAGCTAAGTAAACAAAACAAAAGATATTAAACCACAACAAAGGTAAGAAATTAATGATCAATATTGATTCATAGGGTGAAAATGGAAACTAGCCAAAAATTAAGGAGGTTTATTATTTTTAGCCGGAATTAGTATTTTGATTGTTTTTGTCAAACAATACACCTTTCGGACTTAAATGCCCTTTTAAAAAAAGAAACCTCATCTCTCTCTTTTTCTACAGAATCTTTCTCTCTCTCCTTTTCTCTCACATGTTCTTCTCCTTCTTCTTTCTTCTTCTTCTTCTTCTTTCTCTCCTCTCTTCTCTCACGCCTTCTCTCCTTCTTCTTCTCTTTCTCTCCTCTCTTCTCTTTCTCTTTCTCGGTTTTTTCCAGATTTAAAAAAAATAATCATATTTTTTTTGAAACAAATTTTTTTTCGGATTTGCTTGTGTTTAAGTTTGGGTTTTCCGATGGGTTTTCCGGTCGTCAATCTTCCGATCTAGGTTTGAGGATGGTTATTATTGTGTTTAAACGACTAAACACACCAGGCCAAAATAACTAAACACACCAGGTAAAAATGAATTAAACACACCAGACAAAAATGACTAAACACACCAGGCAAAAACGACTAAACACATCAGGTAAAAAGGAATTAAACACACCAGACAAAAAGAACTAAACACACCAAGCAAAAACGACTAAACACACCAGGCCAAAACGACTAAACACACCAGGTAAAAAGGAATTAAACACACCAGTCAAAAACGACTAAACACACTAGGCAAAAAGGACTAAAAACGACTAAACACACTAAGCAAAAACGACTAAACACATCAGGTGTGTTTAATTGGGTTACCTGGTGTGTTTAATCGTTTTGCTTGGTGTGTTTAATTCATTTTGCCCTAGTGTGTTTAATTCATTTTGTCTGGTGTGTTTAATTCATTTTGCCCTGGTGTGTTTATTTGTTTTTGCCATTATGTGTTTAATAAGTTTTGATTGGTGTGTTTAATTGGTGGTCTGGTGTGTTTTATTGTTTTTACCCTGGTGTGTTTAATGAGTTTTGTCTAGTGTGTTTAGTCATTTTTGCCTGGTGTGTTTAGTCTGGTGTGTTTAATTCTTTTTTGACTAGTGTGTTTAATTCATTTACCCTTGTGTGTTTAGTTGGTGGCCTGGTGTGTTTAATTGAACAAAATCTGGAAAACAAAATTTCAAACATGATCTGAAATTTTCAACTTCAACACAAAAATCTGGAAAAAAAAAAAAAAAAAAAAACAACTCCCATCATTCTTAAAAAAAAAAAACCACCACACTTATAATCAACTACCAAACATTCACAACCATCACCAAACATTCACAACCACAACCACAGCCACAACCAAATCTGAAAAAAAAAAATTCAAAATAAAAAAAAAATTGGAAAAAACGTGAAAGAGAAAGAGAAAGAGAAGAAGAAGAAGGAGAGAAGATCGGAAGACCGACGATCGGAAAACCACCAAATCTGAAAATTTCTATTTTTAAAAAATCTGAAATTTTTATTTTAAAAAATCTGAAATTTTTAAAAAAAATCTGGAAAAAAAAGAGAAATTGAAAGAGAAGAAGAAGAAGAATAAGGAGAGAAAGTGAGAAGATGGAGGAGAGAAGAGGAGAGAAAGAGAGAAGAAGGATAGAAAGAAGAAGAAGAAGGCGTGAGATGAGAGAGAGAAAGAGGAAAAAAAATTCTGCAGAAATGAGAGAGAAAAGGAGAGAGAAGAGGTATTTAAAAACAAAGAGGGGCAATTATGTCTCTACAATGGATTTTTTGACAAAAACAATCAGTTTACTAATTCCGGCTAAAAACAATAAAGACCCTTAATTTTTGGTTAAAAAAGGGTATTTCCTCCTGATTCATATCTAATAAAGTAAAATCAATATTTTATTGAGATCAAATATTGAAAAACCTAATATATAGAAGTTTCGATCACTTTAGCTTAACATTTTACTGAATATTAGTCTCTTCCAGAAACAGCTACATATCACAGTGCATTTGCATCAAGAGCGACGTGAATGACATGTCAGTTTTTTCATGAAACGACTCAAACTCTCTCATCAACGCCAAGCTCTCTTCCACATCAACAAGCTCTTCTTTTTTCTCCTTCGATTCCGTTGTTATTTCTGCTGCTGTTGAGGCCGCCAAAGAAGAAGAATAAATAGGGTTCTCAGTGGTGGTGGTGGTGTTGGTGGTGGGTTTGGGAAAATGAGAGGCAGGCACATGGTGGAGGAGCCATTCAATGGTGTGGCCAGGGGTTTGGAGACCGAGCTTGTGAGTGAGTTGAAAGATACAAGTGGCGGTGAGTTCTGGGACCCACACACAGTTGTCCCTATCCCATGGGCGGAGGTAGTAGTAGGCTAGACCGGGCTGTAGCCCGGTCTAGAATTTTGAAAAAAAAAAAATTACACATTTAATAATAAGTCTTAACTTCTAATTAGTCTATTAGTCCATTATAAAACTCAATTGACAGTTAAATAATTTAATATAAAAAAACAAATAAATCATCAATAAGTAGTACTAATAAGATGAGATTGGTCCGATGGTAAAACCCCTCACACTTATACCACGAGGTTGTAGGTTTAAGTCCATTCCTTAAAAAAAAAAAAAAAAAAAAAAAAAAAAAAAAAAAAAAAACTCCGAATAGAACTCAACAATAATTTATAATTTTTATTTATTAATCTCCCTTTCTCTTTTTATTTGATTTTAGTTATATATGTAATAACATATGCATTTTGAAAGGTAAGGTTCACGTCATTATCAAACTTACTTAAAATGATTTTTATTTCCCTCTCGCTTTTTGTTTGATTTTAGTTATATATGTAATAACATATGCATTTTGAAAGGTAAGGTTCACATCATCATCGAACTTACTTAAAATGATTTTGACTAACTATTTAGTTTAGCCTCCTTGACTCAAAATCCTGGCTACGCCACTGCTGCCCTCCACATTTAAATGGCAGTCTTTCGAACGGTTCTTCTTATTATTAGGGTTAAAGAAACGTTGGCGGGTCTTGGACTTGGAGTTGACTCTTTCTTGTGAGTCCATGTTTGAGAAAACCAGAGACAAAGAAGAATAAGTAGTAGTAGTTAGGGTGATATTGATGGAGATTTTACAGGTTTAAATATAATTATGGTGATGAGAGAGAAAGTTCCATTGGATATTTCTAATTGTGTGTTTCTGTTTCCTTTTCAAGAGCTTTTTATTTATTTATTTTTGTTATTTATTTATGCTATTTGTGAATAGATTTTCCCCATTCTTAGCTGTTCCTTCTTAATTAGGATATTAATCTTCTTCTTTTTTTTAGGTTAATTGACACTGATGCCCTACACACTTCTAAAATATGCATTATACCCCCTATACTTTTTTTTTCATCATTAAACCCCTTTAACTCTTATAAATTGGCAATCGCTGAAGGAATTTGCCCTTGGTTGCACCTAGTGAGGGAGCAAATTCCTTCAGCAATTGCCAATTTATGAGAGTCCAGGGGGTTTAATGGCGGAAAAAAAAAGTATAAGGAGCAAGGTACAAATTTGACCATAATTCAGGGGGTATCAGTGTCATTTAGCTTCTTTCTATTTTTTTTTAATACTACAAAATAAGGATTTGGTGTCATGAATGACAGCACTACCTTTGTAAGGGAATATTTGGAATGTCAAAATAAATAAATAAATCAATAGTAAAGCAAAGGAAATAATTATTGTACGGTAGAATGAACAAAATTAAATCTATGGAAATCAAACCATCTCAAACCCTAATGTTATTAGGTGGAATTTACTTCTAACAGTTTTACACTTTAATCAAATTCAACCGTTTAGTACTACTTAACTATAAATGACTCACAGGTCAACGACTCAAACCCTAAACCCTAGACTACACCTACACATATAGTATTAATATTGGTATCTCAACCGACCTCTAACCGTGCATATAGAAAACGAGGTGTGCTACCACGTGTTAAGAGGTAATATACAACCCAAATGAATTCAACAAAACAAACCTTAATGAAAACGGAAATCTATCTCCCTAGTAAAAAAAATTTGGTATCGAGAATCCCGGACTTCGTCCAGGCACCCATCTGCCTGTCCTCCCCAACTGTGTGACACACTCATAGCCAATTTGTTGGTTTTGACGGTCTATTTATTGGATGTTATGGAGTAGGACAGATAAGAAACCTCGACCCACACCCCCGGCCACACAAAGATGCAAGACTTGGGAGTTACCTGTGCCTCATACCCGTCCTTCCACCAGCTGAACTAGCGCCCTGATAGCTAGCCACAATGTAATTGCCAAGAGTAGAACCAAGGACTTGAAATTTTCATCCCAAACCTTGGACCACCAAGGCAACAATGTTATTAAGACCCAAAACTACTACCAAAAAGGGAAAAACACAAAAATGATGGGCGAAATTGTTGAATTTTGGAATACTATACTTGTATTTGTAAGAATATTTAGCATGACTCTGGCAATGGCTCATTAATTACCTGCTCCAATTCCTTTAAATAAATAAATAAATAAAATAAAATAAAATAAAATAATTGACTCGATTCTCCTTATTTCCCCATTTTTCCCTATCCCCGATACCCCATTTGACCCCTGTTTGATCCCACTTGAATTTGACCCAATTTGACCTGGTTCGACGTAAAATTTAAAAATAATAAGATAAAAGGGTTTTTTTTTTTTTTTTTTTTTTGCCCTTCTAATAATTAGCGGGAGACAGAAAGGGTGAGCCGGTTAGTGTCAGAAAAAATAAATTGTATAATTTAATGTCTTAAAAAATAAATAAAAGATACAAATGGATCTCACCATCATTTGATAGTGAAGGTGCTCAATCACCCTAGCTATCTTAAGTTCAGATCGCCGCCACCGCAGGTGGTATATCAAAAAATAATTAAATATATGTACCAAGAACACCATTTCTGCAGCATCAATAATTTAGGGTTGTATATTTTTCCCCGGATCCCCATTTCCCCACGTCTCCATCCCCATTTGAGAAAATTTTTTGAGGGAAAAATAGGGAAATGAGTGAGGATAAGGATAATTTTCATCCCCAAATTGAAATAGGGATGGGGATGGAGAGACCCTCCCCCATCCCGATATCCCCATTTTCGCCACTAATATATTAAAATGGGGATAGAAAATGGGGATAGGGATGAGGGGCATTTCCTCATTTCCCTCAAAATATTATAAATATAATTATATATATATATATATTTATTTATTTTGAAAACCTAACTATATAAACCTCATTTACACTAATGGATTATTCTTTATTTTGTAATGGATTTTCTTTTATATTTGTAATGCATTTTATTTTGTATTTGTAATGGAATGTTTGTTTGTTTCTTTTTTTTAATTTGTAATTTTCAATTAAACGGGGAAATGGGGAAACGAGAAAAATGGAGAACTGGGGTTGGGATGGAAGTACCTCCCCCCAAAATTCCCCATCCCCATTTTCCCCAAATGGGGAAAGGGGGGGATCTAGGAAGATGGGATGGGGATGAGTGACCTATAACCATCCTCATTTCCCCAATGTGCAACCCTTCAACATGCATATGATCCTTAATTTGAGAAAGAAAGACGCCTGTGCATTTACATCATAATGGATTTCAATGCTCATTTGAAGAATCGATGCAATAATTTCTCATTTACGAGTGCCATTATGGCCTCTGGATTTTCTGCAGACGGATGCTTTTTCCTCAACTTCCGTGAGCACCCTATAATGCCAGATTAAGAGAGAAAACCATAAATAGCCATAGGAATTATTAAACTTTTGTTAATAACCACTTTTGAAAAGTTAATTGTTAATAACCACTTTTTCAAAAAAATTTCACTATATGTCCGTAATTTACTAGAATGCCCTTGGAATTAGTTTTTTTTTTAAATACATCAAACTTGAAATCATGGCTAAAAACTTGAATGTTGAAACTTGAAATCGTGACTAAAATGAAATTTAAAATTTGAAATCATGCCTAAAATGAAACATGTGAAACTTGAAAACATGCCAAAAATGGAATTTCTAAAACTTGATGTCTTCTTCCCCAATTTCCTTTCTCTCTCCTCTGGTCTCTCTCAACAGCCTCTCTCTCTCCTCTATTGGAGGCTCGCCGGGCGCCGGAGAAGGCGTCGCCAAGCACCGGCGAGCCCCCAGCTGCAGCGGCAGCGCACGGCACTGTTGCTTCGTGAAGCGACAGCGCTCGCGAAGCAACAGCGCCGTGCGCTGCCGCTGCAGCTGGGGGCTCGCCGGTGCTTGGTGACGCCTTCTCTGGTGCCCGGCAAGCCTCCGTCACGTCGGCGAGCCTCCAATAGAGGAGAGAGAGAGGTAGATCGGGGAGAGAGAGAGAGAGGGAAATTGGTGAGAGAGACCAAAGGAGAGAGAGAAAAAAAGAGAAAAAAGAGAGAGAGAGCTGATTTGGGGGTTTATATATGAGGGCTTTTCTGTAATTTCTTAAAAAGTGGTTATAAACAATTACAAGTTCGTTTGTGGTTAAAAACAAATTTTCACTAACATATATGGTCATTTTCAGTAATTTCCACCCAGATTAATTAAGATACTGAGTTTATTAACATGAAATGCAAAGCTGGAAACTTCTGCAGAAACTTGCAAGACAAGAAAGAATGTGATGATGCAATCTAATGATTTTCTCATCTTTCAATGGTCATAAATCAGTTTTTATACATGGTTTTGCATTCAAAGAGCCCTAAAATCGGTAAATTTCTGTTTTTACAAACCAACTTCACATTAATTAACCCATCGCAGATCATGTTAATACTATATATTACAGGAGCTGTATTTAACATTTTTCACTGGAGTTCCAGCAGTATTGCTTCAATAACAGCACAGTTAACACTACCACTCAGTCCATAAGCAACGATCAATTTCATCACTACGTGAGAATTGAGAAAAATCAAATCCTCCAACTAATCCTCAAAACGTGCCTTAAAATTTAGGCTAAACATCAATTCGGTGGTATCAATACGAACCTTTTTGGTGCAATCGTACTTAAATTTAAACTCAACTTTTAGATACCTTTGAACCTTGGAACTTGGAATAACAGGAATAGAAGAAAACTCAAAAAATGTAAGGAATCAATTTTCTAAAGCATTCAACTATTTTCCTTCTCCTCATTCTTTTTGGAGACCAAATGTAGCTTAAAAAAAAGTTATATAAAATAATAAAAGAAGGGAAAAAAAATCTATATCATTGTTCTGCATTAAAATCTTGTAATACCTTTCCATCATGATTTTTGGGTAGTATAAAATCAGGAACCTCGTCAATATCCTCTGTAGGCTGATACAACAGGCACATAAAGATGAGAAGCGTGTATAGAACAAGATCATGTGGGAAACCAGTGAAATCAGAAATTATAGAAAGGGATACCTTCCACAATCGTAATAGATGCCATAGCAAATAATCAATGATCATAACCAAGGCAAAAAGCTTGCCTGCCCAAGCACCACATGAGAGGTACCTAGCAGATGTTAATATGTTATGTTGTCAGCAAACTGAAGACTGTCTCGATAATGGGGTCCAAAAGAAAAGACATTACACCATAACAATAACCCATTTATCTTAACTAAAGAATATAATTTCTATTTGAAGTTTGCTATGTCACCTCACATTGATGGAAACAAAATCTTTCAATAACATACCGTGAGAGACGTTCTATAAGATTTTGATTGGAACATTTCAGAGCACGGTCATACACAATCTCAGTCCTTTTGGCAACATCATGCCAATTATAGAGTTTCTTCATCTGGCAAAAAATAAATGAACATGTGGCCATTAAACAAGAAGTTTAATTCTCACAGAAGTTTAGAGTTCTTTAAAAATAATAAACTCACACGTTCGTGCATAACTTGCGGATCAATCTTAGGAAGTATAGATATTGCCTTCCTGATTGCTAGTACCATGTCAACAGGATCTGGTTCAGCAAGTACAATCATGTCATCTGGCAAAACCTACAATACCAAACAAGGGAGGTGAAAAATTACTTCCTAAACTGCTAAGGATTTACAGAAATGAAATTATTCTAACATGTCATGACTAAGATATTACAAAATGGCCAGATTGACTAGAAAAATCTCATGATACATGCCTCTGGGACACCTCCCACACGTGTACTGACTGTTAATAATCCGCAACTAGCAGCCTCTAATATGGCTATGCAAAAGGCTTCAGTTAAAGAACTGCCACAAATGTAGAACTCAAATTAGATAACATTCAATGAGAGGAAAAAAGCATCTCACATCTATATTAAAAATTAGTAAATTTTACAAAATTTTGGCCATTTATATTCCATTGCTTACCTGAAAGGATAATGCATTTGCTGCATTTTGCTAAGTGAATGTGAAGGTAACCCTAAAATATTATTTGAGCACAATGATAATGCTATGTTTTTGCTACAAAAACCAACGATAGACAGATATGTCTAATCGTCAAATCTCTATTATTCTTGTAATTTTATAAAAATGAAAATGCCCAAGTAGATTAATTATTCATCATTTTATCTAACTGTCAGATGACTATACTATATACAAATGTGTGTTTGAGTGTGCACGTGCGATCATTTCAAGCAAGTTGATCAAGCAATTAAATAAAATTTTAAAAAATGAAAAAGATAGTACAAAATTCAACCAGAATCTTACCTATTTAAGAAAATATGCCCAGATATCAGGACAGATTGTACTTGAGCATGTGGCACAGCACCCAGCATTTCGACTCGATCTTGAAGAGAATGCTTCTCCCTCATCTCTTCCAACCTCACACGTTTAGGTCCATCACCACCAACAATGAAACGAACCTTAACACAAGTATACAGATGAGATGATAGATTCCAAGTAACTTGATGTTCCAAAATGTTATATGTTAAACTACTATTATCACTTTTCCCTTTTAACATATTACAACTAAAAAGCTAAATAATTTTGTCAATCAACTGATATCTAGGCCAAGTGAAGGCAGCATTCTACTTCACAGAGTGATCCTTGATACCACTTGATAGTTCTACACTTCAACACACTTGATGCTGATGAATTTCAAGATCTCAATATATAGTGATGCATATATAGAAGTCTCTGTGACTCTGTCTAAAACAAATAAGAAGAAAGAAATTCTGATCAATGAGTGCCCTCCATTGTACCAAAAAAAAATTCGATCAATGAAATAGCATTAGATATGGAGATTATGAAACTTGAAATCTGAAATTTGGCATTATATTGACCTGAAGTTTCAATGTTTCGTAGCTTAGAAAATACATAATGGTGGTTCATACATAAATTTCCTATTTTGATGGCGATTTTGATTATAGCCCAGTATTTTATGAGCCCAAACACACCCTAATACCATTGGTTTAAAGCTCTTAGTAGAAGTTTTTTGAAGACATATTTGCTGAAATATCTAGATTCCTGAAGTCAATCATGTTCTTAGAAAGTAAAAAATATCTTGAGTTGATGATGAGGAGACTAATATAACCATTCAATATGCCAATTAAATGAAAGATTTACGAAATAAACTAGATGTTGAGTATATCAGTTTATGTACCTTGCATTTGAACAAAACCATGTTCTAAAAAGGCATTAAAACATGAAATGCCAAAAGCAATAGCAAGTTCCAAATAACTCACATTGGGATAAATTCGACAAACTTCTGGAATGACTTCAACAAGCAAATCTGCACCCTTACGATAAACCAATCTGCTAATGACAACAATAATAATTTCATTTCTGCCAAGTGGCTTTGGGGCAGGTTTGAACATAGCAGTGTCCACAGCATTTGGTATAACAAAAACCCTCTCAGGTGGCAGACCAGAACGTAGAACCGTGTTTTCCTTGCTTGTATGAGAAACACAAATGGCCTGGCTCACATCTGCTAAAGTAAACTGCAACACTTTGTTCATATGGATGCTTCCCACATCAGCGAAACCATAAAGTGAATGATCAGTAAATACAGCTTTGTAGCCCATAGTGCGGGCGTGCATCAGAGCTTCATGACATAGAGTCGAGAAGGCTTGATGCCCATGTACCAGTGATATTTTTTCTCTAACAAGGATTGTCCTTATAATCGAAAGTGTCCCATAAAAAGTCGGTAACGTATTCTGCATAAGGAATGGTCTCCATGGTATATAATAAACTTTCAAGCCACCAGTCATGTATCTCACACCAGACCGATTTCCATAAGCATGGGTTGCAACTACGACCTGAACCATCATAAGTTAAATATATATATATATAGATAATGAATAGAGTAAGGCTATTTTACCCAAATTTGGAGCCCAAATGATGTGGTATTACTGAAACCCAATGATTTCAATCATCCAATTATAATCCAGAGAAATGAAGGATCCACGTCATTTGGGCACCAAATTAGAGCAAAGTAGCATTATTGTAATGAATAATAACTAACTATTTGTAAACGGAAATTATGGTTCAAAGAGACCTTGTGACCTAGCTTTAGCAGGCATTGTGAGAGTAAATAAATGTGATTCTCCACACCTCCAAAATTGGGATAAAAAAAATCAGAGACCATTAGAATTCTATGCTTCTGATCTTCCATTAAGTCAAATATATCAATCAACTGCAATCAAAACCGAAAACAAAGGCTTATTTCAAATGATATAAATTTCAGTGAATTCAAAACACGGCGCAGCAAGTATAATTGTCAATCTGGCATATAGTATGTAACAGTTTTAGAAACCTCCACTATGCCGCTTTTTTAGAGCGTGTTGGTTTCTATATATATCAAGAAATAGCTATTATTAATTGATCAAGAGCAATCAATGCAAAAAACACCACCATTTTAGGAATCAGGAGAGGAAGAGAAAGCTAACCAGGCTGTGATGAAGTATTCTTGGAAGAAGCACAACTCCAGTACCCAGGTTGCTCCAACATCAAAAGAGAAACTGTAACTTAAAAATATAAAAAAAATAACAATGGACGACTGTGTTTCGATTTCGATTTCCAAGCAGAAATGTAAACATTTCTTTCCATTTTTCAATTCAAGCAAATAAGCAAACACCAATTTCGGGTGAGACAACAAATAAGCCCATAACAATTGGGCTCCTGATTCAACAATATCACGCCAGTCCTAATCTTTTTATATATATATATATATATACTAACAATAAATATATCAAGAAGAATGTAGACCATAGATTATGGAGAAGTTTTGACAAGTATATACTTTGAGTCAAAGTATGTAAATCTAGTGGTTCATAATCTTCGTCCTGATATATTTATTGTCAAAACGAACTGATAATAGAAAAAAAAAATATATGTATATTTTATTATCGGTTCGTCCTGACAATAAATATATCGGACAAATAATCTTGACCATAGATTATTGAGAAGTTTTGACAAGTGCATACACTTTGAGTCAAAGTATGTAAATCTAGTGGTCTACAATCTTCGTCATGATATATTTATTGTCATGACGAACTGATAATAGAAAATCTCTATATATATATATATATATATTAAATAGGGTAAATTGCACAAAGTTACCTTAAGTTTTGTCATAAAGGCATAATATTCAACAGATGGTCTTAATTGCACAGACACCCCTTGCCGTTAGGGGTGTGCGGCGGATCAGATCCAATGGATTTGCCATGATCCAAGATCCGATCTAATCCTATCCAATTTTATAGGGGGATCCGATCCGATCCGATCCGATCCAATTACTATTTGATCCGATCCGATCCGATTCGATTATAAAATATTTCAATCCAATCCGATATGATCCGATGGATCGAATTGATATAAAGTCATTCGTAATATAGAAAAGTTATAATCTCAAATAAATAAAATCAAATAAATTATTCAAACTTACTAATTAACTCAAATAAACTTAACATTAAAAAAATACATAATATAACTTGTAAACTTTATATAATTCAAAAAATGTATAAACATTATTCATCAGCTCCAAATATAAACTTAATAAGCCGTGATGTTGATGAAGAAGAATAGAAGAAAAGAAGAAAAGAAGAAAAGAATATGGTAGATTATTAGCCGTAGAGAAATTGAGAAAGAAAACCCAAAATAGTAACATTAAAAATTGTATTTTGGTTGGGTAGAAAGTAGTAGATAAAATAAATTATCCAATATAAAAATAAGGCCTTATATTTTAGGTGGATTGGCGGATTCGGTGGATTTCCAAACGGAAATCCAAGATCCGATCCAATGCAATGGATTTTAGAATTTATGATCCAATCTGATCCAATCACCTCTCTGGATCCAATCCAATCCAAATCCGATCCAATGGATTGGATCCGATCCAATGGATCGTATTGGATTGGATTGGATCCTGCACACCCCTACTTGCCGTTAGTGGTCAACGGTTAGACTTAGCTATTGATTTTAAAAAGACCAAAATACCCCTAGCTAAAAAAATTAGATCCATGGAGATTTGAACCTCTCGAACCCTTCACAAAATTTATATTCCATTACAATACATATCCATTGGTTATGTCTCTTCTTTTTCAATGATCTTATTGGATTGAGCTCGAGTTTTGGGTGGATTGAAGGATTTGATATCAATAGAGAGGTGCCAAGAAGAGCGGAAATATTTTTTTGGAGAAATAATTTGTCAAGGCGAGGTGGGTCATAGGTTGATATTTGAAAATTGAAGAATTTGATAATTGGGGCTATTGGGTATTCTTCTTCTCTTCTTTTTCCTTATGCTATGGTGGTTTTGGGTCTAGATTTTGTTGCTCTTGTTGTTGAAGGAAAGGAAGGAAATTGGCATGAAGAGTTATAAGTGAAAGTGAGTAGAGTTCTGGTGAGACATTGACAATGTTTAAAGGGTTCTAAGTGGAGACAGATGTGAGGTTTTAAGAAGTGAGTTGGGTTAGATAAATGAAGATGGCAAAGCTTTGGTGAGTAAAAGTAGACATGGTGTTTAGGATTATTTTTGTTGAAACAAGAGTATTTAGGATTTAGTAAATAACAAGTAATCTTACGGCTACCTCGAATTGATGTTTTGCTCTGTTTCTCGAATTGATGACGATGACTACCTACGGCTACAAGTCTACAACAAAAATGATAAAGTAGAACGGGTGAGTTTTAAGTGAAAAGTAGAGTTTTTATTTTATTTTATTTTTTAGTTTAGGGGTTGATTTATAATTATGAAAAAGTATGAGATTGTTAGTAATTTTATTTAGATAGATATGTCATTATAACTAGTTATGATATTATTTTAGAATTTATTGTTTATTTAAAATGTCAAATGGCCATTTTACCCTTGGGCCTCAAAGTCAACAGTTAAGTCTAATTGTTGACCGCTAACGGTAAGGGGTGTCTGTGCAATTAAGACCATTTGTTGATTATTATGCCTTTATGACAAAACTAAAGGTAAGTTTGTACAATTTACCCTATTAAATGTTACATTAATTAGGGGGGGTGTGGGGGGAGGGGATGACACGAAATCACAACCTCGTAACGTAGATTTGAGGTTTATAGCACTGAACTAACCCCACTTTGTCCAAACCACCTAAATAATGTCTTGTCCAGAGTCTAGACCACCTAAATAATAATGTATCCAAGATAGTATGTGATGATTACAGTTAATATATAATATATTTAATTAAGTAAATATTGATATTTGACCATAATATATCGATGGTCATTTTTATATTTTGAAAAAAATCGATATCAAAAATGTACACAGTTATATTTGAGGATATTGGTAAAATAGGGTTCTTCAAATTTTTGACGATGTTATTTGTGAGATTAGCACCTACTAATTAATTTAAGTTTATTTAGCATAAATTGTTGGTTTCTATTTCCTTCCAAAATTGCTCCTAATAATAGACGTGACATTTCAATTTTTTAAAAAACTTTATTTTATTACCAAAAAAAAAAAAACTATGACGACAGTCTAACCTGAGAAAGACGATGGCAACAGCAACAGGGATGAGGAGATGAACGAAAACGACGAAAGTCTTTGTCTTTGAAATTCGCGTTTTAGTTTGTCAACTAATTAAAAGTATGTTGGTTTTAGGTTTTCAACTTTTCATGAGTTTAGATTTAGATTAGATTTAATTTTATGATTTGTTAGTTTGAACTTTGAATGGGCATGTTTGTGGTATTGTCTATTTAGATTGGTCATTTCTGTCTCATTCTCAATTTTAGTGAAAAAAAATAAAAAATAAATAAAAAAACTTAGATTATAAAATAGGTGTTCCCACCAAAGCTCCCCATTTGGTGCTGTTTACCATGTTATCCCTTGAACACCTTTCGCATTTTCAAAAAAATAAAATAAATAAATAAATAACTATATTTATTTCTTCGATCATATCATTTTGACAAAATATTTGGATAATCTAGTAAAGTCCCAATCTATTTTTCTTTTAATGGAGAAAATTTCAAAAAAAATTCAAAAAAACCACTCAGGATTCCTTTATCCTAGTAGTGAAAGCTGAGATATTTAGATTTATTTTTTGCTATAGAATAGAATGAAGACTTTGTACTTGTTTTGTAAAACTCTAGAATGGACTATAACTTGCTAAATAAATAATATAATATAATGAAGCTAACATATGTAAATCCTAGATGCAACAGTAGGAACAAGAATATTTTTCTCATCAAAAGTTTTAACTGTATTGTTATACATAATTTTCATCTCTGCCATTCAAATGTAGGAGAAATAAAAAGTAAAAAATATATATGGACCACAGTAAAGCTACATTTAAACTCTTGTAATAAGTTCTGGAGACAAGCCTAACTATTTTGATTCTACAACAATAAATTCACAACCCTAAAAGGGTTTCAAGAGACTCTCAATTATGTTGTTGGCTGATAACCTCATCTATTGCAGGTCTGCTGTTATAGGCCTCTCTAGCTTCAAGTACATCTTCACAATATCTTTGGGAGAGAATTTCTACCTGTTCAGTAAATGGCTTGCTCCCATAAGGACCCAAGTGTTTGACCATTTGGTTCCATCTCTTTCTACAAATATCTCCAGGCCTATGCTCAAGAAGACTGTCCCAGTCCACATCATCAATGTGGCAAGCATCGAAACCAGAAAGTGTATTCACCAAATGGTAGTCATCAAAGTCAGACCATTTACCTTCTTTAACAAGAGGTGAAGATAAGTGGTCATACCATTTGAGGCAGCAAAGTGCATTTGGTCGGGTAGCCAACTTTTCACTTATTGCCTCCCAACTGATATTATCTCGCAACATTCCATGCTTAGATTTCTTTTCCTCGGAAGCCCTCATTCGCAGGTCTGAATTCACCAAGTCAAACAAATTCTGGTACTCCCATTGGGACCATGGTCCAATCTTCCTATTGGGAAATTTTATTCTCCGCCATGCATCCCTCACGTGACGACTATGCTTGCCAAGACTTGAAGCCAACTTCTTCCAGCAAGATCCATGTTTCTCATGGAACTTCTTGACAAATTCTAACTCTTCAGGGCTCCATTTATGAATTTCATCTCTTTCAAATATAATATGAGCTCGACAATAGATACTCTTACGAGGCCTCCAGGGTAGGGCTGCTGCTATTTCCTTCCAGCAGTTTTTAGTTCCTGGATGAGATTTACAATTCAAGACCATGTCTAGACCTTCTTCACCTAATCCATAAGCCTCTATGTAGCTTAGAACAGCCTGTTTTAACATCTCATTTTCTTCTTCAGAGAATCGCTTACCACGCACTAAGCCAGCAGGTGGAGGGAAAACCTCCACATCATCAGAAAAACGTACTTTCTTAGATGACTTTTTCTGTGTACGATTTTTAGCCATCACATCATCACTGTGGTTCTTTTTTCTCTTCTTTTTCTTTCTTGAATTATCAACACTTTCCATCATTTTTTCCCTATCTTTTCCAGCTTCTGCATCAGTTACATCTTCCACTTCTGCGAAATCAACCCCCTTGTCCCTCTCGCGTTTCTTCTTCTTCTTCTTTTGATCCACTTCTTCCCCATTCATTAATTCTGTAATGTCTCCCTGCTTTGGCTCTGTCTGTCCCTTATCTACACTAACTTCATGCCTGTCCTTTCTCTTCTTTTTCTTGTTTACATGCACTTCACCTTCTAGTACATCATTTTGATCAGCATTGTGTTTGACAGCACTACCACTAGCCTCCGACAGCGTCTTCTTTTTCCTTTTTCTTTTGTCCTCAGCTACATTACTCTCTCTTACAGCCTCACTTTGCCTAATACTTAAATCGATATCATTACCACCATTCTCACATCTCTTCTCATTCTTTTTCTGCTTAATAATATCACCATCACCTTTATTACAGATTCATTTTCATCGCCACTAGTTTCATGTCTATTCTTTTTCTTCTTCTTCTTCATTTTCTTCTCCAGATCAACATCAACCTCTAACGGTTCTTCACTTTGAGAAGCTTCAAAATCTACACCATTACCACTAATCTCATGCCTACTCTCATTATTAGCCTTATCTTCATCATGTAATTTGGCACCATTCTCTACACTCAAACGCAATTCATTCTCACTATGTCTTGCCTCCCTCAAAGTACTAGGATATTCATTCTTGTTTTTCTCCTTTTCACGCCCTTTCTTCCCGGTTGTTTTTTTAACCATGTGATAAAGACTTCCCACAAACTCTGACACTAGTTATTACCAACTTCTAATGCAAATCTGAAAACAAAAGAAACATTGAGGTATGTCAAAATGCTGGTAGTTTGGTAGATGCGCCCTCGAATAGTTTCAATTAGTAAGAGTTAATATAAGAAATGTAAATAAACTTCGAATTGGACTATGGTAAAGAACATCAAAACTAGTCCTAATGACAAAGTTTCCATATCACATTCATTATAAACTTCGAATTGGATTACTTTAAAGAACATCAACACTAGACCTAAATGACAAAGTTTCCATATCACATTCATGTATTTCATTACTGATTCAAGCTATTACACCGTAGATACAATTCTTAAAAGAGGCACGAGATAATGCATCTAACTGGAACAACAAAAGAAAAACTTTCACCACCTAATGCATCAAAACTATAACATTAAAATTTCCATGAATATACATATCTCAACTCAAACAGTCCAAATCCAAAATTAACCAAAAAAACCCAGAACCTTTCAAGCAAACTAACAGCATATCATGCCTAAAATAGAAACAAGCACAATTTCAACACTATAATATTCAACAAACAGAGGTTACAAATATTCATCACTATAATATTCAACGATTGAAGACATACGATAAGGCAAAACAAAACAGAGGTTACAGAGATGCTGCACAAGACAAGACAAAAAAAAAGTGAAAATAGAAGACAAAACAGAGCTTATAGAGCAAACAGAGATGCTGCACAAGACAAAACAACAAAAAAGAGAAAATAGAAGACAAACTTACCAGAAGAAGTCGCCGAAGACAGCAGAAGACGCCGAAGTTGGAGAAGAGAGCAGTCGCCAAAGAGGAGATGTCGCCGAAGAGAACAGTCGCCAATGAGAGTTGTCGCCAAAGACCAAAATTAGGTCACGTTCAATGCTGTTTGACACCTTTTAAAAATAATAATAATAATAATAAAATCGCCTCTACTGTCACTCGGCCGAGTCGAGACGGTGCGGCTCAGAGGCGGCAGCCTCGTGTGACAGAGGCGGGTTTGTAGGTCAGAAACGCTGGTGCAGTCGCCCTGGTGCGATTTTGGAGTGAGGCGGGGAGAGGCGGACTGAGGCGGACGCCTCAAACCGAGTTTTAAAACTATCTGCATAGAGCCAACCAATTAACTCACCACCTCAATCAAATAAAAATAAAAATCCAGTAACAAACAGCCAACCAATTAACTTACCACCCCGATCAAATAAATAAATCCAATGCCATAGGAAGCCATACCCACATTGACAATATGACAATTGATGAAACTAAGGGCTCGGGCTCGTTTGGTGCGCCGCACTGTATTGTATTAGGAGTTTAAAATGTATTAGAATAATACAATACAATGTTTGGTTTATTTTACACTGTTTACTGTATTGTATTAGCTAATACATTTTAATTGGTCTAATACAGTGGATATCGTATTATCTAATACAGAATATAAGGTTGTATTAGTTAATACAGCATAATACAATCTAATACAAAATATCACAAAACACATGATTGTATAAGAATAATACAGTCCAATACAATACAATCCAATTCAATACAGTCCAATACAATCCAATACAATACAATACAGCATACCAAACGAGCCCTTAGTGCAACTAATAAAGTTTTATTTCAAAAAAAAAAGTGCAACTAATGAAGTAAAAATATTTTTTTAGCAACTAATAAAGTAAAAATAATTAAAAACAACTCAGCAATAAAAAAACTAAACCATCTAGTATCAACTAATATGATTGAATTACAACTAAGTTTGAGAGTTGTACTGTCCTCGATAGGGGTGGGTAAAAAACCAGTGAACTGAACCGAATCGGTCCAATCGGATTTTTTTTTTTTTTTTTATTATTAACCAGTTCTGTTTAATTCGTTTTTTAAAAAATCGGATATTCCGGTTCAGTTTCCAGTTCAAGGGTTCGAACCGGTGAACCAAACCGAGAACCAGTGTATATAATGAAAAATCATTACCAAGTATTCCGGAGCAAGCTAGCTTGTGAATATATCATTGCCACAGATGAAGCAGTCAACATTTCGTGTATTAAATACTATATATAGTTCCACCTTATTTAAAGTTTGTTTTGAAGTTCATCATTAAGGCATTAACTGTTAATGCTTTATTAGTCCATGCTCGCTGTGGTTCGATTCGGTTCATCCCTAGAAAAGCAAATCAGGTGGTTCACATATTAGCTAAGAACAGCCTCTCTTGTGTAGAGGATATGTTCTGGCTGGAGGAGTTCCCATCCTGTATTGGTTCCGTTATCGCGGCTGAAAGCCGCGTTTGTTTGTAATAGTTTGTTGTTTCAAAAAAAAAAAAAAAAAAAAGGCATTAACTGTTACTAATTATGAAATGTCAGAGTTTGAATTGGATGGTGATACATTGAAGTATTGAACAACCCTTTTTATTCCATCATATATCCACTTGTCGTTAGTGGTTTTCGAAGCATAAGAGGAAGCTTGTGCTACTTGCATGTGGAACTATTGTACTAAATCAGATTCTAATCTTTTAATTTTAAACAATAGAATCATATATATATATATATAATTTCAAAACTATATCTTTATGGACTGTTTAATGTTATGACTTATGTGGATTATTATGAACTTAAAGTTAAATTGATGGATTTAAGGTTTATATTGTTGGATTATTCGGCCCAATAGGCCCTAAATATGAAAATTTTGTGTTTTTTCAAATTTTCTAACCATGGCAAATTTTAAAAAGTAAAGCCCAATAATTTGGTCCAATAGGCCCAAAACCGAAAAAACCGAACTGAACCGGTTCAATCGGTTTTTAATCGGTTCACACTTTTCAATTTTATCGGATCGGTTCACTTTTTCAAAAACCGGATATTATCAGTTTTTTATCGGTTCACTCGAAAAGTGAACCGATCCATTAAACGCCCACCCCTAATCTTCGGATGAGAAACACAAATCACAAATCATAGGAAAAAAAAAAAAAAAAAAACATACACAAATTATATCATATGCACTCACATGATAAATTAACAAAAGCAAAAGAATAAAGTGAAGAATTTCAAGCTTATTCTCAGTAGCTTTCTTCTTTAATATTACAATCCAAATTCCATGCAGCCCATTATAAAGGTGGCACTGGTTCGGTTTGGTTTCGGTTTCGGTTCCAAACCGCCGGTTTCGGTTTATAGGCCATCTAAAACCGAAACCGAAACCAAAAAAACCGGTTTCAAACCGTCGATTTGGCGGTTCCGGTTTCGGTTTCGGTTTCAAAACCGGCGGTTTGGAACGGTTTTGGTTTTGGTTTTGGTTTTGGGCGGTTTTTCAAAAAAAAAAAATCAAAAAAGTGCCACGTGGCAACTTTTGATTGGTGGATTTTTTATTTTTTTTTATAAACCACCGGTTTTGGGCGGTTAAACCGTCGATTTCGGACGGTTTGGAGGAATCCCAAACCGAAACCGAAACCGAAACCGGAACCACCGGTTTTCGGTGCCGGTTTGGCCATTCCGGTTCCGGTTAAACCGACGGTTTAACCGAACCGTGGTCAGCTCTAACCCATTCAGCAACTAAAAAACTAACAATAATGCTAAACATCCCACATTCAATCCTAGGGGTGGGCACTAAGTTCGGAACCGAACCGAATCGAACCGAACTGAACCAAAAGAACCGAACTGAACCAAAAAAAGGCGGTTCAGTTCGGTTCGTAGATTGAATTCGGTTTAAACCGGTTCAAAAAGCTGAAAACCAAAATGTTTTCGGTTCAAACCGGTTTTGGTTTTCCAAAACCGGTTTAAACGGATTAAACCGCATATAAATGTTTAAAAAAAAAAAAAAACCCTAACATAATTCTCTCATTTTTTGACAGCCACAGCCGACTTCTCTACTCAGACTTCTCTTCTCTCTTCTCTTCCGCTGTTCTTCAACTCAGTTCCTCAACATCCGATCTGCTCTGTCACTTGTCTCAACTCTGTTCCTCAACAATCAACATCTGATCTATCCGTACAAGGTTTGTCAACGCCCTCTCTTCTTCTTTTTCTAATTTTCTTCTTTTTTTACTAATTTTCGTTTCACATCCAATCTGCTCTTCAACGAGACAAACCTTCAGGCTGACCGGAAATCATAAAAGAGTCTAAACATAGTTGACCGGAAATCATAGAAGGCTTCAGCTCTTCCGATCTGCTTCAAAAATAGTTAGATTTTCTTTTTTGATTTGGTTAACAAAGGTCTGATCTCCAGCTCGTCCGATCTATGTTGATATAAATGTGTTTATACTCAAATCTGTGTTGATATATATGTTGATATATTCGAATCTATCTAATGACTATAATATGTCTAATATACTAATTTATATCATGTTTGACAGTGCAGCTTCCTCATTTAATCTATGAACATATATATGTTTTATATGTTTTGTATATATGTCTGATCTGCTTCACAATTTTATATGTTTATACTTTATACTTTTATACTTTTAATCTGTGGAAGTATATATGTTTTATACTCTAATCTGTTGATATATATTTTGTATACAAATTGGTTGATATATCAGTACAAATTCTAATTACTTATTTTCAGTATTGTGAAAATGTGAAATTGTGAATAGCTGGAGATTTATCCAATTGTGGATTCAATGGAAAGGTGTAGTGACTCGGATCCGGAGACGTTAGATAATTCTAGCTCCATTGGAAAGGGGAAGGTGTCAAAGGGTTTACTGTTATTACTAATTCAGTGATTTGGAGTTTTTATTTTAATTGTATTTTTGATTTAAAGTTTGGATTTGGATTGTAATTTTGATTTGGAGTTTAGATTTGTGATTTAGAGTTTTTATCTTTGAAAATTGAACTGTATGTCTCATGTCTTTATGAAAATATGTCTTTCAAAATTGAATTTACTGTCCAATTAATTATAAATTAAATATTATTAAATGTTTGATTTCTGTTTATTTTGGGTTTGGGCTATTAAAATTTATGAAACTTAGGCCTAAAATTAGAATCCCACAACCCATCAAATTTAAAAACATTAAAAAACTCATTTAGCCCATTAAGCCCATAAGGCCCAATAGCCCAAAACCAAAATGAACCGAACCGAACCGATTAAAATCAGTTCGGTTCGGTTACCATTTCTTATTCGGTTTAAACCGGTTCAATTTTGGATGAACCGAAATATTTTCGGTTCAATTCGGTTTTACCCAAAACTGAACTGAACCGTGCCCACCCCTATTCAATCCCATCATTTATATCCCAAAACACATGGTAGTTGATGTGTCACTTACTGAGTGAACACATATTAATTGATATTTATCTCTCTTACCCATGTATTCACTCACTAATTAATGTTTGTCAACTCACCAAATAACAACTCAACTGCCACGTGTGTTTGGATGAAAATGGTGGGATTATAGGTGAGATGTATAACATTACTAAAAAAAAAAAACTAAACCATCTAATATCAACTAGCATGATTGGATTACAAACGGGGTATTATCGCTAAAGTCTTTACTTTTTCATGAATTGTCACATATTTAAATGTCTTTGACATATTAGCCACTTTAATCCCTTGTTTTTTTTTCAGAATACATCATTTCAGTCAATTTGACCAAAAAAACTAATGGTCAATTATAACAAAATATGTAAAAAGACAATTTTACCATTTACATCAAGGATCGAACCTTCAACCTTAAGGTTAAAAGCCACAAGCTTTAACTAACTGAGCTACTCTAGCCCATTGTTGAATGTTTATTGATTTAAATGTATATGTAGTTATATAATTTGTTTAAACTAATTCAAATCTGTTTATATAATTAAAATAAAATCATATTTAATAAAAATACATAAAATCATATTTATGAAAATGAAAAAGAAAATAACAAAATAAAAGGAAACCTAGAAAATCCAAAAAATCAAAGCTCGTAAATTTTTTTTTCTTTTTTGAATTTTTTTCTTTTCAAAAATTAAATTATTTCAATTTGATAAATAAATAAATAAATACCCATAAATTGAAAATTTCCTTCTTCTTCTTTCCTTTTTTTTTTCCTTTTGTTTTGTTATTTTCTTTTTCATTCTCATAAATATGTTTTTATATATTATTATATATAAGTTTATTTTAAATTATATAAATATGAGTTTATTTTAAAATATGTTTTTTTATATATATATATATATATTTTCCTTTTCAATTTATGGGCTTTGATTTTCTAGGTTCTTTTTTTTATCAAATTGAAATATTATATTTTTTGAAAAAAAAAATCCAAAAAAAGAAAGAAAAAAAAATTACGGGCTTTGATTTTAAATTATATAAACAAATTTAAATTAGTTTAAACAAATTATATAACTATATATATATATATATATACACATTTAAATCAACAAACCTTCAACAATGAGCTAGAGTAGCTCAGTTGGTTAAAGGCCTGTCCTGTATCATTTTACAGGCCCGTTTTCGTTTTTGTTTTCTAAATCCGATTTCGAATACGCGTTCGTTACCGTTTTTCATTTTATTTTTCATTTTATTTTCCAAAACAAAAACAACAACAGTGTTAAAAGTGAAAAATTTCCAAAACAACTTTTTGATGTTTTCCATTTTGTTTTTCACTTAAAAGAAAAAACTCAATTTTTTTTTATTTTTTTTTTCATCTTTCACTGATGTTCATCTCCTTCCTCTCCTTCTCTCTTCTTCTTCTTCTTCCCGACTGCGCCACCGCCACCATCTTCTTCTTCTTCTTCTTCTTCTTCTTCTTCCCGACTGACGCCAGCGCCACCAACCTTCTTCTTCCCGACCGGCGTAATCCCGTCCGTCGGTCTTCTTCTTCTTCCCGACCGATCTCTTCTCCTTCTTCACTGCCGATCTCTTCTTCTTCTTCTTCTTCTTCTTCCCTTTTTCTTCTTTCCGTCGATCTTCTCCTTCTTCACTGTCGAGCTCTTCTTCTTCTTCTTCTTCTTCTTCTTCTTCCCTTCTTCTTCTTTCGGTCGATCTCTTCTTCTTCTTCTTTCAGTCGATCTCTTCTTCTTCTTCTTCTTCTTCTTCTTCTTCTTCTTCTTCTTCCCTACTTCTTCTTTCCGATATGTTTAAGAGAGGACATTTGGAAATTTCTGGAAAATTTCCAGATTTTCAGATTTGTTAATTAAAAAAAAATCTGGTATTTTGTTGATAAATCTAGTATTTTTTTGGTAATTTGTTTGATTTGAATGGGTTTTTGGTGTTGTTGTATTTTGATTTCAGATTTTGATTTCAAATGTTGGTGTTGATTTTGTTGGTATATTGATTTCAGATTTTGTATATACAGATCAATGATGATTGATTTTTTTTTTTAATAGATTGATTTGGTCTTATAAATTGGAAAAAAAATATAATGATGATGATGATGATTCATAAACTGGAGATTGATCTGGTCTAAAAAATAATAATTAATATTAAATTATTCGAAATACAAGTTCCAGGATATGCTATCAGACTCGTTTTTTATGTTTTCATATTCGGAATCCAGCTTTCAGGAAATGCTACCAGACGCGTATTTGAATTTCGAAACTGAAACCAAAAACACTGTTTTCATTTTCATTTTTATTTTCGAAAAACAAAAACAAAAACAGCATTTGAAAAACGTTACAGGACGGGCCCTAAAGTTTTAATTTTTTTTCAGGGGTTGGCCAGCTATTATTGAAATTAGAGGAAGTAGGGACTTTAGTGATAATACCCCAATTACAAACATATACTAGCATAATGGAGAGCATATATCAAGCAAACAGAAAACAGAACAACATATGCTCATCGGAATCAGAGATGGAGGAGTTCCCTTACCAGAAATGGAGATGATGCGTAGAAGATGATGTCACTGTTTTAGGGTTTGGAATTTGCGATTGAAGAATACGGTCGTGTTTGTGAGAGAGGAGAGAGAGTCGATCGGATTTGAGATGAGGATTGTTTGGGTTCGTAAAACGCGTTTCAATTTAAAAAAAAATAATGGAAGAATTGTAAATAACCCCGACCTTTGATTAAATTCTAAATCAAACCTTCTACTTTGAACAATTAATAAAAAAAACCCTACCATTAACTGACTTTGACTGTTAATTTATAATAAATGATTTAAAGGGTAAATTGCATAAACTTCCCTGCCATTAAAAACAACCAGGTTTTGTTTTTCGACAAATTCAAACACAGATCCATCTTGTACAATATTATATAATGAAGCTAACAAATGTAAATCCTAGATGCAACAGTAGGAACAAGAATATTTATATTTTTCTCATCAAAAGTTTTAACTATATTGTCACACATAATTTTCATCCCTGCCATTCAAATGTAGGAGAAATAAAAAGTAAAAAATATATATATATATGGACCACAATAAAGCTACATTTAAACTCCTGTAATAAGTTCTTGAGACAAGCCTAACTATTTTGATTCTACATTTTGATTGCAACACTAAAAGGGTTTCAAGAGACTCTCAATTATGTTGTTGGCTGATAACCTCATCTATTGCAGGTCTGCTATTATAGGCCTCTCTTGCTTCAAGTACATCTTCACAATATCTTTGGGAGAGAATTTCTACCTGTTCAGCAAATGGCTTGCTCCAAAAAGGACCCAAGTGTTTGACCATTTGATTCCATCTCTTTCTACAAATATCTCCGGGCCTATGCTCAAGAAGATTATCCCAGTCCACATCGTCAATGTGGCAAGCATCGAAAACAGAAAGTGTATTCACCAGATGGTAGTCATCAAAGTCTGACCATTTCCCTTCTTTAACAAGAGGTGAAGATAATTGGTCATACCATTTGAGGCAGCAAAGTGCATTGTTTCGGGTAGCCAACTTTTCACTTATTGCCTCCCAACTGATATTATCTCGCAACATTCCATGCTTAGATTTCTTTTCCTCAAAAGCCCTCATTCGCAGGTCTGAATTCACCAAGTCAAACAAATTCTGGTACTCCCCTTGGGACCATGGTCCCGTCTTCCTATTTGGAAATTTTATTCTCCGCCATGCATCCTTCACGTGATGTCTATGCTTGCCAAGACTTGAGGCCAACTTCTTCCAGCAAGATCCATGTTTCTCATGGAACTTCTTGACAAATTCTAACTCTTCAGGGCTCCATTTATGATTTTCATCTCTTTCAAATATAATATGAGCTCGGCAATAGATACTTTTACGAGGCCTCCAGGGTAGGGCTGCTGCTATTTCCTTCCAGCAGTTTTTAGTTCCTGGATGAGATTTACAATTCAAGACCATGTCTAGACCTTCTTCACCTAATCCATAAGCCTCTATGTAGCTTAGAACAGCCTTTTTTAACATCTCATTTTCTCCTTCAGAGAATCGCTTACCACGCACTAAGCCAGCAGGTGGAGGGAAAACCTCCACATCATCAGAAAAACGTACTTTCTTAGATGACTTTTTCTGTTTACGATTTTTAGCCATCACATCATCACTGTGGTTCTTTTTTCTCTTCTTTTTCTTTCTTGAATTATCAACACTTTCCATCATTTTTTCCCTATCTTTTCCAGCTTCTGCATCTGTTACATCTTCCACTTCTGCGAAATCAACCCCCTTGTCCCTCTTGCGTTTCTTCTTCTTCTTCTTTTGATCCACTTCTTCCCCATTCATTAATTCTGTAATGTCTCCCTGCTTTGGCTCTGTCTGTCCCTTATCTACACCAACTTCATGCCTGTCCTTTCTCTTCTTTTTCTTTTTTACATGCACTTCACCTTCTAGTACATCATTTTGACCAGCATTGTGTTTGACAGCACTACCACTAGCCTCCGACAGCGTCTTCTTTTTCCTTTTTCTTTTGTCCTCAGCTACATTACTCTCTCTTACAGCCTCACTATGCCTAATACTTAAATCGATATCATTACCACCATTCTCACATCTCTTCTCATTCTTTTTCTGCTTAATAATATCACCATCAACAATTACCTTTATTACAGATTCATGGTGCAGGGACAATTTTGGAAATTCCATGATGATTTCTTGGTGACCAAGAATCTTCTTGAATACTACACTTGGTGACCATGAATCTTCTTGAATACTACACTTGGTGCTTAGTGAATAAGCCAAGTGAAAGCTTCTTGGATACGATTCCGATTCTTGGTGAATAAGCAAAACTGAAGCTTCTTGTATACGATTCTTGGTTCTTGGTTCATAAGCCAACCGAAGCTTCGTGTATACGTTTCTGATTTAATAAGGAAAATTATTTAATTAAATAATCATTAAACATCCGATTCCGTATTCTTGGTGATCAAGCAAGAGTATCGGAATCCAAACAATAAAAGCTTTCCTTATTATTTACAAAAACGTTGACTTAGGGAAGTGACAAAAAGTCAACTGGACTCTCACGGTCCAATCGGAGCGGCATTCGTGTACGCAGGATGCGCCCACACACGAGTCGTGCATTCGAAGGTTCGAGGTCCAAGATTTGCACCCGATTTATGGGCTTTGATTTTCTAGGTTCTTTTTTTTATCAAATTGAAATATTATATTTTTTGAAAAAAAAAATCCAAAAAAAGAAAGAAAAAAAATTACGGGCTTCAATTTTAAATTATATAAACAAATTTAAATTAGTTTAAACAAATTATATAACTATATTTAAATCAACAAACCTTCAACAATGATCTAGAGTAGCTCAGTTGGTAAAAGTTTTAATTTTTTTTCAGGGGTTGGCCAGCTATTATTGAAACTAGAGGAAGCAGGGGCTTTAGTGATAATACCCCAATTACAAACATATACAAGCATAATGGAGAGCATATATCAAGCAAACAGAAAACAGAGCAACATATGCTTATCTGAATCAGAGATGGAGGAGTTCCCTTACCAGAAATGGAGATGATGCGTAGAAGATGATGTCACTGTTTTAGGGTTTGGAATTTGCGTGAAGAATACGGTCGTGTTTGTGAGAGAGGAAAGAGAGTCGATCAGATTTGAGAGTGGGATTGTTTGGGTTCGTAAAACGCAGCGTTTCAATTTATTTTTTTAAATAGAAGAATTGTAAATAACCCCTGATCAAATTCTAAATCAAACCCTCTACTTTGAACAATTAATAAAAAAAAACCTACCATTAACTGACTGTGACTGTTAATTTATAATAAATGATTTAAAGGGTAAATTGCATAAACTTCCCTGCCATAAGAAAAATAAAAAAAAAACAACCAGGTTTTGTTTTTAGTCAAATTCAAACACAGATCCATCTTGTAAATGTAAATCCTAGATGCAACGGTAGGAACAAGAATATTTATATTTTTCTCAAAAGTTTTAACTGAATTGTTATACATAATTTTTCATCTCCGCCATTCAAACGTAGGAGAAATAAAAAGTAAAAAATATATATGGACCACAATAAAGCTACATTTAAACCCTTGTAATAAGTTCTTGAGACAAGCCTAACTATTTTGATTCTTTAACAATAAATTCACAACCCTGATGCAAAGATGTGTAGATTGCAACACTATAAGGGTTTCAAGAGACTCTCAATCATTTTGTTGGCTGATAACCTCATCTATTGCAGGTCTGCTATCATAGGCCTCTCTTGCTTCAAGTACATCTTCACAATATCTTTGGGAGAGAATTTCTACCTGTTCAGGAAATGGCTTGCTCCCATAAGGACCCAAGTGTTTGACCATTTGGTTCCATCTCTTTCTACAAATATCTCCAAGCCTATGCTCAAGAAGATTGTCCCAGTCCACATCGTCAATGTGGCATGCATCGAAACCAGAAAGTGTATTCACCAGATGGTAGTCATCAAGGTTTGACCATTTACCTTCTTTAACAAGAGGTGAAGATAATTGGTCATACCATTTGCGGCAGCAAAGTGTATATGTTCGGGTAGCCAACTTTTCACTTATTGCCCCCCAACTGATATTATCTCGCAACATTCCATGCTTAGATTTCTTTTCCTCGTAAGCCCTCATTCGCAGGTCTGAATTCACCGAGTCGAACAAATTCTGGTACTCCCCTTGGGACCATGGTCCCATCTTCCTATTGGGTAATCTTATTCCCCGCCATGTATCCCTCACGTGACGCCTATTCTTGCCAAGAATTAAAGCCAACTTCTTCCAGCAAGATCCATGTTTCTCATGGAACTTCTTGACCGATTCTAACTCTTCAGGGCTCCATTTATGATTTTCATCTCTTTCAAATATAATATGAGCTCGACAATAGATACTCGTACGAGGCCTCCAAGGTAGGGCTGAGGCTATTTCCTTCCAACAGTTTTTAGTTTCTGGATGAGATCTGCAATTCAAGACCATGTGTAGACCTTCTTCACCTAATCCACGAGCCTCTATGTAGCTTAAAACAGCCTGTTT
The DNA here is from genome assembly GCA_954870605.1 of Acer campestre. Lineage (NCBI taxonomy): Eukaryota > Viridiplantae > Streptophyta > Magnoliopsida > Sapindales > Sapindaceae > Acer > Acer campestre. The sequence continues at coordinate 54,124,741 of OX940800.1, read as the reverse complement.
TAACATCTCATTTTCTTCTTCAGAAAATCGCTTACCACGCACTAAGCCAACAGCTGGAGGGAAAACCTCCACATCATCAGAAAAACTTAATTTCTTAGATGACTTTTTCTGTGTACGATTTTTAGCCATCACATCATCAACGTGGTTCCTTTTTCTCTTCTTTTTCTTTCTTGAATTATCAACATTTTCCATCATTTTTTCATCCGATTGATCCCTATCTTTCCCAGCTTCTGCATCAGTTGCATCTTTCACTTCTGCGAAATCAACCCCCTCGTCCCTCTTGCGTCTTTTCTTCTTCTTTTGATCCACTTCTTCCCCATTCATTAATTCAGGAATGTCTCCCTGCTTTGGCTCTGTCTGTCCCTTAACTACACTAACTTCATGCCTGTCCTTTCTCTTCTTTTTCTTGTTCACATGCACTTCACCTTCTAGTACATCATTTTGATCAGCATTGTGTTTGACAGCACTACCACTTGCCTCCAACAGCTTCTTCTTTTTCATTTTTCTTTTGTCCTCAGCTACATTACTCTCTCTTACAGCCTCACTTTGCCTAATACTTAAATCGATATCATTACCGCAATTCTCACATCTCTTCTCATTCTTTTTCTGCTTAATAATATCACCATCAACAATATCCTTTATTACAGGTTCATTTTCACAAGCACTTAATTCAACATCATCGCCACTAGTTTCATGTCTGTTCTTTTTCTTCTTCTTCATTTTCTTCTCCACATCAACATCAACCTCTAACGGTTCTTCACTTTGAGAAGCTTCAAAATCTACACCATTACCACTAATCTGCTGCCTACTCTCATTATTAGCCTTTTCTTCATCATGTAATTTGGCACCATTCTCCGCACTCAAATACAATTCATTCTCACTATGTCTTGCCTCCCTCAAAGTACTGGGGTCTTCATTCTTGTTTTTTTTTTAACCATGTGATAAAAGACTTCCCACAAACTCTAACACTAGTTATTACCAACTTCTAATGCAAATCTGAAAACAAAAGAAACATTGAGATATGTCAAAATGCTGGTAGTTTGGTAGATGCGCCCTCGAATAGTTTCAATTAGTAAGAGTTATTATAGGAAAGACTTTAATGTAAATAAACTTCAAATTGGACAACAGTAAAGAGCATCAACACTAGTCCTAATGACAAAGTTTCCATATGACATTCATTATAAACTTTGAATTGGATTACTTTAAAGAACATCAACACTAGACCTAAATGACAAAGTTTCCATATCACATTCATGTATTTCATTACCGATTCAAGCAATTACACCACAGATACAATTCTTAAAAGAAGCACGAGATAATGCATCTAACTGGAACAACAAAAGAAAAACTTTCACCACCTAATGCATCAAAACTATAACAGTAAAATTTCCATGAATATACACATCTCAACTCAAACAGTCCAAATCCAAAATTAACCAAAAAAACCCGGAATCTTTCAAGCAAACTAACAGCATATCATGCCTAAAATAGAAACAAGCACAATTTCATCACTATAATATTCAACAAACAGAGGTTACAAATATCCATCACTACAATAGTCAACAACTGAAGACATATGATAAGGCAAAACAAAACAGAGGTTACAGAGCAAACAGAGATGCTGCACAAGACAAAAAATAAAATAAAATAAAAGACAAAACAGAGCTTATAGAGCAAACAGAGATGCTGCACAAGACATATCAACAAAAAAGAGAAAATAGAAGACAAACTTACCAGAAGAAGTTGCCGAAGACAGCAGAAGATGCCGAAGTTGGAGAAGAGAACAGTCGCCAATGAGAGTTGTTGCCAAAGACCAAAGTTAGGGTTTTTTTTTTTTTTTTTTTTTAAGTGAAACCCACGTTAAATGCTGTTTAACTCCTTCTTCAAAAAATAAAAAAATAAAAATTACAATCGCCTCTACTGTCACTCGGCCGAGTCGAGGAGGTGCAGCCCAGAGGCGGTAGCCTCGTGTGACAGAGGCGGGTTTTTAGGTCAGAAACGCCGGTGCGGTTGCACTGGTGCGATTTTGGACTGAAGCGGACGCCTCAAACCAAGTTTTAAAACCATCTGCACAAACAGCCAACCGATTAAATTACCACCCCAATTAAATAAATAAATCCAATGTCATATGAAGCCACATACACAATACACAAGCCAAAAGGCCCAAAACCCAAAATCAAGCCATACCGACATTGACAATATGACAATAAATGAAACAAAGTGCAACTAATAAAGTAAAAATAAACTAAACAAATGGAAGAATCGTAAATAACCCCTGACTTTTGATCAAATACCAAATCAAACTCTCCGATTTGAACAATCTGTTAAAAAAACTCCTACCATTAGGTGATGTCGACATAGACATGACCCCGACTTGGTTCCAACCATAGAACCAAACTGGAACCGCCCCATGAAGAACCGGACTGGAATCGGTTATTCGGTTCTAGTTTTGGAACCGAACTGTGAATTGGGACCCTTAAAGTTCTAGTTCCGGTTCTCTTTTTGCAAAAAATCGGATCTAAACCGCCAGTTCCAAACCTGTGGTTCGGTTCGGTTCGGTTTTGGAATAATGGTTTCCTTTTTCAAATTTCTTTATTTAAAAAAATAATAATAATAAAACCTTCGGAGCCGTTGAGGCCCAACGATTAGTTGACGTCAGCAGACCGTTTTGGCCAATGGCTCCCTCCTTTTTCTTTTTTTCTTTTTTTCTTTTCTTGGTTTTTTATAAATACAAAGCCCCACACCTTCAAACTCTCTGATTTGAACAATCTGTAAAAAAAAAAAACTCCTACCATTAGGTGACGTCAACATAGACATGACCCACGCTTGGTTCCAACCATGGAACCAAACTGGAACCACCCCTTGAAGAACCGGACTGGAACCGGTTATTCGGTTCTAGTTTTGGAACCGAACTATGAACTAGGACCCTTAAGGTTCCAGTTCCGGTTCTCTTTTGCAAAAATCGGATCTAAACCACCGGTTCCAAACCTATGGTTCGGTTCAGTTTTGGAACTGCAGTTTCCTTTTTCAAATTTTTTTATTTTTTAAAAAATAATAATAAAACCTTCGAAGCCGTTGAGGCCCAACGATCAATTGATGTCAGCAAACCGTTTGGGCCAACGGCTCCCTCCTTTTTTTTTTTTTTTCTTTTTTTTTTTTTTTTTTTTTTTTTTTTTTATAAATAGAAACCCCACCAAAAAAAAAAAAAAAATCATTTTTCCCAATTCCAAATCTCCAATTCTCTCTAATTCTTAGGGATGGCAAAATAACCCATAGAGACCCACACTTATGGGATGGGGATGGGGCGAGAATGGGGAAAGATAATAAAACCCACAATGGGCATGGGGAAAGCATACCCCGCCCTGCCCCGCTCCATCTATTAAGGAGTTTTATAAGGGGATGAGTTTTCAAAAAATAAATAAGGCTTGGTGCGGGGAGGGGCGGAGGGCCAGCCCGCCACATAGCCATCCCTACTAATTCTCTCTGAAGTCTCAATTCTCCAATTCTCTCTTAATTACTAAATTATTTAAATTTATTTTATTTGCAATTGCATTTATTTTTACTCAATTCATATTCATTTCCAACAATTTATTCAAATTTATTTCCATCCATTTTTTCAAAAAAAATTTCAAGAATTTTTATAATTCAATTTTTTTCAATGGCAAGTGGATGTGGAGACAGTTCAAGGCATTCCAGCAAAGATAAGGGTTCTATGCGGGGGCTATGATGGACAATGTTGGTTATGACGACACCACCTATCATGAGTTCCTGCAACAACAAGCCTAAGTTGAATCCCTAAACTCCCCCCGCCCCCACACACACACAATTTAACAATTTAACAAGCCAATTAGAAAACATGCATGACACCCCTCTAGATTTTGTACCACACTACCACATACGGAAGAGAAGTTAGAAAAGAAGCCAAATCTGATCTTTTCGTACTCCATATGAAGAAAATTACTAAAGCAGATGGAAGCAAAGTAGCGCTTTGCAATTACTGTAAAAAAGAATTTAATTGGAGTAAATCTGGAGGATATGGCACATTTTGGAAGTGTTAATATTGTTGGTGCGTTTTCTGAGTGTGCATCAAATATACAATTACAGGATTGTGTGAATGCTATGAAAAAAAAATGGTTAGATTATTATAAGGAGTTTTCAACTATTTATGTGATTGTAATGTGTTTTGATCCACGTTGTAAATTAGAAAATTTGTCTGAATATTTATCTCTTTATTATCAAATTTAGAAATAGATTATGATATTACTAGTTCTTGTTCTAAAATTAAGACATTATTTTATGAGTTATATGATGAATATCTTAAAGTTTATGGTTCATCACTGAACATAGATGTTCAACAAACTCAAAATGTATCTTATACACCATCATCCTCTAGATTAATGGGGTTATGGTATCAACTGTTATCCCAAAAAAACCAAAAAAAAAAATTACGAGGTTCTTCTTCATCAAGTTCAACCTCGTATTCCGAGGTTAAAATTTATCTAGGTACCTCTTTTGAGTTTATGGGAAAGTAATTTTCAAATTTTTGATACCCTATAATGGTGGAAGGAGCATGAAAGGTATTTTTCAATCTTGACTATTATAGCCAAACAAATTTGTGCAACACCAGTTTCTACCGTGACAGTGGAACAAGAGTTTAGTGCTACTGGAAATATTCTAGACGCAAGACATTCTTTTGAGTTCAAAATCAATTCAGGTCAAAATTTGTGTTGACGATTGGACCAATGCACAAAACAGACAACAAGAAATAGATCAAAAATCACCCTACGATTTCTTCGATGATGACCATACCCCTACCACCGAAATGGATGATAGCCATTAGTTATGGTCCCAAGTCACACCACCAAACTGACAATACAAGGTATGAGAACTACGTGGCATTTGATTCCTCTAAACCCCAAAATGATACGTAGACAACTTAATTGAGGTAAAAATTAAGTGCAATGCCAATTTAAATTTTTTTAGTTTTTTTTAGTTTCTCATATACTTAGTTTATTTTAAATTCGGGTTACCCAATAAATTGCATTTACATGTCTATTACTTTTCTTGGGTTTTTAGCAAAAATGCCCTATTTTAGGGGCTTAATAGCAAATCTACCCTAAAATCAAATTCAATTGCAAAACTACCATATTCTTCCCAAAATGCCCTCACTCATAATTCACCATATTTATTATCCTTATTTATTACTTTTACTAACTATTTACCCACCATTTACCAACCAACTTATCAAACAAATAAACAAAACACTATCTAATAATTTTACTACACTACAATACTTTGTTTCCCATACATTTGTTTTTCAATTTTAGGTTTTAAAAACGTTGGAGAAGATTATATTAAGTAATTTGAAGGTATGTATTGCATTTTAAAATTATTTTACAACCTCATTTGCCTTATTTTGAGAGTTTTGAAATATCCACGATTTTTTTTTCTTCTCATTTTATGAACCTTGCATTTTTCAAGGCTTGAAAAAAGGTTCGGGATGGGGTGACCCAATCTACCTATCAGATCACCCTGTCCTGAGGCTTTTCAAACCTTGAAAAAAGCCTTAGGACAGAGTGACCTAACGTCAGGTCACCCCGTCCCGATGTTGGGTCACCATATCCCGAACCTTCTTTCAAGCCTTGAAAAAAAATTTGGGATGGGGCGACCCGACATCAAGTCACTCTGTCCTGAAGAATTAAATCCTCGGGACGAGGTGACCTGATATTGGGTTGCCCCGTCCCAAACCCTTTTTCATGGCTATTATTTTTTTTAATTCAAAGTTTTCACAATCACATCTAATTTATTTAAAACAATAACGATTTTTATGGGTTGATTATATTTGTAATTTATTTATTTTTCAGGATTCAAGATGACAATTTTGGTTTTGAATTGGGGTGGAAAATGGAATTGATGAGAGCTCGTTGGATCAGTTAATGCAACTTTGAAATTACAATTTTCCAATTGATTACTTGCAAATGGATCAGTTAATTGATCATTTTTATATGTTAAAAGCTAAAAGCTAGCATTTGTATATGTTGTATCTTGATGTAGTTATTTAATTTTTGGATAGTGAAGAATTTGTGGACAGTTAAAAGCTTACAATTGATGAGAAACTTTTGATTGAACTGGAAGTGATCAATATAATTAATTTGTTCACAACTCTCTTGAATATAATTAACGAAATTTCGACATAGTTTCATTTGAAATTTCAACAATCCATACTTTTTTGGTCCCTGCAAATATAACACTTCTAATATCCATAAAACAGTTGGTGGGATGGGAAGGTTTGAGGTCACTAGTGGTGCACCTCTGAGAGAAAAAACGAACACTCAAATGAAGGAAAGGAGAAGCTTTCTCAAACTTTTATTTCTCTCTAATTTTCTTACACCACTCCACACATTACAACACAATCTAAATCCCTTTATATAGGGAAATCAGATGAGAAACAAACAAACCAAAATAAATGCAGAGCAATAAAACGATCTGGTTTCAGCTGGGAGATGGAAGATGGCAGTTGGGAGCTGGTTAGTTGAGAAACTTTCGGTGGACAGTGGCTATTGTCAACAATGGCTGCTTCTAGAATTTCGGTGGTTGACTGGAGGAGAAGATGGCTGTCTGAGCAAGTTTAATTTCCAACATCCCCCCTTAAACTTGCCTCTCCATGTTTCATCATACCAAGCATTGTCTTTAATCTTGAAAACACGTCATGTTTGAGCGGCTTGGTGAAGATATCAGCAACTTGATCAAATGTCCTGCAAGAGACTAGTTCCACCTCTTTATTCTTCACATGCTCTCTGATGAAATGATACCGCGTATCAATATGTTTGCTCCTTTCATGGAATACTGGATTCTTTGCTAGCGCAATCGCTGATCGATTGTCGATGTAAACCTCTGTGGGATTAACTTGTGGAAATCCCAAGTACTGCAACACATTCCTAATCCAGATACCATGACAAACAGCTAAGCAGACAGCAACATACTCAGCTTCACATGATGACAATGTCACAATGGCTTGCTTTTTGGATGACCATGTGAACGCTGTATCTCCCATAAAAAACGTAAAACCTGTTGTGCTTTTACGTTCATCCAGATCTCTTCCCCAATCACTATCTGAATAGTCAATCAACCTGCAATCTTCACATTTGGTATATAAAATACCATCATTAATAGTACCTTTTATGTACCGAAGAATTCTCTTTGCTGCATTCAGGTGAGATTGGTCAGGAGTCTTCATGTATCTGCTGACTAGTCCAACTCCATAGAGTATATCTGGCCTGGTACATGTCAAGTATCTCAAGCTTCCAACCAAGCTCTTGAAATAGGTTGGATCAACATCTCCTCTTTCATTCTTTCTTAACTCTAATCCTGTTTCCACTGGAGTTGTGACAGGATTGCATTTTTCCATACCAAATCTTTTCAGAATTTCTTTTGCATAAATACTCTGGGAGATGAAAATACCTTTTTCGCTTTGCACAACTTCAATACCGAGAAAATGAGCCATTAGACCAATGTCTGTCATCTCAAATTCTTTCACCATTCTCCTCTTGAAATCTTCAAACATGGCTGGATTGTTCCCGGTGAAGATTAAGTCATCAACGTATAGGCATGCATATAACAAGCTTCCATCAGTCTCCTTCTTCATATACAGTGCATGCTCATACGGACATTTCTCAAATCTGTTCTGTTGGAAGTAATCATCAATCCTCCTGTTCCATGCACGAGGTGCTTGCTTCAAACCATAGAGGGCTTTCTTCAGTCTGCATACTTTATCTTCTTTGCCTATCTTCACATATCCAGGTGGTTGTTCCACATAGATTTCTTCTTCAAGAAAGCCATTCAGAAATGCTGACTTTACGTCAAGTTGGTAAATTTTCCAACTTTTCTGGGCTGCCAATGATATTAGCAATCTGATAGTCTCTAGTCTGGCAACCGGGGCAAAGACTTCTCCGTAATCAACTCCTTCCTTCTGTTTATAGCCTTTCGCTACAAGTCTTGCCTTACATCTCTGGACTTCTCCTTTCGCATTTCTCTTGGTCTTGTAGACCCATTTCACTCCGATGGTTTTTCGGCCTTTTGGAAGATTAGTCAACTCCCATGTCTTGTTCTTTTCAATGGATCGAATCTCTTCATCCATTGCGCTTCTCCATTTTTCTTCTTGGTTAGCCTCTTCAAAGCTAACTGGATCACTTGTCATCAGCAGACAATACAGAGTAATATCTTCTTCCACTTGTTCTGTATTTTCATACAGATCTTCTAAGCTACGTGTTCCTCTACGCCTCATATCTGGAAAGTCACTTTCAATTGATAATGGAGCATCATACCTTTGTGGTGAAGGGGAACCACGTTGAGGAGTCTGCTGATCTCTGGGTATTTGTGGCTCTGTAGCCACTTCTCTTGTCTCTTCTTCTTGTATCAACTCTGCATTTCTAGAAGCTTTGGTTTGATCCCAATTCCAGGATTCATTTTCTTCAAAAATGACATCCCTACTGAAGATTACTTTCTTGGTGACGGGATTGTATAGCCGGTAACCCATAGTTCTGTCACCGTATCCAACAAGGATACACTTCTCTCCTTTATCTTCAAGCTTGGTTCTTCTTGCTTCTGGGACCTTGATGTAGGCAATGGAGCCAAAAACTCTAAGGTGGCTCACACTTGGCTTGTGAGTGCTCCATGCTTCTTGCAGTGTCTTTGTATCAAGACTCTTCGTGGGACATCTGTTTTGTAGATATACTGCACACAAGACTGCTTCGGCCCAAAAACTTTTAGGCATGTTTTTATCCTTTAACATGCTTCTGACCATGTTAAGGATTGTTCGATTCTTCCTTTCAGCTACACCATTTAACTGAGGAGTATAAGCTGGTGTAAACTGATGTCTGATTCCTTGTTGCTTAAGGAATTCCTGGAAAGCACCTGCAGTGTATTCTCCACCTTGATCTGATCTCAGTGTTTTGATATAATAGCCACTCTGCTTCTCCACAAGAGTTTTGAACTCTTTGAAATAACCAAATACTTCAGACTTCTTTTTTAGGAAATACACCCAAGTCTTCCTGCTGTAGTCGTCAATGAAGGTAAGGAAGTATTGGTTCTGCCCATTTGATACTGGCGTCAATGGACCACACACATCTGTGTGAACGAGCTCAAGCGGCATGGTTGCTTTCCAATTTGCCTCCTTTCCGAAGCTATTTCTGTGTTGTTTACTAAGAACACAGCTTTCACACATCTCATTCGGGTGATGGATGTTTGGCAATCCTTTCACCATCTTCTTACTTCCCAGTTGCTTTAAACTTTCAAAATTGAGATGTCCATACCTGAGATGCCACAACCAGTCTTTGTCATCAATGATAGCTGTCAAACACTTTGGCGTATCATGATGAATTTCGAGAGGAAACATCCTATTCTTCGTCATCTGGACCCGAGTAACCAGCTTTCCTCGAGCATCTGTAATGGTGAGTTGCATATTTTGAAGGCTGATATGATAGCCTTTCTCCAAGAGTTGTCAGAGACTTAGGATGTTTGTCTTCATGTCTGGAACATAATAAACATTGGAGATGAAAGCATGATCTCCATTCTTCTGCTTGATCATGACATCTCCTCTTCCTTGGACAGAGATTTTAGAGAGGTCGCCAAATGAGATTTCTCCTTGAACTTTCTCATCAAGTTCAGTGAACAAGTCTTTCCTGCCAGTCATATGATTGCTGGCTCCAGAATCAAGAAACCAAACGTTTTGATTCTGATAGGTTGAGTTATGTGCCATCAACATCAACGATTCTCCTTCAACTTGCTCTTTCTCTGCAAAGTTAGAATTTTCATTTACCTCATTTGGGTTGCCTCTGCACTCGTTGCTATAGTGGCCATATTTGTGGCAGTTATAGCATTGAACACTTCTTTTGTCAACATTCGGACGATTGTTGTAACCGCCTCTTCTTCCTCGTCCTCTTCCTCGTGGGACATAGTTCTGTTGTCCACGTCCTCCTCTATTTGCATCTCTTCCTCCTCTGCCTCTACCTTTGGTTTCGGCATTTCCACGAGATCCTCTACCTCGTTCTCTTCCTTGTTGTGAGGTCCCCCCTTGCTCGTATCTTTTCTCATTGAGGGAGAGCTTTGACTGAAGAGCTTGCTCCAACACTTTGTCGTCACTTCTTCTATTTACTTTCTGCTCATGGGATTGCAATGATCCCACTAATTCTTCAACAGATATCGTCTCCAGATCTTTTGTTTCTTCCAGGGCCACAACTATAAAATTAAACTTTGGATCTAATGATCGCAAAATTTTCTCTGAAATTCTCATGTCTACGAGAGTTTCTCCATTTCTTCTTAGCTGATTCGCAACGACCATAACTCGTGTATAGAACTCAGCAATGGATTCATTAGATTTCATTCGGAGAGATTCGAATTCACCTCGTAGAGTTTGAAGACGGATCCTTTTCACTTTGTCAGCACCTTTGTAGGTCTTCTGAAGGGTGTCCCAGACTTCTTTCGACGACTTGCAGGATGCTATGATCTCGAACGTGGCTTCATCTAGTCCTTGGTAGATTATGGACTTTGCTTTACAATCCCTCTTTCGATCTGCTTTGAGAGTTGTTGTTTGAGCTTCTGTCAGGGTTCCTTCAGCTTCTTTGGATGCGGGTTCTGTGTATCCATCTTCCACAATATCCATAACGTCTTGAGAACCTAGTAGGACTCTCATTTGTATGCACCAATTGTCATAGTTGTCTTTGGTGAGTTTCGGGATGACAACTTGAGCATTTCCGTTGGCCATCGAGCTTGAAGTGCTTAGAACACAAATCTGGAGTCTGAATTTGCAAAAATTAAGTGCACAGTTGCGTTCGGAAGGGTCCAAAACCTTGGAAACCAGTCCGAGTTTGTCACAAACCGAGTTCGGAAGCATCCGAAATGAGCGGTCAAACTTTTGGCAAAAGTCAACCAAGATAACGGAATATTCCTTTGACTGACGGAATATTCCTGCCGTTATGACGGTGTTAGTGACGTCAGCAGAGAACAGTATCGGGTCACGGGACCGGGTCGACGGATCGGATCTCGGGTCGGACGTCGGGTCGGACTTCGGGTCGGACTTCGGGTCGGATCTGCAGAACGGGTGAAGAAGAATACCGGCGCGTGTCACTCACGCGCCGGAAGTGTTGCTGCGCGTTGCCGGCGCGTGGCTTCTACTCTCCAACTTCAGGTGGCGCGTGCGGCCTCTCTGGAGCTCCGATTTGGGTGAAATTTTCACCGTTGCACTCCTTACGATGAGTACAACACACTGGTATGCTCAAATATATTTTTTGAGCACTTTGATTTCTGGGCCAATTTGGCTTTGGCCTCTGTTTCTCGAATTTCTGGTTCTCCTGGGCTCTGATACCACTGTTGGTGGGATGGGAAGGTTTGAGGTCACTAGTGGTGCACCTCTGAGAGAAAAAACGAACACTCAAATGAAGGAAAGGAGAAGCTTTCTCAAACTTTTATTTCTCTCTAATTTTCTTACACCACTCCACACATTACAACACAATCTAAATCCCTTTATATAGGGAAATCAGATGAGAAACAAACAAACCAAAATAAATGCAGAGCAATAAAACGATCTGGTTTCAGCTGGGAGATGGAAGATGGCAGTTGGGAGCTGGTTAGTTGAGAAACTTTCGGTGGACAGTGGCTATTGTCAACAATGGCTGCTTCTAGAATTTCGGTGGTTGACTGGAGGAGAAGATGGCTGTCTGAGCAAGTTTAATTTCCAACAAAAACATCTCATACTCATATCACATATTTCACTCACATCACCACCACTAACATATAAAAATGCTAGTCTCAAATATTAAATTTACGCATTATTACACATCAATTTGCATCATTTAAACTAGGCAGTTCTTTTGAATTTTGAAATATCCCTATTGTCATTTTAACTCTAAGGGGTGCTTTGTCTTTCGCTCCAAAGTCAAATTGTTTTCCGACCATAGGTAATCCAAGAATTTAAGAGTAAAAATACCACAATCGGACCTATGTCAAATAAAAAAAACCATAACTAATAAAAATCATCATGTAAGACATAAACTTTAACCATCAAGACATAAACTAAAACATAATCATTTCCTTGATGTGGAAAGCCTTCTTCAGGTCTTTCGACCGCAAAACACGTCACTTTAAACATATCGAGTTGTTTTGGTGTGAGACACGATTTAATAAATCTTATACTATCCCAATTACAATACCCAAAAACTTAAGATGGAAAACAATCGCATTCCTTGATCTTAAGTGACTCAAGTAATTTCTTTCCACCCATAGAACTTCTTGCCATTATTGCATGATCTACAACACAAGTCACAAACATATGCAAGAGACAAGTTTTACAAGCATACTCAAAAATCACAAGATGCAGGATATACTACTACATATGCAAAAGACAAGTACTGGTGAGAATTTTGGAATTGAATTATATACTAATGCACTACATTTCGAAACTAAATTTTCTTAGGATCAAAACTACAAGTTATTATAATCTAGTCAAATAATATTAAAATTATGATTGAATTGGTCAAAAGACCCAGGAAGAAAACTACAACAAACAAAAATTGAATTTTTTATCGTGAAACCGACTGGCATGTATATTTTTTATCTCCCTTATCAATGCAAAAAAATAAAAAATAAAAAATAAAATAAAAGGTCTTCGATATCAAATTCAAACACAGATCCATCTCCTACAATATCAAACACAGATCCATCTTGTACAATATTATATAATGAAGGTAACAAATGTAAATCCTAGATGCAACCGTAGGAACAAGAATATTTTTCTCATCGAAAGTTTTAACTGTATTGTTACACATAATTTTCACCTCTGCCATTCAAATGTAGGAGAAATAAAAAGTAATATATATGGACCACAATAAAGCTACATTTAAACTCTTGTAATAAGTTCTTGAGACAAGCCTAACTATTTTGATTCTACAATGCAAAGATGTGTAGATTGCAACACTTAAAAGGGTTTCAAGAGACTCTCAATTATGTTGTTGGCTGATAACCTCATCTATTGCAGGTCTGCTGTCATAGGCCTCTCTTGCTTCAAGTACATCTTCACAATATCTTTGGGAGAGAATTTCTACCTGTTCAGTAAATGGCTTGCTCCCATAAGGACCCAAGTGTTTGACCATTTGGTTCCATCTCTTTCTACAAATATCTCCAGGCCTATGCTCTAGAAGATTATCCCAGTCCACATCATCAATGTGGCAAGCATCAAAACCAGAAAGCGCATTCACCAGATGGTAGTCATCAACGTCTGACCATTTACCTTCTTTAACAAGAGGTGAAGTTAATTGCTTATACCATCTTTGGCAGCAAAGTGCATTTGTTCGGGTAGCCAACTTTTCACTTACTGCCTCCCAACTGATATTATCTCGCAACATTCCATGCTTAGTTTTCTTTTCCTCAGAAGCCCTCATTCGCAAGTCTAAATTCACCAAGTCAAACAAATTCTGGTACTCCCCTTGGGACCATGGTCCCATCTTCCTATCGGGAAATTTTATTCTCCGCCATGCATCCTTCACGTGAAGCCTATGCTTGCCAAGACCTGAAGCCAACGTCTTCCAGTCAGATCCATGTTTCCCATGGAACTTCTTGACCAATTCGAACTCTTCAGGGCTCCATTTATGGTTTCTATCTCTTTCAAATATAATATGAGCTCGATAATATATACTCTCACGAGGCCTCCAGGGTAGGACTGCTGCTATTTCCTTCCAACAGTTTTTAGTTTCTGGATGAGATCTGCAATTCAAGACCATGTCTAGACCTTCTTCACCTAATCCACGAGCCTCTATGTAGCTTAAAACAGCCTTTTTTATCATCTCATTTTCTTCTTCAGAGAATCGCTTACCACGCACTAAGCAAGCAGATGGAGGGAAAACCTCCACATCATCAGAAAAACTTACTTTCTTAGATGACTTTTTCTGTGTACGATTTTTAGCCATCACATCATCACTGTGGTTCTTTTTTCTCTTCTTATTCTTTCTTGAATTATCAACATTTTCCATCATTTTTTCATCCGATTGCTCCCTATCTTTTCCAGCTTCTGCATCAGTTACATCTTCCACTTCTGTGAAATCAACCCCCTTGTCCCTCTTGCGTTTTTTCTTCTTTTTTTGATCCACTTCTTCCCCATTCATTAATTCAGGAATGTCTCCCTGCTTTGGCTTTGTCTGTCCCTTAACTACACTAACTCCATGCCTGTCCTTGCTCTTCTTTTTCTTGTTCACATGCACATCACCATCAACATTATCCTTTATTACAGGTTCATTTTCACAAGCACTTAATTCAACATCATCGCCACTAGTTTCATGCCTATTCTTTTTCTTCTTCTTCTTCTTCTTTTTCTTCTCCACATCAACATCAACCTCTAACAGTTCTTCACTTTGAGAAGCTTCAAAATCACCGCTAGTTTTATGTCTCTTCTTTTTCTTCTCCACATCAACATCAACCTCTAATGGTTCTTCACTTTGAGAAGCTTCAAAATCACCATTAGTTTCATGTCTCTTCTTCTTCTTCTTCTTCTTCTTTTTCTTCTCCACATCAACATCAAACTCTAACGGTTCTTCACTTTGAGAAGCTTCAAAATCTACACCATTACCACTAATCTCATGCCTACTCTCATTATTAGCCTTTTCTTCATCATGTAATTTGGCACCATTCTCTGCACTCAAATGCAATTCATACTCACTATGTCTTGCCTCCCTCAAAGTACTGGGATATTCATTCTTGTTTTTCTCCTTTTCACGCCCTTTCTTCCCAGTTATTTTTTTACCCATGTGATAAAGACTTCCCACAAACTCTGACACTAGTTATTACCAACTTCTAATGCAAATCTGAAAACAAAAGAAACATTGAGTTATGTCAGAATGCTAGTAGTTTGGTAGATGCACCCTCGAATAGTTTCAATTAGTAAGAGTTATTATAGGAAAGACTTTAATGTAAATAAACTTCAAATTGGACTACATTAAAGAACATCAACACTAGTCCTAATGACAAAGTTTCCATATCACATTCATTATAAACTTCAAATTGGATTACTTTAAAGAACATCAACACTAGACCTAAATGACAAAGTTTCCATATCACATTCATGTATTTCATTACTGATTCAAGAAATTTCACTGTAGATAAGAGGCACCAGATAATGCATCTTACAACAAAAGAAAAACTTTCACCACCTAATGCATCAAAATTAACCCAGAACATTTCAAGCAAAATTTCCATCTAACTGTAAAATTTCCATGAATATACACAACTCAACTCAAACAGTCCAAATCCAAAATTAACCAAAAAAACCCAGAACCTTTCAAGCAAACTAACAGAATATCATGCCTAAAATAGAAAAAGCACAAACATCCAACCAATTAACTTACCACCTCAATCAAATAAAAAAAATTAAATAAAATTCAGTAACAAACAGCCAACCAATTAACTTACCACCTCAATCAAATAAAATAAAAAAATAAATCCAGTACCATATGAAGCCACATACACAATACACAGCGAAAACCCAAAATCAATCCATGACCACATTGACAATATGACAATAAAAGAAACTAAGTGCAAAAAGAATGCATATAAGAATAGGAACCAATGTTTTAAAACTCAAAAGGCAAGGCAAGGTGGTCAAGCCTTCACAAGGCGAGGCAGCAGCCTCAACCAGAAAATAGAAAAAAAAAATTAATTTAAAAAGAAATAATAAAGTAGAAAATATTTTTTAGCAACTAATAAACACTGTCCACGCCTGCCCCAACCCAATTTAATTTGGTACAAACATTGTCACTGAAAATTACCCAACCATCTGATTTTCTTTAATCCTTTATTGATTTTCTTGTTACACTCCAACAGAGAAATTTCACACAATAAGAAGACAGATATAGTTTTCAAAAAGGATTCATATGTCAAATGACTAAAAAAAAATTAATGTCTAAGACAATTATTTTGACCTTCAAATTTAAGTTTATTTCTGTTGAAAAATGACCTCCCAACAGTCAACGGTATATATAAACAGCATTAGATAGCATTTAGAACCATCAAAAGATTTCAGATATTTAAAACAAAACAATATATAAACATACCAAAATCATGTCAACTTGTAGATCAATCTTAGAAAATCTGACAGTTTTCTGACATATAATTGTAAATCTGACATATAGTATGTGACAGTTTTAGAAACTTCCACTATGCCACTTTTTTAGAGCATGTTGGTTTCTATATATATATCAAGAAATAGCTATTATTACTTGATCAAGAGCAATCAATGCAAAAAACACCACCATTTTTAGGAATCAGGAGAGGAAGAGAAAGCTAACCAGGCTGTGATGAGGAAGTATTCTTGGAAGATGCACAACTCCAGTACCCAGGTTGCTCCAACATCAAAAGAGAAACTGTAACTTAAAAAAAAAAAAAAAGGACGACTGAGTTTCGATTTCGATTTCCAAGCAGAAATGTAAACATTTATTTCCATTTTTCAATTCAAGCAAAACAAATAAACAAACACCAATTTCAGGTCAGACGACAAATAAGCCTATAACATTGGGCGTCTGATTCAACAATATCACGCCAGTCCTAATCTTTTAAAATATAGAAAGGATTCACAACATGCCAAATGACTAAAAAAACTTTTTTACTGTCTAAGATAATTATTTTGACCTTCAAATTTAAGTTTATTTCAGCTGAAAAATGACCTCCCAACAGTCGACAGTATATATAAACAGCATTAGATAGCATTTAGAACAATCAAAAGATTTCAGATATTTAAAACAAAGCAATATACAAACACACCAAAATCGAACGCCATGAATCCCAACATAATAAAAATAAAATTAAAATAAAATAAATAAATTACAACAAATCGCATTCAACTGCTGAGTTGTACGGCCGAGCAGTTGGTGTAGAACGGAAAAGCAAAACATACATTTAGCTGAGTTGACTCACCGTAGAAAACAAGCAAAGCGGCGGCCAAACAGCGAGCGTCGACCGGCGGCTGCGAGCGGCGACGAGAGATGAGCGTTAGACGGTGAGAGAGAGTGCGAATGTTAATAAACGGTGTTTTTAGGTCAGATTTCAGACGGTGAGATGTGGTTTTTGTTTTCTTTCTTTATATAGTTTTAATTTAAAAAATAATAATTAATTTGGTAGTTCGGTTGGGCCGGGTCGGGTCTGAAACCGTTTCTAGTAAATGAAAGAAAGTTCTGGAACATCTTCGAGTTTTCTAATAAAGCAAAACCCTAACCCCCCAAACCCAAAACGCTTCCTCGTTGTTGCCTCCAAACTCCTTATCCACACAAAACTCACCAACTCTCAAACTTTTCTTTCCTTCTTCGTTGAAAAATGGCTTCTGCAAATGCTCTCACTTCAGCCTCCATTTTTTGTTCTCCCAAACAGGTATTTTCCCGCTCACTCTCGACTCGAAATTCAGTTTTCATTTCGTTTCACGTTGTTCTGATATATGTAAATGCTGCAGGGGAGTTTGAGGAGGAGAGGTAACCAGCAACAGCAGGGTCAGAGAGTGAATTACAGGAGAGTCGCTGTTCGAGCATCTGCTAAGGATATTGCCTTTGACCAGAAATCCAGGTCTGCAATGCAGAGCGGCATCGATAAGCTCACCGACGCCGTCGCTCTCACTCTTGGTCCCAGAGGTATTCAACATCTTGTACTCAAATTTATATGACTTGCCAATGTTTTTTGAATCGCAGTGGTTACTATCGAAATTGATTGTCTTTAGAATTATTGTTTGTGAATTATGTATTTGTATTTTATTCACTTGCTTGATTGTATATGCTGGATGTAAATTGTGTTGTGGATTAAGGAACTACAAGTGTGTTGACTGCTATGTATCTTTTGAATTCTGTAAGGGAGGAATGTTGTTCTCGATGAATTTGGGAGTCCGAAAGTGGTAAATGATGGAGTGACAATAGCTAGAGCTATTGAGCTGCCTGATCCCATGGAGAATGCCGGTGCTGCACTTATTAGGGAGGTTGCGAGTAAAACCAATGACTCTGCTGGTGACGGCACAACAACTGCATCAGTTCTTGCTAGGGAAATAATTAAGCTAGGACTTTTGGGTGTCACTTCTGGTGCAAATCCAGTCTCAGTGAAGAGGGGGATTGATAAAACTGTCCTAGGCTTGGTAGAAGAGCTTGAGAAGAGGGCTAGGCCCGTCAAAGGTCGTAATGATATCAAAGGTATTTTGCTTCCATTCATTTCAAGTGTTTGTTTTATGCCAAAGTCAGTGACTGCAAATTTGATTCCCCTGTTTTTGTATTGACACTATTTACTTCTTATACTTTTTCTAGCTGTTGCTACCATTTCTGCTGGGAATGATGAGCTGATTGGGACAATGATTGCTGATGCAATTGACAAGGTCGGTCCCGATGGTGTCTTGTCCATTGAGTCATCATCGTCGTTTGAGACTACAGTAGAAGTTGAGGAAGGAATGGAGGTTTGCATCTTTATCAAGGCAGTGATTTATCTTATATCGGGATTCTAGTTGTATGATTCTCAAATGGTGTCATTTATTTTGATTTGCAGATCGACAGAGGTTACATCTCTCCTCAATTTGTCACAAACCCTGAGAAATTAATTGTTGAATTTGAGAACGCCAGAGTGTTGATCACAGATCAAAAAATTTCAGCAATAAAGGACATAATTCCCTTGCTAGAGAAAACCACACAATTGAGAGCTCCTTTGCTTATAATTGCTGAGGACGTCACTGGTGAGGCCCTGGCTACACTTGTTGTGAACAAGTTGCGTGGTATCCTTAATGTTGCTGCCATCAAAGCTCCTGGTTTTGGCGAGCGAAGAAAAGCTCTTCTTCAAGATATTGCCATTTTGACTGGTAAGCAGTTAAACTTAGTGTAATGTGTTTGTTCTATTATGTTTTGTTTAATGAGGAATTATCGTTGATTGTCATGTTCTATGTGTGATACATTTTGCATTTGACTCTTTTTGATACTGGCTATTTTAAGTTTAGAGTGAGAGTGGAAGGGAAATGTAAGTTTAGGTAATTCATACTGGAAACAAATGATGTTAATAAATCATGGGAAGTGATCACAATCTCTCTCCATTTACTTGGTGAGTGTACATGTATGTCATAATAGTGGAAGCAGCTTGCTTTTACTTTTTCAGATTGTTGAGTTTAAAAAATGAGCAATGCTGGTCATGGAGTTCAACTTCGAACTGGATTCTAAACACATGCACAAATTTATTAGCAGTGACTTTGTAATTGACATTGAGTATGGGACTCATTTGGTGGGTTCCTGATTGATGACATGCAGCATGAGTTGATATGTTAACAGAATCCTTATTAGAGCTATACTCTTGTATTGACTGTGAAGGATTGAAGTTATTCTTTCTCTAATTTCATTTTACTTTGTATGGGATGTTTACTTCCTGTAATATTACATGATAAAACTAATCTCCGCTGTCCTTTATGATTTAGGTGCTGAGTTCCAAGCTAGCGATTTGGGCTTGCTCATTGAAAATACCTCAGTTGAGCAGCTAGGTATTGCTAGAAAGGTCACCATCAGCAAGGACTCTACTACTATTATTGCTGATGCTGCTTCAAAGGATGAATTACAAGCTAGAATTGGTCAGCTGAAAAAGGAGTTGTCTGAGACAGATTCTGTGTATGACTCAGAGAAACTAGCTGAGAGAATTGCCAAATTGTCTGGTGGGGTTGCTGTTATCAAAGTAGGAGCAGCTACGGAAACTGAGCTTGAGGACCGCAAGCTCCGCATTGAAGATGCCAAGAATGCAACTTTTGCTGCCATAGAGGAAGGAATTGTACCTGGCGGTGGTGCTGCTCTTGTTCATCTCTCTACCCATGTTCCTTCAATTAAGGATAAGCTTGAAGATGCAGAAGAGCGATTAGGTGCTGACATTGTGCAGAAGGTAACAACTGTTTGTCTGGCTTTAAGATTAATGAAATCGAATTTGAATTTTAATGATGAGCTTTTTGTTACCCTAGGGTGTAGGCACGCAAAATAAAACCTCTATAATCTAATAAATGAATGATGTAGGATGAATTCAGCTTGCACCACAAGACCCAAAATCCATTCTTTTAGCAATTTAACAGTTTTGGTTACCCAAAATCCATGTTTGATAATTCTTGATGACGTTCTCATTGATCGCGGTTATGTTTGTTTGTAGGCACTAGTAGCACCTGCATCACTTATAGCTCAGAATGCTGGAGTTGAGGGTGAAGTGGTTGTAGAGAAGGTGTTAAGCAGTGAATGGGAAATTGGTTACAATGCCATGATAGACAAATACGAAAACTTGCTGGAGGCTGGAGTCATCGACCCGGCAAAGGTGACAAGATGTGCATTACAGAATGCTGCATCAGTTGCTGGAATGGTTCTTACCACTCAGGCCATTGTTGTGGAGAAGCCAAAACCCAAAACTTCAGCTGCTGCTTCCCCACAAGGCCTTACCGTCTGATAGCTAGAACTTCCAAGAACTAGGTAGGATTTCAATTTTATGGATAAAGAGTGGTCTTTTTGCGGTGAACTCAAAGTCAAAAGGAAACAAAAAGAGTGAAAAAAGAGCTGAACAAAGTTTACCATATTCATGTGAACATGTATTTTTGTACGGATCCATCCTAACGTTATTGCATAAATGTAGTCTGCATTGTGTGCTATATCTTGGCTATTTGGAACATTTCATATGATGTGGTACAATGATTTTTTCTTCTACTTAACCTCATTTATGTGATAAAAGTTCAATCATACAATTTAGTAGATATCCGGCTCTAGTCATATGGAATAGTCTACTCGGTGGTGTCATAGGAGTAGATATTCAGATCATTCTATAAAAGTTTGTTTGGGGCCATTATACTAATATATAATATTAAGGGGGGCTAAAGTAGAATACAAATTAAATATAAAAAATTTAGAAGATTATTTTACAAATGTTTTTTTGTTCGGGATCGTGATCTATCTTGACAAATATTGACAGTCCTTGACTAGTCAAGATTTGACTCAAGAAACCGGAACGAATTTATATTCAATGATAGCAAGCGCAGCAGCAACCAGCAAATGTATGGACAACAATATAGCAGCAGTTTCAAATTCTAACGATCTTACTATTTAATCTATGTGTCTATTTTATATATATACATATTGCACTCTCTGCAACCTTTCTTTTTAGCCTGTCTCGTGTCTTCTTCAAGGTTGATCAGAGATAGATAAACATGGAGAATCGGATTATGGGACGTTATAACATATCGAATCCGCAAGGATACAAAATTACAGTATGTTATATGCAGAATGTCTCTGCAAGTTCCTCCCATTGGCAAACTCAAAACCCCGCTTCCCTCAATCTCCCTCTTCTTGCATTGCAACTTGCTATCATGATATTCGTCTCTCGCATTCTCATGTTTGTCTTCAGACCTCTTCGTCAGCCTCGTTTTGTTGTGGAAGCCATCGTAAGTGATCAACAATACCTGTAAGGGATTTACTCATATTTATGCTTATAATCAACGAATGATCTTGATTGTATGTTTTCAGGCTGGTGTTCTGCTTGGCCCGTCATACTTTGGCAATATAGATATAGCCAAGTATGTGTTCCCTTTCGAGAGCTACATGTTGTTGGATACATTTGCCAATTTTGGGCTGATTTACTACATGTTCTTGGTGGGGTTAGAGATGGATTTATTGGCTGTGACACGCATGTCGAAGAAGTCGCTGAGCATTGCCACAGCCACAATTTTGATTTCACTGGGTGCAGGGGCTGGCTTGTATTTTGTGCCTGTGCATTAAACAACAGAAGCTGCACCCTTGTCGCCTAAACCGCAGGGTGCTGTGTTCTGGGCTATAACTCTATCTATCACAAGCTTCCCAGAATTGGCCAGAATCCTCTCAGATTTCAAGCTCCTCCACACCGATCTTGGTAGAATCGCGTTAACTACTTCTATCACCAGCGACATCTTCGCTTGGGGTCTTCTTGTTGTTGCAATCGTCACTTTGGATGACCATAATATCCTTGCAGCGGCCATACCAACACTCATCTTTTTAGCAATCTGCGGGTATGTGTTTCGACCAGCCATTGCTTGGATGATAAGACGAACCAAAGAGAAGGGAGACCAATTCGATGAAATGCATATATATTTCATTCTCGGTGCGGTGGCTACATGTGGATTGATCACAGACGCTTGTGGGTCACATTCGATGATCGGTGGTTTAATGCTTGGACTTATCATTCCAAGAGGGGAGCTTGCGATCAAGATCTTGGAAAGCATTGACGAGTTTGTGAAAGGAATCATGTTGCCAGCCTTCTTTATGCTAAACGGGATTAGAACCGACTTGTATGGTTTGCCAAACATTGCCCATCTGGCATACGCTTGGTTGATCACAATTGCGGCCACCTTCGTGAAAATTGTCATCACTATAGCAATGTCGTTGTACTCTGGCATGTAATTTCGAGATGGTTTGGCCCTTGGAGGTCTCATGAACACTAAAGGTGTTATAGCACTTATTGTTCTTAACGAAGGCCGTACCATGAAGGTTTTAGACGACACAGCAATGACTGTAATGTCAACCACAATTTTGTTGACGACGGCTTTGGTGGGACCAATCGTGTTATTAGCCAACAAAACAACAAGGTCTGCTAGGAAATACAAGCAGCGGATCATTCAAAGAAGCAATCCGGATACAGAACTTCGAATCCTGACATGCATTCATTCAATTGGCAATCTTTCTGGGATCATCATGTAAGCATAATGCAAATAAATATATGTGCAACTCGTATTAAATACATAAGCATGAAAGCGTACCCGAATTTCCTGAATCCATGATAGCACGAAAACAATCACCTGTAAAGAGAACAAAAAAAAAAAAAAAAATAATGAAAGTTAATAGGAAGTCTTCTACTCTCTTCTCACCTTACTCAGATTGCCTAATGGGGAGACAGTTCTGTAACACCCGTGAGCGAGAGTAGGGACCCCCTATAAATAGTATAACTTACTAGAATCCTAACCCATAGAGGATTCTCAATCCTAATAGGATGGCTAATCCCAATAGGAATACTAGGCCCACACATATACAATAGCCCATACCATATCCTACATATAATGTAGTTAAGGTGCACCGAGCCCAACAGATATTGATCACAACTAAACGGGCTTTATCCGGTCAACTCTCTCTTACTTAAACATTCCAATCAATTCGGTTTTCATAAACTCAAAATATAATGTCATATGTTGCTCATAATTTTATAAAAATCTTACATTCTCCCACTTGAGCTACATGGACATTATCATTTTATATTTACAAATTCATTTTAGAAAACGACGCTCCGAATTGATAAACAATTATACGTGGCCACAAGAATGTTTAAGAGAGTAACACCTTCCTTCCCCTTAGTCCAATAGAACCTCAAATATCCAACTACATAGATCATTACATCTTTAATCAACATAAGACCATATGCAATCAAAATATCATTAGTTCTACCTACCCGGGTAAAATGGTATGTATGTGTGGTATGGAAATTACATGCAGATGTGATCATCATGTCTATTTCCATATAGGTCCACCTTCGCATTATGCAAAGGATCTTAAGACGAGCAAACTTAATGTCTTAAGCATCTTACACTCTCTGGCCAAAAGACCATGAGTTAATCCTCCCTTAAGACGGGCAAATCTTTCTGTCTTAAGTAATGTTTACTCATCGGTGAAAACTTTATACCTTATGAGTAAACTGCCCACTCAAAGCCAAAAGCTTTGAGATACCTCCTTAAGACGGGCAAATCCTTCTGTCTTAAGTAATGTTCACTCATCGGTGAAAACTTTATACCTTATGAGTGAACTGCCCACTTAAAGCTAAAAGCTTTAAGATTTCCTGCCATAATCAAACATCCGTGTGCACACAATAACAAATATGGCAAATAACATACATATACAATGTACAAATATATTCTCGAGAATAAATAAACAAAGTTTTATTAAACAAAATACTGCAGTTAATAAAAAAAAAAAAAACAAAAAACAAAAGATAACTCCCACTAACCAAGCATATCATGACTATCTACCAACCCCATATGGGTAACATGCCCTTTAAAAACTTTCGGTGATAGTCCTTTGGTTAGGGGATCTGCTATCATCTCTTCTGTTGGAATGTGGACTATAGAAGTTTGCAACTCTTGAACTTTCTCTCTAACTACAAGATACTTGATCTCCATATGTTTAGATCCTGAAGATCTTTTATTGTTCTTAGAGAAAGAAACTGCTGCGGAATTGTCACAATAGATTGTCAATGGCTTAGAAATGGAATCCACAATCTGTAACCCTGAAATGAAATTCCGCAACCAAACAGCTTGAATTGTTGCCTCATAGCATGCCACAAACTCAGCTTGCATAGTAGATGAAGCTGTAAGTGTCTACTTGACACTCTTCCACGATATGGCTCCACCAGCCAACATAAACACAAAACCTGAAGTGGATTTTAGATCATCTGAACAACCAGCAAAATCCGCATCTGCATAGCCAACAACTTCCAATAGGTCTGAACGCCTATAAGTGAGCATGAAATCCTTTGTTCGCTGCAAATAACGCATAACCTTCTTTGCTGCTGTCCAATGATGCATGCCAGGGTTACTTAGATATCTACCAAGTACGCTAATTGCAAAGGCAAGATCAGGACGCGTACACACTTGTGCATACATCAAACTACCAACTGCAGATGCATATGGGACATCCTTCATTTGAGAACGTTCTAGCTCATTTTTAGGACATTGTAGCTTTGTAAGTTTATCTCCTTTCACGATAGGTACCTCACCTGGGGAACAAGTACTCATGTTAAATCTCTCTAGTACTCTATTGATGTAAGCCTTCTGAGATAATCCAAGCAAACCATGTGACCTATCACGATGTATCTCAATCCCAAGGACAAAAGAGGCTTCCCCAAGATCCTTCATTTCAAAGCTACGTGATAGGAAATTCTTGGTATCATGCAGCAACCCTAAATTGTTGCCAGCGAGCAAAATATCATCAACATAAAGTATAAGAAAAATAAAATTGCTCCCACTGACATTGAGGTATATGCAATGATCCATCGAATTTTCAACAAAACCATATGATGCAACGACATCATCAAATTTCAAATACCATTGCCTTGAAGCTTGTTTCAGACCATAAATGGATTTCCTGAGCTTACAAACCATATGCTCCTTTCCAATTGCCTGAAAACCTTCAGGTTGCACCATGTATACTGTAGGGAAAAATTGTACCCGCAACGGAAGCGAGACTAAAAAAAAAGTTTGAGTAGCTTTTAAAATTTTTCCAATTTTATGAACCTTAAACCCTTTTGATTAATTAAAGATATATAAAAATAAACAAAAGATTAATACCTCTTGTCGCGTGATCCGATTGACTTGCGTCGATGGTAATCCGCAAGATCTTCAATCCTAGCACGAACGTGGATCACCTAGGAGCGTGGTCTCCCTTTCTTTGAATTACAAACCTGTGATTGGATTAAACAAACTTTTCTTGATTCGTTAGTCCCAAAAACAATCTAAAGAAACCTAAGATTATTCCGGTCACTTTTGAGTTCTCAATCTTATGATCGAAACTCGCGTGAACCTAGATCGATATAGTATTCACAAGCTTATTGATGAATAAGCAACTAGAATACAATCAAAGAATAATATATGTTCCTTTTGTTTTTAGTAGAATAATAGATTTCTAACTATGAGTTGAGAAGAAGAAGAAGAAGAAAAATCTGCACACCAAACCCTTAGTCCTTAGAGTGGTGGCCGAAATCTATATGTGTACATATATATGTGGCCGAAATTTCTCTTCTTCCTTTTTTAGGGTTGGCCGAATTCTCTTCCTAAAATAATTAGGGTTGCCGCAATTTCCAAACAAAATTAATTAGTTTGAATTGCACCCTAATTCCTATTTAGAAAAGATTTCCAAAACCTAATCAAACTCATAAATCTTTTATTCCTTATTTGACTAAAATAAAAAGACTTCCTATTTGATTAAATAAATAAAATTAATTATTTATTTTCCTTGTCAAACAAGTCTTTCTATTTAATTATACTACTACCAATAGTATACAAATAGGAATCATATTTCCTATTTAGAAAAGATTTGTTACTTTAATTAAACAATTAATTAATAAATAAATTAATTCTTATTTAATTAAATAATGAAACAAAATAATATTAAATGCCATTATAGCATGTTGCCGCCCCACATATATACATTGGGCCAAATATTATTTTTCTTATTTCATTAAATCCATAGGACTTTAAATAAAAAGCCCATATGTGAACTAGACTCATTCTTACTAAAAGAAACAAGCACACATGTCATCTATTAATATATAAATATAATTGTGCAGCCCATTATATAAATAATGTGCATATTATATTCTTAATACATTAAATTGCAATTCTAGATGGACCCTAAATTGGTCCGGTAGAATATAACAAGTGATCCATGCAAGTCCGTGTGGATTGGGGATCTTGGCGGGCTATCTAAATTTAAGCTCCAATAGACATAACCTAATCACAATCAACAAATGATTCACTTAGGTCCGATCCATTAATTTTAGCTCATTCCACTAAAGAGCTAAAATTGAACTCTTAAATAAAGACAGAAAAGGAAGATGCTTCCTCATTCATACCCCAGACAATCATATTGGAGATAGTGTATCCTCGTGATTAATATCAGTAATCGCCAAGAGTTCATAGACCGCCTATAACTCTCCAAGTTACCATATTTACTCATATGACCACGTTTTGAACTTGGATATTTTGACTTGTCCAGAAGCCATGTTTTCAACAGACACTATTGAAAACTCAACATTGAGATTTAATATCCAATTACCTCAAAACATCCATATGATGATATTATACTCTCATTTAATAAATGGAGCCACGATGTCCATATCTATAAATGAAGTCCTCTATCGATTAACAAATGAATATCACCAAACTATCGAGGATAGACTATGCGATATAATCGTACTCATTGATAGCTCAAATGATATCACCTGTAACCATAAGTCCATCATTTATCTCAAGATTGAGATAGACTCTCCGATTGTCCTGATAATGAAATTACTTTTATCTACTGACGGTTATAGATAAAGTATTTCATTGTGATCCTGTTCAATGCACCCAGTGCACTAGATTCTTTTGCTCGAAGACACTCCGATGATTTTAGACTCATCATATCTCATTTGATCCCACTCAAATGCTAGCAAAAGAATTCTACAACTTTAACAAGATAAAGGTGCCCAACCTTTAACTTAAGTTGTGAACGATATTCAAGACTAACTAAAGAATTGTGTCTACCACATACATATCCAGATGTATGAACAATTCTTCTTTTCTCATAGTCTTTAGACCTTATGATTATTTACTTTAACAATTATTAAACTATAAATGCTATAAGATTTGTTTAAAACAGAAATCACTTTATTAATATGAAAAAGATTGTTAATTACACTATTACACTCTTGCTATTGAGCATAATCCTAACAGTATACATCCTCTGCAAGATCTCCATTTAGGAAAGCAGTCTTCACGTCCATTTGATGCAACTCTAAATCAAAATGAGCTACTAGGGACATAATAATCCTAAAGGCATCTTTCGAAGAGACAGGCGAAAAAGTCTCGGTATAATCAATACCTTCCTTTTGGCTGAACCCTTTCGCTACAAGTCTAGCTTTATGTCTCTCAACATTGCCTTTAGAGTCTCGTTTAGTCTTAAACACCCATTTGCAGCCAATAGGCTTGCAACCATCAGGCAATTCAACCAAATCCCAAACATGATTTGTATCCATGGATCTCAGTTCATCGATCATAGCATCCATCCATTTTGACGATTGAGAGCTCTGAACAGCTTGATCATAAGTCCAAGGATCGTCATTCTCTCCTAAGTCAAAATCATGTTCATGTAGATAAACAACATAATCATCAGGAATAGCATATCTTCGAACCCTCTGAAATCTCCTTAAGGGAACATGAACAATCGGTTGTGGCTCATCAACAACTAGTTGAGGTTCATCAATAATTGGCTCGGGCTCAAAGATAACCGGTTGAGGTTCATCAATAACTGGCTCATCATGATGCTCATAGAGAGATGGTATGACAATATCCAACGAAGTAGAAGATGTCGGATTACCTGGTCTCTCTTCCTCAAACGCAAACTCTTCAGTTTGCATATTCTTTCCAATGTCAGTACCTTCCTCCAAGAATACAACACGCTTAGATTCAACGATCCTCATAGAGTGTGTAGGACAATAAAATCTATATCCTTTAGATTTATCTGCATATCCCACAAAGAATGCACTAACGGTCTTAAAATCCAGCTTTTTCGAATTAGGATCATAAGGCCTCACTTCTGCAGGACATCCCCATACTCTCATGTGATTCAATTTTGGCTTCGAACCAAACCACATCTCAAATGGAGTATTAGGCACTGATTTACTGGGAACTCTATTAAGAATATAAGCTGCCGTCTTTAATGCATCACCCCATAAAAGTTTAGGCAAAGAACTTGTACTGATCATACTTCTTACCATGTTCATTAATGTACGATTCCGCCTCTCAGCAACTCCATTTTGTTCAGGTTCACCAAGCATAGTGTATTGAGCACCAATCCCGCATTCTTGCAAAAACCTCGCAAACGGACCCGGAATCTGACCAGCTTCACCATACCTACCATAATATTCACCCCCACGATCAGATCTAACACACTTGATCTTTCTTTCTAATTTTAGTTCAACCTCAGCCTTATATATTTTGAAAATATCTAAGGCTTCAGATTTCTCGTGAATAAGATAGATATAACCATAACGCGAGAAATCATCAATGAAAGAAATAAAATATTTATATCCACCAAGTGTAGCGGGTGAAAATGGTCCACATATATCGGTATGAATAATCTCCAAAAGATTCTGACTTCTGGTAGCCCCTTTCTTTTTAGCTCTTGTCATTTTACCCTTCAAACAATTAACACAAGACTCAGAATCTAAAAAGTCAAGTGAATCAAGAATACCATTTCTGATTAATCTTTCAATCCGTTCTTTGGATATGTGGCCTAAACGTCTATGCCATAGCATGAACGAACAATCTTCCCTCTGGCGTTTAGATCCAATGGTAGAATTTACCACAGCAGCGGAACGAGAATTTTCACCAGCAAAATCATAGTGTAAATTCAATTTATATAAACCATCACACAAACTACCAGAACCAATGAGAAAAGAACCATGATAAAGAGCAAATCCTTTATTAATGAATTCAAAATGATAACCACTTATATCCAATCTAGAAATGGAAATCAAATTACGTCTGAGAGAAGGAACAAAAGCAACATCAACTAAATCTAAAAACTTTCCAGAAGATAAAGGTAATCTAACAACTCCTATAAACTCAACTAAAGCCTTCTCTCCATTTCCCATGAAAACGACAGCTTCCTTATCCCTTGGTTTCCTTTTGCTTCTGAAGCCCTGTAAGGAATTCGAAACATGAATGGTAGCTCCAGAATCAATCCACCAAGAATTCACAGGGACATCAACCAAATTAGATTCAAAACATACGAGAGCTAAAGGGGTACCTTCTATGTGATTCTTAAACTTGAAGCAATCCTTCTTCATATGACCCTTCTTGCTACACCAAAAACATTTGCCTTTCATGTCTTCAACCTTAGCCTTATTGAAAACAGCAGGCTTACCAACTTTCTTTCCATGATGTACAAATTTAGGCTTCTTAACCCCACTGAACTTCTTCTTACCCTTGTAACTGTGGGTGACCATATGAGCACTCTGTTTCTTACTCTTGCGAATAGTCTCTTCCTCCTGGACCACAATAGCAGTCATTTGATCCAAAGTCCATTCAGCTTCTTGAGCATTATAAGAGGTTTTCAAAACATCAAACTCACTCGGAAGAGACTCAAGAACTTGCCACACAAGGTGAGAGTCAGAGATCTCTGTATCCAGATCCCTCAATTTCATGGCCATATTAGTCATCTTCATAATATGCTCACGAACATCACCGGTTCCATCATAAACCGCAGTCGCCAGCTGGCTCAAATATTTTCCCCTCTCAGCCTTGCTCTGCTTCTTAAACTTGCCACTCACAGTTTTAAGAAAAGCCTTTGCTTCCTTGCATTGTGGAATACTCTTCTTAATAGTTTTGGCAATGGACAAACGCATGATCATCAAACATTTTCGATTGGACTCTTTCCATTTCATTCGATGAGTCCTCTCTTCAGCAGTACTCTCATCAGTGAGTTTGGAAGGCTTCTTCTCACGTAATGAAAGGTCTATTCCCCAAAGAGCTAGAATAGCAGTGAGTGTCTCTTTCCACTCCTCAAAATTAGTCCCATCCAAAGGTTTGATAGCAGTCAATTGAGAAGCAAAATTGTTGACATTGAAAACTGAATTTCAAAACAAAGATTTCATGCTCATAAGATAACAGTCAAAACATTTATAGAAACATAATTCAACATGTGATTGGGCAAATAATCACAACAATCTATAAATGCAATCCTCAAGATAATGAACCTCCTACGGAGAAGAACATCACCTATCACCTATCACACATGATAACCCTCCTACGGAGATGATTAACACATGCATTCCCATCTTTGCAGTTCAAAATTTAATAATTGATAACCAACGAATATCTCAAAATCCTAATGATCAGTCACTACGTGAAAACATAATCATCTAATTCACGAGAATATTCTATCAATTATTAACACTATCAAAATTAATAACCGTCAGCCAACTAAATTCTCAAAATTGAAATGATTAGTCACTACGTGAAAGCATAATCATTCAACTCACGAGAGTATATAAACAGTCTATTAATTTCAAACAAAATAATCATTATGATAAACTTAATGACTAGTCTACTACGTAGAAAAATAATCATTCGAAATCACAAAAAAATTATGAACTGCAATTATTTCCAAAACTGCCCCATGATTTTGCTAAATTACAAATTGGCCCCCGAAGTTTCGGTAATTACAAAACGACCCCAAAATTTTATCAAAATTACAAACTGGCCCAGTAAGTTTTAATAATTATAAATTGACCCCAAAATTTTTGTTAAATTATAAATCAGCCCATGAAGTTTCAGTATTTATAAATTGACCCCAGAATTTTATCAAAATTACGAACTGGCCCAGAATAATTACAAAACATACCCTTATAAAATATCAAATTTTCAAAAGGTGGCCCAAAGCAAAAATCACAGTTTTTGGAAACCCTAGCTTCCCTTGGCCGCCGCCTTGGCCACATACAGTCACCGGAAAAGTGACGGACGGCGACGCAAGCTCCGATCCACGTGCGTGGACCCCAAGCATGGCCGCCGTCGATCCAAACCAACGAAAAGAAGACCGGCGGCTGGATGGAGGTGGGTCGGTCGCAGCTGGACCAGAGGCGACCTGGGTGAGCGCCGTCGGCGCGCCGTCGGCCTGATCCACGCCGTGAATGACACGGGTCTCGTGCAAAAGGAACCGGGTCTGGGTTGAGAAACCCATCGACCCACGCGACCCACATATGGTTCTGAACATACACAGACGAGATCCAAGCAAAAACAGAGAAAAAAAACTTAAGAACTTAATTCAACTACTGATAGTATCCATAAGGCTATCAATATGCATCTTTACTTGAAACCATTCATCAAAAATAAGTCTCTAATGCCTATGAACCAAGCAGCAGATAAAAAAAAAATATCTGACAATATTCATGTATCAAGAACAGTAGATGAACAATTAAGAATTTAATTTCAGCCTATGTAAAAAATACGTTGGCTCTGATACCACTGTAAGCATAATGCAAATAAATATATGTGCAACTCGTATTGAATACATAAGCATGAAAGCGTACCCGAATTTCCTGAATCCATGATAGCACGAAAACAATCACCTGTAAAGAGAATACAACAAAAAAAATAATGAAAGTTAATAGGAAGTCTTCTACTCTCTTCTCACCTTACTCAGATTGCCTAATGGGGAGACAGTTCTGTAACACCCGTGAGCGAGAGTAGGGACCCCCTATAAATAGTATAACTTACTAGAATCCTAACCCATAGAGGATTCTCAATCCTAATAGGATGGCTAATCCCAATAGGAATACTACGCCCACACATATACAATAGCCCATACCATATCCTACATATAATGTAGTTAAGGTGCACCGAGCCCAACAGATTTTGATCACAACTAAACGGGCTTTATCCGGTCAACTCTCTCTTACTTAAACATTCCAATCAATTCGGTTTTCATAAACTCAAAATATAATGTCATATGTTGCTCATAATTTTATAAAAATCTTACACATCAACCTCCTTGAGGTTTCCAATTCAACCCAGAAATCTCCAATTAAAGTGTTTGCAGTCCACCTTGTCGAGCTAATTGGATGTGCTTCGGCCATGCTGGCCGTGCAGGAGGCAGGAAAGAACAACTCTGCTATCATCAACGATCCCAGCCGCAAAAGGGTTGAGTCGGACCAAATTGTTAGTGCCTTCGAAAGATACTTAGAAAGACACGAGAAGTCAACGTACATCCACTCACAGTTGTGTCGCCTTACGTTACAATGCACGAGGACATCTATCAATTCGCAGAGGACAAGCTTGCTGCCATGATTTTGATCCCATTTCACAAACAAGGGACTATCACTGGTGGGTTGCAAGGTAGTGAAAATCAATATTCCATCAGGGAAGTGAACCAAAACTTGCTACTCAAGTCACCGTGTTCGGTAGGCATACTCATAGACCGTGGACTGAGATTGTCCAAATCCTCGGAACCACTGAGATTGTCCAAACCCTCAGAACCATCATCTCAACCCCCAACGGATCTTCGGATTGCTATGCTCTTCATCGGCGGATTAGATGACCACGAAGCGTTGAGCTATGCTCATAGAATTGCAGGGACACCAGGCGTTACCTTAACTGTGGTGCGATTTCTTCAGAATAAGATGGATGTGGAACAAAATGCTAATGCTGAATGTCAAGAAGAAGAAGGTAGCTGTTTGACAACTACCAAGGAAAGCGAGGCTGAGAAGGAGTTGGATGATGATTACATCAACGAGTTCAGATTCAAGTTGATGTTCGATGACTCCATAACGTATCTAGAGAAATATTTGAACAATGGCGGTGTGGAATTGGTGAAAGACATTAAAACAAAGTACAACGATTTCAATCTTTATGTAGTTGGACGTGGCGTGGAAGCGAAGTCACCATTGATAATGGGAATATCAGAATTGATCGACAATCCAGAACTGGGACCAATCGGAGACGTATTGTTATCATCTGCGATTAAGGCACATGCATCATCAGTTCTGGTGGTGCAACAACCTACTTGTGATGGTTTCAGAATTAAAGGCAACTTCAGACAAAAGAAATGGGCATCGCCAGTTTTAAATCCGACTATGATTTACGAAGCCTTTGAAAATGGTAAAAGGAGGGGATTATTTTAGTTAGAATTATCAAAAATTATCACATGAAATCTGTAAATTTTGTTTTTAAACAAGTGTACGAAAATTTACTTGTTTATAATCATATTGTAAAATTTTGTTTCAGTAAATAATAAATATTAAGAAAACACCTCTGTAATTTTTTTTCTTTGAAAAACGTAAAATCTCGGAGAAAAACATAAAACCATACACATGTAGATAAAGTAAGTATAAACGATCGTACATGGGTCGACTCATAAATCCCTAACAGGTAACAACTAGGGAAGGGGTAAAAAATGTTGTTTAAAAATAATTAACAATCTCCTTTGAGTATCACTTAATAACTATACACCATTCTTTTACTAAATTTACTTATCTCAAATATAAATAAGTGGTCTCGAATTCTACTAGCGGTAAAAACTTTTAAAAAATAAATGATTTAGATAGGTGAATAGATAGATACTATTTAAAAAAAAAAAATGAAAAGATCTGGTAAGACCCAGTTTAACTAACACCATATATATAGAACATAATTTAATTTGTTGATAAATCGTAACTAATATTGACTATCACACAACTAAAAGATGATGAAAATTAAAAAGAGAAGAAAAAATCCCAACAAAATTTTCACAAAAATCCTAAATAAAACATAGTAATTAACAGGCTAACAGCAAGAAATTAAACAAAAACAATAACAAAGATTGAGTAAGTACGGACAACCATACAATTGATGGGAATTTTTCAAGTTTGAAACAACCAAATTATAAAACCGTCTAGGGCCCCTAGGCTATCATCAATATATCTTCTTGCATTAATTCTCTGCAAATTTCTTAATTTGTTCTCCGATCAAGCTTCTTCTTGATTTCGAAAAATGGCCGAGAAATATAATCGAACGGATGCAGACACTTTACAATTCGGACGTTACAATATATCGAATGCGTCCGGATACGAAATCAAAGCATGTTTTATGCAGAATATAACCGGTGGAGATTCAGCATGGCAAATTCATAATCCTCTGGTGAACTATCTGCCTGGCCTTGCCATGCAAATCGGTCTCATGATATTCATCTCTCGCATTCTCATGTTCATCCTCAAACCTCTTCATCAGCATCGTTTTATCGCTGAAGTTATTGTAAGTACTCCAAGTTCCGTACATGTTTTTTTTTTTTTTTTTTAAATTTTAATATTGTTTGACTGAATAAACGATCTTTATTCATAAAATTCTTCATGTGTACGTGTATGTATACAGGCTGGTATTCTCATCGGCCCATCGTGCCTCTCAAAATTAAGTTGGGTAGGTCAAATTTTCACTTTCGAAAGCAACATGTTACTAGAGACATTTGCCAGTTTCGGGCTCACTTACTACATGTTCTTGGTCGGACTAGAGATGGACTTATCGGTGGTAAGAAACATGAGCAAGAAAACACGTACCATGGTCATCGGATCAATTTTGATTCCGATGGGGATTGGTGCAGCCTTATATTTCATGCCAATGCGTGTAAATAAAGATCGATCATCGCTTCCTTTAGGTGCAATATTTTGGGCCATAAGCATATCAATCACCAGCTTTCCAGACTTGGCCAGAATTCTCTCAGACGTCAAGCTCCTCCACACTGATATCGGTCGAATGGCATTAACTACATCAATCTTCAGTGATATCATATCTTGGGTACTTCTTGTTGCTGCAATTACCATTTTCGATCAGCATAAATTCCTCTCTGCGGCTGTGCCAACAGTTGTCTTTATACTAGTCTCCTGGTTTTTGATACGTCCGGGGATCGGTTCGATGATTAAAACTACAAAGAAGAAAGGAGGGAAATTCAGCGATATCCATATAAATTCCATTTTAACTGGAGTGGCAGCTTGTGGATTCATCACAGACGCTAGTGGTTCGCATTCGATGATTGGTGGTTTCATGCTTGGACTTATAATACCAAATGGAGAGCTTGCTATGATGATAATGGAAAGCATTGGTGAATTTGTTAGTGGAATCATGTTGCCTGTTTTCATTATGGTTAATGGAATCAGAACCAACCTTTCTGAAATTCCATATTATGCACATTGGGGATCTGTGGCTATCATCACAGTTGGTGCTACCTCTGCAAAGATCTTGAGTACTCTGCTTGTTTCTATTTACATTGGCATAACTCCTCGAGAAGGTTTGGCTCTTGGAGGTCTAATGAACACCAAAGGTGTTTTGGCACTCATTGTTCTCAACGAAGGCCGGTCCTTGAAGGTTCGTTTAATTAATAAATTATTTATTTTCATGTTAGTAACATCAGCCTTAAAAGCTTAAACAGATAGGTAATGTCCCAACAATAATATTTAAGCTTTTAAACACAACCCTTCACGTGCCAGACCGATAGGCTTGGCAAGTGGGACTCTGATACCATGTTAGCTAGTAACCATAGAAAAGGGGCCCAACAATAATATTTAAGCTTTCTAACATTTCACAATATTCGTGTTTAAGATTTCACATCAATTAATTAATATTCTCATAAAATTTGTATTATGTTTGGCAGCTTATAGACAACGTGACCATGACTGTGATGATGGTTGCAATCTTGTTCATGACGGCTATGGTTGGACCCATATTCTTCTTAGCAAACAAAAATGCAAAGAAATCCAAGCAATACAAGCAAAGGACGATCATGAGAAGCAATCAAAACACACAACTTCGAATTTTGGCTTGCATTCATTCGGTTCGCAACCTCTCTGGAATCATAAGTATCCTTGAAGTCTCCAATGCCACCAGGAAATCCCCAATGTGTGTCTTTGTCACCCACCTTGTCGAACTACTCGGACGTGCCTCCGCTATGCTTATCGTGCACGAAACAGGAGGAAAGAGTAATGCCGGAAATAAGCCACCTAGCCGTGAGAAGGCAGAGTCCGACCAAATCATCGGTTCCTTCGAAAGCTTTGAGGCCAGAAACGATGCAGTCTCTATGTATCCACTCACGGTGGTTTCGCCTTACACTACAATGCACGAAGACATCATCAGCATTGCGGAGGACAAGCGTGTGGCCATGATTTTGATCCCATTCCACAAACAAATGACTGCTGGTGGTGGCTTGCAAGGAGAGAACCACTCTCTTAGAGAAGTGAACCAAAACTTGTTACTCAAGGCACCATGTTCGGTAGGCATACTCATCGATCGTGGACTCGGATCATTCTTGAACTCGACTCCATCCTCTAATATTAATAATGGAAGACCAGAGCTGCGATTCGCAATGCTATTCATAGGTGGGTCTGACGACCGCGAAGCTTTAACTTACGCATATCGAATGGCAGGAACACCGGGAATCAGCTTGGCAGTGGTTCGATTTCTTCCAGGAAAAGATGCCCAACTAAATCTGATGCCTGAAGATGAAGACAATGAAGATGGGATCTTAAAAGCTATCACAGACAGCGAAAATGATAAAGAACTTGACGATGAGTTCATCAACGAGTTCAGGTTCAAAGCAATGAACGACCAATCGGTGTTATATCATGAGAAGATATTGAACAATGGTGAGGAATTAGTGGAATCGATTAGAACAAAATACAGTGACTTTGATCTTTATTTAGTGGGACGTGGTCTTGGAGTGAAAACGCCATTGACAATGGGATTGTTGGAGTGGAGTGAGAATCCAGAGCTTGGTGCCATTGGAGAGACATTGGTGTCATCTGAATTCACAGCACATGCGTCGGTTCTGGTGGTGCAACAACCTCCTAGTGATGGTTATAGAAGTAACTCACACAGAGGAAAATTCGGACAGAAGAAATGGACTTCACCGATTCTAAATCCTGACTTCGAAAATTTTGAAAATCGTAAAAAGAATAATTATATTGATTGATTGATCAATATTGATTTGATGAGAGAGTGACGAGGATATGTAATTGACAGTTTTTTTAAAAAAAAAATTCGAAATAACATGTTATAATGTTATATGCGGGGTGTCAACAATTCACCATTTCTTACAAATACATAAATTTCTAAATAAAATTTGTTAACTCACACCAGCTTATTGACACCTTAATTGTTCTCAACAGCAATTGATCATTTTATGAAGGTGCATGATTGTTTTTATAGTATAAAGTTATTATACAACCCAAAAAATTAACCTAAAATTCAACCCAAAGGTAAATGAGTTGTTATCACCACACAAATCACGGGTTGACGTAGTGATGCAGCGGAAGATTCACGAAAGAACAATTGAAAAAAAAAAAGGATAAACGATTCGGATCCGTTGATTCGCGCACGAATACCGGAAGCGAATCCTACTATTAATCTGTTGATCCGCACAGGGACACCAGAATAATAGGCTTCAAATTCGTTGATCCACTCAGGATATCGAAATTGGATAAAAAAAGATGCTCTCTCTACAATTTTATTAATCTTCAAAAACCTAAAATCACTGTTAGGTTACATCATCTTTAAATAGGAAAATAAAAACCTAAAAGAAACCTAAAATAACTAGTAAGGAAATAAGATTATCAATTTCCCTATAAATGAGATAATTTAGATAATAATAGAAATTAAAAATACTAGAATCCTAAAGCATTAAAAACCTATCTAATAAGGAAATAAGATTTGATTTAATAAAATCAAATCATAAAATATTTAACTACCTAATTAAATATACCATAAAAAGAAACATAATAATCGATTTTAATTACAAGAATATTTTTAAAATAAAAAGTCTTCAATAAAATCTTCAATAATATCATACCAAACTGATGTAGCGGAATATTCAACACAAAACAACAATCGATAAAAGAAAGGGTAACCGATTCGAATCCGTTGATTCACGCACGAATACCGGAAGCGAACCCTACTATTATTTTATTAATCCGCGCATAAATACCAGAATAATAAGCTTCAAATTCGTTGACCTTCTTAAAGGTACCGAAAATAGATAAAAAGAAATGCTCTCTCTACAATTTTATTAATCTTCAAAAAACTAAAATCACTGTTAAGGTACATCGTCTTTAAATAGGAAAATAAAAACCTAAAAGAAACCTAAAATAACTAGTAAGGAAATAAAATTATCAATTTCCCTATAAATGAGATAATTCAGATAATAATGGAAATTAAAAATACTAGAATCCTAAAACATTAAAAACCTATCTAATAAGGAAATAAACCTTATTAAGATTTGATTTAATAAAATCAAATCATAAAATATTTAACTACCTAATTAAATATACCATAAAAAGAAACATAATAATTGATTTTAATTACAAGAATATTTTTAAAATAAAAAGTCTTCAATAATATCTTCTGCATCACATAGTGAATGACATAGAAAGGACAAATCACTTACCCTATCATTTGAATTGGTTTTTTAACTAAATTTTTGAATTGACTAGCACTAATGATAGTTAATCGATCATCATTCAATTTGTAGTTTATATTTGTTGAATTATTTTTTTAATCCAATAGTTAGATACAACCTTTCTTCTTTTCATCATTTTCAAACGATGGAGAGATTTTATTTTACTAATAAGAGGATACTCTCACCTTTTATAAACTTATAATAAAAGTATAAAACAGAAAATAAAAAAAGTAAGCCTTGTAGCCAAGAATAAAATAAAAATGAAATAGATCTTGAACACTTACAAAAAAAAAAAAATGAAATAAAAATAAAAATAAAATTAAAAAATTGACACCGAATAGGTTAGGAGTCTCCCAAAACCTGCCGAGATAAAATAATATATGAACAGCCTTGATTTCTACTATCATAAAACGGAGATATCTACGCCCACAAATACCAAGGAGAAAACTATCCAAGCATGACGATATTGTGCATGACGATATTGTGCATGACAAGACTTTAACCCACAATCACAAGTGTAGAAGAGAAGGTACACATTAGGTGAGCTCTAGGGATGGCAATGGGGCGGGTTCGGGGCGGGGCAACCTTCCCCGCACCCAACCCCATTTATTTTTTGAAAACCCATCCCTTCATAAAACCCCACCATAGATGGAGCGGGTTGGGGCGGAGCAGGTTGGGGCGGGGTGGGGTACAATGGGGAGTGCTTTCCCAGTCCCCACCCATTTACCCCATTTATATTTTTTTTATTATTTAAATAATAAATATATAATCATTGAATATGATATAATATATAAAGTAGTAAATAATTCTAAAAAACTATTAAAAAAAATCTTATAAACATAATTCTTATAAGTAAATTCAATCATTTTCAAACATAAACTTAAAGTATGAAGTCAAAATGTTTGAAAAATCGTAACGTTAATCATCTAATAGTTGCATTTATTTCTGTAGTTCTATCTTCTTTAGTTTGTTTCCACCCCATGTTGTTCTTGTATATTTATACAATTTTCTATTGATAACACCAGTATTGGGTGTTCACTTTCTAGTGCATTTGTAGACATATTTGTGCCTACATGAAGTAGTGATAAACGAATTAAATTTAATTCAAGAGTTGAGAATTATTAAAGTGATAAACTTGAAAAAAAAAAAAAAAAAAAACCTTTGTTATTAAACTTTTAATTTTAAAAGTTATTTGAGAAAGAAACTTACCGTATGTCCTCTTGTGTTTGAGGTTGAATCTTGAATGATGAACTTCGAGTTGTTTGTGGATTAGAGACTTAGAATTGAAGTTAGCGGCTATGGTTTTTTTTAATAGTATTTTGTTTTGTCACTTTATATTAAGTAACGGTGAAGAGTGAAGAGATGTAAAATTAGGGTTAATGTATATATATATATATATATATTTCTTTTTCTTTTTTTAGATATATTTATTTTCTTTGAAACTACGTAGTTTAACTAATTATTATTTTAAGTGAGGCAGGGTGGGGTGAGGAGTATAAAACCTATCCCCGCCCTATACCTATTGTGAGTTAGACTATCTATCTTCATCCCCGTCTCATTCCAATCAAATTGAAACTCATTCTCACTCTAAAAGTGGGGGGCCCACGGGGCCCCATCCCCGCAGGGAATTTTGCCATCCCTAATGAGCTCATGTATTTTTAAATTTAATTAAATGTTAAAATTTAAGTTAATATCCTAAAATTCAGCTGTATGGTAAAATTTGTATATTTAATGGTTTAAGATTTTTTATTTTTTTTTTCCCTATTAAATGAAACGGGTGAGCTCGGGACAAAATCGAAAACCAGTTCTGAGCACGAGTCGGATATAGGGAACCTAGTCCCAACTGGCTTTCGGGTATGGATCATGCTGATCCTGCCCTGATTTGATAAATTGCCATCCCAACAACTGTAAGTTAATTAGTGTGAATTTCCCAATTAATAACGAATATAAACTTGGATTAGAACATCTAGATCATGTAAGCTGTAACTGACAACTCACAAATATCCGCAACAGTAAGTTGTACAGTACATTATACATGGTAGTTGAGCTCAGTACATACAAAATTTAGCTTTATAGATATGCAACGCCGCAACAGTAACCAGTATCGACAATATTGTTATTGTTTTTTGTCGAAAAAAAAAAAGGAGAGTATTATTATTATTGTTACAGAAGTTAAAACCCCCAAAAAATAAAATAAATAAAAAAATAATAAAAAAATAAAAAAATCTCAAAACCGTCTGTCTATAGAAGATAGTAATTAACAACATAACAGCAACCAGAAGAGCAGCAAATGGCAGCCATACAAGCTTTAACAACCTCGATTGGTTCATCAACTTTTCTTCCTCCTATTATATTTTCCATTCTTTTATTCCTCTTCTTGCAAATTCTTTTTGCTCCCTCTCCCTTCAACAATTCACGAGCAATCATTAAGTGTATAAATATATATAATATATATTTTAGAAATGACTCATGTGTTAGATTTTAGAAATGGGAGTTTTGAGTTTGGAGGAAAATTCATGGTACAAAATCAATCCGGATACGAAATCTCTGTATGTTATATCACTGATAAGAAATCTGGTGACACCCCATGGCAGAATCAAAACTCCTTGTCAAGCACTCTCCCTTCCCTTGGCTTGCAATTGGGTCTCATGATTCTCTGCACTCATCTCCTCATCTTCCTCCTCAAACCGCTTCATCAGCCGCGTTTCACAGGCCAAATCCTTGTAAGTAGTACCTGTTAAAGGGCTTAAATACCATTGTATGTCGGCTCATTTAAGCTTTTGAGTCTGTTGATTAATTATTAACATAGTATCAAAGCGCTAGTTAAATACTATTGTTTAGTCATTTCCCGACTTTTTAAATTTTTGAGTGTATTGGGTATTAACGATACTAGCCTTCCTTCTTATTTACATTTCATGCTAATAGATTGCAAGTTGTCTACTGTGATTGCGATCATATGCCTTAATGTATATGTGTGTGTTGAATATATATATATATATAGGCTGGAATTCTGCTTGGTCCGTCGTGCTTGGGGAGGTCTAGTTTGTCAGTTGAAGTGTTCACTTTCGACAGCAACATGTTACTAGAGACATTCGCGAATCTGGGGATAACTTACTACATGTTCTTGGTGGGATTGGAGATGGATTTATTGACTGTAAAGTACCTAAGCAAGAAGTCATTTAGCATTGCAATTGCTGGAATTGTGCTTCCAATAGCTGCATCAGCAGCCTTGTATCAATTGCCAAAATATGTTTGGTATATAAATGATTCAGAGAAGCCACTTGCTTGGGGCTTCTTGTTCTGGTCTATACCATTATCGGTCTCAAGCTTCCAAGACTTGGCGAGAATACTAGCAGACGTCAAGCTCCTCCA
This sequence comes from Acer campestre, assembly GCA_954870605.1. Lineage (NCBI taxonomy): Eukaryota > Viridiplantae > Streptophyta > Magnoliopsida > Sapindales > Sapindaceae > Acer > Acer campestre. The sequence goes on along the minus strand of OX940800.1, from coordinate 54,082,619 downwards.
CACCGATATTGGTAGAACAGCGTTATCTGTAGCCATCATCAGCGATATTTTCGTCTGGATTCTTCTTGTTTTCGCAGTAACAATTGTCGATAAGACTGATGCAATGCACATGACGGTACTACCCACGATTGCCTTTTTATTGATCTGCTGGTTTTTTTTACGTCCAAGCATCGCTTGGATGATAAGGAAGACAGTAAAGGAAGGAGGAGATTTCAGTGCAATGCATATAAATTTCATTCTAACTGGAGTGGCTGTATGTGGAATGATTACAGACGCTTGTGGGGCGCATTCAATGGTTGGCGCTTTCATGCTTGGATTGATCATTCCGAATGGAGAACTTGCCATGAAAATCATGGAAAAAATCGAAGAGTTTGTGACTGGAATCATGCTACCAGCCTTCTTCATGGTTGCTGGACTTAGAACCAACTTGTATGTTTTATTTAGAGGCGCTTCACTTACAGGCGTTAGATATAGCGTGGAAATGTTGGCTTTGATCACAATTGGAGCAGCCTCCACCAAGATCTTGAGTACTTTACTTGTCTCTTTATGTTTTGGCATGTCAACATACGATGGTTTGGCTCTTGGAAATCTTTTGAACACCAAAGGTGTTCTAGCTATCATCGTCCTCAACGAAAGCCGTAGCTTGAAGGTACTAATTTGTATGTTCAAAATTTTGGTTTTGCAAATGAATATCATTCATTCATTAATTAACATATGGGGTTGTGGTTTAATTTGCACAGTTGTTGGACAACACAACAACGTCAATAATGATGTTTGCGATTGTGTTCATGACTGCTTTGGTTGGACCAATCTTTTCAATAGCACACAAAACTACTCGGCGTGTTAGGAAATACAATCAAAGGACTATTCAGAGAAGTAATCAAAATTCGGAGCTTCGAATCCTCACTTGCATTCACTCTGTCCGAAACGTCTCCGGTATCATTAACATTCTAGAAGTTTCCAATGCCAGCAAAAAATCCCCGGTCACTGTGTTCGCGGTCCATCTTGTTGAGCTCACTGGTGCTGCCTCGACTATGCTAATCGTTCATGACTCGTATAAAACTAATGGCAATTTCAACCACCACAGCCGCGAAAGGGCAGAGTCGGACCAAATCATAAATGCTTTTATAAAATACGAGTCCAGAAACGAAGCAGTCTCGGTTCATCCACTCACGGCTGTGTCTCCGTACAACACCATGCACGAGGACATCTGCAACCTCGCAGAGGATAAGTACATTGCCATGATATTGGTTCCGTTCCACAAGGAAGCCACCGCTGATGGTAGATTACAAGGCGAAAATCGATCAATCAAGGAAGTTAACCAAAAGCTGTTGGACACGGCACAATGTTCGGTTGGCATACTCATCGATCGTGGACTAGGCTCGTCCTCATCAGACTCAACATTTCAACTAAATTCATCAGAACTCCGCACAGGACTCAACTTGGCTGTGATCTTCATTGGTGGGCCTGACGACCAGGAGGCGTTGAGCTACGGATGGAAAATGGCGGGGACACAAGGCATCTCCTTAACTGTGGTACGTTTTCTTCTGAGTACTAACGATGCAGCATCGGTAGATCTTGTGAACGATGAAGACGGGGATTTGGATAACGATTCTGGGAAGGAGTTTGATGATGAGTTTATCAATGAATTCAGGTTCAAAACAATGTGTCATCAGTCGATAAAGTATCAGGAGAAACTAGTGGACACTGGGGTTGAATTGGTGGAAATTATGAGAACAACGTATAGTGATTTTGATTTCTATGTAGTTGGACGTGGCCGCGGAGTGAAGTCATCACCGTTGGCGATGGATGCAGAGTTGTGTGACAATCCAGAATTGGGACCAATTGGAGACTTGTTGGTATCGTCTGATTGCACCGCACATGCATCAGTTTTGGTAATGCAATCTGTTGCTGAAGGTTTAAGGAGTGTGTCGTTCCGTCACGAGGCCAAATTCGGACAAAAGAATTGGGCTTCTCCGATTCTAAATCCTCACTACAAAGCCTCCGTAAATAAGCAAAATTAAGGAAATTGTTTACCAACGGAATTTATCCAGACGCTTACTAATGAGAAATAAAAATGAAAGTTAATCAAATAGAACTTAATTACTGATACTTAATTAGCTCTCAAAAAAGTTGTCAGTTTTTTTATTGTCTATTTACATTATTCTTTTGAGTTCATAGATAATTGATTGTATAATTTTGAAAACTGATTTTTATATATTATTACTAAGCTCAATTATTTCAGATGAAGTGATGAACAACGAAAGTTAAAAAAGGTAAATTGTCGCTGCCCAGGATCGAACTGGGGACCTTTAGTGTGTAAAACTAACGTGAGAACCACTACACTACAGCAACTTCCTGTAACTTTATTATAATATTCATATATGGACAGTAAAACTAAATTGGTTTTTCAAATCCAAACAATGAATACGCTAACAAAGGCGTAGCTCAGTTGGTAAATAGACGAGTTTAAGACTTTGACAAATAACTCCCAAGTTAGCGGCTCAAATTCTACCAATGACAGAAGCTTAAAAAAAAAAAAAAAAATACCTGGTCCGAATAAATAGATATTGTCACAAAATAAAAAAAAATCCAAACAATGAATACAAAGGAAACTTAATTACTTGTTTGTGATTCATATATTTACTAAAATCAGTTCAAAATTAGATTATTTGGGTCACACGTACAAATTAAAAATTAAGTTCCTACTAAAAAGGGACTTGATCCTCCCTCTCTCACCCTAGAAATCAAGTTCCTTTTTTTTTTTATTCTCTTTTCCATAGAACTTATTTATCTTTTATTTTATTCCCGATCAATAAACACTTCCTAAAAATAAATCGCACGTTGGAGTTGGTGGGCTAGATTTCTTTATGGAAGTAATTGATTGAAGAGTCACGTTAATATGTGCCCTCAAGCGACATGTTAAGGATCCAAAATTTAATTAAACAATTCATATCTATTTTTAACCTTTTGTGTTTTGAAAGAATAAATACAACTTAAAGTACACGTTTTAATATTTTCCATGATTCATAGCACAAGAATTGAACAAGTAGAGAGCACAGTTACACGAGGCATGTGCATCATTTCTACTCATTCATATGTGTATACTTCAAGGTGATTAGCTCATGAAAGTTCTGAAAATTACAGTTGTTTAATGTAAAAATGTGCTTCAGATGCTCTTTTCAAGGGACACACTTCTCTTAGTCTCCTTTTCTTTCTCTCTCTAAAATCCCCTCTTTTATCAGTTTATAATTGGGGTTTATATAGTTTCCTTTGTGACAGGTGTTTATGGATATTTTATTGCCTCATCACTTCGTCATTAATGATCGAGGCGGTTCACTCCCAGCGCCCTCCGAAACCGTAATCGGTGGGCTATGTCCCTCAGTAGAAGCCGTCGAAAATAAAGGTATCCGACAATAATTCGGTGTCTACAGTGACTCTCCGAGAGATGGTATCCGATAGTGTTTCGGAAGTTCAAATCCGTAACCAACAACTGCCCCTCAGGGATGTAATCAGAGCGAAGGGCGCCTCTGCGCGGAGCTAACGGTTGCAGGTCTGAACGATGGGCCCTATGCTTGGCCCGCAACATTTCCAGGTCCGGCCCATCCCATTCCCCAATTACGGGTCTCCACGTGTCGCTCAGCGAGAGCGATGTTTGGGCGGCGGTCACCTCGGTAAGGTAACCGCTGCGTCATTTCAAATTCGCCTAAGGGCGGGCTCTGCGTCTATAAAAAGGGGACTATTCGCCCGAAAGGATCATTTGCTGATTCTCAAAACTTCAGAGCTTCTTCGGAGTCAACACTTGTGGTAAGCTTCGCTTTCCTTGAGATCCCTCAAACTGTGTCGTTGCGTGTCCCGGTAGGTAGCAATGGTTAGGAAAGTGAGCGCAATTAGTGCAGGGGACTCCGTAAGCTCGTTGGGTTCCTCGGATAGTTCGTCAGAAGGTGAGAGCACTAGGAGTGTGTTTGCCGCGAGGGATGACCCGGTGGACAATGAACCGAAAGTAAGCAAACCGGGACCGGGAGTCGGGGGAGGAGATGGACTTCCGATTGACCCCGAATCACTACTCCCGGGCAGGGAAGGGTATGAGGCCGGATACAACTCCAAGGAGTACTTCCGGCACAGCATGGACCATTCACGGTTCGCTGCCAACCAAATCGGAGTGAACAGGATGACGGCAGTTAGGATTAGCCAAATTGCTGCGGAATTCTCTATCCCCGATTCAGTGGGTATGAGGATGCCCGCGACGGGGGAGCTGGTTAGCAATCCGTTTGGCGTGTCGGTGGCATTCCACCCCGCCTTCCTGGAGATAGGGGCTAGGCTACGCCTTCATCCGTACATCCGGAGAATTCTTCGGGAGTTTTCAGTCGCCCCTGCCCAGCTAAACCCCAACGCTTGGAGGGTTATAATCGGCATGTTTACCCTGTGGCGTGGGCTAGGATTTCCCGAGCCGACACTCCGTGAGATTGGACACTGCTATAGTTTTCGTCCCCACCAATCGGGGGGCGACGGTTGGTGGGCCCTTGCTTCATATGACAAGCAAGGGGGCGAACCTCTGATAACCGGGCTACCGACTTCCAACAAAGAGTGGAAGAAGAGTTTGTTCGTTGCCGCTGGAGATTGGGGCAAAGACTTGCGGCTCGGTGGTCGCCGGCAGAGTGTTCGTTCAGTGTTCAATCTCCCAGGTGTCTGGGAACCCCTTATATTCTCACACATTATCTTGTTGCCCTATTATCTTAGTTTTATTATCTGATTGATGGGATTTCTCGCAGATTCGTGGGAGCGCGTCTCTTGGGAGGAGCTTCGGAAGGTAGAGCAGAAGCATATTCAAAAAGCGTGGTCCGTGCCTGCTTCAGAGAGGAGTATCGATACGTTGCTGAAGGACAGCAATCTCTACGAGATCGATTTCATTCCCAACCTCTCGGAGGATCGTAGGAGGATTTCCGAGACGAACTTAGAGAAGAAAAGTAAGCGAGGCAGTAAGCCTTGAAATAATCCCGCTGTATTGTGCATTCCATAACCTCTTTCCTTTTGTGGTTCAGGGAAGCTGACTGCACTCGGGAAGAAGAGGATGGAAGGCAGGGGAAAAAGTGCAGACAACAGCGGAAAGAAGAAGAGGAAGATCGCTCAGGGGTTGTCCCTCTTCAAGCCCTCCACCGGTGTCCGAGGGAAATCTCCGATGGACGGAGGTGGTCACGATATCCGAGAGAGCACCCACCGCCCCGACAGCTATCCCGGTGGATAAGCCAGCGGTGATCATCCTCGGAGATAAGACAATCGAAGGGGTAGTGAAGGAGAAACCACTGGATGCCATTACCTCTGTCGGGTCGGAGGACACGGAGGGAGGCGTCCCGTTCTACTACGCGAACCCCCCCGCGATAGGCTATGACCCATCTCAGGGCCCTATCACCCCTGAGAATGGCGTCGAGTTCCTTTGCTCTTATAGGAAAAACATGTTGATGAGCAGGGAATCTTGTCTATTCGGGAAGATGTCTACTGTTGACAGGGTTCGGCAATCGACGGGCACCCTGTGGCAGGTATGTCCCGTTATTCTCGCATCGTGTTAGTTATTTTATTTACAAGTTCATCATATCGGTGTTAATTTGTCTCGGATGTCAGGCTATGGGAGCTCTCCTGGACAAGGAGAAGAAATATGAGAGCATAAAGGAGGTGAACGTCAGACTCCATGAGAAGGCAAAAAACGACAACGCCCTGATAGGCTCTCTGAGGGAGAGGTACACCAAGGCTTCCTCTTCTTATAGGAAGTCGAAGGCGGTAAGCAGAAGGAAGAATGAGAAGGTACTTGAATACCGCCGACGTCTTCTGAGGGCGAACGAGACCATATCCGCCATGAAGAGGGACCTCAGGGAGAATGCCATCGACAGGTTCCTGGCCTCCGAAGAAGGCTTCGAGAGGGATAGGGATATCTTTGATCAGGCTGTCTCCGACCTCAGGGCCATGCTCGGGAGTGTGTATCCGGAGTCTGACTTCTCTCAATTCGATGCGGAGGTCTCCAAGGCCCAAAAGGAGAGGGTACGTCCCGAATCTGATCCGGTAGAGGACCTGTCTCAGAGCTTCAACGAAGTTGAGATATCGGAGGGTGAGCCTTCGGAGATCTCATCAGATGATGAGCGGTTCGCAGAACTATCGGGAGAAGATGGGGACTCCGCAAAGAAGTGATGGGCCTCCCATAGCTTGTCAAGCAAAAATGAAATCTTTTTCTTTTGTAATTTTTCCTTACCATCCGGGGGAATGTCCCGGGGGTATTTTACAATTTCATGAACGGTGTTTTATTTTTGTTTGTAACAAAGCACTCTGAATGTTTTCTTTGCAATGATTAATATACAAGTAATTTGTTTCGAATGATTTTTCTTTGTTTATGTGTACGTATACTGTATTTCCGGGGGGCTCAATGTTCCACCCCCCCCCGTTATCCACTTGTTAACTTTTACTTAATCTGCCGTATTTAAGTTTAGTTATCATTTCGGGGGAAATTACCTTCCGGAGAGAAAGCCTTGGAGTTTAGTTGCTCCATGTGAGGAGACTTCCTGTCTCCCGGAGGAGTTTAGTTTGCTCCATATGAGGAGACTTCCTGTCTCACGGAGGAGTTTAGACAATATAAAGACGATACGAGGTTTGTACATTAGTAGGAAAAAAGGGATCCCCCTCGGTTACAGATTTATATTATGAATAAACAACATCACTCTGATTACTGGTAATATTTCTTAAGGTGGTCAGCATTCCATGGATTTCTGAGGGGAACTCCCTCCTCCGTTTTGAGTTTGTATGCCCCATTCATAGACGCCGAATCTATAATGTAGGGTCCCTCCCAATTATCTCCGAGGCATCCGGAGGAAGGTTTTCTTGTGCTCGGGATGACCTTCTTTAATACTACGTCACCGGGGGAAAATCTCCGAGCTCTGACCTTAGCATTGTAGTATTTAGTGATTTTGCTCTGGTGATAGGCTGTCCTAATTCGTGCTTGATCCCTCCTCTCCTCGATCTCTTCGATGCTCCCCCGTAGTTCCTCCTCGTTATCTCCGGGATTGTAACATGCTACTCTTTTCGTGGGTATCTGAAGCTCTGTAGGGATGACCGTTTCCGATCCGAAGGACAATGAATAAGGTGTCTCACCAGTGGCCGCGGTGGGGGTTGTTCGGATGGCCCATAGGACTTCTGGAAGCTTCTCCACCCAGCCACCCTTCTTTGCTTGCAGCTTCCTCTTCAGGAGGTTTTTGATGATTTTGTTCACGGCTTCCACCTGCCCGTTACACTGGGGGTGCGAAGGGGTTGAAAAGTTTAGCTTGATCTTGAAGTCCGAACATACCTCCCGGAAGTTTGAGTTATCGAACTGAGTGCCATGGTCAGCAATAATGGTATTCGGTACTCCGAATCTATAAATGACAGAGGTTTTGATGAAGTTGGTGGTGTTAGCTTCGGTGATATGCTTATGAGCCTCCGCCTCCACCCACTTAGTGAAGTAGTCGACAGCGACGACCACATATCTTTTGTCTGATGTACCTCTCGGTAGTGGCCCTATTATGTCGACACCAATTTTGGAAAAAGGCCAGGGTGATGCCATCGGAGTGATCGTCTCCGCGTGTAGGTAGGGTACCAATGCTGTCCTTTGGCATCGGTCACACGCTTTAGAGAATTCTTTCGAGTCCTTGAAGAGGGTAGGCCAATAGTATCCTTGTCGAGCAATCCGGTGCTCTAAGTTCATACTGGCGGAGTGGCTGCCGCAAATACCCCCATGTACTTCCAGAAGGATGGAGGAGGTCTGAGGTGGGGCGACGCAACGGAGATACGGTAACGAATAACCTCTTCGGTAAAGAGCTCCATTGATAAGCAAATATCTAGGGGCTTGCCTCCTGATTTTGAGTGAAGCTGCTCTCTCGGTTGGTAATGTTCCGTCTTGCAAAACCGTCACTATCGGACTCATCCATGATTCAAACTCCGAGTTGTATTCGGGTATCAAGACATGGATAGATGATTCCTCGGTGACACTTTGTTGCGGAAGGGTGTATACCGTGATGGTTCCCAGTAACTTATCCTCGGTGGTTGATGCGAGTTTGGCGAGTGCATCCGCGTGAGCGTTATGATCTTTCGATATCCTGAGGATATTACATCGGAGAAATGTTGCAAGAAGTTTCTTCACCTCTTTTAAGTACTTGCTCATCTCGGAGTCTCTAGCTTGGTAATCCTCGTTGACCTGATTGACCACAAACTGTGAGTCGTTGTATACCACCGCGCACTCTGCCCCCATGTAACGAAGTATTTTTAAGCCGGTGGCTAATGCTTCGTACTCAGCTACATTATTGGTTGCTCTGAATCCGAATCGAAGTGCAACCTGCGTGACACATCCGTCAGGAGTCCTTATCACTATCCCTGCACCACTACCGTGCCGATTAGAGGAACCGTCTACATACATCTCCCAAAGGTTCGAAACTTCGACTGTTGCAGACATCACATCCGGATCAGAGAACTCTGCCAGGAAATCTACTATAATCTACCCCTTGACCGCAGGTCGTGGTCGGAAGTTGACCTCAAATTCGTTGAGTTCAATCACCCACTTGATAAGCCTCCCGGCAGATTCGGGTTTTTGGAGGACTTGTCGTAGTGGGTGGTTAGTCAGAACGGTAATAGGATGAGACTGGAAGTAGGGTCGAAGCTTCCGGGCTGAGACCATCAGACAGAGGGCCAACTTCTCAATTTTCGGGTATCGGGTTTCCGGGCTCGTCATTCCCTTGCTAACGTAGTAGACAGGTCTTTGGGATGATCCCTCTTGCCTAACCAGGGTTGAACTTACTGAGGACTCCGACACGGCTATATACAGGAAAAGTTCCTCCCCGTCTGTTGGTTTAGACAGCATCGGTGGTCTCTAAAGGTAAGTTTTCAATCCTTCCAGGGCCGATTGGCACTCCTTGGTCCAGCTGAAGTCCCCCTTAGTTTTCAGAGCTTTAAAGAAGGGGAGGCATCTATCTGTGAGCTTAGATATGAAACGGGAGAGGTACACAATCATGCCATTGAGCTTTTGAATATCTTCGGGCTTCCTGGGTGGTCTAACACTTATCACAGCTTGGATTTTATCTGGATTGGCTTGGATTCCCCTCTGCTGAACCATGAATCCAAGGAACTTTCCTGAAGCTACCCCGAAGGCACACTTTACCGGGTTCAGACGCATGCGGTACTGCCTAAGTATGGTAAATGTTTCTCGGAGGTCTTGAGCATGTTGGTCCGGTGTGATGGATTTGGTGAGCATATCGTCGACGTATACTTCCATGGTCTTTCCAAGATGATCTGCAAACATCCGGTTGACCAGTCTCTGATATGTTGCCCCAGCATTCTTCAATCCGAAGGGCATCACTCGGTAACAGTAGACTCCCCGGTCGGTAATGAACGCTGTCTTGGGTTCATCCTCTGTACTCATGCGGATCTGATTGTACCCGGAATATGCATCCATGAAGCTAAGAATGGCGTGTCCAGATGTTGAGTCCACCAGCTGGTCTATTCTCGGGAGGGGGAAGCTGTCCTTAGGGCAGACTCTATTAAGGTCCGTGAAATCAACTCACATCCTCCACCTTCCGTCTTTCTTTTTCACCAAGACAACATTCGAGAGCCATTCATTATAGTCTATGTCACGGATGAAACCTCCTTTAACCAACTTATCTATCTCAGTGGCTATTGCTTGGTACCTTTCGGTATTAAAAGACCTTCGCTTTTGGGAGACTGGTTTGAAGGTGGGGTTCACCGCTAAAGAGTGGGATATGACTGTCGGGTCGATTCCGGGCATGTCAGAGTGGGACCATGCAAATATATCGGAGTTTCAGGAGCTTTATTAGTTCATCCCGGATGCCCTCAGGTAGATCGAAGCCTATCAGAACTGTTTTCTCGGGATCTTCTAGGCGGAGGATCACTCTGGTTAAGGTTTCGATGGGGTTCCCCGTCGGTGCCGAGCTGATCTCTCGGGGGTCCAAACTGGTGAAGGTGATCTCATCCCCCGGTAGTGTTTCAGAATCGTTCTCTTCTTCCTTGCTAAAGTTAGTTCCATCTTTCGGTCTCCTCGATCGAGGAACACAGCTCGGCTTGGGTGAGTTCGTTGCACTATTGGATATTGTTAATACGGGATTGGAGCCAATCTGGATGCATCTTTTGTACTCTTCCTGATTAGCACAAGATTCTCCGGGACCGTTGTCGGTAGGGAATTTCATTTTCAGCGAGTACACACTGGTTACTGCTCTCAGGGCGTATAACGTCGGTCGTCCGATTAGGAGGTTGAATGGGAAAGGTATGTCGACCACTTGGAAGCTGACCCAGACGGTTCGTATACATAGTCTTGTCCCAAATCGGACTGGTAGCTCAATCTGCCCGATTGGTCTCGTTCGATGCCCTCCGATCCCTCTGATACAGTACTGGGAGGCTTGAAGTTGCTGCTGTGTATAACCCAATTTTTGCAACGGATCCTAGTGAATTATGTCTAATGAGCTTCTGTGATCCACTAATGCTCTTTTTACTGTCCTGTTCCCGATCTTGACTGATATGACCAGTGCATCACAGTGGGGATAGCGAACTCCTTCCGAATCATCGGGAGAGAACGAGATGGGCCCCCATATACCGAGAGGGTCCTCCGGGGTCGATGTGAGGCATACGGGAACCGTGGTTCCTTCCCCAAGGGATGTGGGAAGGTCTCCGGAGAGTGACTCCAAAAAATGAAGTTGATTGGTTCGTCGTCATCCGAGTTATGGTCGAGGTAGGACCTTCCTCTTGGGGGAACTTTCTTGCCGAAAGTTGTTGCAACAACGTCTCCCTACTTCAGACAGTCTCGTAACTTCCCACTCCGGACCAGTTCCTCTACCTGATCCCGGAGAGAAATGCAATCCCTCGTTTCGTGACCGTGATCATGATGGAACTTACAATTTAGCTTTCTGCTCCGTTTATCTGGCGGTGCCCTCATTTGTTCAGGCGTGCGGAGTAGGCCGCTTCTGCCGGCGATCTCGAATATTTTATCCATTGGATACCTCAGGGGGGTGTATTTCTCGAACCTCCCCCTTAGCGGAGGTGGTGTGGGAGCGTCGTGACTTCCAGTATTGACTGACTTAAAGGCCTGATGCTCTCTTTCCCTGTCTGAATACGGCTTTGCCCATCTTCTTGATTGCCCGGATGGCTTTACGGATCCCGAGGCCAAATCTTCGAACTTTGTTTGGGTGATATCTTCCACTGTGGAGTATTTATCGGCTCTTTCCATGAGCTCCCGATATGTCGATAGACCCCGCTTGGAGAGGGACCAACTCAGCCTTCCCTGAAGCATACCCTGTGAGAATGCCATCACAGCTCCCACCTCATTAAAACCTTGGACTTGTCTTGCGGCTTCATCAAATCGCTTCATGTACTCCCGAGTTGACTCGGTATCTGTCTGTCTGACTGAGTTCAAGTGGACCATGTTTCTGCGTCTTCTTCGGCTTGAAGCGAAACTGCTCCGGAATTCCTTTGAGAGCTCGTGAAAAGAGGATATGCTTTGCCTTTTAAGATTGCCATACCATGTCCTCGCATCTCCGGACAGAGTTAAGGGAAAGATTCGGCACTTCACCGCATCGGAGGCAGTTTGCATATTCATCCAATCCAGGTAAGTATCCAGGTGATCCTCGGGATCGCCCGTTCCGGAAAACCCGCACATATCCTTCCGGGGGAGCTTGATGTTGTCCGGTACTGATACGGAGGTGATGTGTTCTGAAAAAGGACTCTCCCGATTAGCAGTATGATGGTGGTGGATGAAGTGCATTTGTTCCTGAATATCTGCTAGCTGCTCTTGAAAGGCATGGAAGGCATCCTCTCCGGGCAACGTATTCCGAACTGTCTCCCTCTCAGGATAGTCTGATCTTTCTTCTTGTTGCCTTAGCCGTGTTCTTCATGGCACCTCCTCTTGGACGATACCGTCTCTCTCCTCTCGGCTTCTTGTCGTCCCCGTGGTTCTATTAGGAATATCCTCCCCTGGGTTTTCTTGAATTCGGACCGTTCGCTGAGGCCGGGCTCTCCTGTCTCTCGGAGGGTCCATGTTTGTCCGAGAGTCTGCCTCATCTGAATCCCCTTGGATTCCTCCGCCATCTACCACGTTGACCACCCTGGTTACATTCTGGGTGAGCGCGTCTATTCTACTAGCGATGCCTCGCATTGCTGGGTCCCCCTGTGGTGGGAAGAACTGTTGCGTTTGCCGGGGGACGTACATTGCTGGAGGATAATGCGACGGAGGAGGCGCTTGAGCGTAGTATGGATGAGGAGGCGCCTGTGGGTAATACTGAGGGTAACCTTGGTACCCCGGATGATGTATGTGAGGGGCATAGGGAATCTGATACGGGTAGTACCCGGGGTTCTGCTGCTGATGATGGTCACCAGTTGGGTTTAATGGTTTTGTGGTACGTCCGCTCCCTCGGGTCCCGGATAACGTTGCTGCGACGGTGGTGGCATCTGATGCTCTTGATCTCCGGTTTGCCGTAGTCCGAGGTCTACGCTGGGGTATTGATTCATTTCTTCCGCGGAGGTGCTGGACTCTCGTGAGTTTTTCCCCCTCCTTCTAGCGCCAATTGTTTAATGTAAAAATGTGCTTCATATGCTCTTTTCAAGGGACACACTTCTCTTAGTCTCCTTTTCTTTCTCTCTCTAAAATCCCCTCTTTTATCAGTTTATAATTGGGGTTTATATAGTTTCCTTTGTGACAGGTGTTTATGGATATTTTATTGCCTCGTCACTTCGTCATTAATGATCGAGACGGTTCACTCCCAGCACCCTCCGAAACCGTAATCGGTGGGCTATGTCCCTCAGTAGAAGCCGCCGGAAATAAAGGTATCCGACAATAATTCGGTGTCAACAGTGACTCTCCGAGAGATGGTATCCGATAGTGTTTCGGAAGTTCAAATCCGTAACCAACAACAGTAATCAGAAAAATACCATAATTTTTCTAATAATACGTTTATATATAAGTGATCATTAGTTGAAAATATATAAATGGTTAAAGAAGACATAATTATATAATTATTGATAGAGCTATGAAGCCAACAGCTTGGAATCAGAAAAGTCTATATTCCATGGCATCACCAACTATAGACAGCTTAGATATCATTTGCATATATACTACTCATCACAAGGAAACTTGTTAAGAAACGATTCACATCAAGTAATTTAACTTAATTGAAAAGATTTGCATATTTATGAGTACAACTACTATGAAATATTTTCATTTTCTTTCTAAAGAACCCTTTTGCTTCAACTAATTAATTTAGTGAAGAGTTTGATCTTCTGCTAGGGGTCTGGCTATGATATCTCATATCTGCTTGGAGGCCTCTTGAAAGCTCAATTTTCAAACTCAATGTTGATGTTGCTCTAGACAACGCAAGATGTAGATTTGTATTGGGAATTAAGTTACATTGGAAAGAGAACTTAATTACTTAGATGGGAGCAGAGTGTATTGGGAATTAAGTTACATTGGAAAGAGAACTTAATTACTTAGATGGGAGCAGAGAATTAAGTTTTTTTTTTTTTTTTTTTTTTTTTTTTTTTTGAAATATTACGGGTTTTTTGGGGAGGGAGACAGAATCGAACCTATAACCTCATAGTGTAGATGTGAGGGGCAAACGGCTTGGCCAACATCATCTTGTATAATTAAGTTTCTTTTCTAGTTTTATATTAATTCATGATTTGTGTGAGGGGTTCACAAATTTGTTTCCCAATAGTTTTTTTATTTATTTTTTTTTATTTTTTTTATTTTTTTAACACATTGAATAATACTATATATACAACCCAAATAATTAACTCAAATAATATGGCGAGTGAGTTGTCATTACCACACAAATCATTGAATGATGTGGATAATGAAAAAATCACTTGCCACGTTATTTGGGATGATTTTTGGACTAATTTTTTGGATTGTCTAGAATTAATTAAAAACATTATCATCACAAATGAGGGATTAAGTTCTCTTTCCTTCATAAGTATTTTCGATAAGTAAATGCGCCATAATACCTTTCGGTCCAAGTCTTGTCTCATTTGTCTCAACTTTATCAGCATCTCATATGAAGTATTTTCAATAAGTAAACACGCTCTAATACCTTCATGTTCAAGTCTTGTCTAATTTCCCTCAACTTATCGGCATCTCAACCTACTCTACTCACGTTTTACACAAAGCAGTCCACTGGGCCAGGAGGCCCATGCTCCAGGCCTGAATATATGTCCACCAATAAAATTCATGGTAGCAAAACTAAGACATCTTTCAACTAAACTAAACAAAAACAAAAACAAGCTTGATTTTGTTTTCATGGGGGGGAGCCGGGGAGGGGCAGCTAGAGACTAGAGTTAATATCGTAATCCATAGAACATTCCAAGTCCAAGCCATCATCATCATGGGTTAGTAACAACTAATAAGATGTTTGGTTTCACTTGTTTTTTTTTTTTTTTTTTTTTTTTTTTGTCTACAAGACATGAAATTCCAGGTCAGTGTCGGATGATAAAATCTATCTTGCTAGCTCTTCTCATATTTGATGGTCACTCACTCGGTTTTTCTTTGAAAGCTCTCCATTTATACCGTCTGTCTGGTCCCTAGCTCTAGTTTTCATTTTTCAACGATGAAAGATTCCATTTTTATCACATATTTCTATCACAAATTCACAATCATGCATGTTTGTCCCCATAGAAGTCCGATACCCACCCAAATTAAACAACACGATGGTGACCCGCCTGACTTTAATTTCTCGAAACACTTATATTAACCAAAATTTTGTTGATTTAATGATTGGATTTGTCTGATTTCTAGGATTTCTCTTTTTAAAAAAAAATAAAACTTTATTTTTAGCATATGAAATTCATGAGAAATATATTTCAAATATAAAAAATTGAATTTCAAGACCATCGATTTAAAATCTCAAGCTTCGCAATTTAGATCAAAACTCAAAGAAAAATACAAAATGAAACAAACTAATAAGATATATATTCTAATTAGAGGGTGACCATGGCAAGAACAATTAAAAGGAAAATACAAATCACAAAAAATCTAGGGTAAAAGTAAAATGAATTTAATTATATTTAAAAAAAAAAAAAAAAAAATTGAACTTGTGCCATATCTCAAATGTGTTTACATTGTTACATCGGTCTTTCTAATTAAACTCGAATAGAAACATAACCAAGTAGAATCGATATACAAGTTGTTATTTATTATTAATATTCAAAACATAGTAACAACGATTAAATCAAATCTGTAGCATACAAGCATATTAGGCGATCAAAATCAATAATTTAGACGTGGCCATGAAAAGTGCAAATTTGGAACAAGTAAAAGCATATGATAATCTTATTGGATGTGATTATATCAAGTGAATAAAGTAACTAATTTTTAATTGATGTTGCGTTCATAAATTAGATTCAAAATCTTTAATGCATTTCATCTTCTTTGGCTGGATTCTTGTTTAAGTAAATTGCTTTAGTACTTAAAATAGGTAGAGAGCATCAAACATTCAAACTAGGTTTCTAGATGCTCCATTAAAAAGATGCACTACATCAAAAATATTTATGGTTTCGGCCTAATAAGTTTATTTACAATCACACTTTTTATTTAAAGGTATTTCGGGAATTATGTTGACTTTTATTAAAGGCTTTGATTATGATGCATAGTATTATTTTATATATATATTGGTTCTCTCACGAGGGATCCCTTATTTTAACATGAAGTAAGAATTTTTATGAAATTCATCGATTTGAATGAATTTTGATCTGAATTTTTTTATGGATGATAAGTTCAATGAAATCTATTAGTAAACAAAATTTGAAATTTTTTTAAGCACCACAACATTGTTTTTATTCCATTGAGATGAAGAATGCAAACTTAAATCCCCGTCCCCGACATTATATGAAGAACTTGATCCACTCCCATTTGATAATTGATTTTTTTTTTTTCCCAAAGTATGAAAACATAATTTTTCTTGGCTTTGATGTATGATTGTTTGACATTTTAACATAAAATTATTAAACAATTTGTCTAAATGATATTTTATAAATTATAAATTATAATATAACACTGAAATAATAAATTACAGTTGGAAAATAAATTCATAAATCTTTTTTTAACAAAACACTGACTTAAATTATGAATAACAAAATTAAAACTCTAACTTATTAAGTAGGAAAAAAAAATTAACTAAAAAATACCTAAATTGAAGAACCGAATATAAATATTTTTTTTATTCAAAAAGAATAAGACTATTTTTATATATTCACTTTTTTAATTAAGAATCTTGGGGATAGATAATTATTGATCAGAATGAAAGATAAAATGGGATTTGGGATGGAGATAATTTATTAATAAGTAAGAGAGAGATAATTGGGATTTGAGAGAGAGAGAGAGAGAGAGATATATATATATATATGGAGTGATGGACACGGTTGGAGACTTGGAGTTAGAGCTGACCACGGTTTGGTTAAACCGTCGGTTTTGTCCGCGGTTTAACCGGAACCGGATTGGCCAAACCGGAACCGGAAACCGAAACCGGAACCGAAACCGCCGGTTTGGAAACCGGTGGTTCCGGTTCCGGTTTCGGTTTGGGATTCCTCCAAACCGTCCAAAACCGACGGTTTAACCGCCCAAAACCGGCGGTTAAACCGCCGGTTTATAAAAAAAAAAATAAAAAAAAATTTTTTTTTTTTTTTTTTTTTGAAAAACCGCCCAAACCGTACCAAAACCGGCGGTTTTGGGCGGTTAAACCGGCGGTTTTGGTACAGTTTGGGCGGTTTTTCAAAAAAAAAAAAAAAAAAAAAAAATTTTTTTTTTTTATTTTTTTTTTTTTTTTGAAAAACCGCCCAAACCGTGCAAAACCGCCGGTTTTGAAACCGGAACCGCCAAACCGGCGGTTTCAAACCGGATTCGAACCGGTTTTTCCGGTTTCGGTTTCGGTTTCGGTTTCGGTTTTGGGTGCCTCCCAAACCGAAACCGGCGGTTTGGAACCGAAACCGGAACCAAACCGAACCGGGGTCACCTCTACTTGGAGTGATGGGAGAGGGAGAGAGAATGGGTGTGATGGTTGAGTTGAGAGCTACATATGGAGTGATGGACACGGTTGGAGACTTGGGCCAGCCCTCCATATTGGTCCGCCTCTGTATACACATGTACGACCTGCTGTCCATTTCTTCCTTTTTACAACTATTTTTTAATATATATATATATATAATAAATTACTTTATTAATATCAATTTCTTAATTATCATATAGTTAGATCCATATGTTTTAGTATAATGAATGGCTCTTAAACCTCATCTTAATCTTAAAAATTCAGAACAGTTATGAGGTTATTGTGGTAGCCAAAAGCGGGCCCTTGGCCCAACCTTCAAGCCCATGATAGGGTCAGCAATTAATATAGGTCAAGCCCATACCTCCGGGTCGACCTAGTAAGCCTATCAAGTATAGGGATGGCAATGAGGCGGATTCAGGGCGGGATGACCTTCCCCGCACCCCACCCTATTTATTTTTTGAAAACCCATCCCCTCATAAAACCCCCACCATAGATGGAGCGGGTTGGGTTGGGGCGGAGCAAGGTACAACGGGGAATGCTTTTCCCGTCCCCGCCCATTTACCCCATTTATATTTTTTTATTTAAATAATAAATATATAATCATTGAATATGATATAATATATAAAGTAGTAAATAATTCCAAGAAACTATTAAAAACATCTCATAAACATAATTCTTACAAGTAAATTCAATCATTTTCAAACATAAGCCTAAAGTATGAAGTCAAAATGTTTGAAAATCGTAACGTTAATCATCTAATAGTTGCATTTATTTCTGTAGTTCTCTCTTCTTTAGTTTGTTTCCACCCCATGTTGTTCTTGTATGTTTACACAATTTTCTCTTGATAACACTAGTATTGGGTCTTCACTTTCTAGTGCATCTGTAGACATATTTGTGCCTACCTGAAGTAGTGATAAACGAATTAAATCTAATTCAAGAGTTGAGAATTATTAAAGTAATAAACTTGAAAAAAAAAAACCGTTGTTATTAAACTTTTAATTTTAAAAGTTATTTGAAAAAGAAACTTACGTATGTCTTCTTGTGTTTGAGGTTGAAGCTTGAATGATGAACTTCAAGTTGTTTGAGGATTAGAGACTTAGAGTTGAAGTTAGCGGCTACGGTTTTTTCTTAATAGTATTTTGTTTTGTCACTTTATATTAAGTAGCAGTGAAGAGATGTAAAATTAGGGTTAATATATATATATATATTTCTTTTTCTTTTTTTAGATATATTTATTTTGAAACTACATAGTTTAACTAATTATTATTTTAAGCGGGGCAGGGCGGGGTGAGGAGTATAAACCCTATCCCCGCCCCATACCCATTGCGAATTAGACTATCTATCCCCATCCCCGCCCCATTCCCACCAAATTGGAACTCATTCCCACCCTAAAAGTGCGGGTCCCCACGGGGCCTCGTCCCTGCGGGGAATTTTGCCATCCCTAATCAAGCAAAGATAAGCCATTTGACTTAGTCTGGCTTCAATTGTGACTAGATAACAACTTAAGCGAGAGTTTGACTAGGATTCAAACCCAGTATCCCTTAAAATACAGGTGTGATCAGGTGGATTTGATTCTCCACGATTCACATAGTTGAATGGGAAGAAGCCTATAAATATATGGTTCCTCTCATTGAAAGGGATTCTGATCTCTGATGGGAAAAAGCTCTTGCCTGCCAAAACTCTGCTTAAACAAAAGCTCGGATCACCAGAATTCTTCAACTTTCATTCTCTTCACGATCGTTTGAGTCAACTCAAATGTCCTATTATAAGTCCAAATCATGCTCAGTCTAAGCGAATCTAAGGCTAAAAATGGTCACCATCATCCCTTTTTCTTTCTTGTTTCTGTTTTCATCTTTTTTACAGGTTAAGGAGTAGACGAATAGTCGACACACTCGGTTCGACAAATGTTAGACCAAATTGCTTGGACCTAACTTGATTCCGACCCAATCCACAGTAATTGTAGATCGGCCATCTACAATTATTAGTCTTTCTCCCCTCTGCACAAATTGGTTTTTAAAAAAATTATGAGTTGTTAGATGCATTGCTTTTATATAATCATTGGTTCACAAGTGCGTCCCAATTTTAAGAATTCAGATGATCCAAGGGGGAGAAAGAATAAATAATCAAAATATGAGGTTATAAATTTTGAATTCAAAATTGAGAAATCTTCTTAAAATATAGGGTTAATATTAAAGATCTCCAATCACTTTTGAAATATTGTTGGACTTGATAAAAATGTTTTTATTTCAGAAACATCCCCTTTGGACTAACAGACAATGGTTCAAATGATTGAGTTTTGACATTAAAAAGCCTAAATGTCTATATTTACGCTTCAATTATATGAATCGAACATTATATTATGACTTTTACCAAATAAAAACATTGTCTGTTAGTCCACAAGGGGTGTTTCTAAAATAAAATCATTTTTATCTAGACATTCAATAACAGTTCAAAGTTGAGGGGATGTTTTTAATATTAACCCTAAAACATATTATTAAGGATGTAAGAAAAATACTATTTACATTTGATAATTTGAAGAACTTAAAGAGAAATGTTGTTTATCTTTGAGAGGACATAAATCTCTATATCTTGATTTTAAATTATTGTTTAGAAATGGATTTTACATTTTCCAAATCATGTTTTTTAACCGCATTATTTATCAAAAATATATTTATTTTTTAAAAAAAACTTATAAATAGTATTGATGCATGATTGAACTCTTATATAATTATATTTGTTGCCTCTTGAATTCAAAAGAGATTTTCCGATTAGTATTAAAAAAAAAAAAAAAAAAAAAGATTAAAAAATTAAAAAAATTAAAAAAAAAAAAACTCTATCTTCGAAACTTGGAGCTGCAAATGCAATGATTTATGATCATATAGACTAATTCCAAACCATGCAATTCAAGAAATGCAAAAGCCAAAAACTATTTGCTTTTGTTCGTTGAGTCTCGACCCTTTCACATACACTAATGTTAATCAACCCAAAATTTTAATCCAAATTTCAATCAAAATGATGTGGTATGGGTTTTTTCATGACCCTTTCACATAATGGTAGTCATCATAAGAACATATTCTTGACTGAACCTTTTTTCTTTTTCTTTATGGCCACTACCAAAATAAAATTTTCATTTTTCATTTTATTTTTTTTTATTTCGCAACAATAATTGTGGTTTTTTTTTTTTTTTTTAAAGGAGAAAATAAAATTAAAGACCTCAGAGGTATGGTTACTACTAGATTATGCCGACAGCGCGTAGTTAATGACCATTTTTTTCATCCTTTGAAACCCCTCTTTCTATTTTTCTTTTTCAGGTGGAACACTTGACAATTACACAACATTTTTTTTAGGCATGGTCATATTATCAACGGTTGCCCATAAGCTAAAATAATTTTTTACTTTTTTTACCACGGTTCAATGTGACTTGACGGTAAATGGTGCTCATTTAGTCGGACAATGTTTCGGGTTTGAATCGACACATTGCAAGGTATATTAAAATAAATTAAGTAAAATACATTTCACATTTTATATATTAGAAATATTCACATGTGGCATCGTTCTTATTTTTTAAAAGAGAGATTTGAAAAAACTCCCCTAAGCTTAGAATCTTTTTCAATAATAACCCTCTAATATCTAATTTAGGTTTTTTTTATTATTATTATTAAAAAAATAATAATAATAAAAAAAAACCCTTATTATATACCAAAAACACATCATAGTTTGAAAATTTAATTAAAAAAGCTCCTAGTTGTGACCTCTTGCAAGGGGTATAATTTTATCTAAATTGAAAGTAAATTGTGTTTTGAAAAATGGTCAGACGACTCGGACCCCAAATGGAATTTTGCAGTTTTATTTTTTAAAAATCAAAATTTTAATGCTAGAATAATCAATGTCATAATATTACACTTTAATAAATGTTTTTTTTTTTTTTTTGATGGACACTTTAATAAATGTTTGTTCCATGCAATATAATAGTAATTATAGACCGTCCCATCCATATAATGGCCTAAAATTCGCATATTAATTACTAAAATCACTGAGACAAGAAATAAATAAAAATTGTTTTGTATCCTATTTCCTATACAAGTGTTAATAAAAATATATTTTGTTGGAATTTTGGAATGAAATTCAAGAGTCATGTCCTTTCACCGGAAAATTGTGTCTATTTATCAAAAGATGCACCTCTTCCCAAAAATGTGTCTTTACCAAAAGACACATTTGAGTCTGTAAATTGAAATAAAATTCATTCAAAAATACAGGAGTTTAAAAAGAGTTTTAACGGAAGTTTTAATCAAGTGTTTTGACAAAATAATTTTTAGTAATTATTCTACATATTGTTTACATAGAGAGGAAATGTACAAAGCTCGCTGGGGTTCTAATTTCTAGTGCTAGAAATTATAAATTAGAATACAGATAGCAATGTCTTGGGAAACAGTTACTTAAAGAACTTCAAATATAAAAGAATGGATGAAATACTATTTTAAAATGTTAGGGACACAACAATCATGAAATAGTATTCTATTCTTCTTCTTCTTTTTCATCCCTTATTGTTGTGTCTCCAACATCTTTCATTACTTCAAAAAAAAAATCTATTTCATGGAAGAATTAACAATATTTTTCGAATATTTTCAAAAACATATCTATATTAAAATTAGTTTATATTCATCATGAAAAGGCATCAGTTCTTCAGCTCTTTTTATAAATATTACTTTAATTCATCTATAAGAGATTTCTGAATTGTAAAACAAAATTAAGGAATATTAGACGTATATTAACATCTATGATATATCGTGTCTCCAAATATATATATGCCCCTAGCTGGAAAAATATATATTAACAAGAATTTTATTTTATTTTTTTCTGGTACCAAATACTACCTCTCTAAATTCTAACTCTATAACAAGTATATATATATATATCTATAAATAATTAAATATACAATTCAACTTTTTTTTATTTTAAATATATAATTCAACTTTTTTTTTTATATATTAAATATGTAATTCAAATCGTACGTTATTCCAATTGCCTAATATTATTAAGTCTTGAATTGCGTGCCAACTATCATGTTTGAATAAAAAAAAAGTCAGTGAAACTATAGATAAATGTCAAATAGCTAACACAATCAAAGCAGAAACCATGATCATCATCAAATGACGACTATCATTGTTCTTAATATATATATATATATATATAAACGAGTATTCTTCTTGTATGGACGATGGCTGCGTGAGAGGAACATATTTAGAATTTAAATGATCGTCGAAATTAACTACGGTGGTCGAGGAAGATCAACCTCCTTCAGCAAAGCCATCGCCGGATTTTTGCGTTGCAAGATCCTCCTACATTACGAGATTATCGGAGGTGTCCGTAATGAGAATGGATGAGGCTTCGCCTCTTCTGGTGTAGGAGGAGAAACCGGCCTTGCCTCATCAGGGGCGAAACCAGAAATTTTTTTCTGGGTGGACTGTGGACAATTTCTTATAGATAAAAAATTATATATAATAAATAAAAAATTAATTTGATGGTGAATCTCGACAGTACGAGGGAATTTTTATTAATTAAAATAAAAAAGTACACCTAGTAAAGGGACATAATGACCATTACCCTCAAATACATTTTCTAACCAAAAAAAAAAAAAAAAAAAAAAAAAAAAAGGAATATGCATGTAATGCAAATACAATAAGAACCAATCATGTGTTGGTGTGAGTGGTTCGGCGCTCTCATCCCTTAAGCAAGGTCGTGGGTTCAACCCCTCTTGTGAACGGAGCTACACATATTGGGAGCACTTTACCCCTTAGTGGGCCGACCCGGTGCGAGTCCGGATTAGTCAGGGTGTGGTCTGGGCTGATTGCACCGTATGGTGGATCCGCCCCACCCGGAAACCGGATGGTGTAAACCAAAAAAATACAATAAGATCATACTTAAATTTTGACTTTTGAAGCTTCAAAGAAGTAAAAACATCTATTACTGAATCCAAATCAATTGTTTCAGCAAGTTCTTTTTCAATATAAACAAACCATGCAATTCTTAAGAAACTCGTCATCCATCTTGTTGTGCAAATACGTTTTGACAAGTTTCATAACCGAAAATACATGTTTTGTACTTCTTGTTGAAACAGAAAGAGTTAACACCAAACAAATCGATCTGTTAATCAATTAGTAACATTAGTTTGACATGTTGACGTATACATTGTTCTTTAAAAATAATATATATATATATATAATATTATTTGACAAAAAATGGGTTGTTCAATGAATCACCAAAAATCAAAACTATCATAACCAATCTACAATTAATTTTGCAACATGAACTTAAAAATAAAAAATAAAATAAAATAAAACAAAACTCATGGTTTTCTACCGCCGACGTCTATATACCACTACAAATTCAAAAGCTAGAAAACTCATAAAATTGAAATTTTGAAGAGTTGGAGATTAATTTATAGGGTAAACACTAAACCTACTGCCTTTAATTAGTTGGTAAATGGTTAAAATTTCCCAATTTGATTTTTTAGTTGGAAAATGGTTAGAATATCTCAATTTTATTTTTCATTTGATAAAAGGTTAATATTTTACAATTTGATTTGTCACTTGGTTAAGGAAATACAATGGGGCTTGAATGAGTTTAATGCTTATTTTTTAAGTTATTGGGTTTAAAAGTTTATGGGCTATTGATAAAGAAAAATATGGTAACTTAAATCCATAATCGGAATTGGGCTGGGAGACTTAAAACAAAATGAAGTGTACTCAAAACTAAATGGGGTTTATTTAGAATCATTGAAAAATAAAAAATAAAAATATATATTCAAAAAAATCATAAAGCTAGCCAATCCGCCCCTACGCCTCATCTGGTGTAGGAGTAGAAACTAGCCTCCTTCAGCCCATTGACATCGTTGAATGATGCCAGTTCTACTCAACCTCCTTCGCCGACAATGGTGGCCAATTGGGGGGTGAAGCCGGCTTCATCAAATTTGGAAGGTCTATGGTCAATTTAAAATATTAATAATGTTTTAATAGAAAAACATAAATAACAAAACAAGTAGGGTAAAATTTAAATAAACTAAACAAAATAAGGTGGCTTCGCCACCAGTGGCCATCATGCCAACCACCTAAAATTACATTTTTATTGTACATCACCTCTTAGCAAGGATGGTAGTATATCTCCCTTCCACATTACTGGCAATTAAGTTCAAATCTCACCATGAGTATTTTATAATCATGTTTGGTGAGTTTTCTCCCTGGTTTGTGGGGGTAGTTATCTCTCGTATAAAAGTAAATATCCATACCACACATGTATTGTTTGATCTCAGCAGATCCCAGCAGCATTATTGTAATAGTTCTTGTAAAACTTCAAAAAAAAAAAAAAAAAAAAAAAAAAAAAAACCATAATTAGCCATTGGAAACATTAAACTTTCGTTAGTAACCACTTTTGAAAATTTAATTGTGAATAAAAACTTTTTTTATAAAAACAAATCAGTGTATATCTATAAATTACAAGAGTACCCTTGAAATTAGGTTTTTTTTTTTTTTTTTTTTTTTTTTTTTTTTTTTTTTTTTTTTTTAAACCTTGAAGTAAACTTGAAATCACAACAAATATGGAGAAAACTTGAAATCATAACTAAAATCTGACCAAACTTGAAACCACGTCCGTAACCAAACTTGAAATCATGTCTGAAACTAAAATGTGAAACTTGAAATCAAGTCCAATTTCCCTTCTTCCCCAAATTCCCCAAATTTCCAAATGCCAAATTAGGTTTTCACTTATTTCCCTTTTTTTTTTTAGAACACATCATAGCGTTTGCAGATCACATCTCCGACGGCCGTGAATCCTAGGCGACCGACACACGACAACGATGCACGGCGCCAAGCAGCGCTGTCTCCTTGGCTCTTGAAGCAGTAGTGCTCATGGCGGCACAACTACGAGCTGTCGCTGTTGTGCAGCCTAAAAGCATGCCAGGGCTCGACGACACCTTCATCGGCGCTCGGCGACACCTCAAAGCATGCTGGCGATGGGTTTTCACGATTGAGGTTTGACCGCGGGGGGGGGGGGGGGGGGGGGAGGAGAGAGAGAGAGAGAGAGTTTTGGGGGATGGGTTTTATATGGGGGAATTTAGGTAATTTTACAAAAGCATGGTTATTAACAATTAAAATTTTGTTTGTGGTTACAAACAAAATTTCCACAAACAAAATTTCAATGTTGTATGTGGTCATTTACCACAATTTCCACCCAAAAAAAAAAATACATTTTTATTTAGGGTGTAGATATTGCCACCCAAAGAAATTATTTGTACACCCATTTTTTATGGATAAATTTTACAAACTTACCCTTGCTATATGCATAATTACACTAAAACCAGTAAAATAATTATAGTAACACTAATTTACCCTTGACCCGTTAACTAACGGTTGACTAACCATTGACAACAATTAGTCACTAACTAATGAAGGGTAATTTGGCATTTTGCAATGTTATTAAATAAATGAAAAAAATATGTAAAGTAATATATCACCATATCAACCTTAACAATTTATTAATTAAATATAAAATTAATAAAAAAATCTGCTCCATCTTCTCATTCAATTTTTAGAGAGACCAAATCGTAACCTAAAATAATTCTAATTTTTTTTCTTCTCCACCCTTCATCTTCTTTACCATCACAATCTCATCCAAAAACACAAACAACAAAAATTATTTACTATATATATAATAGAGATTCCCCATGCATGGAGGAGATGTGGTTCCAGATCTCCACCATTTTCGTAGGAGACCCACAAAAAAAATCTTCATTAATGGATAATGCAGTTCTCCTCCATTTTGAGAGAAGATCAAGAACCAATTAAGATCTCCATTAATAGAGATTTTAGATTTCCTCTAATGGAGATTGAGTTCTCCTCCATTTCGATCTCCATGGAGCTTGTAAGTTCCTCAAGTTTTGATTGGCTTATTTCGTGGACAAACCACAATTAGGGCTTGTATTGTGAGGGTAGCTTAGGTGCATCATTGTTGGTGATCAAGCACAACAAATGCCCTCTCAAGACCTCAAGATGATAAGCACTCCAAAGGTAAAATACTTGTGCTTACTTGCTTTGAAGAGATCTTAGTTGTACACACACAAATCTCATGCTTATCTATACTACCTTGTATGTTGTGTGTTTTATGTATGTGCATTCATGATTATTGAACTCTCTTCATGCATGTTTTATTTGAGTGCCTCTTGTTTGATAATTGCCTTGTCATTTTAGGCATTATGATGCATTCACTTCACACTTCACACTTCACACTTCACTCTTTACACTTGCACATCTTTGATGGTTTGTGTTGTGTAGTTAGTGTGTCATATAATTTGTTTCCCGAAGTATGTTCGGAAACATCTGCGCATGCACGTTGATGTGCTTGGTTTAGAGCGATAATCGCCGTTGGAGAAGCACTTGTCTTCTCCTTAGTTTCACCACTTTTGGTGAAACTGTGGTTGTGATCAGCAGCCAGACTACCGATTTAAACCGTCGTTTGAGACCCGATTGATATTTATGTCTTGGGTATATATCGGCGGTTGTAATTGGCAGTCATGGAACCACCGAATGATAGCGCCGTTTGAAACCAGCGTTCTCGGGTTTCAATTCGGTGCGTAACTGGGGTAAACTTGTCTTTTCGCCCAGCTCATTTTTGGTCTCTATAAATACACCTTTATCTCTTATTCTAAATAAAAGGTCTTTGACATCAATAACCCTAAAGAGATATTAAGAGAAACTTGAGAGAAAAAGCATAAAGATTGCATCTTTAATTCTCTAAACTCATTTCCTTAAGCATAAATCATCATCTAAGCATCATCTAGGATCATCTAGCATGTGCTAATGCATGGGTCTTCTTCAACACACATGTTATGGTAAGTTAAACACTAATTTCATCTAATCTTAGTGTTTTTACTTAGCAATTTATCTCATTTATAACTTGTATGTTTTTAGATTAATTTTTACTTACAAGATTGAGATTATGTATTGATTGATTGAGTTGTTTTGCAATAGCTAGGATTTCATGTTTATATAAATATAGCTAATTTATCTCATTAAAATGATTGAGATTGTTTGTGATAGCTATTGTATCTAGGATTGGTTATCCTTCACATGGCTAAATTGTATGCCATGACAAATAGCAAACTTTGATATCTATGATTGATTTTATTGTTATCATTTAATCCTAGATAAGCATTTAGTGTAACCTAGCATTAATTGCATATTGGATATCATTGCATATTCACATAGGTTTTTATTGATCTCTTCATTGAAAAGTAAGTCTTGTGTGGCTAAGGTAGCAATTGGTCAAGTGCCACTGTAAAAGGCATACGGGTAGATTAATGGGTGCTCATGCCAAGAGTAGTGATCAAGAGATATCACTAGGGATTGAACTAAGAGTAGTGAGTGGTAGTGTCCATAGCCTGAGGTTGTCTAGGGTAAGAGTCCGAGTATCGCTTGAGGGTATAACCGTTTTTTCATATAATGGATTTCGGTGACCGTGTGTGGCTAGCATAATAGCTCGTGGTTCCCTGTTGAGAGTTTTCACGTAAAAATCAAGTGTCATTTAAATTCCACACTTTACACTTAATTTATTGTATTGACTAGATTGGGGTTAAAACTTGGTAATTACCAGAGTAAAATCTATTCAACCCCAACCCCAACACCCACCCAGATAATATTAGAACACGCCATATTTGTTTCAGAGCTAGATGTGGAGAGATCATTTTTTTTCATGATTGACTAATACTAGAATAAGGGCAAAACGGTTTTACCCATTTTTCATGATTGACTAATAGTGGTCAACCGTTAGTCAACGGGTCAAGGGGAGTTTAGTGTCATTATGATTTTTTTATCAGTTTTAATATAATTATTCATATAATTAGGGTAAATTTATGTAATTTTCCCATAAAAAATGGATGTGCAAATAATTTCTTTGAGTGGCAATATTTGCACCCTTTTATTTAATGTTGACACTGTTGTAGTTGGAAAAATAATCACTTATTTTATGAGTTTGTACAACAAAAGGTGTTTTATAAACTTCTCAAAATCAATTTATTTCATAATTTACTTCTCCTATAATCAGTTTTAAGAATTTGGTTTAAGGTTAATTTTGAGAAATAATTATCGGAGAAGCTAACCCCTAACATCTGAAATGGCCATATATAATACCCTAACTATTTTTAGTCAAAGACAATAATGTCCTAATTTTAGTATCTTTACTTTTAAAAATTGAAAAATAAAAAACTTAAAAAGAAAATTGAAAAACAAAGTTTATACAATCTAGAATATAGATCTTCTGTTGATCTAATCTTTTTAGTTTTTCCTAACCTGAAAGTCTGAAACACTTGAAGATAATATTATGCATTTAAATAATAAAATAAACAAATAAACAAATAAATCTCCCTCTTTGATTACACATGTCATCATATCTTTATAGGTTAGGACAAATATCATATCAGTAAGGGATCTAAATTCTACAATCTAATGGCTATTCATGAAAGTTTTTATTTTTCTATTAAAAGATTAAAAAGAATTTGTTTCATTGGATTTTCAATATTTAATATGTACAAAACAGACCGAACCGTGGCCCATAACACCATAAACACCGGCCAGCAGGTCACTCAATGCTACATCAATCAATGCTCACGTTGGTTCGACCTATACAAAAACAATATACTCATTTTAATGACCCGACATTCACTTTTTTTTTTATTATTATTATTACAATATTTCAGAATCTAGAGATATAACCTAACTCGAATCCAAACTCTACGGATATAGGTATAAGAAGTTTACCAGTCAACCCTATCTTGTTCGTGACCCAACTTTTAAAAGC
This sequence comes from Acer campestre, assembly GCA_954870605.1. NCBI lineage: Eukaryota > Viridiplantae > Streptophyta > Magnoliopsida > Sapindales > Sapindaceae > Acer > Acer campestre. The sequence continues at coordinate 54,053,727 of OX940800.1, read as the reverse complement.
GTCAAAATGACAATAAACCGATAAAAGGTAAGGAATCTCACCAGTAAACCATTGACACCCATTGAGAATATTAGTACAAATCTTATATCCCATTTACCACACGTACAATCAACTCTAACATCGGAGACGTGAGTATCAATTTTTCATAAATTTGTTTATTCTTATGAATAGTAAAACCCTACGTAAGATTGGGGTATAATTTCCATCATTCTATATTCGAATAATAATAATAATAATAATAATAATAATAATAAACATCTCAGGCCCACTCAAGATTCAAGTGGACCTTGGACCTGGAGATATTTCTCAATCTAGGGGAAGTCACATGCATGGATGGCTGAGAAACTTTCAGGTTTTCACAACTTGTTTTATTTTTATTTTTTTGTCTTTTTGACCCAATCAAAGTCTTTTTGTTTTTAATGACAAATTGAGGAACTAAAAAAACATGGTGGTTGTTGTAATCACACACTACTTTAATATTCTTAAGCTGATTATAAGGTGGCAAACTGGCAATGGATTCTAAATTCAATGGATTATAAGAGAAGGCAAGCGGGTCCACTTTCACATCATAATGTATTGCGCAAGATAGCGACTACCTAAACCCAAAGGTAGGTGGTGTTCATTCAAATAAACATACAAATATATTTTTATATATTGAGTTTTTTTTTTTTTTAGTTAGGAAAGACATGACTCAAATCTATAATTTCGTTAACGAGTGTAAGGAGTATTGCATGCCCTACTACCGATGAGGGATATCTCTATAATCTGTGATTTAACAGATAAAAGTGGAATTTGAACCCCATAACATATTTAAAAAATTAAAATGGGAAACACACAACATTTTACTAAGATTAGACATGTATCAACTTTTCTTATCGAAGAGACCGTAGATTCAAGTCATTCATTCTATTAATCTCAAAATATTATAATTTTTTTTTTTTTTTTTAAGTTTCAATAAGGTTATTGGACTAAATTACAACTTTAGACTGCAATTCATCTTCCCGTTTGGAAAAATAATTTTTAAAATGTGGTAAGTTATATTATGTTGGTTCCCCAAGAACCTTTTTTTTTTTTTGATCCCCATAATGTTGTTGGAAAATTTATACCAAACACAATTTTTGCAAGTTTATGTATTCCAAATAATTTCGTGATTTTTTTAATTAATATTTTTAACAATTAGAATTCGGGATTTAGAATGCATGTATAGGTTTGACCGACCATTTAATAGAAAATATTTAATAGATTTAGACCGCTTAAATCATGTTATGCCACAATAAAAATACATTTGATTGGTTATTTATCGGATGTGTATGCGGTGTATTTAAAATTTTCTCTTCGATGTATGAATTTATTATCAACAAAAGTGATCAATTGAAATCAATTTGTTCATAATTAGTTCATATGGTTGGGTGGATAGTATCATGAGATGTGTTTATTCAGTATCCTTCTTGTTCATTATCAATGGTGAGGTGTGTGTGGTTCCTTGAAACCTACACGCGGTTTACGTCAAGGTGATTCGTCATCCCCATATCTCTTTCTTATTTGCGTGGAGGGCCTCTCTTTCTTATTCCATAGGACTGAAAGTGCCAGGGATATAGCTAGCTTCCGATGTAGCCGTCAAGGTCCAAAAATTTCCCATTTATTTTTTGTAGATGACAATATGATCTTTACAAAGGCCTCTGATAGGGATTGCCATGCTATCAAGCGGGTGTTGGAGACTTATGGTAAAGCCTTGGGTCAAGTTGTGAATTTCAACAAATCGGCTCTTTGTGTGAGTAGGAGAGTTCCTAGGAGTAGGGCACGGTCCTATGCTAGGATTATTGGGGTTCAGCTGGTTGATTGTCACGAGCGTTACCTTGGGTTGCCTAGTTTCGCTAGTAGAAATAAAAAAGAGTTGTTTTCATCCATTAAAGATCGGGTATGGAATAAGTTGATGGGTTGGCAAAATAAACTCTTTTTGGTAGGTGGTAAAGAAGTTCTTATCAAAGCGGTGGTTCAGAGCATCCCGACTTACTCCATGTCTCTCTTTAGGATTCCGTGCAGCTTGGTTAGTGAGCTACATAGTTTGAGTGCTCATTTTTGGTGGGGTTCAAACGAGGAGAAGCGGAAGATCTATTATGGCTTATGGCAGAAATTTTGTCAGTCAAAGGATTGGGGTGGTCTAGGTTTCAAAAACTTGGCGATCTTTAACAAAGCTCTCCTAGCCAAGCAATGCTGGAGGCTCATCCACAATCCTAATTCTTTAGCTGTGAGGGTCTTGAAGCAATGCTACTTTCCTGAATCGTCCTTGTTAGATGCCAATTGCGGATCCTCTTGCTTGTTCCTTTGGAAAAGCTTTATGTGGGGTAGAGAAATTATCGTAGAAGGTTCTAGATGGCGAATTGGTAATGGTGCCTCTGTTAGGATCTACACTGACAAGTGGATTCCTAGGCCTACGACATTTTAAAGTTGTCTCCCCTGCCCATTTTTGTGTCTTGGCTTCTGTGGCCGAGCTTAAGTTGCCATCAGGGGCGTGGAACGAAGCTCTGATCCGAACTACTTTTTTGCCTAAGGAAGCTTCAATAATCCTTAGCATCTCGTGTTCTTCTAGTTCTATGAGTGACTCTATTACTTGGCACTATGATAAGTTAGGTATGTACTCGGTTAAGAGCGATTATCACTTGGGTGTCTCTTATGTATCTAATCCTAGCTTGTCTGGCCTCACTACTTTGGAGTCTTGGTGGAAGTTTTTATGGAGGATTAAGGTCCCCCACCAAAGTGAAGCTCCTAATTTGGCGTGCCTGCCAAGATTGGATACCCACCAATGGTAACCTTGCAAAATGTGGGGGTTCCTCTAGATGAACCGTGTCCTTAAGCATCGCAACGCAATCATATCACATCTCAACTGGGTATGTATATTTCTAGGCTTTCACAGTTTTGGTTTGTATATTCATAATGATACCATGAGCGCTTTAGGACGTCCCCAAGATATGTTTTCAGATACCACTATACAATTACAACCTGTCTTTGCTCAATGGATACAAAACACCCACGCTTTAGCACCTGGTGGAACAGCCCCGCAACAGCGAGCACCAGTTTGACTTGGGGTGGTGGTGATTTTGTGGCAGTGGATGGCAAAGTTGCTTTGTTACCTATTCCATTAGGAATCGCGGATTTTTTGGTACATCACATTCATGCATTTACGATTCATGTGACGGTATTGATACTCCTAAAAGGAGTTCTATTTGCTCGTAGCTCGCATTTGATACCGGATAAAGCAAATCTTGGGTTTTGTGGCCTTTGCCTTAGAGAACCAAAATCAACCTTTCATGCACTCTGAAGCTGTACTAAGATGAAGAATTTCATATCAATGTGGCCTTGTTTAAGGGGCATCCAGGATCAGAATGTTATGAATTTTGTGGGTTTTATTCTAGCATGTAAAACCTTGCTGACTGCTAACAACTTGGTTTTGTGTTGTATCTCCTTGTGGCGTGTTTGGTTTATGAGAAATAGTGATGTGCATAATGCTAAGATTGTCCATGTTGACGATATTGTACCTTGGGCGGTGGCCTTTTGTGATGACTTCTGGAAAGCTAATGATGGTGCTTTGACTAGTATTGTTTCGAGGTGCTCGATTGCAAATTCTTGGTGCCTTCTAAATAGAGGTCATTTCAAAGCTAACTCGGATGCTGTATTGGACCTGGTGCATGGCAAGGTTGGGGTTGGGTTTGAGATTATTATTCGGGATTATTTAGGTGAGGTTCTAGCTTCCTGCTCTCAGCCTATCTTTACCGCCCTGTCACCAGCTACGGTGGAAGCCACTGCTATTCTTAAAGGCTTCATTTTTGCTAGTGAGACGGGGATCCTTCCTTGTACGCTGGAGTCGGGCGCCTAAGTGGTGGTCAAGCTAATCAACGAAGCAAGTATTCCCCTTTCTAATATTGGTATTATTATTAATGATATCATCTCTTTTTTGGATTGCCATCTTGGTTGTAAAGTTGTTTTTGCTCCTAGGCATGCCAATTTGGCTATTCATAGGCTTGCAAAATTCGGCCTTTCTTTAAATAATGCTTTATTCTGGATGGAGGAGACCTCGTCTTGTGTGGCTCTGATTGTTCTGGGCGACACTCTAGCTCAGTTGTAATCTGTTTTTTTTGAATGATAGTTGTTTCCTTTAAATAAATAAATAATTAATTAATTAGTTCATAATTAGATAATGATTTAGAGAAGGGTGATCAAAATTTATTTTCGTATTTATGGAAAATATAAATAACTTTTAAAAAAGGAATCACGCTTCTTCATTAAAAAAATAAATAAATAAAAAATCACACGGTTCTTCTCATCATCCTCACGTATGTTCATTGCTTTTCTCTCTGTGTGTTATTTTTTCCTTTTTTAGCCCTCTAATGTTAGTATTTTGCTTCTCTTTGATTTTTGTTGTTTTGTTCATTTTTTATAGGGTTTCGTGGCCAAGCCATCTTTGTTTGTTAAAAAGAAAAGCAAAAAGAGCTCCATCTGTTGAAGTTTTGATGCATTCAAGGTCAAATCGGTATCATTTAGAATTTTAGACTTCTTATGTTTTACAATTTGCACTAACGCAACGCGTCATGCAGCAAAGAGACTTTCCGGATTCTTATTTTTTTAATTACAGTATCTCCAATGCAGCCGTGAATTTTAAAAAAATTGGATGTCAATTAGGACATCAGATATTGAGTTCAAATATACTTCTTCAATACAATTATTTCCATTCAATGCCAAACTGAGGTGGTAAAAAAATAACTAACACCACTTTTTTTTTTCTTTTTTTTTTTTTTTTTTTTTGACAACCAAGAAACACAACAAAGCAAACAGCAACTACAAACAAGGGAAAATACACCACTTTTTAACAGTCCGTTAGATACCGTCAACATACATGATTGAGCTAGTAAATACATTTATGATATATAGAAAGTGATTGGTGTTTCTGTTCAATAATAATATTATTTGTTAAAGAAACAAAATAAAAAAGACAAATCTTTAAAAAAATGTGTTTTGAACAAAAGTCATTGGAAACCAAATGTTGATTTGGTTGCCTATCAACTATACATTAATGACATATATAAAAAAAGTCTTTTAATATTATTGTCATGTCAACAATTTTTGACTGACAATTCACACTTATTGAAGATGCTCTTAGACGGTATTGATCCCGTAATATAGAGAAACTTTCAGGTGATAGATTCCGAATTATTTGAAATTATATTATGAGAATGTAACTTGGGATCGAATTCTACCTCTTTACCAAGCTTATAATTTACTGAAATATATATATATATGTATATATATATTTTTTATAACAAAAAAAATCACGAAATTTGTAGTACGGGAAAATAGTAAAGAAGGTTGGTTGTACAATAATGGTAATAGATTTCAATATGCAATTTTGTTGAGTCCATTTTTACTCACCCCTACAAGCTTACCCCCTCCAAAAAAGATGACATATATCGAATGAGGGGTAAATTTATTCGAAAGATAACCATGTGAACAAAAGTGTTCTCAATTTTGCTTACATGTACCTTTGAATTTGCAAACGAAAATGTCATAAACGTGTTCATATTATTGGCATGATTTATAGTACCAGGTCGCACTAAATGATGGGACCCTCGTTTAATTAGACATTTCGTGCTATGTTGCATCTATTTGACAAAACATTACATTTTTATATGATTATGTTTGTTTTTTTTTTTTTTTCCTCCTTTCCTTTCTTAAATGTTAAGATTATAGAATTCAAGCTCTTAGGGATGTAACTCAGCTGATAGATGGAACAGTTTGGATTTAGGTGAATGACTTCAAATCAACGACTCGAATCCTATTAATGATAAAAGCTTAAAAAAAAATATTAGTCTAAATAGATGGATAGATAGATACTGTAAAAAAAATAATAATAATAATAATAATAATAATAACTAGATTATAACAATTATTTCAATTTAGATGCATGATTTTAACTCACCACAATTACATTTATGTGATTGTAGTTTTACCACAAAATCACTTAAAATTTTTGGTCAAGTGTCAAGTTAAATAATATTTTGATTACATAGTTATTCCCTTTTAGAGTGATAATATATTGATCGTTTATAAGCTAGCTAAAAATTACTTTTCATGATTTCAAAAAAAAATTGATTTGAATTATTAAATTTCAATTTTAAAAAAAAAATTATGTTATAATATTACTAAACTTTTGTAAGTGCCCGATTTTATTATTATTATTATTATTATTATTTTCTATTGGATATCTCCTAAGAGACATATAGCATCCAAAATAATAATAATAATAATAATAATAATAATAATAATTAGAGTGATTATCAACTGCTATAAAGAATGTTCAAAATACAATTCCAACGAAGCATTTAACGGGAAAATGAGAAGCAATATATATATATATATATATATTTTGATAGAAGCAAACAACACAACACAAACACAAACAGGGAAGCTAAACCAAACAATTGGAGCATATCCAACCGGACAGCAAGAGAAGCAATATTACTACAACACATAGCATTCCTCTTTTATCTTTTTGTTATCAAAAACAAAATATTTAGGATAATCCAATTATTTGTTAGTTGACTGATTTAGGTTTTTATTTAGCAAAGATAATTGTAAATAAATAAAAAAAATTGAAATAGAAAAATATCTCTCAAATTGGAATTGACGAGAGCAAATTAAATTGAAATTTGTGGAAGTGTTGACTTTGAAGTTTGAATTGACTAACGTAAGTTCATTTTAGTCAAGGTTTTGCACCATATAAGAGATTGTAAATTAAATTAAATAATGATAAAAGGAAGATTTGAAATTATTGTTTACTTTTTGTAGTTGATTTTTTTTTTTTTTTTTTTTTAAATATTACATAAATTCAAGGTTTTTTTTAGGGGAGAATGACTCGAACACAGGACCTTATAGCTTAAGTGTGAGAGGTTTACCACCGAACAATCCTCATCTCGTTTTTTTTTTTTTTAGTTTAATTAATGTTTACTCTAGTGTATATTTTCATGTTTGGGAACATTGACCTAAATAGCTCGACGGTCGAAGTCTTCAAACAAGCTCTCAACATGGTTTAAGTATTAGAGCATCATCTCCAACAGTCTCTCTCGGAGACTCCCTTAACACCATGTTTGGTTTGATGGAAAGGAAAGGAAATGATAGTGAGGAAAGGAAAGGAAAGGAAAGTGGTTTTAATGATTGTTGTTTGGATGGTTATGGGTGGAAAGGAAAGGAAAGGATAATGATTTTATTTTATTTACGAAAATACCCTTCTTTTAACAATATGAATACCAACAATATATAGGGTTATTTTTTAGATTTTGAAAAAATTATTAATGGTGGATTCCTTTCCCTCCATTTCCTCCCAATTTTGGATGGAAACCAAAGTATGTAAAATAGGAAGAAATTATTCTCCTCATTTCCTTCCATTTCCCTCTATTTCTTTTCCTTTCCCTCTCATTTAACCATTAAAACAAGAAATTAGAAATCTCTCCAAATCTTTTCCTTTCTTTTCTTTCCAATTCCTTTAAACCAAATATAGTGTAAATTACGGTGGATGTTGTTGTAACTTGTATGGGACCATTAAGGCGGTATGTATTCCAATAATACTCCCTTACATAGCCCCCTTAATAAATTTGTATTATTTTTTTTGATATGTTACTTTGTAATTATTACTGTAAAACAAATGACTCATTGGATAATAAATGCTATTGAGATTTAAAAGTTAAATATCTAATATTTTTCAAAAAATAAAATAAATTTAAATTTGTAGGGTCCACATAAGGGGGTTGAAGCCACCCCTTAATCAAGGGAGTGAGCTCCATTAAAACACATTTAAGAAAGTCTTTAAAGGATTTGTTAGAACTACAAAAATACATTTTAGCCATTAATTAAGCTAAGAGGGTCTCTAAGGGAGACCTTGAAGATGCTCTTAGTATTAGAAATAGAGTAGTGTTTTATAGAAAAGTCAAACATTGAATTTAATTGACTTTTCTTTTATTGGAATTTTAAGGCACATGTTAACGCTACCTTATAATTATTGTCATATATTTATTAATTGGGTAGTGTTAATCTATGTCCTTAGTGCATACATTAACAATTATAAAAATATTATTAAAAAAAAATATTTATTAAACAAATATATTTATTGCATCGATTGAAACAATAAATACTTTCCTTTCATAATATTTTTAACAATACCCCTATTAATTAAACAGTAAAGTGGTAAACTCATCACATTTACGCTACGAGGTTGTGATTCGAGTCCTCCTCTTCCAAAAAACCTTGATCATACCTTATAAGTGTCATATTTATTTTAATTTATTTTTAAATTAATCTTATTTGTTTTATTCGTTTAAATTAATTTGTCCTTTTATTTTATATACGATTATTTTAATAATTAAAATTTAACTTTAAAAAAAAAAAAATGGGTGTGAATAACACCCACATTTAAGAATTTACTTTTACTCACCCTCCTTTTAGATAAAAATAACCCATCTATAGACATATATCAAGTGTTAGGAGAGGGTTAATGTTTATCCCCTCGAAGGGGGTGAGCAAAAATAGACTTCATATTTAATCGGTCTAAGTGGGTGAGCAAAAATGGTAAGGCCAAGGAGGTTGTCCACGTCTGACTCTATCAACCCTCGCTTTTTGACCCCACTTTCTCTCAATAATTACCTTACTGCCACTCCTCGATCGCGGTCCCTGGACCCCATGTCACTATAAATACAACTTCACTCGTTATTAACAAACCACGCCAAGGCGAAATCCGTCATTCCGACACAAAAAAAAAAAAAAAAAAAAAAAACCTAGAGAGAGAAAGAAAAAGCGTTTGTTTTTATTTGTTTTTAATTTTAGTAGTGAGAGAAAGTGTAAAAGAGCGAAGCTCGTGGAGGTTCTAAATATTTCTCATGTTCGGGGTTGTGCTGGTGCGACGCACAGATGACAGGTGACATGAATGGTGAGATCGTGTCACTGCTCTCCTCTTTTGCTCTTCAAATGGCCGATCTTCTCTTCTCCATTTTATAATTACAACAGCAATCCATTCCTTTTCTCAATACCTCCTTGAAATTTGAAAATACCTCCTCTTCACTCGGTTCTGTTTTTTCCTTTTTTTTTAAAAAAAACAAAAAAAACATATATATATATTTTAAGAAGCAGGTTCGATCTCTCTCAGTCTCTAATTCCAGTCTCTCACATTGCATCGATCCATTACATTTTGTTAAATAAATAAATTTTCTGGTTGTTTTTGTTCGTGTGCAGAGAGAGATATGGCGGAGGCAGGGAAGGTGTTGTACATAGTGGTGGTGGATGACGACGACAGCGAGGTAAAAGGATTGATAGCGAAGGATACGTTTCGATATACGAGGTCCATTTTGCAGAGTACTTTGCAGCTGATGGGTTGCAAAGCGCGTCATGCCTTCAAGGTATATATTATTGTTGTTATGTTTTTGTTTTTGTGTTCTTAAATTGTGATTATTTGTTTCTGTTCCTGTTTAATTGTTCAATTTAGTCGATTAGCTTATAATAATCACGCGGTAATTGTTTCTGGGCTGGGCAGATCTGAGTTGCATGTAACGTGTTCTTTAAAATCTTTCCCCCATATATACGCACATGATATTCGATTTCTGATTTTTTTTTTTTTTAAATTGTTTTGTGGTTTTGCTGAATATTTGGCGAAAATGATACAAAGCATTTAGTGCTTAAATTAGAAACCGACATGATCATTGGGTCTCATTGGATGTCACGTAATTTATTTTTTTTGTTATGATTTACATTTCTAAAGGTTTGTAGCTTTCATATATTTTTAGTGCTTCTAACTTTGATCTAAGCAGTTATATGTTTATTATTGTTGACGAAATGTAACAGATTTGATTTGTCATATGTTTATCTGATAGTATCTTCGCTTTTGTTTTGGTTGGTCATTTAGACATTTGATATCAATTGTCAAATTGCTGCTTAGTTGACCCTACATTGTAGATTTTGTTGGTATGGCTAGGTTGGTGGTTTATGATTTATAGTTTTGTTGACTATATATGAATGCCTTCTGATATGAATTTGAAGTGAATTTTATCTTTCATTTGTGTCTAATTTTTGTTTAGTTTGGGATCTATGCAATAACACATTATGTAGTACTGAAATCATTTGGAAGACATATTGAACTTAAAACTGTTTTGCTCTTCTTTGGAAGAACTGTTCCAAGGCTTTTTCTTTCCATGCATCACATTTTGGTGGTGGGTGCTTGAGACTTGAAGATTGAAGGTATTCTCTTGTGCGATATCGCAAGTGTACACCCTCAATGATGTCTATATATGTGGTTATAGAAACTTCGTTTTGCCTGGAAAGTGATTATTTCAGATGCACAGCCCACAATTGAATTCCTTGTTGGCTATCAGGTTTTGTTTGCTTCTATTAATTAATTTACTGATAGAGGGGTGGGTTGGTAGTGTCATTAGTGAAGTTGTTACTTTTGGTGATTGGATTCAGCGCTGAAGCAGTATTAGGTTGCTTCCCTCTTACAAACAGTAATATTGATCGTTTTAATTTTGCTTTCATCAGATTAGTCAAAGGGTTTTTGAAAGGATAAGGAGTCAAAATTATATCCATGCTTTGCACCACGGAGGAACAGAGACATCAGGATCAGATCCTTCAAAAGGAAATTTTGAATATGAAGATAGTATTTCCTTTGATGCTGGCTTGCTCAAAGCAGAGGAGGGCAAGGATTTGCTTTCAGGGACAGGTGATGGGGGTATGCCATTTGAGTTGTATAAAAGACGCACTACTGTTGTTGTAGGAAGAGAAGCTTTCTTAGATGTAGTTTGTGATGCTCTGGCTGAATATAAGTATGTGGGTCATAATCAAAGGGCAGATTTGGTTTTGGCATGCAGGTAATGTAAAATATGTTTATTTGCAGTCACTAGTAAAGTTTTGGCATGTGTTTCATTTTAAAGTTTATCTCCATTTTCTGAGGAATATGTGTGTTTGTACATATATATGCACTTGTTTTTGAGCTTGTGGTAATTATCAAAATATGTAGAAATTCTTAAGGAATTGTTTTCTGTTGAATCTTGAAATTATTTAGATTTAGATTGTCTGCACAACTTCAAGTGGCTTACCTAGGATGGTCTTTTTATTAAGATTATGTCCTCATATTTTGTAGCCGTGTTTTATGGAAGTTATTTAAATGCTGATGTTGTAGTGGTTTTGTTTCGAATCATGTTTTTTTTTTTTTTTTTTTCCTTCTTACTGTCAACTTTAGAGTTTAGATGTTTTTAATTTAATTTGGTTTGAGCAAACTATTCATTACTGCCTGTTAGAGCACAAGTACGAATATTGGACTATCGACCAAAGAGAGTTTGGAGAAAGTTTTTGAGAAGCAAGTTTTGAATTGTTTTGCAACCTCAGGAAACATTACAGCTTGAGCTATTCCTCATGGGATGTGGTTAAATTGTTGGCGTTGTGACATGCACCAGGCTGTCTTATTGGGATTACACTATCTTATATGGCTTTTAGTACATTCTGAACTAGGATAAATGCTTTTGCTTAACATTAAGATCACATTGTTACCCTTTAAGTTGTTTGTACATGAGGGATTCTTTTCGGGTGAAAATATGTTAATTTTTTTTTCTTGATGTATCTTGTTTGGTTTATATAGATGAGATGTGATCTCTTTTTGTTGCAGAATCCGAGAAAGGAAGGAATCTGTAACTGTGCTGTTGTGTGGCACCAGTGGCTGTGGCAAATCTACTTTGTCTGCCTTGCTGGTAGTTTTTTGTACACTAATGAAATGTTGATTGAATGGAATGTCATATTACTCTGCACTCCCATCATCGAAATTCTAAGCGCTTCCCCCACTTATCATGCAGGGCAGTCGTTTGGGAATCACCACTGTGATATCTACTGATTCTATTCGCCATATGATGAGGAGTTTTGTAGATGAGAAGCAAAACCCTTTGCTCTGGGCTTCAACATACCATGCAGGGGAGTTCTTGGATCCTGTGGCAGTTGCAGAAGCAAAGGCAAAAAAGAAGGCGAGAAAATTGGCAGGCGCTGCAGTTTCAGTTCCAAAGGATGAAGTATCCAGTACTTCTATGACTGGGAAATCTGCTACTCATCTGGAGGTTGGTTCCAGTACAACCGAGATGATCAGTCCAAAGCGAATGGCAATCGAAGGATATAAGGCCCAAAGTGAAATGGTGATGGACAGTCTTGATCGACTGATTACTAGATGGGAAGAAAGAAAAGAATCAGTAGTTGTTGAGGGTGTTCACTTAAGCCTTAATTTTGTTGTAAGTAGTACTTATTTTGTATGTTCTGTCAGATATCTCTTGTTAATTCTTTTCTGAACTTTAATCCGGTATGCAGATGGGGCTTATGAAGAAACATCCTTCAATCTTACCATTCATGATATACATTACAAATGAAGACAAACATTTAGAAAGATTTGCAGTGCGTGCAAAGTACATGACGTTGGACCCAGCTAAAAATAAATATGTGAAGTATATTCGCAACATCAGAACCATACAGGAATATCTCTGCATAAGGGCTGACAAGCATCTTGTGCCCAAAATAAACAATACCAATGTCGATAAGAGTGTAGCAGCCATCCATGCATCTGTCTTCAGCTGCCTTCGCAGGCGTGAAGCTGGAGAGCAACTTTATGATCCAACCACCAACACAGTTACTGTGGTAGATGAGGAATATAGGAATCAGTGTGCTGCCAATTCCTTGAGCTCCAAGGGGATGTTTCAGCTTATCCAGAGGAAGGGCTCTAGTAGGCACCTGATGGCTCTTCTTAATACTGATGGATCTGTGGCAAAGGCTTGGCCTGTTGATTCAGTAGATGGTAATGGGAAGACCACGTTGGTCTCCGGGAATGACAACAGAATGCGGAATCCAATGTACGGTCCCTTGAATATTGGAAAGGCCGAGCCAGTTAATCTTCAGTTTGGTCACTTTGGGATCAGTGCTTGGCTCAGCGACGGTAACACAAGTCATGCTGGAAGTGTGGATGAGTCAAGAGCCGAAATGACTGATTCTGCCAGTAGATATTACTCCTCTTGCTGTAGCTCGCCAAGGACATCTGATGGACATTCCAAGGAGGTATATTTGGATACTAATGCTTAATTATAATTTTTGTTGCAGGGGTAGTTACTGACTTGCGAATGTTCTGTAATATTTTTTTTAAGTAATGCGTTTAAGATCTAGGTTATGATGTTTTTGCTGTCCCTTCAGCTCAAGGAGGAACATTCAGTTGATGGGAGTGAAGAAGAGGTTGATGATCCACCTGAGGCAGATGAAGATCTCAGTGATGATAGTGAGAAACAGGTCCTTGAAGAGGTACCAATGATCATGCTTATCTATTGCAAGCTTTGATTGAAATCAGTATAAAATTATTGGCAATATCCTCAGAACTTCAGCATTTCTACATTGGACCTGGCCTGGATGTATTATTTAGTGTTATGGTTTCTGATCCTGTGTATATGTTTTTATGTACAGATAGGATCAGTTGACGAGGAGTCTACAAAATCAGATGAAGAGTACGATGATCTGGCGATGCAGGATATGCAAGAGAATGGCTATTGGTCTGACAAAGATGATGATTCCAAGGATAAGATAGATCCAGTATCTGGGGTCAAGTCAAGTCACCTGAAAGGAGACAAGTATAACCGGAATCTGGATCGCTTCCTTAAAACTAGAACTGAAAAGTTTCCGGAGCCGTTATGCTCTTATCCTTCTCTGGCTATGGAAAAGAATGGAAAGAAATTGCTGTCTTCAGGCAGTATCAGAATTAGAAAACGCTCGCAAAGCATTCCAGCATTAAGAGAACATGGAGAAATAGTCAATGATCCCATTCTTTCCGGTCCTCATAGGTAGCGAAAGAGCAATTTTGTCCTAGTTTTTTTCTTTTTTTTTTTCTTTTGAGGAGGACTAGTAGTGCAAACCAGTGGCGCCCCACATCTTGTGTATAGCTTGTGTGACTTGAAATGGCTGTTTTGTGCTTTTCTATTTGCAGTGCAAGGCGTTGAGAGAATAGTTAAGTAGCGAAAATTAGAAAAGAAATTGCCAAGCGAGTGTGCAGGCATTATCAACATATATATAATGATGTGTCTATTAGTAAAAGAATAGTTGTGTTCTTGGAAGCAGTATGAGATTGCTGCTGTTAGAAAAGGAATGCATTTTATGTAAGCAACAATTTGTTTTCGTGCATGACAGATACATTATACATAAAGCTGTATGTTATAATTTAGGTGGATTTTGATCATGTGCTGATATGATCTTATTTTTTTTTTCTTGACCATTCTAAAGCACGTGTTTGGTTGTTGATAAAATGGTTGTAAAATCTAATCACATTTTAACCATTCATTTATTGTAATGTTTATGTTAGGTCAGAAAAAAAATCAGATCAGTAGAAAGTCCAAATTCAATTTAGGTGCAGTGACCGTTTATCTATTTGGGTTTATAGTCTGCTCTTGCTTACGTTCAAGTTCAATGCAGGCAATCCAACAGAAGCGACTTGCAACTTGCAACTTGATTTCTTAGGTTGGAAGCAACTTGTAGATAAAAATGAAAGAAAAAACATTGAATGTAAAGGGAATCAATTTCTATTAATTTCTTAGGTTGGAAGCAACTTGCAACTTGATTCTCCAAGAATTAAGCTCTTTTCTCATTATTAGGATTCTAGTAGATACGTCTCAAATGCCCTGTGATTGGACATTTGGAGCACTTGGCTGTACCTCATTTGTCCACTCCATGAGAGTTGCCAAGTCACTTTAGTGCATATTTGTTTTTAACTATGAATGTTCCAAAAGTTAGTGCACATTTGTTGGCTACATAATTGTGATCATGAATCTTCTTCGGCTAGATATGATCGTAGAGTTTCTACAGCTAACAGTGAGCTAGTGAGTGTTGGATTCCTTCTAGAAGCCAATGGTGAGTGGATATGAATTAATAATGATTTATCTCATTTACCACATGTATCGATCCACCAATTGACATTTCAACCGAACCTCTGATTGACCTAGACATATAGATCATTCTCGACATCGAGAGAGATTTGAGATTCCGTAAGTAACTCAGTGAATGCTTTCTAAGAAGGGCTTGGAAAATGAAAATGAAATACGAACAACCGCGCTGGTCGTAATGGATCGACTTTCATGCTAGTTCTTTCTCCAGCATGAAAGTTCCATTTCAGGGAAGGACGACGTACCATGATACTTTCTGTTTTGTCGAGCCTGGAGTCGGGACGTCTAGTATTGTTGTTACTTAAAAGATGCTGAATTTGGGCCGACTGTATATATGGTAACAATAAAATCTCGTACATGCGGGCCAAGCATGGTCCTTCACTTGCATGTCTGCCACGTGAACACCTTGCTCGCCATTGGTTGCCAATTTCCGGGACCACCACAATCACCCACCATATCCATATACACGATTGGGAGTTGGGACCATGCATCTTCACTCTTCAAACAATAACTCAAAACATAAATTATATGACAGCAAAAACAAAACAATCTCCACAGAGTTGTGATGAATCTGGTATATATATTAAAGAGGGAGCAGGGAAGCAGCAGTCAAGTATGAGGTTAGGAGAGATTCTCACTCACTTATAATATAACACTTGCATCATATTACATATAGTACATATATATATAGTTATTTAGTATTAACAATTTAAGTTTAATTAGTGCCTCAAGGGCGTAGCTCAGCTGGTAGATGGACGAGCCTGGGACTTGGACAAATGACTCCTAAATCAGCCGCTCAAATCCTATAAATAGTAAAAGCTTAAAAAAAATACATGGTTTATATAGGTGGGTGGATAGATTGATACCGTTAAAATAATAATAATAACAATAATATATATATAAAATTAACTTTAGTGGCACTCTTTCTGGTAAGCGGTAACTATTTCTAAAGCATGAGGTATAAATTAGGCCGAAAAGGCGACTTGTGAAGGTGGGAACTGGACCACTACATGATATATATTGTGATAAAAGTCATTTCTGATTCACCTAATGATAAAGTGTACCATTGTACTTCTTGATCACCTTATTTATTTTTGCTGCAAAATACTAATCAACAATTTATTCCAAAAACAGAAAACAAGATTTGACTCACTGCACCAATTAAATCATAGGGCGAGGGATTTTCATTTTTCACATACGATGTTTTCTCTTGTTGATGCATGTATGTAGATAGCTGTACATGCATGAGACAGAATATATAACTCTATTATGGGGAAGGGTTCTCCCCACACTTTGTGGTTTAATGGGTAAATGTAGGACTATATTTACAATACAAGACTTGGGGTTAGGGTTTTAGCTTTTAAAAATATAAGGATGTAAATAAAGAGAGTAATAATATACAGGGGTAGAACTTGGAGTGTAAAATTGGGGTCAAATTATAAATATTTTAAATTAATGGCATTCAATTGTAAATTTACATTTAATTTTTTTTAAAATTTTTTTTTTTCTATTATCTTGTGTTTATATATATTAATATTTTAAAATAATGAAAATAAATATTAGCCCTCAATTATACATATTAGGTCACTAGATCTGTTGTAATAGCACAGCAGAGAATCATAGTCCTTCTAAAATATGGCGATTTATATTTATCATTTAGGTGTACAAATCAACATGGGCAGTGGGTGAAAGCACCTTGTTTTTTAAAACACAAACTCAATATGTATATTAAGATATTTTATATATAAAAAACATATTAGTAAGACTTATACACTAGAACAGTTTAGATTTCTGTCAAATTTAGATATATTTAGACATTTAAAAAAAAAAAAAAAAAAAAACCTAAAATATATATATATATATATATGAGTGGTTCTCTCATAAAGGATCTCTTATATTAATTTCGGTAAGAACCATGATGAAATCACATCCATTTTTATGAATTTTGAACTTAATTTTTTTTTTAGATGATATGTTCAATGAAATCTACCTATAAATAAATTTGAGAATTTTTCATACACTACAACTATTTATCCCAATTTTGTTAAATATGAAGGCATTGGAAAATAGGCGAAATATAGGAAAATTCAAGAAAAATAGTTGTAGTACTTGCAAAATTCTCAAATTTTATTCACAGGTAGATTTCATTGAACATATCATCTATATAAAAAAAATTTAAATCGAAATTCATAAAAATAGATGTGATTTTATCAAAGTTCTTACCAAAATTAAAATAAAGAAATCCCTTATAAGTGAATCATATATATATATGTACATACATACTATAATGAAACAAAGAATAAAAGAAGATGCAATACAAAATTTCCGATCGACACTACAAGATTCTAAGAATTATATTGCTAGCTACAAATGTGCACGGACAGAAGTTTCTATTAAACTTTGTGAAACAAACACACAAGTCATATGGTTTCTCACAAAGTTAAATCAACAATTATTCAAATTTATCATGTATATAATTAGGGGTGCGCACAAAAATCGAAACCGAATTAAACTGACCCGAATCGAACCGAAAAAGTGTTTTTGGTTCTAGGGACAGAGCCAGGATTATGTTCTAAGGGGAGCACCATGAAATAATGGGTTAGATCGACATATATCTTAGAAGTTGTGTTAAACAAAACATTAAATAAAAAATATTGTTGTTTATATTTTAAAACATTAATTTTTTATTAATTATTTAAAATGAATAATAATTTTTGATAAATTATCTTAATTTATGAAGAGGTGGATGACTTGAACCCACGACCTTATATCGAAAGTGTGAGAGATATACCACCAGACTAACCTCATCTTGTCCATTTAAAATGATCCTTGAATATGATGAAAACATAATAAATAAATAAAAAAATGCTAGATATTTCAACTCATTGTCAATTTGTAACTTAGACAATTTAATTCATATAAATAAGACGAGTGAAATAAATCATAATTAATATGTACATATCCATTTGTCAATTAGCACACAACTAGTTGGGGATATCTAACATTACTCTAAAAATAATATAGACTAAATTTTTTAGCTATTAATTCAAGATTCAATAATATTGTTTAAGAGTTAGAAAATAAATTGAAATTTAAACTATACCTCTAATATTTTTCTAATATCCAAAAACTATTCTCTACATGATTAAGATAAATTATTAACATTGTAATTTATAAAAGGATTAGAAAATTTAAATAAGAAATAAGGGTAAAAACATAAAAATTCTAAAACTCAGGGGAAAATTTTACAAAATTGAAAAACTTCAGGTGGGGCAGTGGCCCCCCTTGGTCATTATGTGGCTCCGACCCTGTTTGGTTCGGTTCATAGCTTCTATTTGGTTCAAACCGATTTGAAATTTAAAAACCGAATTGAATTCGGTTCGGTTTTGGTTTTGGACACACAAAACTGAACCGACCCGAATACACCGAATTGTCTTAATTGATTATTTTGTAAGGTTCAATTTTATTATGAAATGTTTGTTGATAATATTTTATTTTGGACTACATTATGTACTACATTTTTTGACTTCTATTTTATAGAACTTATGAAGATTTTATATTTTGATTGAGTATGTATACTTGATATGATTGAAATTTTAGATTTGGATTCAAAATTAGGTTATATTTTGTTTAAATTATTTTTTACATATTATGTTTTCTTAAAAAAGTTTAAGCCTAAATGTCAAAATGCAACTTAAAGGCCCAAAAAATTAAACAACATATAAAATAATAATAATAATAATAAATAAATAAAATAAAATAATAAATAAAATAAAAAAACCTTCAAAACCCAATAGGCCCAAAACCGAATTGAACTGAACCGAAATAAAGGTGTTCGATTCAATTCGGTTTTCAGGTTCAAACCGATTCACATTTTTAAAAACCGAATATATGTTGGTTCAATACAGTTTTGGTCAAAACCGAACTATACCCACCCCTATATATAATTATAAGGATTCCAACTAAATAGAATGTGTATCCCATCTAAAATATATTTATAGGGTGATAATATTAAAATATGACTATAAAAAAATGTCAAGATAAAAGACATAAACATACAAACATACAAACATAAAAAATAAAAATAAAATTCTTCTTTTTTTGTGTTAATAACCTAAACAAGGAATCAAGAACACAACTATCAAGGTAAAAAGAGGATTGTAGTCATAATGAAGAAAAACAATATTCAGGAGGTAGTTTTCCCATTCAAATTCCACGTGAGTATGTGACAAACATTTTTTTGGCTCTAGACATGACATGACTTGGGAATCTTAGCAAGAATATTTGTACAAAGGGATTAGGTTATATATCAACCATTGTCCTTTGATTTCAAGGAAACTTAAAGCGGTTACAATTTCCATATATATATATATATATATATTTTCTATTATCAGTTCGTTCTGATAATAAATATATCAGGATGAAGAATGCTACCACTAGATATATATATATTTTGACTCAAAATGTATACACTTGTCAAAACTTCTTGTGTTCCACATTCTTCGTTCTGATATATTTATTGTCAGAATGAACTGATAATAGAAAGACTGTATATATATATATATATTATAAATGTTCAAGTCAGTGTGCACTGATATAAATATATGAAGACATTGAATGTGAGTCACTCATTTTCCATGCTTTGACTTAGTATGTATGCATCCGTCAAAACTTTTCCATAATGAGTGGCTCAATGTCCTTATATATTTACATCAGTGCACGCACTGATGTAAATAGGACTGATATATATATATATCGGTCCCGTTCATATAAAAAATAAAAAAATATAAAATAAATTAAAAAAAAAACTTCATCAGTGCGTTGGATGTAGACCAATAGATTTACATACTTTGACTCAAAGTATATGCACTTGTCAAAACTTCTCCATAATCTATGATTCACATTCTTTGTCATAATATATTTTATATCAGGATCAACTGACAGTAAAAAAACTAGGGGTGGCAACGGGGCGGGTAGGGGTAGGTCAAGGCCGCCATAAACCCGTAACCTGGTTTTTAAAGATTGCCCCAAACCCAACACGTGACCCGCCCGAGTCAAAAACTTCCACCCCAAACCCGCCCCATTTGACTCGTTTCATTAAAAAAAAAAAATGGCAGTAAATTTAAATTTAACATAGCACAATAACTTAGTTTAATAAACACTAAATTCATAGGTAAAGTATAAAATACAAATCCCAAAATAATTTAAACAATAATACAAAATACATACAATATTTTTGGTTTCACTAAAATCCATTCAACATCTTCACTAAAAATATATATTTTTTAAATATTTATTTATATTTTGGGTCAAACAAGGCGGGTCGGGGCAAAAAGGGGTAGCCCCATACCTGATCCGGTAACCCGGCCGGGTCAAAAAATATGCCCCAAATCCACCCTGTTACCAGTTTTCACTGCCCCAGACGGACCGGGGCCTCGTGGGTTTGGAGCGGGTCAGGGATTTTTGCCACCCCTAAGAAAGACTATTTATATATATATATATGTGTGTGTGTGTGTATATATAGTTTATAATTTATAACTGGCCAAAAAATTAGTGATTTTACTGTTTTTGTCCAAGATTATTATTTTTACTATTTTTGTTAAAATTTTCACTTTTTGGACAAGATTGCCCTCCTTTATAAATTTTTTTTTTCTTTTTCTTCTTCTTCCAAAAAAAAAAAACAAAAAAAAAAACAACTTTTTTCTCTATATTTTTTTTCTTTTTCTTCTTCTTCTTCTCATACCTCCATGGTGTGTTTAATTGGTGGCTTGGTGTGTTTAATTGGTGGTCTGGTGTGTTTAATTCGTTTTGCCCTGGTGTATTTAATGAATTTTTCCTTGTGTGTTTAATTGGTGGCCTGGTGTGTTTAATTGATGGCCTGATGTGTATAATTCGTTTTACCCTGGTATGTTTAATTGTTTTTGCCCTGGTGTGTTTAATTCATTTTGTCTGGTGTGTTTAATTCGTTTGCCCTAGTATGTTTAATGAGTTTTGCCTGGTGTGTTTAATTGATGGCCTAATGTGTTTAATTATTTTTGCCCTGGTGTGTTTAATTATTTTTGCCCTGGTGTGTTTAATTGTTGGCCTGGTGTGTTTAATTGGTGGTCTGGTGTGTTTAATTCGTTTTAAACTGGTGTGTTTAATTGTTTTTACCTTGATGTGTTTAATTTGTTTGCTTGGTGTATTTAATTGGGTTCCCCGGTGTGTTTAATTGAGTTGCATTGATGTGTTTAATTAATTTGTCCTGATGTGTTTTAATTGGATTGTCATGGTGTGTTTAATTGATTTACACATACCATTTCAAACCATTTAAACACACAAGTATTAACCAATTAAACACACCAGTAATAAACAATTACACACATTTTTCCAATCCAATTAAACACACTAGTAACACAATTAAACACACCAGTCTGGAAAAAAAAAATTAAAATCTGGAAAACAATACTAACACTCAAAATCAACAACTTAAGCACAACAACTGAAATCAACAACAACCACCCTTAAAATCAACAACTAACACTCAAATTCAAACCTTTTTAAAATATAGAATTTTTTCAAAAAAAAAAAAAAAAAAAAAAAAAACCTTGAAATTTTTTTTAAACAAAACAAAATCAGAAATTTTTTTAAACAAACAATACTCAAATCCAAACCTTTTTAAAATCTGGAAACTTTTCAACAAACAAACAAAAAAAAAAAAAAAAAAAAAAAAACTGATATATATTTTTTTAAATCTGGAAATTTTTCAAATTAAAAAAACTGATTTTTTTTTTTTTAAATCTCAGTTTGGGTCGCCCGATCTGGACCAGATTGTGGTCAAATCGGAAAACCCATCGGAAATCTAGAAATTTTCTTTGAAAAAAAAAACAAAATCTGAAAATTTTTGTGTAAAAAAGATTCTGAAATTTTTTTGAAAACCTGGAAAAAAAAACGTGAATTTCTAAGAAGAAGAAGGAGAGAAAAGACGATCAGACGGATGGACGACGATCGGATGGAGGAGAGAGGAGGAGAGCAAGAGAGAAGAAGGAGAGAGAGAGAGAAGAAGAAGGAGTGAGAAAAGAGAGAGAGAAAGAGGCTGGTGAAAATGAGGGAGAAAGGAGAGAGAAGAGGTTTTGAAAAAAAAATAGGGGCAATTTTGTCTTCACAGCCCATTTGTTGACAAAAACAATAAAAATGATAATTGTTAACAAAAACAATAAGTCCTCAAAATTTTTGACTAGAAAGCCCTATTTCCTCTAGTTTATAACAATCATGGACAGGCTAGTTATGTGCATGCTGTTATGCAGTAATTTCCAGGCCATATGAACCAGAAGAGATATGAAATTTTTGTTTTCCAACAATATTCACTGGTGCCCAAAAAAAAAAAAAAATGAAAAGAACAAACATTCTTGAGTTAAATTCTCTGATATTATATATTTTGTATGTGTCACAAAAAAAAAAACAAATAGCCATACAAAATGTAAAGTACTGCTTGAAGTGATTATATGTAAACATGATGAGCTGGGGATGCTTAAATGAAAAAAAGAAAAAAAAGAATTAGAAGAATATATTATATGTATGTTGTCATTTGGTGAAGCAAATTAACAGACCTTTGATTTAACCATGTATTTATATATATATATATATATATTCAGATGAAATCTACCTTCCTGTTTACAGTCTTCCCTTCGACTACTTATACTACAGCAAATGAGCTGAGAGTGCATTGCTACAGTGTTCATCATTAAAAAGAATCATGAGATCATCTAGCGCAGACGTTTAGATTTCAACCCAAAAAAAAAAAAATGGATATCAAATCTCTGTTGTTAAATGCATTATTTGATAGGTAAAATATTTTGTGTTGAAAAATAGAAAATGACAAATAGTCTCATATATATGTTTTTTTTTTTTAACAGTAAATTATATTAAGCAAGCAGTAAAACCATAACGCGAAAACAAGAGGCCAACCCAACTAAGAGACCACAAAACCAACACGAAAGAGAACTAAAAATACAAATATCCACGCCTGATATTTTTCAATCATTAAAAAAGAAAGAAAAGAAGATATTTTTCAATCATTAAATCGAAACTGATCATTAGTTCTCCTATATGCATGCATGCATGTTATAATCCAGACACTTGTACTAATCAAGTAAGCAAATTAAAAATATGTTACAATGCATTTCATTCCCATCTACACACACATCTATCCATTTATTGAATGATTTATATTGAAGAAATTTTCAGTGGGAATACTATTAATAAATAAAAAAAATCAAAAAATCAAAAAACTAAGACTTTTTGTGATATAGACGATCTATGTAGAAAACAAAAGGATGACCAATTTTAATCATAACAAGATATTAAAGGATTTATTCAAAAGTGAATAGTTTTAGCATGTATGCTTGAGAGCAGTGGCAACTATATAGCAAGGAGGAAAGTGAAAGTATGGGATTTTTCATAAAGCATATAAACATTATAAACCACTCCCACCACACACAAGGAATTTTATTAGAATTTTATTCTATAAACAGATTAAATACATCGTGAAAATCACCAAGTTATGTACATGAAATATGCAACAAAGAAAGTGGTATTTAGTTTGATTCTGAATACTTTTTCTTTGTGTATAATTAGTTTATAAGAAAGTTTTTCTCTCTTTAGGACCATCCAGGGTTTTCAAAATTAGGACGTGATTTATGAGCCACTAATTATACAAAAATAGATGAATCCAACACTTGATAATTAAGGGTCTTGAGGAGAGAAAGTAAAAGTGTATATATATATATTAGTAATTATCGGATGTGGGATTCTCACACATTTTTTCATGTGTTATCGACTATGTAACGTTGTAGCGTGATCTGCATACACTCCTAAAAGTGATCATATCACTTTGCAACGTTATAGAGTGAGCTCTTCAAACGTTATAAAGATAATCTTGCATGAAAAAACGTACAAGAATGTTGCAATTGAAACCCACACACACACACATATATATATATATATGTTAATAATTATCCGATGTGAGATTTTCGCACATTTTTCCGTACATGATCGACTTATGTAATGTTATAAAGTAAGCTTTGTAACGTTACATAGTGATTTGCATACACTCTCAAAAATGACCATGTCATTCTGTTATGTTACATAGCGGGCCTTACAACATTACAGAGTCAATCTGTATGAAAAAACGTATGGAAATCCCACAACCGAAACTTACTCATATGTATATATACATAGATATAAATATGTGTCTTTCATATATTTTCACAGGTTGTACCTGTATATTCTTACAAGAAGATTTTGTTAAAGAGTTTAGTTTTGTCCTTGATTAGTTACAGTCCTGTCATGATGAAATAAATTTACATTGAGAAAAAATAATTCGAATCTTGTGATGATGATATATTCTATAATTCTATAATAGCAGCTCTAAGTTAATTATGGAGTTAAAAATGTGACATCTAAGTAGATAATAATTAGTTGCAATGTTCCAAACCAAAGAAAGAACTCCATATAACACCTACTTAGTGCCAGAAATGACTTGACAACAAGAAGCATACAAATCTCTGAAAAGATCTACAAGTCAAATATAGAAGTAGCACTCATTATATATACTTCACTAATGACTAATGAGGAGATATAGTAAGTACAACATGATCTTTTGTGACAAGTAACTATGAAATCCAACCCACCTACAGTGATTTCAAATCTTTGTGCATGATTTAAGTGAAAAATCTACCTCAACAGAACACCTGATCAGAAATGGGTGACCACCATTGCCACTGCGGCCAGATACTTAAAGTACTCTCCGTCAACCTTTCAAGGTTCAAAATTTGACACCTTATTTATATATATATATATAACTGGAATAAGTGTGGAAAGATCTCTCCCTATGTTGGGAGCTGACTTCTTCCGATTATGGAAATAGACATTCAGATCGGGATTGTAGTGTTTGATATCAGTTGTATGTGCCAACAAACAATTGTGTGAAACTTTGGGGATATAGAGGACAGAGATATGTGAACCATGGGGTTGGATAGTGATAGAGGCACACAGATCTCCATAAACTTAAAATGACTGAATCATCACAATCATGAATGAAGAAGCGCCAATTGAAGTTATATATATATATATTGAGAAACTTTTTGTGGGTACTATTATTGAAGAGGTGAAAAAAATAGGCCTGAAAATGTCTGCAGGAGAGAGAGAGAGAGAGAGGAAGAGAGTACATATAAGGGGGGGTCCAAGTTGCAAGATGGTCTGTGGGGGGGTTGGTCCACCCAACAAGAGTGATGACTGATGTGTGATTAATGCAAAAGCCAACGCCAATGCAAAAGCCAACGCCAATGGCAGTGACAATGTGACATGTTCCCACCATGATTCTTTGCACTCTCTAAAAGTTGCAACTTTCAAAGATCTACTCTATCCACAGACAGAAAACCCACTTGAAAATTTGATAGAACGTTCATAAAATAATCTAATTCATTTTGAACAGTCTCTAGTGAAGACAAAGATGGTGATGGGAACAAGAACCCAATTTCCAGTAACCATTTTATTGGCTGATATCATCAAACCCCACAAAGAAACGGATCTGCAAATTAGATCAGAGCTAAAAAATAAAAAGAAAAAACCATTTATCTCACCTTAATTTGATCATTATTAGCTTCTTCTCAGATTGTTGCACACTTGCACTTCAGTTACTCTTTGTTGACTCCTGGAGCTTGAAGCTCATGAAAAAATAATACCCTTCTCAGAAAAATTATAATTAAAAAAAAAAAAAAAAGAGAGAGCATCAAAAACCCACAAATATTAAAGAAAAATTATCAAAATCAAAGATCTGTAGAGTCTATAGATGGATCTAAAACATATAAACATCCAGCAACAGAAAGGGAGAAGGAATTCACCTTTTAAAATATGTTTGAATTAGGACATGCATCAACCTCAAGGCTGTTTCTCTCTCTTTCTCTCTATAGTTCTTGAAAAAAGTCGAATCCATCTAAAGAAACTAATCAGTAAAAGACCATTTCCGTCGAAGTGTAATTGTGCTCAGAAGAATAATCATATAGATCTGTAAAGTAAAAAGCTCTTCAAGATCCCTGTAGTTCCCTGCAAAGTAGCAAAAGAATACATATAAAAAAATAAAATAAAAAAGACATCCAGTCATCCAGATATATATATATCCATTCCATTTAATGGATTGCCCTAGTCAAAAGAGAAACAAATAGAAAACATCCCCACTCACCCACCTGACACCAACAGAGACCAAAGTAGATTGAATCGCCTTATTGTTTGTTGAATAGTTAAGTGCACAGTGTCACTGCTGCGTTGTTGTTGTGCCTCTTCAATAGTCCCTTCTTTTTTTTTTTCTTTCTTTTCTTTGAATAGTATAGTCGTTTATTGCCGATGCAGCATCATCAAGATTCTCACTTTCAAACAACTTTCGCAGAGTTTTGTAAATTAATTACATCACCACCGTGTATTTGCATGTGAATCTTGATGATGCTACACCCGCAAACAACGACTTTCAATCTATCTATACATATATATCCATCCATGCACACAAAAGCTTTTCTCCAATACATATTTATGGATTTACATTAAAAGTAAAGAAGATGAAGATTGAAGAGAGACAATCCAACATAATTAAATCATGAAAAAAAAAATCTGAAAATATCAGAATAATTAAATAATTTAAAAAGAAGAAAAAGGGAAGACCGGAAGACTAAGAAAATTTTTGCAAACTTTTGTACAACTAATAAAAACAAGGCCACGAGGAAGAGTTGACGTGGCCGGTTACCAGTGGCTGAAACAAAAAGTTATTATGTGTTAGGTACCAAAAAAAGAATCTCTAACCAGTTGAACACTTGAACTCCACCTCCGAAACCAAACAAAAAAAAAAAAAAAAAAAACCCTATTTTTGTTCTAAAAAAATAAAAATAAATACAAAAAACTTTTTTATAGTATAAATCTAACAAATGGAATCGAAATCTACAGTTTTTACCATCTGGGGTCGGATTTTTCCGATTAGATTCTGGCAGTACCATGTCAGATTCCGGCCAAAATCACCTTTCCTGCTATTTAATTAGATGTTCTATTAATCTATAAAACCAATCAACAGAAACAATATGAATATATATATATATACACATCAAAAACAAGTCTGAGATCTGAGGAAGACAGAGAGAAAAAGAGAGAGAGAGAGAGAGAGAGAGAGAGAGAGAGGAGACTTAGGTGAAGTGCGAGGGGGGGTATATAAACTATATATACAAGGATGGCTGCGAATGTAAGTATTTTGGGGTTGTATTCTATTGGTGCTTTTTTCCTTTTTTGAGTTTTGATTGGTTGACGCTTAGCTGTGGAGTGAAACAAAAGTCCAGTATTTAACCAGCCTGCTTTGATGTGATTGTATATTTTCTTAAGAAATAAATAAATTCTCAGTGAAATTCGTATTAAAAGGACTATATCATAGCGGTATCGATTCACATTTATTCATTAAATCGTATAGCAAGACTTGTTATTTTGAAGCCTTGTTTGTTGTAGTTGATCTAGCCAATTCCCGACACACTTGTAACCCAATTGATATAAAATTATCGACCAAGTCATTTGGTCCCGTAAATTTGTTGCATGATGGTTTATTTACTTTATCAAAGAAATTATTGTGAAATTTATAAATTGACAAAAATCTATATAAATTCTCTATCAAATACACGTGATAATTAGTGAATCTAAACCTAACTAATTATGTTTAAGAATCGGTGAATTTAGACCTAACTTATATTCGAGATCATTATAATTATCACATGTGATAGGGAATTTATATACAAAGTTTGTTGTAATCTTTCTTAAACTATTTGAGCAATTCTGTAACATCATTTCATTTTTTGACACCAATGTCCAATGATGTAACATCTGATTGATTTGTATTAATCCACATTATATTTTTCTATATTTAACATCTTTTTATTATTTACATATGATCTTTTGTCAATGTGGTGGGTCTTTCCTTTGGAAACCCTCACCACCAAGGTTCAATGCTTGGTGTATGAATGTTTATATGCAAATTTTCCCACCAATAGCCACCAATATGTGGGTGCTCTCTCCCTGTCTGTGGGAGTTTCAATCCGGAACCCGGGCTGTGCTTATAGAGCTCAATCTCACCGGTTCCAATAGTTGTTGTATATAAAAAAATAATCTCTTTATTATTTGTGTATGTGTACTAATAATTTATTGGGTGTCTTGTCAATATCATTATCGTTAACATTTTTTATCATTATTTTTACATATTTGTTTTAAGAGGAAAAGAACATTTATGATATATAGATACCTAATATACTATCCCTTCCTCCAACTGAAATCACTTTAAAGTATTGTATTTTTAAGTATATCCAAATTCCTCACAACTTGGATTGTACTTATCTAAAATTAAGTTTAAGTACGATATGAATAATTTCATACCTAAATGGGGTAGCCTTTTTTTATCCTCCCCACAAATCTATTTAGAAATTAGATTATATATATATATATATTTGACATAAAATGACAACAAATGGAATCAAACTATTGTAATAAAATCATTTGTGTCAATGTATTTAAAAAATTAATGTTAAACATTTTATATTTGTATGTCATGCATTTATTAATAAATAGATACATATTAATGATGATTTAATTCAATTATCATATGTCTACGAATCTAATTGTCACATCATAATATTAAGATGAAATTTTTTTAAAAAAAAATTGAATGTCTAGCATTTCTCATTTGAGAACTTAAAAATTCAAAAATTAAATAAAATATTCTTTCAATACATTGTGCAAAACTTTCTATATTTTGATATACACATGCTAGAATAATTCTTTTAAACTTTAACGTGTTTTTTTATTTATCTAGGAAAGGAACACGTACACCTTAGAACTTTTTTCATCGGATTAACTTCCATATCCAAAAAAAAGAAGTTACAAATATGAACTTTATTAACTGAATTGATGCTTTATTTAATAAAATACCACATATCTTCAGGGACGTAACTCATGTTGATAGATAGACGAGTTTGAGATTTTGGTAAATGATTTCTAAATCAATGGTTTAAATCATATCAATGGTAAAAGCTAAACATAAAAATAAAAATAAATAAATAAATAAAATACCAAGTTAACGAATAGGTTTTCTCATTGAAAATATCTTTATAATAGATACCGCAAAAGTTGAGGAGATAAGTGGTTTAATGGTGCTGTAGTTAATAGGTGATGATTTATGAGAGAGTCCATGATAATTGATAAGATGGAGAGGATGCCGATTTGATAGTTTGTCCTCTACCTGGGTGGCTGGGTGATTTTTTTTTTTTTTTTTTTTTTTTTTTTTTTTTTTGTAACTTGGAGCTGCTCACAAAAACATAGGTTCAAAGTTCAAACTCAATGCTTTACTGATTTAAACTTCCTCTTTTTATGAGCCCTCGAGGTTAGTGTCTTCAATGCCCCCCACTTGCAAACCATTCTCTTCTATCTTTTATTTTTGTATTTGATTTTTTATTTATTTATTTTTTATTTATTTTTTATTTTTTTTAAGATGTTTTAATTCTCTATATACACAATTAGGTTTCCATTAAGCATATCTTGCATCACATCAATCGGTATATATAACTTGAAACCAATGTTAAGAGGACATTTCAAAAAAAATAAAAATGTTAAGAGGACTTAAAAAAATTAAAACGGTAAATACACTTATCTCCCCTGAAGTTTGGCATAAATGCAACTAAAGATTAAATATACATTTATTTACTTAGATCTCCGTTGTCCTTAAAATTTTACTAATTAAAGGCCAAATTGCTCTTAGTTATTAAAATTAAAAAATGAAGATAATCATTTGATAATAAATAATTAAATTAATTGAAGATAATCATTTGATAATAAATAATTAAATTAATTGAAGATAATTCTTTAAATTAAAAAAAAAACAATTTAAGATGAAAAAAAAAAACTATTTTAGCTTTAAGTTATCTTCATTTAATTTATTATTATTATTTTTAAAGAAAAATAAAAATAAAATGTTTTTATTTTTTAAAATTATCTTCTTTTTTAAATTAAAATTGTTTTTGATGGTTTTAAAATATAAAATTTTAAAAAAGTAAAAAAATAAGTATTTTTATGAGCTATTAAATTATATTCAATTTTAATAACTAACCATTACAAATTGTAAAAAAATTAAATTTTAAAATAAAGATAATTAAAAAAAATTTAAAATAGTTTTTTATTTTTCCATTTCAAAACTATTTTTTAATTATATTCCATTGAAATGATTATCTTCAATTAATTTAATTTAATTATTTTTATAAAATGATTATTTCTGTAATTTATTAATTAAGGGCAATTTGATATTTTTATTAGTTCAAATTTAAGAGTATGAGAGGTATGAGTAGATAAATACATACTTGTTCTCTAACTATATTTATACCAAACTTCAGGGTAGGTTAGTGTATTTACCTTTATATAAATATATATATATATATATATAAAATCCTCTTAACATTATTATATATACTACGGCAGGATCATAGTGGGAGATGCATCGTCCCTCATCATGACATGCCTCAGTCGTCATGATGTCGACAAGTTTTTTCGCTCCT
Source organism: Acer campestre (assembly GCA_954870605.1). Classification (NCBI taxonomy): domain Eukaryota; kingdom Viridiplantae; phylum Streptophyta; class Magnoliopsida; order Sapindales; family Sapindaceae; genus Acer; species Acer campestre. The sequence goes on along the minus strand of OX940800.1, from coordinate 54,023,150 downwards.
ATGACATATTAGAATTGAATTAATACACCCATGATAAAATGGTGTACATCTGCCTCATACAAATTTCTCTTGTAAAACTAAGATGAGAATCTTTCAAAGAGTGGTTGAAGAAAACTATTTTTATATTTTCCATACATTAAATATGTTACATGAAAAAAAAGAAAAGGGTTTTTCCAAATATTTTATTGGAAGAATATTTGTAGTGGGTTGTGTCCAACAAATTGATATTTTTATGATGACTCACATAAAAGTCTGGATTTTATACAATTACATCCAATAATTATATCAGAATTCATATATCAACCTCTTAACAGTTTTTTTTTTTTTTGATGGATGGAGCACCTGGAAATCTGGAAAACCAGATCCAAACAGTTAACACACACAAATGTGACAAACAACCTAAATAACCGCTACAGTCTGATTATCTGAACAGAAATTAAAATTAAAAAATATATATATATAACATTGAGTTGATATATTCCTTTCCTCCCATCAAGACTCACCTGAAAGGGGGGCCATGTCCGTACAACATGACTTGGCTGGTTTAGATTTTTCTTATAATTTTGTTGGCCACTTGTGCCACTTTCAACTTTCAAGTTCCATCTGGGCACTCTCCCTTCTTAATTTTCATAGAAAATCTTCAATCAGGCCCAGAGGTATCAATCGGATCGGATTCGGATAATCCAATTTTTATTTATTTATTTTTCTGAAAAAATTCGGATCAGATTTTCTCGTAAGAAAAGACTTATATTTTTTTTTAAATTTTTTTTCTTTAAATATCAGATTTGGATTCAAATATATCGGATTCGGATTCGGTTTCAAACCAGATTCAGATTATTTGAATCTAAATAGTAATTTTTTAAATCTATATCTAATTTTCGAATTGGATAACTTCGGATACAGATATTTTTTTTTTTTGTCCGAATTTCTATATCAGATCCGGTTTTACACCTGTCTAACGGATGCAATATACGCTTCTTTGAAAAAACCCTACATATCCTACCATGTGGCATATTTTTTTCCACGGGACACGATTTCTATCACATGGTGGAAAATCTAAGCAGGAGTTCGATTAACCACATATGGGAGACATTTGAATTTTCCTCATCCTTTGTTTCCTATCAATTATGTTAGAGAATTTTTAGTACAAATGCATTCCCTCGATAGAATCATACCATGTGAGAATGTGGTATGAACAACTCATTTTATTATAGTTATTCATATTATATGATATGTTTAAATTTTATTGGACAAAGGATGTGCATTTTATATTTAAAGCTATGTCATATTCACTCTTTTATGGTCTATATCTAAAATAATTACATTAATTAATTTTAAAATCAATTTTTTTTTTCCTCAAGTGCATGCATACTTGTTCATACCTTTTTCTTTTCTTTTCTTTTTTTCAATTCTATTATTTGGAAAACTATATATATATAGTTGATTAGACCCAATTGAGATTTGAAAATTCAGTAGCTAGCAAAATGTCGTTGTCCTTAGGGTTCCACTAAGGCAAAGAAAAAATGTGTGGTGGAATGTAGCACACGTTGCATGCAACGAAGTCGTGAAAAAAAACCAAGAGTGCCGATGCTTTTTGACTATGTCCAATTTATAGTGCATGTCATGGGCAAGCCCTATTTTTAGTCCTAGCAATCGATCGTGTTAATGTGGATTTGTATTATTTTGTATTTATGTCGTATTAAAATTGTTCTATCTGAACATGACCTGTTAGCTTAATAGATTAAAATATATAAACTCAAAACCATTTGTTAAATTAATAGGTAACTTGACCAAGGCCATTGCAAAATATTATATTTAAAATTTATTAAAAAATTGAAAATAAATAGTATTGAACCACGATCAAACTCATACAATCAAATTCACCATGGGCACATAAAACTTCAACAAAAATAAAAAAAAAATAAAAAATCCAGCAATGACACCAACAATCTATCGAAAACACCTAATTTTAAAAAAGGAAACAAAATCCAAAATAAATAACTTGAAAATGAAATCTTCCATTAATCTTTCTCCTGAATCTTCAATATATTGCGGTTGGGAATCTCAATCCTCATTTAGACCTAAAAAGTTAAATTACTTGTGTTAGATAAGAATAAATTTATACCTTTCAAATTTCAATTAAGCCTAACAGACTCGGTCTCATGGGTTAAATTAATAGCAGCCTGAATGTTCAAATTGAACACATCTTTAATGAGTTCATTCATGTTAACATAATCTTCCTTGGTAGAAGAATTAATTAATTATCAACAATTTATTTTACAAGGAATAAAATACTAATCAGTACATCAAGAGTTGAAGACCATTATTTTTTAGAGTTTTAGGGTTAGGGTTATAATTTTGTAATATAATTAATTTATAGTTTTAATGTTTTTAATTTAAAAATTGAAAAAAATTAGGAATTTTTCCTCTTTAAAAAAAAAAAAGAAAAAAGAAAAAAGAAACATAAATTTTTTAAAGATTAATTAGTAAAATATATTCTAACCATAATTATAGAGATATATATATATATATTTTTATAAATTCCATAACTTGACTATACAAAGATTTTTTAAAACTAATTTTCATAAGCACATTTAAAAAAAATATTTATATTAACGGGTTATCGAATTAACCATTTTTTTAAGGGTGAACCCAAAACCGTTCCATTATATTTTTTATTTTAATGGGCTGATCCATTAACAATCCGATTCGATAAACTAGATCTATTAACTGCTATTTTCAAATAGGTTTAGATCATATAAAATTTCACAGGGTCTACCTATTTGTATTTGTAGGACCGCTTTGCTGTTTGATTGATTTTCTCTCGCAATGTTCACTGTTTGATTGAAAACGAAATACCCAATATTCTCATTGATTGGCACTTGTTAATGACGCATGAATGGTAGCCGATTAGCCATAAATTTTGTAAAATCATTAACATGCCACGTGTTAGCCATTTGTACACACAAATTAGCTTGTCAATTCTTGTTCACAAGCAAAATATCAACTGCCACTTCACTGAACAAAATATCTTTAATCGCTATGGCGGCTTAGAGCAACTCCAACCCAAAACTCTAAGTTGGTGCAAGTTTTGCACTAAAATAGCTCAACAGTCACTCTATTTCACTATTCCATCTCCAACCCACTACTTCAAATTTATCTTTATAAGGAATATTCCCAGGAATATTCCATTTCTTTCTCTTTTTTGGATATTTCTCCACAATTAACATTTCACCCCATAATTAACATAATATTGCAATAAAATACGAAATTATGAAATTAATACATTAATAGAAATTCAATTTAATTCGGTAAAATATTACATTTTTTATTAAAACAAATTAAACATTACATTTCATAAAATAAAAAAGAATGAAGTGATTTATTAAAAAAAATGGCATTTAAATTTTTTAATTATACACTTCATTTTAGTTTATTAAAAATGTTAATATAAATAATAATTAAATCAAAAAAAAAAATCATTAAATAATAAAAAGGACCAAATTGGAATAACTTTAATTTATTAGGGTAAAACTGTGAATACACAAAACCTTTTAATAAAGGGTATAATCAGAAAATATTTTTAAAAATAGGGCCAAAACGTGATTATATAAAATTTGAGGGATCAAAAAAAAAAAAACAAAAGCGCTACAGTGTATGCGCTGGTGAACAGTGTCGCGCAATATATTGCGCGGCACTGTTCATCTTCCTCAGATGCCGCAGCCGTTGGCGCTGGGTTGGAGGTCGGTTTTGAGTGGATTTTGCTCTATTTTGAAGATAAAGATGGATTTGAAGTGGGATTGGAGTTGGTCTTAGAGATGGCAATGGACCCAATATCGATAGATGTATCATTTGAGATATATATTTTTATCCCCGTATCCATCCTTATTTCTAAATAAATAGAGAGAATTCGGATAATCTTCGAATTAAGATAGAGATATCCATTTCTACTTTATTTATATCTATATTCAGTGATAAAAATGTATATTTTTATAGTTTATAAAAGAAAAATATAATTAACACATGTAATAATACATTTTATTCTATTTAAAGGGAAAAATAAATACATCCAATAATTTTTTTAAAAAAAATAATAGCTTATATAATTAGAATAATTACATAATAATTTTTTATATTTTTTAAAATATTAAAACCTATAATAGGTCCGATCCTATTTTCCAAAAATAAAATGGATAGTAAAATAAAAATACAAATAGGAGAGTCAGGGCTCATGAGATTTTTGTGTGGCGGGTGACCCCACATGACAACACACAATAAAAGTTGAAAGTAGTGGGACGGGGGAGAAGGTGAGCCGTGGGGTCAAGGGTGTGGTATCACGTGGAAAGCACGGGGGTTTAGTAGGTGAGAAGACTGACAAGTGAGGAAAAATATGTACGGATGGATGGTGCCACGTGACGCGGAGGAGGATGTGTTTAGCAAGACAGGATGGCATTCAGTGTTGTCATAAATCGTAATCTCTCTCTCTCTCTACTCTTGTGATCATGTTATGTCTACTGGGTGGGCCGACCTTCCCAATTTTCGATACACAGTCAAATCTCTATTTAAAACAACAGCTATTCAATATTATATATATTCACGATATAAATATATCAAAATGGAGAATGTGAAACATAGATTACCAAGAAGTTCTGGTAAGCACATACATTTTGAGTCAAAGTATATAAATTTAATAGTTTATATTTATCTTCATGATATATTTTATATCAGAATGAACTAATAATAGAAAAACTGTTGTATATATATATTTATAATCACGGTCAATATTGTTCGACTGTAAGAATACTTATTCAATTTGATAATATCTCATATTCAAATCATTATTACCTAAAATGTAGACTAAGCAACGATGATATAGCAGACAAATACGACGGATGCAAAAGGAGGTTAGGCAGATTAGGCGACTGAGAGGGGCCATGAATTATTTTCTCTATATATATATATATTTTTTTTTGAAGGATTATTTTCTCTATATAATAGTATACATTCATCTCACTTATCACGTTGAGCTAATTTGAATGTTTATATCATATATATATATATATATAATATTATATATACAGATTTTTTATTATCAGTTCGTCATGACAATAAATATATCAAGACGAACGATGTGGACCACTAGATTTACATACTTTGACTCAAAATGTATGTATTTATCAAAACTTCTTCATAATTTATAGTCCACATTCTTCGTCCTAATATATTTATTGTCAGGACGAACTGACTATAGAAAGACAGTGTATATATGTAATGTGCCGTGATTAGTAGGGGTGTTCGTTTCACATAAACAAATTTCTCTTTTTTGGCGATGCAAGCAAAGCGTGAATCGGTTATGTCAATGGAGAAAGTGACTACATGAGCATGCATCATTTACGAAGGAAATAACATAAAAGTATAAAACGACATATGTATATCTTGTCATTCTCGTGACTGGTCACCCAAAAATTAAAACCCTAAACAGCGGTTATATATCTTACTTGCACGATTCGTAAGATGCCAACTTCTTCTGTTTTTTCTTTTACTTGTTTGCTCTAGCTCTTACCTCTCCTAGATATTTATTCTCGTAAGTCGTAACGTGAAATATCTACTCCCGCTAGTCCACAATAATAAAGAGAAGGGAAAATTGCACAAACATACCCTGACTTTAACACATATAAGAGGTAGAATTCAGTTTTGCCTTAAATACAAGAAGATACCCTTGACCTTGGGTTTGACTGTTAGTTTTAACAATGGTGTTAACCACTGAAGGGTAGTATTGTCATTTACCTAATAAAAGCATATAATTCTTTTTGATAAAATAAAAATTATAAAATTATAAAAAAAAATAATAAAAATAAATAAATAAAAAAAGCTTATCCCAATTCTTTCTCCAGATCATCCATTTTTTCTCTTGAAAAAAAATTCTTTATTTATTTTGATTATTGAGGAAGTTGATCGGAATAATAAAAAAATAACTTTTTTTTTGGGAGTTCGGAATCTGGTCCAGATCTCCCAATTCTTCTTTTCAAGAGAAAAAATAAAACAAAAAATTGAAATAATAAAGTCTTCTTCAATAATCATTAACAACATGAATTGAAGAAAAACAATAAATAAAAAAAATGGAGACGTGGAAACCCAGAATTCCATCTGCTTATCAGTTGAATCAGTTAAAAAAAAAAAACCAAAGAAAAAAAGTATTGGAGATCTTGAGAGGAGAACCCAAAAAATATATTAAATTCACCAAAAACAACAAGCTTGGATATTAAAAGAATTGCTCAATTTTACCATATATTTTTTTCATCCTTCAAAGTGCACATTAGTCATCACACACCCCATTTTAAAGTGATCACACCCTTTCTTCTTCAAAAAACAACAGATGGGTTCTGATGAGCTCAGTAACCAAAACCAAAAACAACGACACAATATGTTTTTAAAATTATAAAAAAAAAATGCTTTTGTTTCGAATATCTGGTTTTGGCAATCTAGATCTCGCTTCTTGCAGATGGCGCAGCAAGGGAGTTTCATTTTCTTGGGAAAAAAACTTTCCAATCAATTAAACCCAAAAACCCAAGTGGGTGTTTTTAGGGATGAATCTGAAGATCTGGAGATGTGAAAAAAAGGCAGATCTATGAGATGATAAGAGGGGTTTTGGTGGAGAAGTTTTATTTATTGGGTTTTATTTCGGGATTCTCATTCAATGGAGGCATGAGAATCACCACCAAACGCATCCCACCAACAACAGCAGCAGCATCACCCATACATCTCCAATCGCTCACCTTCCGCAAGAACTCCATCACCAACTGCGAGTTCGCCGCCGTCGAACTCGTTGACGACAAGAAAGCAACCGCTCTAGTCGATTTCGAAAACTCGACAACGATCGAGCCTATGGAGCAACCAGACACGGGAGGCGAGAGACAGCGAGCAAGAATCGATGATCTAGAGAAAGAATTGGGATAAGCTTTTTTAGAAAAATTTAAAATTTTTATTTTATCAAAAAGAATTATATGCTTTTTATTAGGTAAATGACAATACTACCCTTCAGTGGTTAACACCACTGTTAAAACTAACAGTCAAACCCAAGGTCAAGGGTATCTTCTTGTATTTAAGGCAAAACTGAATTCTACCTCTTATATGTGTTAAAGTCAGGGTATGTTTGTGCAATTTTCCCTAAAGAGAAACATCCATACAAATACTTGTATTATGTATAAGGTGAGACTCAGACTACTCTCACTGACTCACTGACGTAAAAGAGATGTAGACTATATGCGTCATTGTCATAGTATGTTTTCTTCCTACCAAAACAGTTGCCATCAAAACCAGCCTTTTTTTTTTTTTTTTTTTGGTTCAAACCGAATTGGACTCTTTAAAAAAAAAATGGATTCGATCCCATTACTATTTGAGTCCGAACTGAATCAATAAAAAAAAAAAATCATAGTTTTTTTCGGACTGAACTGGTGCAATTCGTACCCTAGGCTATAAATTTGACATAAAAGTTTGATAAGGAATGGAAAGGAATCTGACAAATCTATTACTTTTTTTTTTTTAGAGAGAAATGTTACCTTGTTTTAGTGAAAATTTATTTAATAAGCATTTAAGATATATGAATTGAATTCACGATAGAATTATAATTTAATTATTTTTTTAGAAAAAAGAATTATTCAATTCGATGGATTTCACTTGGGCAAATATTATTATACTACATGACATAAGTCGATATAATTTGAATCATTAATATGTAAACAGCCGGTGGTGGGGATATATATAAAGCAGGCTACATTGGATCTATATAATTAGTATCAATTAGGTTAGGGTTTGTCGAATCTCATGAAATTAACCGTTACGAGCATGGTTCGAAATGTAACTTCCTAGCTAGTGATCCATTTATTTTGAGATGGGTTGTAATTTTTGTCCTCGCAAATGCACAAATCGTGAGATTTGTATAAAAATAAGCAAGGTTCGTTCCACAGAGATCGGGTGATTTGTTGATCAAAATTGATCAATTTAGAGTTAAAATTAATCTAAGTGTGCAAAATCTAAAATCGAGTTTGTTTTTGAGAAAATGATTTTTGAATTTCAATTTGAATAAACTAAAGCAAGTAAAATGCCAACCAAACCAAACAACCTCAAGTGTGTGAATGAAGGTGATGGGAATACTAGGGAATCGATGGAACCGAAATACAAATAATGGGTGTTGATAATGAACCCCGTTAACATACTTCTATCTGCATATTGGGTCCAATTCTTCTTCCATGTGACTCCCGTATGATAGCGAATTGAGTCACCTTTCCTTAATTACCACTTATCTAGGATGTATAGTATAAGCAACAATTAAGTTTATCTTTAAGCATGAAGATTTATGGACCAAAATCCAATTAGTATACTAGACACTTTCATGGATTCTTTTCTTTCAATTAAAAGCTATATTAGAGCTATGCATGATGTATACTTAACTCTATTTCTCATAAGCATTTAATCACTAACTTGTATCAAAGTGATGTACAAATAACAGAAATCAAATAAAGATTAAGAGCTTGTAAAAATTGAATAAAACAAAATTAGATAGAAAATATCATAATAGGTTATGATGCAAGTGATAAACGTGAAGATTTTCTTGAAGATTTTTTATTTTAAAATATTATTGTAATTAATAAATATTAATATGTTTCCTTTAATTAGGTAATTAATTATTTAATGATTTGATTTTATTAAACCAAATCTAATTTAGAATTCTTTTTTGTTTAGGAATTTAGGAGATATCGAATCCTAGGTGATTCGGGTTGCTTTGATTATTTAAATAGCTTGTATTAGGTTTATTCAATTAGACTTGAATGAATAAAAATTGTTTTTTAGAGAGAGTATCTCTTTTTCTTCAATTTCCAGTATCTTTGTGAAGATCAATGAATTTTGATGCCTGTTATTCTAGTATCCGTGCATGGATGAACAGATTAATTGAAGGATTTGTTTCAGTATTCATGCACGAATCAGCAGATTCGAATCGATTATCCATTATGTCCAACGATTGTTGTTTGTGTGATTTTTTCTATTGCATTAGATGGTATCAAAGCCTCCGAGTCTACCTATGTGCTAGGCTCACAGTTCACAACCAAAAAAAAAAAAAAGAAAAAAAAAATCCTCCTATCATTTGTTGTTTTTAGATAAAGAATATGTGTTGGACTCGGTTCGATTCAACATCGATTTTTGATGAAGATGTGTTCCAGAAAGAGCATGGGAGGAACTATAATTTTGTGGATTACATTTAATCATTTAATTAACTTGTATCAACATGATGTACAAATAACATAATTCAAATTAAGATTAAGGTTGTGTTTACCAATCAGGAATCATTCCTCGGAAAGGAAATTAAGTTCTTGATTTTTGAATTCCTATGTTTACTAAATTTATGGGGAATTAAGTTCCGTAGACCCCACACCCATATTACGAATTAAGTTTTTGAATGAAAGGGAACTTGATTCCTTCCATTCACCCTAAGGTGGCGTTTGGTTGGTTGAAATGGGCAGGAATGGAATGAAATGGAATCCATTCCATATGTTTGGTTGGCTAAAATCCAATGGAATGAACATTCTATTGGAATAGTGATTCCACCATTTTGGTGGAATGGGCATTCCATCCATAAACCAATGGAATGTCCATTCCATTCCAATGTAAAAATAATTTATTCCATAAAAGCCCTCTTATGGAGAAACTACATTCCAAAAATATCCTCCTTTCCAAAAATAATATATTATCATTATATATTATATTAATGATATATAAATATATATTATATAATATATATGTATTATATATTATATTATTATATATAATATTATTATAATATATATAACGATATATAAATATATATAATATAATATATAATACATATAATAATATATAATATAATTATATATATAATATAATATATATTATATTATATTATATTATATATATGTATATTATATTTATATTAATTATATATATAATATATACTATTATATTTAATAATATAATATATAAAACATATTTATATATAAAATATTTCAACATGTTATATATAAGGGTATTTTTGTAATTAACTTTATATCTTCTTCATTCCATTTTTAATTTCTAAAAAGTTGGTAAACGCTGGAATGGAATTTATTAACTTAATTTTGATTCCCTTCCATTCCCTTTCAACTAGAATTTGATTCTGATTCTTTTCATTCCTGATTAGTAAACGTGCCATAAGAGCTTATAGAAATTGAATAAAACAAAACTTAGGTAGAAAATATCATAATAGGTTATGATACAGGAGATAAACGTGAAGATTTTCTTAAAGATTTTTTATTTTAAAAATATTATTGTATTTAACAAATATTATTATGTTTCCTTTAATTAGGTAGTTAATTATTTAATGATTTGATTTTATTAAATCAAATTTAATTTCTTTATTAGATTTGGTTTTGGAGTTTTAGAATTATTTTTTTGTTTAGGAATTTAGGAGATATTGAATCCTAGGAGATTCGGGTTGCTTTCATTATTTAAATAGCTTGTATTAGGGTTTTTTTAACAAGACTTGAATGAATAAAAATTGATTTTTAGAGAGAGTATATCTTTTTCTTCAATTTTCAGTACCTTTGTGAAGATCAACGAATTTTGATGCATGTTATTATGGTATTCGTGCTTGGATCAACAGATTAATAGAAGATTTCGCTTCAGGTATTCGTACGTGAATCAACAGATTCAAAATTGTTTTCCTCCTGTTTATCGATTGTTGTTTGTGTTATTTTCCCGCTACATCAGGTTATATATCAACACCCAACATTCATACACGTTTCACATCGATCCCTTAGTGTTGGGGTTTAGTTACTCATAATTACAAGATCAAAAAGAGAAGAAAAGGTATAGAGAAAACCCATGTGATTTTCAAGAGTATCCTTCTTCTTCAAGCTTGGCTCTAGATCCTCCTTGATGTAAGCAAGATCTCTAACTCCTTCTCTCTTCAAGGATGCTTTTGGTGAGTAAAAATGGTGAGAGTTTATGATGTAAGGGTGTGGTGATGAGTAAAGGTGAGGTAATGGTGTGAAAAAAAAGAAGTTTTTTTTTTTTTTTTTGGATGTTGGTGGCAGGGTAGCTCCCCTTTGAAAATGAGAGAAAGGGAAGTATTTATAGGTAAGCCAAATTAGGGCACAAAGTTCGATGTTTTACTGAGCTGGAGCCTCTAGCACGGTACACAGGCATGATTCAGTAGAAAAACCTTAACCACACAAACTCTTTAAAATGAAGACGCGATTAAGACCTGATGCTAAGCACGATACACTAAAACAGTAGTAACTATGTCACTTCTTTAGACTAAAAGCATGATACACTATGACGACGGCAACATCACTCCGCACTTGTCCGACTCTGCACCATTTGTCACATCCCAACAAGATAGTATGTCTAACATAGATTCTCTTGTTGCCATGTCCAACTTGCCACCTACTACCCACATCTATAAGACCATAATGCCAGTACAAGCTTTGCCACATAAGAGAACATTTTCTTTTCACATCTGCCTCCATAACAGTACACGAAGGAAAATAGCAACCTTTAAGAACCTTTGCCGCTATAGAATCCGGGTGTTTCTTAAGACACCAAATTTGTTTTCCAAGTAAAGCTCTGTTAAAAGCAATCAGATTCCTGAATCTCAAGCCTCTATCATTCTTTCTCTTACACATCTTCACCCAACTCGCCCAATGAACTTTTTGATTTGTTTTAGTGTTGCCCCACCAGTATTTGTTGCACATATTGTGAATCTCATTCAACAAACCCTTTGGCAATCTGAAGAGAGATTCATTGAATATGTAGGGATTGATTGGATGACTGCCTTAATGAAAACCTTATTTCCACCTGTAGAAAGCCATTCCAACCTTTGATTTTCTTCCAGATTCAGCCCTTTAAATTACTAAACAGCTCCCTCTTATTACGACTAGCAAAACCCGGCAGACCCAGATACCGATCATGACAATGCACACGCCGAACACCAAGTAGTCCTGCAAGCCGGTCACCTTCCTGGTTAAAAATACCTTTATTCACACACATACTAGACTTGTCAAAGTTAACCTGCTAACCAGAAGCCAAATAATACACATCCAAAATATCGCGAATAGCTAAACAATCCTTTTGAGGAGCACCTATGTAAGGTCATCGTATTTTGATTGGCTTATTTCGTTGACAAACCACATTTGGGGATGATTTTATAATGGGTAGCTTAGGTCCTCGATGGAAAGCTTCCAAGTATTCTTGGTGACTTCAAGAGCAAGAGCGAAAGGTAAGTCACTTGACTTGCCTCTTGAAGAGATTAGTTACACACACATACTTCTTCATGCATGCTTTATTCATCTTGCATTTGTTCTTCAATTCTAGTGCATTCTTCACACTTCACACTTGCACCTCTTTGTTGGATTTTGTTGTGTGATAGTGTTTAGTAATTCGTTTCCGTTTGTATGATCGAAAATGTCTGTGCTTTCACGATAGTGTGCATGTCTTAGCACGATGATTGACCATTTGAGAAGGTCCTATTCTTCTCTTGGATAAATGTTAGATTTGGTTTGGTTGTTTGGAGTAAAGTATCTAGTTTCAAAAGATTGGATTTCAATGACTTAAATGATTTTCAAAACTGACCGTTGTATGGTCTTGTGACCATAACTTTTTATACAAAACTTTAAAATGAGTTTTGAAATTTTTTGTATAAACTAGACACCCATACCTTTCCAACAGTATATTATTCATAATATTTCATAACCGTTTGGATTATTTTTAAAATCTCCAAAGTGACCGCCAAAATAGGTCAACTCAGTTGTTGTCCGTTTCTGACCTTTGGTCACTCAATTGACCATAAATTTTTCTACAGATATTGAAATGTCATTCTGTAAAAACGAGTAGAAAGTAAACATCTATACCTTTCCAACGATACACCTTACGAAAGGTTTTGATATAATTTGGTCATGTTTCAGTGCACTTAAATCTTGAGCTACTGCACTGACACGTGTACCGTGGAAATACCCATAATTTTTCTGTTTCTTCCAAAAAGACATAGTTTCACTTGGGCACTATAAATATATATCTTTATCATAATTTTGAGATGTGAGCCACAAAATCAAACCCTAGAGAGAGAGGTTCAATATTCTTGAGAAAGAAAGAGAGGTTCTTGAGAGAGAAAGCACCAAGCTTGCTTCTTTAACTCTCCAAACCCAAAACCCATCTCCATCTTGCATTATTTAACATCATTTGAGCATGGGTCTTCATGGTTTCATGACTAGGCAAGTTAGAACTTCATTGAATATCATTTAATGTTTTTCTTACTCTAGATTAGGTATTTATTGCATGATTAAATACCTAGACTCTAGTTATTACATATATTTATGAGTCTTGACAACATGATTGAGTTTGTATTTTGATAGCTTAATTGATTAGGTCTTTTTGCTTAAAAAGCTAAGTCATAAATATTCTTGTGTGATTTATTGGTAAATAGGTTGATAGACTGACTTTTAATCAACTAGTTAAGGCTTTGAATGTTTATGTGTGTTTTGCTGACAATTAGGTTGCTAGAATCTTTTTATATTTAATTGAGTCCTCATGTATGAGCATGTAGACATTGTTGATAACTAGAGTGTTGATTTGCATTATAACATCTAGTTAAGCATTATATGTTTGTCTAGCATATTTTGTGTTGAGCATAAGTGTCTTATGCACATAGACTTTTAATTCTCTTAAATGAGTCAAAGTCTTATGGTTTCTAGGTGAAGTTGCACAAACATTGTACTAACTCATCTATAAAAGGCATACGGGTAGATTAGAAAATGCTCACGCCAAGAGTATTGGATCGTGGAGATCACTTGAGGGTGTAACATTCTCTTCATATAGAGGTTGTTGTAAGTGCCTCACTTTTTAATTGGCTTATTTTGTTGACAAAATCACAATGGGGTTCAATCTTGTAATGGTAGCTTAGGATTGAAGACTTTCTTCTCAAATGCTTAAGGACCTCTTTGTGGATTTCTAGAGCTTCATGGAAGGTAGCTACTTGATCTTGACTCTCATTTGAAGAGATTTAGTTGCACACACACACTCTCTAGCATGCATGTGTGATATTTACTTCTTGTATGTTTTTCACATCTATCACACTTGCACTTTTTGTTTGTGTTTTGCTAGCTTTAGGTGTGTGCGCTGGTGCCCTATCCTGCGCATTGCGCTGGTCCACAGGCTCAGCACCAGTGCAAGTCACCAGCGCAACCTTGGCAGAGGTTTGCCGCTGGTGCTGCGCTGGTCGTCAGGCGCAGCTTCACCACCGTAACTCTCCTAGAGAATTGTCATTGGTCGTGCGTCTGTGACTTGCGATGGTCGTCCAGCGCAAGGTGTACTCACCCAGCGCACCCACACCAGCGCACATGACAGGATCTGAACAGTCTTTTCCAAAACGACCTCACTTTGATTGGATCTCATATATATATGTCTTGTTTGGCATTGGCTCGTTTTTAGAGAAAAAAATTACATCTTTTGAGAGCTTCTAAGTGTCTTTAAAGCCAAGGTATCAAGAACACTTTTTTATTACTTCAAACACCAAAACTCATCATTCTTGTATGCTTCATTCATCATCTAGCATGTTCTAGTATGATTCTCTTAGGGTTTTCATCTTTGCTCACATGACTTGTAGTTAGAATATCACTTGTATCATATCACATGTTCTCTCTCTACAAGATTGCTCATTTATTACTTGAATAGGTTCAAGATTGCTCCTTTATGACTTGACTTAGGTTCAAGATTGTGTTATTGTGTTTTGTGAGTTGTATTGCGGTAGATATTGCATATAGGACTTTGTTTGTCAATTTTGTTATGTTTTATGCATGCCACTTAGTAAGATGATATCTAGGAATGTCTAACATATTCATCCATGCCTAGATAAGCTAAAATGTCCAACCTTGCATTTTGAGCATCTTGAATATTGCACATATTCACACTAGGTTGTTTTATCTCTTCATTTAGAGTCAAGTCTTGTATTTGCCTTTTGGTAGTTTGCAAGCATGAACTAGGTTCACTTCTAAAGGCCTGTGGATAGCAAAGACGGATTAGTAATCTTAGGTGTGATGCGGTCAACCTAGATTGTAATTGTATTTGCAAGTAGTGGATTGAGATTCTAGTGTGGTGCACATAACAGCCCGTGGTTTTTCCCCCTGTGGGTTTCCACGTAAAAATCATGTGTTATTTACTTTCCGCATTCTCTACACTTGATTTCATATTTTGACTAGTTAGGGTTAATTTTGTAATCTTGATTAATCTCGAAAATTGGTAAAAAGGGATTAAAATCTATTCACCCCCCCTTTAGATTATATTAGGACTCGTTTATATTTATTTTCAGTTGTCTAGGGTTAGTCTAGGTTCGCTATTAAAGGCATACAGGTAGTAGTGGTGGGTTAGTGACCGAGAATGGTTAAGGTCAACCTAGGCTGTAAACATCATTATTGGTAGTGGATTCGAGGATCATGTGTGATGCACATATCAGCCCGTGGTTTTTCCTTGTTGAAGGTTTCCACGTAAAAATCAAATGTTATTTAATTTCGGCACTTTACACTTGATTTATTTATTTGTGTGTTTGGGGTTATTTTTATAAAATTGACTAATCCAGAAAAATTGGTAAAAACGGATTAACAACCCATTCACCTCCCTATTGGTTGTATTTTTAGACATGCGTATAATATTTGTTTCAACCTGAGATAAGCAACTTGTCATCGGTAAAGAATAAGTGTGAGATTAATGTCCCCGATTTACTACATTGATACCCGTATAGTTACCACTTTTCACTGCCTGACTAATCATGCTAGACAATCCTTTGTGATAATAAGGTACAAATACGGAGACATTGGGTCCCCTTGCCGAAGACCCTTAGATGGTCTCAGATTTTCGCAAACAACACCATCAATTAAAAATGAATATGAAACCATTGTCACACAACTCATAACACGTCCAACCCAACTATCTGAAAACCCTAGTTTTACAATCATCGTCACCAAAAATTCCCACTCCACTTTGTCGTATGCTTTCGACATATCCAAATTTAACGCCATAAAACCCTTCTTTCGATTTCTAGTCCATAGCACATGAATACTTTCATACCCGATGGTAGCATTATATGTAATTAGTCTCCCTGGGATGAAGGAACCATGTTTTAGAAATCACCTCACCAAGCACCAATCGAAATCTATTAGAAAATGCTTTCGCTACAATTTTGTATACCATATTTTTTTGAACGGTGATTTTTATTAAGAAAAGGAAAGGCCAAAAGCAAGGCCAAAAAAAAAAAAATGCAAGAACAACAGCCTACACATACTACAAAGAGCCAAACGAGAAGCTAGAAAAACCAAAGCAAAACGAGAACAACAACCC